>CM052436.1:15309061-15325201 GCA_028533085.1 Varecia variegata
TGACTTTATTTTTTTAGTCTCCACATACAAATGAGATCACACAATATTTATCTTTCTGTGTCTGGCTTATTTCACTAAGCATAATGTCCTCCAGGTTCATCCATGTTGTGGCAAATGGTAGGTTCTCCTCCAAATTAAGGCTGAGTAGTACTCCATCACAGTTTCTTTATGCATTTATCCATTGAGGGTCACTTAGGTTGTTTCCACAGCTTAGCTATTGTTAATAATGTTGAAATAAACATGAAAGTGCACATATCTTATGAGACCATGATTTCCTTTCCTTTGGTTATGTATTCAGAAGAGGGATTGCTGGGTAATATGGTAATTATATTTAATAATGAACATTGGTATGTTTTTCTACTTGTTTGTATCACCTGCAATTTCTTTCCTTAGTGTTTCATAGTTGTCTTTTTAGAGATCTTTCACCTCTTTGGTTAAGTATATTCCTAGGTATTTTATTTTCTTTGTAGCTATTGCAAATAGTCTTTGACTTGATTCTCAGCTTGACTGTTATTGGTGCATAGGAATGCTACTGATTTGTATACATTGATATTGTACCCTGAGATTTAGCTGAATTTTTTTTTATCAATTCCAGGAATCTCTTGGTAGAATCTTCAGGGGCTTTAGACATAAGATCACATCATCATCAAAATTGGTATTGAAAAATCAACACTTATGTGCACATATGGAAGTAACATTCATCAGTCGTGGGCAGGTGGGAGAGGGGAGAAGGGTATGGGTATATTCACACCTATTGGGTGCAGTGTGCACCATCTGGGGAATGGGCACGCTTGTAGCTTTGACTCGGGTTAGGCAAAGGCAATATATATAACCTAAACATTTGCACCCCTGTAATATTCTGAAATTTAAAAAAAATACAAAAAAAGTGATAGTTTGACCTCCTCTTTCCTGATTTAGATACCCTTAATTTCTTTCTCTTACATGATTGCTCTGGCTGGGACTTCCAGCACTATGTTGAATGGAAGTGGTGACAATGAGCATCCTGTCTTGTTCCAGTTCTCGATGTGAAAACTTTCTAGGAATCAGTTCCAGGAGCATTTCTGTATTTGGAAAAAGTCTTTATTTCACTTTCCTTTTAGAAAGATACTTTTAGAGGAAATGAAATCTTAGTTATCAGTCTTTCATTTTGGTTCTTTTAAACATTGTTTTTTTGTCTTCTATTTTAACATGTTTCAAAAATGTTTAAATATATTCACACTTATATTTATTTTTTTCTGTATGTGTATGTTTTCCTCCTACCCATGATCATAAGATTTTTTCATTGCCACTAGTATTCAGCAATTTGATTTGAAGTGTCTTGATTTAATTTTTCTATATATCTCTAATATTTGCTTGTTCATTAAGCTTCATGGATTTTATGTTTTCAAAATTTTCATCAAATTTGAAAGGTTTTGTCTATTGTTTATTCAAATATTTCCTGCCATCCATTTCCAAGTTCCTGTTTATATTCAGTTTCATGACATTCCTTCACATATTATCAGGCACTGTTCATATTTAAAAATAATTTTTCACCATGATTTTTATTGTTATATCTTTATCTTTACTGATCTTTCATTCTGTAGTGTGTAATCTGCTTATAAATTCATCCAGTGATTTTTTATTACATTATTTGTATTGATACACAAACTGCTATTTAAAGAATACTTTTCATTCATCCTTATGTTCAGTGTCTCTTTAAAATCCTTGAGTGAATTAATAAGTGTTTAATGAGCTTGTGTGTTAATTCTGTCATCTCTGACATTTCCTTGTAAATTTCTATTGATAGATTTTTCTCTCAATTGTGGATCACACTGCTGCTTCTTCACATGTCAACTAATGTTTATTGCATGAGATACATTACGAATGTTTCCTTTTTGAGTGTTTTGATTTAATTGTCTTGCTTTAAAAAGTGTTGCTGTTTATTTTGTAGGTCAATTAAATTGTTTGCAAATCAGCTTGTGTCTTAGTTTGAGTTGCTATAATAGAATACCATAGACTGGATGGCTTAAACAATAGAAATTTATTTCTCCCAGTTCTGGAAGCTGGAAGTCCAAGATCAAGGCAACCCAGTGTCTGATGAGAAAGAACCCTACTCCTTGTTAGCAGATGACCATCTTCTTGTATCCTAACACGAAAGAGAGCAAAGAGAGATTATGAGTCTCTTGTCTCATCTTAAAAGGGCACTAATTCTATTGATTAGAGCTTCGCCTTCGTGACCTATTTATTTCTCAAAGGTCCTACCTCCAAAGAGAGCTACATTGGGCATTTAGGCTTCAACATATGAATTTTGGATAGAAACAAACATTCAGTCCATAGCAGCTTGATTTTAAGTTAGGATAGCAATACAGTGGCTTAAACTCTAGGAATGAAATTGATACACATCAAAATTAAATTATTGAGTACTAGTGTCCATGAGAAAAATCTTATGATCATGACTAGGAAAAAAACACATACATATAGAAAAAAATAAAATAAAGTGTGACCAGAAACATTGTTGAAACATGTTAAAATAGAAGGCAGTGAAACAATATTATTATTATTAAAACTTGATCTGTATTGAATGTCCTATTCTAAATGTGCTTTCCATTCTGCCTGGAAAAAGTGAAATATCTGCCAATGTGTGAGCTCTGAGAATTTTTAGCTTCTGATTGTATTGTAGTTGCTCTTTCCTTGTCACATAGAGTTTTATTCTACAGATTAATATTGGACCAAAAATCTACATGTATTCCAATACAGATTTCTGGAGCTCCTGACTGTCACAGTCTAAGGATAATAAACCCATAGATGTCTTTCCATCCCTTCTGAGATATTTGTTTACATTTTAAGATTAATTAAACCCAAGGATCATCCTTTCTCCTTACAGAGAGGATTTGTTTAAAGGTCTTTCTCTTTTTTCCCTTAGAGGTGAGGAAGGGCCAATGTGCCAACTTCCCTAGATAAACTCCAGATCTCATATTAATAAATTCAAGTTTCCTACTTATAGTGCAAACACCACTGCATGCACAGGTGAATATCTTACCTTCATTGCTTCACCTTTTGAGGAATTTGGGAATAAAGACCCAATGCAAGATGCGATCTTGACTGCTCATTTTGTTGTGAAAATAAAACATCTGGTGTCTAATCCAGATATCTCATGTTTCCTGTCAGAATGTGAATATAGACACAAATTTAATACTGGGTTATCCAATCACAATACAGTTTTCTTCTTCTCTCTGCTAGAAGCCTAAATGATTCTCAGCATTACTTATATTCAGTATTCCAGTATATTTTGTTTGTTGGCTAGTTTTTACCTTACAGCTCACCCTAATGTTTGATGTATGATACACATTCAGTATGTAGTTTGTTAACAAACACATATGTACATTATTAATTAAATAAATAAACACCAATGCTGTACTAGGAAATCATCATTACATTTTTTTCTTTCCAAAAGATTTTTGTTAGTGATGACAGATTCAAAACAAAATTTATTTTTTTTTACTTCCACAGCTATTAAAAAACTCAATCTATTATATATTTCCAGTTTATTTCTATCTACTTCCTCATAGATAATTATAGCAATACATTTTTAAAAGTCTTATACTTTATATGTTTCCATTATACTGCCTTTTCTGAAGTATATTTTAAATAATAATATTGAGTTTAAGAAAGCAGGCTTAGCTGTTTGTTTGAGTTTCTATCCTGGCTTTTTGACTCAATTACTTTATTCCTTTGTGTGCGGTATTTTAAGTGCATTCATAGAAGTGACATGTTTAAGATAATGCCTGAAAAATTGTAAACACTTAATACATTTATTTAACATATACTCAACTTACAAAGTCTTGTGTAATAGTCTTACCAAACTAGTTTGGAAGCTTCAAAGATTTCAGCATAGATGATGTGTCCTGTATATGTTCAATCTGTCAAACCGTGTGCTATATGGTCTTTAATAGATAGGTTACAGAGCAAAGTAAACTTCATAAATGATATAAAAAAAAGACTCTTTGAAATGGTTTTACCTGAGTTTGGATTTGAAAACAATTCAAATTCCATGTGGAGGGAAATATGTTGATAAGACATTACAAACATTCATGAATAAATGTACTTTAATTTATTAATTAATCTCTCTGCCTTGGAGATATTCCAGTAACATTTGCCCTGAAACGTGTCATCCCTTCTATCTCTTTTGCCTTTTAACTAACTTCCCTCTCGGTCATCCCCATCTTGAGTCTCTAATATTTATCATGTCAGTTAGCAACCAATACAAATGGTGGCACCTGTACGTATGTCCATTGCCAAGTGTCATGATGACTTTAATGACTTTAATATATAACAAAATATGCCAAGATATAGGAGGTAATTAATAGATTACTTCCAAGTGATCAATACTGTATCCTATTGCCAACTCAATTAATTACTGGCAGAGAATTCTCAATTATAGTTCAGAGAGATAGAAAAATAGAGAATATATTATTTCTTTAAATAAATCTTAATCTGCTAAATTCAAAAAAATGGATTATGGAATTACATAGTTTATTTTTATCGCCCTGTGTATATTGTCAGTTTCAATATTTTAACCATTCTGAATTCTGATAAGTAATTTAAAATTTTAGAGTAGTAAAGAAAATTAGTTAATGAATAAAAATGTCCATTTTTTATTCTAAAATATTACTGTCATTTTAGAACATGTACTACCATATTTACAAGGTGCATCAAGTTTTGTTTAAAATAAAAGAACATTGATTTGTCTAAGGAAAATCTTGCTTTATCAACAATGTTGCAATCCTTGACCACTTTAATATCAGATAATTATAGTTAAAATTATTTGTCTTGTCAACCTAAAGAAAGAAACTGAGGCAAAATTTATATGGAGAGTTTATTTGGGTCAGGGTTGAGGACAGCTATCTGGGACACACTTCCAAGTTGCCTAGGGGAATGGTCCCTTCCGTCTTTGTTACAAGCAGGTTTTTAAAGGTAAGGAGGACTACGAAGGGCTGATACAAAGTTGTTTGATGGTAATTCTCATTGGTTTACAGAAACAACATTGATTAGTGATTGTTAGACATTGTTGAACTACAGGATATCAGTTGTGGTGTCCAATGTGTGGTGTTCTATGGCTACTTGTGTCTGTTAGTCTAGAATCCACATAGCAAGTAGCTTGAAGAGGTAATTATTTAGCTCAAGCAGAAAGCAAGACATACCTGCTGTCACACACTGCCTCATTTCAAAATGCCTCTCTTGACCAGATAATTAAAGGGGGCTCACAATCCTCAGATAAAAAGTTTCTTTTTATTTTCTCAGTCTGCTTTTCCTATAGACTGAGAAGATAAACAATTTTCATCTGCAAAGAATGTCCCAGCAAATAGGTACTTCGTTATTTGGTATAAACTCATGAAATACTGTACTATACAATAGTGAACATCAATATTTAATTTGCCTTGTATGTCTCTTGTAAGTATCCAAGAATCACAGTATGTCAAGGGCTATTGTAATGGAAATAAAAGATAAATCATTAACTTAAAACTTACAAGATATTTTAGTTTTGTTCAAGTGATGTATCTTTATAGTCAATTGCAAATGCAAATAGATTAGGATATTTAAATGCCCTCAATAACACATTCAGTAAAACAAAATAGATTAATAAATAACAATAAGTAATAAAATATGACTACTAGTACAGTGATCCCATATTTTATTACATATAATTTTGTAATAGAAAATAATCATTTGACTTACATATATCACTGAATTATTTCTTAAAATATAGTACATATTTTGTGTTTCTATTTTTCAAAAAAGTTTATTGCAGTAGATTTCACACTATACTGTATTTGAAAATAGCTAAATAAAATACAAGAATTGATAGATTTGTAAAACATGCAGATTTATTTCAGAGTCACATACAGTTTTAGCAATCTCTCCAACCCCTGAAAAGATACAGAAAAATAAATTAAACACTGATTTTGCTAAATTGTTTTTCTGAGTCAGTAATCATCAGAAAACACAGACATGCCACCGAGGACTCTCATGCAAAAATAGAATCAAGTTGATTGCTGTTATTGTTGTGTGCATCTGCTTATCTCATTATTTGTTCATTTCACTTAATTTGTCACCAAATTTTTATCAGAGTTTACAAAAGCACTCATAAAATTATTAATAAAACATCTATTTTTTTTTGTTTTGACTTAACTGGAAAGTCTGTGGAAAAAGTAGAGTAAGAGGAAAATTGATCACATTTTAGAATCAATTTGGTGCCTTTATTACCTTACTTTAGCAGGGAAATAAAAGCATTTCTATTGGTATTTTGAAGAGCACAGAGAATACAATATAATTTCCAAGGAAAATAAAGGTAACTTGACTTTTCATAATTGTTTTAAACAGTTAGGCTGGTAATTTATTTCAAAAGAATATCAAGGCTCCCAGTGATAGATGATGTTTGATTTTCCATTCATATATTCCAATTTCCACAGTAACACTGACATATCAGGAGAAAAGTCCCTCAAAAAAAAAAAGTTGAAATTGTTTATTATATGCCAAACAATGGTTAATGTACAAAATAATGTCACATAAATAAACAAACAAAAAAGTTTAAAGCCACATTTTGAACTCAGATCATGTGTTAGTTTTCTCCACTCTGAAACAGCCAAATTCCCCGGGCTTCTCTGTAGATGGTGTTTTGCAAGGCACAGAAAAATGTGTTGTTTTTCAATGCTTTAACAGTTTTTCCTGATATTATGGAGTAAACTATGTTCTCCAAAGTTCATATACTGATACTCTAACCCCAATGTATTTGGAGGCAGGATCTTTAAGGGACAAGATTTTAAAAGGTCATAGAGGTGGCTCCTAATCTAATAGGACTAGTGTTGCTATGAAAAGAAGAAGACACCAAAGATCTCTTTCTTCATGCATGAACACGCTAAGGAAAGGTCAAGTGGGGAAACTGAAAATGCTGCAAGTCAAAAAGAGGCCTCTGGAGAAACCAACCTTGCTGGCACCTTGAACTTGAACTTCTAGCCTCCAGAACTGTGAAAAAATAAATTCCTCTTTTGTAAGACATCCAGTCGATGGTATCATGGCAGCCCAAGCAGGCTAATGCATTCAACAATCTCCAAAGTAAGAGAATATTTTTAATCCTCATATGCAAAGATTTGGATTTCTCACAAAAGTTGAGATGATCTAAACCAGACCACCTGCCCACATTTTATAAACTGCTCAACAGGCAAACTAAGAGATCAGATCTTGATTTCTAATACCTTTTAATAAAGGAACCAGGGCTCCTATGAGAAGTGGCCGAACCCAGGGTAGAAGAAGACAAAATGAACCCGTAGCCTCCAATAGTGGCAGAAACCAACGAAGTGATCAAGAGACAGAAGGATGAGGACGTGTCAAACAGACACATGGAGCCAATCTGAAAAGCTCCCAGTGGCAAAAGCTGGAGAAATTTGAGCAAAAATTTTAATGTGGTATAGGATTTTAACCCAGTATAAAAAAATTAAGACATATGAATCCATAGTTTTATAAATAAACAATTGACTAAATAAATAAATGTTGACATATGAATGCATATTCCTTACAAAAAATTCTAAATAATGTATGTAGATACCCCTCTAGGAGATTTATTATAACTTCTCCTCCCCTTGAGTGTAGGCTGCACTTGATTGATTATTTGCTTCCATGAGTATGTAAAGGGAAAACAGTTGCTTTACATTGCAAAAAACATGACAAACACTGCCTCAACCAAGTGATTGAGATTAACATAACCTGTGATAAGTCATTTTCATAAGATGTTATAAGAGCATTTTTTGTGTGTGACATTATTCCCCAAATTCCTCAAACTCAAATTTAGGGGATTCCTAAAAATACCTGACCAGTGCTGCACAAAACTGTCAAGGTCTTGAAAACAAATAAAGACTGAGGGAATGGAAAGGTAGAGGAAATTAGGAGACAAGATGTGGTATCTTGGACTAGATACTAGAAAATTAAAAAATAATCATTGAAAAACTGGTGAAATTCTAACAAAATCTGACAACTGAAATTAAGTAACTTTTTGGATTCAGGAATGAGTTTGAGGTAATGCCTTTGACACATATGGAGTTATTTCTCTTTGCTATATGTCTCATATACCCTGGTTTGGTGGGTTTTTATAGGTATTGAGAAGAGTGGAACTAACCCATAATGCATATGATATGAAAGGTCATTAAAGGATATATAAACATGAAGTTTATTTCTAAATATTTTTCAAGAAGAAACCAGAGATATCCTTGCCAAAGTGTATTATTTTTTTTAAAAAATTAGAAGAGATTAAAATCAAAAAGACCACCAAGGGGAAAAATATCATTATCCATGAGACATTTCTGTGGAAACTTTCTTATATTTATTGTTCCTCTTCAACTATACAGCTATACTTTAATGAAGGTCAGCGAGCATTGTTTATGAGTTGAGAGACAAATCTCAATGAATCACTTGTGCTTCCACATGATTTCTGAATAATCATTGATGTCATTGACTACATGTATTAAGTTATATACTTTCAAGGATATTTGTATAACAAACAGCTTTGAAGGATAGAAATTGTGTTCCTCTCCAGAGCAAAGGACAGATATTTTTTTTTTCTCTAGAATAAAAAAGAAAATGTCTTCCTTTGGTGCAAGGCTTAGACTTGTTTCTAGCAGCTGCCTTTGTTTCTCATTAATAACGCAAGCCTATTATGTCTGCAGCATCTACCCGGGCTGCCCTGTGTTGCTTAGTGAGAGCTGGGGATAGCCAACCAGAATGTAAAACTCATGCTTCCTGTCATGCCTTGATATAAGAAAGTCCATTGTCTCTGACCCAGGAGTCCTGTGTCTTCTGCCAACATGTATGAAATTGTGACAAGCTACCTTGTTACCTTGTAATCAGAATACAGTCTTAGCTACTTTTTATTGCTTTAAGCCATGGCTCTATTAGTTTATGAATAATTAAATTTATTTCAGCATTGGGGTGAATTTTGACATTCAAAAAGTTGAACTTGCTGTCTCTAATCTCCAGACCCTCCTCTTACATGTTTTTCATTCATTTGGATCTGCTCCATCTCCCAACCAAACTAAAATTCCTTCTTATTAGTCTATGACAATTTTCCAATTTTCCATAATAAGGGTCAGATAATCTGCTACTTGCATTTTAAATGTTTTTCCCAGTACTCCATTTTCTTTCTATTCCTTCCTTCCTTCCTTCCTTCCTTCCTTCCTTCCTTCCTTCCTTCCTTCCTTCCTTCCTTCCTCCCTTCCTCTCCCTCCCTCCTTCCCTCTTTTTCTTTCTTTCAGAAAATTATGGGGGTACAAACACTTTGGTTACATATATTGCCTTTGCACCACCCGAGTCAGAGGTACAAACATGCCCATCCCCCAGAAAGTGCTCACCTCACCCATCAGGAGTGAATTTACCCAACCCCTCCTCCCCCTCCCACCTGCCTGACACCTGATGAATGTTACTTCTATATGTGCACATAAGTGTTGATCAGTTAGTACCAATTTAATGATGAGTACATGTATTGCTTGTTTTTCCATTTTTGTGATACTCCACTTCAAAGAATGGGCACCAGCTCCATCCAGGATAATAAAAGAGTTATTAGTTCACTATTATTTTTTATGGCTGAGTAGTACTCCATAGTAAACATATACCACATTTTATTAATCCACTCATGTATTCATGGGCACTTGGGTTGTTTCCACATCTTTGCAATTGTGAATTGTGCTGCTATAAACATTGGAGAACAGATGTCTTTATTACAGAATGCTTGTTTTTCCTTTGGGTAAATACCAGTACTGGGATTGCCGAATCCAGTGGTAATTCTACTTTTTGTTCTTTGAAGTATCTCCAGATTAATTTCCATAGAGGTTGTACTAGTTTGCAGTCCCACCAGCAGTGTATGAGTGTTCCTATCTCTCCACATCCATGCCACCATTTGTTGTTTTGGGACTTTTTGATAAAAGCCAACCTCACTGGAGTTAAGTGATATCGCATTGCATTTTAAAAGTTTTAAAAAATACTGTTGTAATGTAAATCTCTGTCAATCTTATAGGAGTGATGAATGAGTGTGTGTCTGTGTGTAAAACTTTTTGTGTTAACTTTTAGGAGGAGTAAGGATTAGAAGATAGTGTTTTTGACCGCTATGACGTATACTCTGCCTAATCCTTCTATTCAATTTGTTCATTGTGTAAAGAATGTTATTTGAATGTTACTGTGAGTTTGTTTTTGCCTGGAAGAAGCTTGCTGAATAGTCTGGCTTGATGTAAAAGGGTTTATCATTATTCATAGTTTGCTTTTTTAGCTTTACTGTTATGGTACTATTAAGATAGTTTCAGTCTCTCAAGAATTGACTCACGTTAGTAAAATTCAAAAACTGATATAAAACCAGTCTATCAGTTTACAGAGCAGAATAAAAAAGATTTTGAATAGTACAAAAACCATGAGGATAACAAGCAAATTTCTTCATTACAGGAAACAAACGTAAGACACATTTTTAAGCAGAAGTTTGTTTGTGGAGAATGACATCAAGTTAAAAGAAATAAATTATATTAATATGACATTTAATGACATTTGACTATCGATGGTATTAAATGCCTCCATCTCTGATGTAAGAATATATTCTTGCTAAGAATACCTCATATTAAAATAAAATGATGAGGCTACACATTCCCTGGGTCTTGCTAATCGGGAAATGCTATTTTTCCAGGATCTGTATCCCATATTTTAATTTTATATATATTCTACACAAATTGTTGGCAGAGTGTCCCTTCTGTTGAATTGTATTTAAGATGCAGGCATATTTCTAGCAGTTGATTCCTTAATTTTTAGTTTTGTGTATTCCTTAGACTTAGACTTGTGTATTTCTTAAACTTAGAACTCTACATACCGCTTCCTCTCCTAGCAATCGAAAGAATATTCATAGCATTTATATAAATTGAGCAAGATATTTATGCTTTGAAGACTTTTTAATATTCTGGGTTTCAATAATTTTCACCATTTTTAATAAAACTATACAATAGGAACTTGTGATGTGATAGGAACTATCAATGCCAGAACATTCCTTAGAGTACATGCCTCAAACTTTGACTATCTTGTGATGCTTTCAGCTCTTCATTCAGGTTAAAAAAGTGAGCAGAACTCATTTGACTTTTCCAAGAAAAATGTGAGGAGGAGTAATCCTATTGGTTTTATTTCTAGCTTTTCACTTCAAACAAAAAGAGAAAAAAGATATCCCAAGAGTCTGAGATACTTTGAGGGAATGGTTTTATAAATAATTGAGTTACATATCCTGGGAGAAAATTCTTTTTTCTTTCCTTTTTTGGGGCTTTACTTTGAAATTTTCTTTTGACATTAATGCTATTTACTTCTAAGTAAATTATATTAGTGAACAGGATTCTGAACAAATGAGTTAACTGTGCCAGGTAATGTATAACATGCAGACACAATTTTAGTTTATTCCTGGCCTATCACATTTGGAAAGGTGTTTATAATGAATGTTTATTTTCAGTTGTCTAACTGTCTTTAGGACAGATTATTGTGGTTTCAAGTGAAGAACAGCAGAATATCCAATCTTAAAATGTGCTACTCTGACATGAATTGTATTTTGAGCTAAGGCATAAGGTTTATTTTGAGCTAAAGGCAATTGAGAAGAAGCAGACACAAGGAAAATTATCTGTCTTCTCTTTATTTGCTTAAAAGCAAGATATAAATTTGTAAAGGTGTATCCCTCCCTCCCTACCTGGAAGGAAAGATCAGTGATCACCAATCACCAGAGACTATTTTTTACTTTAACAGCCCAGATATAGATAGGAGCGTAAGAACCTACATGACAAACTTAATTAACTAGCCTTTTTCTTCCATTCGTTTCTTCCATATATTTACCTTCCTATATTTGATGCCCAGAAACTCTAGTAGTCTAGATGATTTTTGTATTTCTATGGTATCAGTAGCAATGTCTCCTTTTTCATTTCTTATGGAGCTTATGTGAAGCTTCTTTCTTTTATTCTTAGTTAATCTAGCACTAGAATGTTTATAGCAGCACAATTCACAATCGCAAAGATGTAGAAAAAACCCAAGTTCCCATCAATATATGAATTGATTCATAATATGTGGTATATGTATACCATGGAGTTCTACTCAGTCACACACACAAAAAGAGGAGATCTAACACTTCTTGTATTATCCTAAATAGAGCTAGAGGCCATTCTACTAAGTGAAGTATCACAAAAACAAGCAACATATGAACATATGTACTCACCATCAAATTGCTATTAACTGACTGAACTGACCAACACTTAAGTGCACATGTAATAGTAACATTCATCGGGTGTCAGGCAGGTGGGAGGGGGGAGGAGGGGATGGGTATATTCCCACCTAATGGGTGCAATGTCACCATCTGGGGGATGGATACTCATGAAGCTCTGACTCGGGTGGGGCAAGGGCAATATACATAACCTAAACATTTGTACTCCCATAATATGCTGAAATAAAAAAAAATTTAAAGAAAATAAAAGTAAATGCATTTAACACTAAAAAAAAAAAAGTGTTAAAATGCCTAATTAGCCATGCATTCAGTAAGTATTCAAAATTTTACACTGAGAATGCAAGATCATTATTACTAAATTCTTTAAGAAACCCTTAAAATTTCCCTGGCCTAAACATTCAGAAGATTGAATAACTATGATGATTTATACTTTAGAGGTTGCATTACAGCCTGTCCGACCAGAGGAAACATTAAATGCTTTTTCATTTGATGGCAAGCTGATGGGCTCTTGTTCCAGCTGGAATGGACTCTAATGAATATCGTATTGCCTCACAATTGGAGTAGTTTGAATGTTTGTTTGCAGACCATTTTCTAAAATGATAAAGTGCCTTCACAGGTATCTGTTACATATGTTTTTTTTTGTCTGAATAATGCCATATTATAAATGAAAGAAAGTAGATTTTTTATTTCTTCCTTATATTGCCTTTCTTCTTCAATTTCCTGGGAATGATGATGCTAGATTCTCTCCTAAGAACCACTGATGTGCTTAAAAGTACTACCAAGAAAATATAATACTCCCTACCTAACTGCCTCCAGTAGGTCTAAACCGCTAGACGGAAATTAGGCAGGCAGCATTTTATTTTGTGTCTACCCCATCAACTGTGAACATGTGAGGGGAAAGATAAAATGAAGGAGGGGTTAGGGTTGGGTCTTACACTGAACAATCAGGACTCAAAGCAATCACACAAACTCAACAAGGACTGAAAGAGCAACAAGAAAGAGGTGAGTAACCTTTGATTACCTTGGAAACACTCTCATTCTGATAATGAATTTAATGATCTACAGTTCTGTGAGTAGACTCTCCTGGCTTAAAGCACCCAGGTAGAGGATGGATACCAGCATGTATCAGTGACATTTTAAAGACTATGAGTGGGGCTTTAGTTCTATTTATTTCCCTTCATAACATCCTTTCATCTTAAGATTTTCCTAATGTACCAGTTGACTCTCTCCTCTGCAAATCCCTGATGTTCCAGATTTTTTTCTCCTCCTTGCCAAAATTTAATGCAATTTATTTTCTATTTCAATATCAGTAATGTATGAAAATAAAACAGATAAATGAAAATCATAATAGGGTACTAAAAATTGATGGAAGAAACAAAGTTTTTAAATTTCAGCTGGAAAAACTTATAAAATATTAATAATATTTGAAACAGGGATAGGATTGAGTGGAGATATCATTTATACAAAATAGCAAAAGAAATGTAATTGTTGATGATTTTTGATAGGGAAATTAAGATTCATGGTAGTATTCTCTATAGAATTTCTACAATATATACTCAAATTTGCCAAAAAGTAGCATAGAAAATAGCAGGATTAAATGTTGATCTGAGATGAATAGTATAAAATTTATATTAAAATCTGAAAGAAAAAACTGTATGAAATTTTTAAGCTGAGGGCCTCTCAATAACAAAAATAAATATGTTTTTCAGCATTTGTCAAGATAAAAAGAAAATGTTCTATCTCTAGTTTTTGAGGAAGCTCCACATTATTCTTCATGGTGGTTATGCTAATTTCCATTCCCACCAACAGTGTACCAGGGTTCTTCTTTCTCTACATCCTTGCCAGCATTCATTATTACCTGTCTTTTTTATAAAATCCATTTTAACTGGGGTGAGATGATATCTCATTGTAGCTTTGATTTGAATTTCTCTGATGACTAATGATGTTGAACATTTTTTCATATACCTGTTGGCCATTTGTATGTCTTCTTTTAGAGATGTCTATTTAGATCTTTTGCCAATTGGATTATTTGATGTTTTCCTCTTGTGTTGTTGGAGCTCCTTATGTATTCTAGTTATTAATCCCTTGTCAGATAAGCAAGGTGCAAATATCTTCTCCCATTCTGCATGTTCTCACTCATATGTGGGAGCTAAATATTAAAACAATTGATCTCATGGAGACAGACAGTAGAATGATGGTTAGCAGAAGGTGGTAAGGGTGGCGAAGATGGGGGATAAAGTGGAAGTGATTAACGGGTGCAAAAATATAGTGAAATAGAATGAACAATATTTGAAACCACAACAAAATATCTGTAATCAACAATAAGTTAGAATATACTTTAAAATAACTAAAAAAGTAGAATTGGCATATTCCTAACACAAAGAGATAATAAATGCTTGAGGGGATGAATACTGCAACTACCCCGATTTGATTAATACACATTGTATATCTGTATCAAAATATCACATGTACTGTATAAATATATACAACTATTATGTGCCCATGATAATTAAAAATAATAAAAAATAAAATGTTTCAGGTTTTGCTAACATTTATGTCGTGATTAAAACATATTTTAGAACATAAAAATAAATTATATTCAATATTCTCTTATATTTTAAATAAATCATTAAACTTTGCTCATCCATTGAAATGTCATTATGTCTCTAGCATATTTTCCATTTTTACTGATAATTTCTTAGATTGGGTAAAAACTTACCCGCAGGCAATTTGACCAACTGGTTTTATAATGGTTATCTTAATTCTGGCTCTTTAATCTCCTGTCAGCTTTTCCCAAAACTAAATGATTGATCTTCCCTAAAATATAAGATTTTTTCCTATTTCGGACCACAATTTAAAAATATTTAGTTTTTGTTTTCAAAAATTATACATAGCTGAGATCAGGATCTGTTTTTTAAGGCATTAACAATCTCTCTCATTATTTGATTCACCAAACTTTATTCCTCCCTAAGTACGATTTGTAGCCCTAAATAGCAAGCAACTCCTTTTGGAGCAGGCATCTCTTAGAACGTTTAACACATTCTGGTATTTCACATTTTCATGCTTTTGTTTCATTTTCTGCCCCTTAAAATGCTCTGCTCCTTTTATTACCCCCTTTTCCAATCATTGCGTCAATTAAGGCTGAAGTGAATGTTAACCTTCGTTATGCAGCATTTACGCAGGGATCCTTATTCTCTGGATTTTGTATAACACTTTCAACACCACACATTTAAACATATAAACTTTATTTGGTTGTGTACTTAATTATACCTATCCTATGCTATTGTGGGTCCAAAGGTTAAAGCCTCGGAATCATAAGAGATAGGATCAAGACACAAGTAGCTCCCCAAGTTCTATGAGCCTGGTGGGGGCATAACTTACACTTCATGATTTCCCTCAGAGTATCCAATATTGTGCAGGGAATATATTTTGTGTTGTTTTTATTTGTTTGAAATAATCTGATGTTTTGGACAAATGTAATTTAAAGAAGATTATGGAGTAAAGCATGTCTACTCCATCTCTTTTAAGTTATAACCACTCATTGCTTACCTATGAAATATTTGATAGCATGAATTATTTGTCTTCCTCAAGGACTACTGGTAGTGAGCAGTTCAGTTTGTAGCCTAATGCAACTGCACTGAAATGTGATCTTTAAATTAGAGTTAATGTCAGTGAACCTGTCAAATTCAACATGAGTTCCTGTCATTGTTTCCAGAGCAATGAGGTATTACTTTGATCAATCTATACAGTTGCCAACTGCTTGACATCAGTCAGGTTTTCCCAGAGCTTTGAATGAGTTCATGGCTATCAATCAACATATATGGGAAACTCTTCATTTGGAAAGTCTCACGGCATTAATATTGCCAAATCTTTTGTAATTTAAACTAAAT
>CM052436.1:15325701-15377607 GCA_028533085.1 Varecia variegata
TCATTGGTCAGTAGGCACTACTTAGGTTTGTTCCATATCTTTGCAATTGTAAATTTTGTTGCAATAAACATACAGATGCAAGTGTCTTTTTTATAAAATGATTTCTATTCCTTTGGGTAGACCCCCAGTAGTGAGCTTGCTGGATGGAATGGTAGATCTACTTTTAGTTCTTTGAGAAATAGCTATATTGTTTTCCATAGAGGCTGTAATAATTTACATTACCAACAATAGTACATAAGCATTCCTTTCTTTCTGCATCCACACCAGCATCTATTTTTTTTTTTTTTTTAATAATGACCATTCTGACAGGGGTAAGATGGTATCTCACTGTGGTTTTAATTTGCATTCCCCTAATGATTAGTGATATTGAACATTTTTTCATGTTTCTTGGTCATTTGTATATCTTCTTTTGAAAAATGTTCATGTCTTTTGGCCACATTTTAATGAGGTTATTTTTTTTTCTTGCTGATTTGTTTGAGTTCCTTACCAATTCTGGATATTAGGTGTTTGTCAGATGTATAGCTTATGAATATTTTCTCCCATTTTGTAAGTTGTCTTCTTACTCTTCAAACTTGTTTGAGTAACATTTATCATTAGGAGAAAATATCCAACTTAGAATGTCTGCAATATAGTGCAGAGTTATTTCATGCAAAGGAAAAAGCAGAGTAGCAAAAAAATTTAAGGTGTTTCCAGAAATATTATAGCAATTTTGTGAATATCTTCAAAAAACGTTTTGCTTATACATTAGTTTAAACCTAGAGAGATTATTACTGTCTCAATAGTTTAGTATCAATTTAATTAATAGACCACTGGGTTTAAAGCAATCCCTCTTGGTCTTCTGAAGGTACAACCCTTTTTGGAAGGGGGATTATTATACTATGAGTGAAGGATGCAGACAACAAATTCTGTTTCGGCGTTAGTAGACTTGTCTTTCTACATTTTTGTTACGTGTGTGTGTGTGTGTGTGTATGTGTGTGTGTATATGTTTATATTACCTTTTATTTACAACATGGTTTCTCAGACTGCAAAAAAAAATTGCAAACCTCTGTTATAAACCATATTATGTTATAGCTGCCTTGCTTAAAAAATATTTGATGCTGAACCTTGGAACTATAGGAGCTCTAAAAATATTTTTTCACACAATTTGACAGTCTGTGTACATTCCATATGGTATAAATTTGTGATCCACAAAATCCCTTGAAAATCTTAATTTCAATGTTATTATAAACCATTATAATCCAGGAATTAACTGTCTAAAAAAGTGTTTTTGAATATCAAGAGCGTTCTTGCCTAACTAAATTTGTCTTAAACTGTGTGTTTTACATTGTTTTTCATGTTTCTAGTTATAGGACCATACTGTATGTCATAACAATGCATTAAATGTGTTTATGATTTGTCATCTCTGAAAGACAATGTGTAAAAGTAAAAATAACCCTGAGCAGAAGCATTAGATACCAGTGTTCCAATCCTTATTTTATGTTCATCTATCTTTTTAACCATGACTGATCCGTTTAACTTCTCTGCTCTTCAGTTTTTGATATTGGAAATGTAGATATTGAATTTAAGTGTATTTCTAAGCCCAAATTTCCATGATTCTAATTTTCTTTCCTAATATCGGTAGATTTTAAATGTTTGACAGAAAACATATAAATCTATAACAATAAGATGTTTTGATCTGAAGAACTGATAATAAATTTTTCAAATTCTTTTATGACTTTTCCAGGAATTTTCATACTCTATTCCTATTCATTTATTGAACTCCTTTTTCTGTTCAGGTAACATATAGACATGAAGAAAAATAGGTGACAAGGCATCATTTTTGCTTTAAGATAACATTTTCAGAGCAGAGATCTTCATATAAGCAAATTTCATT
Source organism: Varecia variegata (assembly GCA_028533085.1). Lineage (NCBI taxonomy): Eukaryota > Metazoa > Chordata > Mammalia > Primates > Lemuridae > Varecia > Varecia variegata. Next base: position 15,327,575 of record CM052436.1, read on the forward strand.
TGAAAGGGTTTTGTATATATGGAAAACTATATGTTTAAAGAATGGTGAACAGTTCAGTCTGGGTGAAGTGAAAATTTTAAGTAGAAAATTAGAAACATACTAAAACAAATTTTTACATATGTACCCTTCTTTTACTTATTACAAATTTTTCTTAAGCAATGATCATTTGCAAGCTAAAATTTTAATTATACAACCTTTTCTCCAATAACTGATATAGTGAAATTTTCCTGTATTCAGTATCTGTAAATTAAAGCTTACATATTAAATATTGTAAAAGAACTATTTTTAATTTCCTATGCAAAAATACTGTTAATACATTTAAAACATTTTAGTTAAATGTATAGATATGCATATGATATTTACTTATGACAGAGATAATTAGAAATTTTTTAAGTATAAATAAAATAAATGTATTAATAATTCACCCTAGCTTTAAGGCAAAGTGCATTGTTAACCTACAAGACTGCAGAGACAAAGGAGTAAATTTATTAATAAATATATATGAAATTATTTAATAATATGTTGAGCATACTATTGTCAAATTTTATATATTAATATATGTGTACATACACACACACACGTATATATATATATATATATGTATTTTTTCTTTGACAGAGTCTTACTCTGTTGCCCAGGCTGATGTGATAAAAGCTCCCTGTAACCTCGAATTCTTGGCTCAAGAGATCCTTCCTTGTCATTCTCCTGAGTAGCTAGGACTACAGGTGTGCATGACCACACCTGGATGAAGCTAATTTGTATATACATATTTTGTACAGAGACAGGGTCTCGCTATGTTGCCTAAGCTGGTTTCTAACTCTTGGTCTCAAGCAATCTTCCTGCCTGGGCCTCCCAAAGTACTGGGATTACAAGTGTCAGCCACTGCACCCAGCCTTTGCCAAATTATAATAACAGTTATTTACATTTTGTTCTAGTCACTGCTGCAGTCAAAAGTAGTGAGAGGAACTGATTTTTGTATTTAAAGTTATATACATTGAATAATTAAGAATGCAAAGAAATTTCTGAAAACTATTCCATTAAAGTAATTAGAATAATGAAAAGGAGTAAATGCACACTGAATTTTTCAAAATGTCATGGGCAAGCATAAGAAATATGACAGAGATTTTAAAAGAAGCATCTTTTGGAGGTTTATGGAAGTCTCTAGATCATTTTATTAAATAAGACAAACAGTTGTATGGATTTATAACTTAAAGAGTAATACATTTTAAAATGCTATTATAAGAACTTTAATATTTTGTTTTTACAAATTATGAACAAGCTCCAGCTACCTCTGCAATTGAGATTATACAACTTTTATAAAATAAATTTATGTTACTTACATCACAGCCATATTATGTACTTCTATTAAAATTTTTAAAAGTGAATTAATTATACTATTATTTGAGTTAATATTAGGCATGTTATTTGAGATGAATGAAGAATTTCTTTTTACTAGTGTTGATAGATGTGCAAAGAAAAAAATTTTAAGGAGATATAGAAATATTTTATTATATTAATAAAAGCAATTCACCTGTAAAGAATCTTTTTCTTTTTCTTTGACATATTTCTAGTTTGTTTACTTATTCCTGGGCTTTTTCTTACAGAACAAATATGCTATAAATTCTATACTCTCAGAAGAACTGACACTATTTTAATATATATAGTCCTTAGAATATGAAATAAATTTAAAAATAAAAAGTTACACCAGTTATGACTTCTTGGGAAGCTCCTAATTAAGGTCTATATTTTATGAAGTTTTATAGCTGGAATGATTCTCTGACTTTATAAAGCACATGGTTGCCATAGTAACCTTATTTTAACATTGCACATACTGTATTTTCTCATATTGAATATTAATCCCAGGAATATAATGAATTATATTTTATGTATTTTTGTACATTACTTATCACAGGAAAAAGTTTTTTTTCAGATTTGAGAATTAATTTGGAATCTTAGAACTGCCATGCTTTTTATCCCTTAAGAAAAAATATCTAAAATTCTTTATGGATTATATTTTTTCCCTGCATATTTAAATTAGTACACATACTTCCTCACAAGAATGCCAAATATATTATTGATGGATCTAAGTGAATTGATTAAAATTGATTAAAAATTACCACTATCTAGCTTGTTATATATTTTATTTGTTTATGTTGTTTATTTCTATTTTACTCAGTAGAGTATAACCACTTTAAGGGTAGAAACTTTCATAACAATAAATATTCAAGGCCTATGACAGTACCTGGTACACAGAAGGTGCATAATAAATTCTGACAAATCAAAAAAAATAATGAATTCATATTACTTTTGCAGTTAGAAAATTATACATATCTTTAAATTGTTTTTGAATTCAGAAAGTAGTATTTAATTCTTATAAAGCGTTACATTAAAAAGTTTGATTTTGCCATTCCCTCTAATTTCTAAGGAATAACTATTTTCTTTTTCAGTTCCATATAACTAACAGCATTAGGCAGAACAGCGTGAGCTCTTTATGCAGTGGTCCCCAACCTTTTTGGCACCAGGGACCAATTTCACGGAAGACAATTTTTCCACAGATGGGGGTGGGGAGGGATTCAAGCACATTACATTTATTGTTCACTTTATTTCTATTACTATTACATTGTAATATATAATAGACTAAGTATACAATTGACCATAAAGCAATCTGTCTGCTAATGGTAATCTGTATTTGCAGCCGCTCCCCAGTGATAGTGTCACCGCGTCAGCTCCACCTTAGATCATCAGGCATTAGATTCTCATAAGGAGCGCACAACCTAGATCCCTCGCAGGTGCAGTTTACAGTAGGGCTTGTGCTCCTCTGAGAATGTAATGCTACTAATCCGACAGGAGACAGAGTTTATGTGGTGATGCGAGTGATGGGGAGCAGCTGCAAATGCAGATGAAACTTTGCTTGCCCACCGGCCGCTCACCTCCTGCTCTTCAGCCAGGTTCTTAGCTGGGGACTGCAGCCTTATAAAATGCCCTCACAGGTTTCATTTTGCAAACATAAACATCCCACTTGATTTTTAAACATACATTTATGTCAATACGTGGCCATTGACATGATTTGGAATCATTTTCTAACTCAAACTAGAGAAGTTGGATTTAAAATTTGTCCTTTTTGTGTTCATAGCAGTAATGGTACAGATAGACTAAGCACCACTTGTCAAAACGCATTATTTGTGCTCTCATTAAATATATTTAGGTTGAAGTCACGGCAGTGTATAACTAAGAAAATAAGAACAATGTTTACATGATACTATGTTTCTACTATGTGACAGAAACTCTACATTACACATTCTGAGTAAGATTTGGGATCTGGATATCCTAACATAGGTTTATTATAAAATGACTAAGTTTTTCTTTTAAATATATTTTTCCAGATGAAAACAGAGAAAAATCATAAGGATTTAAATAAAGAAAACAGAGCAATTGCACCACAATGAAGAAACACATTCCATTAACTTTTTTGTCTTTGGAAATTAAACTGCAGTGAGAAGTCTGATTCAAATGCACTGTTACTTCAGGTATTTTTTTTTTCTTTAGCTCATAATTTGTAAATAAAATGTTCCACAAGCTGAATAAACATGGTATATTTTTTCTCCTTGGAGAGAATTCTCACTCAATTCATATTAAAATAATATTTAAAATGAGAATGATTCTTAGCCAAACTCAAGATAAATGATAAAAACTTGGCTTCTGATGTGTTTTACACACATACACACACACACAAATATGCACACTATGTACAAGATAGAAATTGGCTAGCATTTGTGAATCAACCAATGATACATTAAGCTCTCTGAATCATAGTGTTTGACATTCATTAAATGTAAGCCAAGTGCTTTAATACTAATAAAATATACATTAACAGCCTTGCCTATGTAGCATAATAGCAAGGAGAAAGTAAGTAGATGCAATGATGTTCAGTTTGGAACACTGCGTTAACGAAGCCCCTAATTCTTCAGTATGCCGAGATATATTTCTTCGAATTGCATTGTTGGGGCGGGCGCAGTGGCTCACACCTGTAATCCTAGCACTTGGGAGGCCGAGGCGGGCGGATAGTTTGAGCTCAGGAGTTCGAGACCAGCCTGAGCAAGAGCGAGACCCCGTCTCTACCAAAAATAGAAAGAAATTATATGGACAGCTAAAAATATATATATATAGAAAAAATCAGCCGGGCATGGTGGCGCATGCCTGTAGTCCCAGCTACTCTGGAGGCTGAAGCAGGAGGATTGCTTGAGCCCAGGAGTTTGAGGTTGCTGTGAGCTAGGCTGACGCCACGGCACTCACTCTAGCCCGGGCAACACAGTGAGACTCTGTCTCAAAAAAAAAAAAAAAAAAAAATTGCATTGTTAACAGGCATAAACATTTCCATATAAATGTCCAATGTGTATATATATATATATATATTTTAAAAAAGAATGGTTCTTATTTGTGCTTTTTAAAACAAGATTGATACTAATTCAGCATTGTCAACTTTTCATTGTACGTATGGGAAAGGAAAAAGATTTACTTTCTTTATGAATAAAAATTACTTGTATAAACTCTTTTTACAATTTTTATCTGAGGATTGATTCTTATCTATTATGGCCAAATAATGGTCTCCCAAAGATATCCACTTTCTATTTCCTGGGACCTGTGAATATTACTTTATGTGGTAAAAATGATTTTATAGATGTTATTAAATTAAGGATGTTGAGATGGGAGGATTATCCTGGATTATTAAGGAGCATCCCAAATGCAATCACGTGTACCCTAATACTAGGGAGGCAGAAGGAGATTTGACATAGGCAAAGGTGGGAAGGTGATGTGACCACAGGAATAGAGACTAGAGTGATGTGACTACAAGCCAAGGAAAGCCAGCACCCACAAGAAGTTAGAGGGGTCAAGGAAATGGAAATTGCCCCACAGCCTCTGGAGGTAGCGCAGCCCTGCTGCCATTTGGTTTTGATTCAGTGATACTGATTTCAGTCTTCTAGTCTCCACAGCTTGAATTTCTGTTGTTTTAAGCCTTCAAATTTGTGTTATTTAGTTACAGAAGCTATAGAAAACTATTATGTTGCTTCTCACTAAAAATCCAATTATGATGGTGATATATTATTTACAATTGACTTTAGTTAAAAATGTGTCTCCTCTGTCAGTCACAGATAGGAGGTCTCTTTCTCTGAAGCTCATGGAGGGTAGCATTCTTTTTTTTTTTTAATTTATCAAGAGTTAATCAAATTTCTCCTCTGTATGTTTCCTATAAGCATTATCCTGTCACTGTGACATAATTAAATTATTTTTTACTGATCTCTGTTTTAACTGGATTGATATTTAATTAATGACTTTTCTGGCACACTCAAATGTCAGCATTTAAAAATAAAGAATTGGATTTATGATTTTAAGCTATAAATATATAATAACAAAACTATGTATGTATTGTCATTATTAATCAGTTAATTCCATGTTTTCAGTACTGGAAGTGAGACACAATCATACATCAAAATTAACAGAAGTAAACTAAGCCCATGATATATTCTAAGTATATATGTACAGTGAATACATGTGTATTTTGTCTCTACTTTTTTTCTTTAGTGGTATAAAATACATACACATTTTTATATACATGTATGTACAAACATATATACACATGCATATTCACACTATACATGAACACACAACCTTTTGTGATTATGTATGTGTGTATGCATGTATGTATCTGTGTATATCTTTTGTAATAAGGGTATATTAACAAAAAAGTTGTGGCTTTTGGAGAGATATTCTAAATACTGAGTTTTAAAATGATGTTAAAATCTATACAATGAAATTTTTTTTTGATTCTTTCACATTGAAAATGGGTCATTTAAAACATTTTAAATTATATTTTACAAATGTTGATTTATCTCAAACAGCATAGGACATATGGAAGTAGAGATTACTTGGGAAGCAGAGCCTGAGATAGAGCTATTAAATAATAGTGGGAAAGAGGTAGTCAATTGAAAATATATTTTCATTCGAATATGGATTACACAGGTATATACATTTGTCTAGGAAAAAGAGAAAATATAAGAAATGTAGATTATCACTCAAGAAAATCATACTTACAGCTAATCAATTATATATCTGAAAATCTATGTCATGAATTAATTGAGATGGATATTTAAGACATAATACAAAGTACACCAGCATATCTTTTTATTTGTTTTTAATAGCAAGAACAGCATCTAACTTTCTGGATTAATTTGTCCAAGTTTCTAACGTACTTTCTCTGTGTAAATGTAGAATTATTACATAAATTAATTTTACATTGTAGATTAAAATGAATTTTATATAAATGTGTTCATTGGAATTTCATTCAAAACATGAGTTAATGAGAACCCCACAACAAAAATTAAATCAATCTCTGTTTTTTTCTCATAGTGTCTGACTGGGACAGATGTTGGATTACAAGGAAAAAGCCAAGTGATTTTCTTTTTTAGAAGACATTTATAAAAGAGAAAGATAATTAAATGTCAAAACTATAGAACTATCTTCAGTTCAGAGATATAAACCTTCAAGGGTAATTAAACTGGGGACTAGAGTCAGGACAGGTGTTTACTAAAGTGCATCCTTAAAGCTTATACATCACACATGGGGAAAATGTACTGATATGTATTATAGTTTTCCTTTGCATATTTAAAACACTTTATTTTCCAGGGTTATTTTGTCAAATGTTAATTTATAATTTTTACCTAAACTCAATACAGCATCATACATCAAACTAAATTTTTTTACCATGTTTAAAATAAACAGAGAAAAGCTCATATAAAAAATTATATTTACTTTAAAAATATTATTTTCCTCAATATAATAAAAATGGATGCAGTTAATTATGGAATTTGTAAATACTCATTCAGAAAACAATCTATGGTCATTAGTCCTCCCTGATATTGTAGTAATATAATATCATAAATATTTGGTCATAAATGATGATTAAGTTATGTCTGTCTCTGGTTTGATACCTGGTTCTATCTCTCTCTGGGGCTTCTCATATCATCTTACTGAAATGTGAAGCAGATTGGTTAATTCCTCTGTGTGTGAAAGACAGCACAATGAGAGAGAAATGAACACTCCTCTGTGAACAACTGAGCAGAAGTTTTTCTGATAAACATCTAATTCATGATCACTGCTATATTTCAGTTGTTGAAACAAAGTGCTCCCTGGTCAGAGGTTCTAGGCTATAAAATAATGGGTGAATAAACTTTAACATGCTTAAGTTACAGTGTTTAATCGTGTATTTGAATTGTATGGTATAAATTATATTGATTGTGCCATAGGTGAATTTTTTTGAATATATAATTTAAATACTTAAAAATCCATAAATATTTATTTCATCAATCATAGAGATTCTATATATATTTATCTTCATATTTAAGAATAAAGTTTTTTACCAAATCAAAGAAACAATTTTCCCGTTTGACAAAATAAATTTAGCCACCCATGTTAAATTATTATAAATACCTCCTTTAAAAGTGTATACCTACAATATGGAGGAATTCTAAATTTTAAATTTAAATGTTATAATACCAGTCAAATTTTTTCATATTTTGTTTAATCAGTGTGTAATATACTTATGTAATGTATTCTTAGGTCACTGATTCATGTTTGGTTTAATATTAAAAATAGTGACATTAATAATAGAGCATTACTAATATTATTAATATGGAAAATATTTTAATAACTCATGTATTATAAAATTAGATTATTTTAATTTAAACATTAATTGATATGCACAAACCTATATGTTTTTCAATTAACTAAGTATGTTTCTCTTGATTTTCAACCTCTTCTTTTTGCTTAGCAGAGTGGAAACCAGAAATTTATTTTCATGTATCCATTTCTTTCATTCTTTCAGTCAATAAATTATAATTTAAAGCCTACTACATGTAAAGGACTGGTATGGAAATGAGTTCTACACTAGTGAACAAGAAAAACATTGTCCTTACGTTTTTAGAGTTTATGGACTAGTGGGGATAGAAAATGTAAAATCAACAATCTGCAAAATTATGTGTCAGCTGCTTGTCTTGTGTTTTCTACATTATTTGATCCCAGAAATAATTTATTGTCCTTTTATCTTGCCTTAGCCCATACGTAGAGTAAGTGCTAACATGGCTCTAAAAGAATAGAATGCAATACCAACCAAATACATTAGGGAGACCTAACTAGCCCAGGGTCTCAAACAAGTCTTTTCTAAGGGTATGACATTAAAACAATTATTTGTAATGTAACCAGAAGAATGAATAGGAGTCATTCAAATGGAGAAGGTGACTGAGGGATATTTCTACTCTAAGTGAGCAGTATTCAGAATCCTGAGTTAGAAACAAGCATGGCAAATCAAGAGTGTATTGATCCGTAAGGCTGTGCCTTAGAGAACGCGAGTGGATAATGGACATATATGAGATTATTTAGGACTCTGTAAATGACATTATTTTTTGTTTTAGGCCTGGAATAAGTGAAAAACTTTTAGAAGATTTAGAAAAGAAAGTGCTATCCATATTGTTTCTGTGTTTGAAAATCTCTATTCTTTTTTATGTTTTATAATAACCTTCCACACACAAAAGATTTGATTCTGTTGGCATTGTCTATTAGTAGTAAACTGATATACAAATAAATGAAGAAAGAATTTCTTTATAAAATAATGCTACTATTAGAGTAGTTGTGCATAAATAATTATTATTTCTTTCTCAGAGATTTTTCTTAGCTCCAGATATTAGGCCATTTTAATAAAGAATCAATTTACTCTAAAGTCATTTTCTAGAAACCACAATTGCTTATTAATAGGCAGTTTGTTTACAAATCTTTGCACTAGTTAGGCCAGAAGTATTTTTTTTTAACTGTAATATATGATGAAAAATTACCTAACATGACTTTTGCAATTGTTTAGATACAGAGCACAAAAATGTTGTTAGGAAAAAAAAAACCACTTTAGACTAATAGGATAAAAGAATATTTAGAGCTTCTAGCAAATAATTGTTTTCACTGAGTGTCAGATTACATAGGATTCTCTGATGGTTCTATATCCAAAATTTATATTGAAATTTAGTTTAAGGAAATATTGCCTATGGTTTGAAAGATGTTGAATTTGAGACCCAATGACTAAATATTAAATATTTTAGTAATTTTCAATAGTAAATATTATGTAAGTTTCTATGGCAACTTATGAGACATTTCTTAATATGCATATGTGATAACAATGAATGTTTAAATATTTTGCTTAGCATATTTTATTTTACTCTGTAAATTATTTCTGTTTTATCATTTTCAAGTTGCATTCATGTATAACTCATGTGTATCAGCTTTATGCATTTTAACATTTTGAACTCTTGAAGTGTAACATGATTCAATCAGTGTTCTGATATCATCTAAAAATTCAAAATGTATGTGTATTATAGATAGAAAGAAAAAAGTAATTGAAAATTCTAGTCTTAGTAGCCATAGAAAAATTGATAATAAATATTCATAATAAAAATAAATAAATATTAATAATAAATAAAAATTATTTAGGTAAACTAAAGTGTCATTTAACATAAGCAAGGTTTGGAAGAAGTGGGATTACTTCTACCTCTCAGTAGTACCAATACTGCTTTGCTACACCATGCATACACTGGGTTGGAGGGGGAGGCTTAATCTGACTTGAAAATTGCTGTAAGATTTTATGGTAATAAAATACTCAGAATCTGACTAATAATATTTATATAACCTATAAAATATTTTAAAAATACCTACTAATATATCAAAGAACTAGATAAAATATGTTTAAAAGTTTAAGGAAAAAGATTTCTTTTAAATGAATGGTAGAATTTTGTTGATAATATCATTTCAATACCTACCAAGATGGAATTATCAAAGACGATATTATTTTTTTAAAAATAATGGAATTACATAAAACTGTTTTGATATGTAATTTTTTTAAAAAATGGAAAAAAAGAAGCTAACAATAAAATCTAATAGACCAAAATTAATCCAAACAATGGCAGCAACTTAATTATTTCTGAGCACTGTAGTTTATGGAAAAACGAATGTTACCCTGTCTCACTAAATATCCAGGTATAAGTAGTTTGTTACAAGATCAACAGGTGAGCTGCAATATTCAGAACTGTTCACATGGGCTGCCTAAGGAATTTTCATGGGGTGACCCCAGGCCTATACACCAAGTTACTCTGTGAAGCCATCTCAGTATTGACATCCGGGTTTTATTTTTTAATTTTCATTTTTTGGCATCCAGGTTTTAATGACTGGATAAAGGGGCTAAGGTCTCCTTTGACTAGGAGTTTTTTATACACAAGAATATTATCATTACCTCAATGGTTTATTACTTGGTAATTGTTAAGGTATTGGAGGACATTAGCTTTTGGATTCCTAAGAATATTTATTACTCATTCAACTAATTAGCATTATCAAGATTATAGACCTATATTTAGCAAGAAATAGCATTTTTGACAGGAATAGCCATGCAGATTCAAATCTTGAGTAAAGATGAGCAGGAATCTCACAGAAACCAGCAAAATTTCCTGTGACTCTAAACAGAGAGCAAACGTACCGTTCCTAGTGGAAAGTTGAAAAGATTAATAGGCTGAGACTCCTCAGGAAGGGAGGGTCTAATTGCCCTAAAAATGCCTCGTTCACATCCAAGGACTGATTCCTCTGAATCTGAAGAATATTGACATACCCACTTGTTTGTTTACAAGAAACCCTAGGATATTTCAAATTCAGTGGAGCAGTGGATTAAAGCCATCTTTTATGTACTCATTCAGATGTACAGAGTGAATGTCATTCCCACTAACAGCATATGTGTGTGTTAAAAATCTAGAGTTGTAATTTCATTGCATGGGTTCTCCTAAACAAACATTTCAGACACCACCAGGTCACATCTTTAAAAATGACATCCTTCTTTCTTTAAGCCTGAGGCACCACTCTCTACTCCAATTCCATCATCCTGGTCAGATCCCCTCATTCAGTATCCCCTGGCTGCAGTACACTCCTAGCTCCTTGCTACCCAAAGTGTGGCTCAGGGAGCTTGTTAAAAATACGGAGTCTCAGGCAGCAGCCACGATCTCCTGAATCAGAATGTAGATTTTAACAAGATCCCTACATCATCTCTTTGCACTTTAAACTTTAAAGAGCTTCTCTCTATTCTTTTCTATTAGTTTCTCCAATTCATGATATTAATATAGAATGTTAACTTTATACAGAGTAGCCAAAATTGCAATGGCATTACATAAGCATATGTAAATGCCACACTCTTTTTAATAACAACAATTTGTTTAGGAATTCTAGTTCTTGTATTTTCCCTTCTCTTCAGTAACAATGCAACACCTAAGCCCCTCCACGTGGAGGAAGGGAGCTGTCCCTCCTTTTTGCTTCCTCTGCTGCTTTGGGCTCTGCCTCTTTACTGTGTTCACCTCAGCACAAATACATACACAAACTTCTTTCTCCTACAAAGTAGTTCTTGATATCTTCTGATTATAATTAGGGTAATGTAATATGGTTTAATGTGTAACTTGTAATTCAATCTATAACATGAACTAGAATTCTGACATAGAAAATCCTAACACACAGCTCTCAGAAAATCAACTTTAGATGTCTTTCAAGGATTGTAAAATTTCACAGGAAAAGCACTAGACCCTGAAATAAACAATTCTCACTTTAGAAATGTTGGAATCAATGCTAGGAAAAGATACAAAAATTAGAAAGTGGCAGATCTATGATTAAAACTCAGTTATGTTGATCTTTTATTTTTTATACTTTTACGATATTGTTAGTTTAAAGTTATTTTACTTCGTTTTGATTTATTTCATTATTTCCCCAGCCTCATGCAGTAGGTAAGAACAGGGACTTTGTAATGAAGCAATTTTGATATTGAATCACAACAAAACCTTTCATTTAAGTAAGGCCCTGTACCAGTAGTTTAACCTCTCCAAGATGTGCCGTGTTGTTTTTAAACTGGGAAAAAAATACTATCTTACAGGTTTGCTGTGGGTATTAAATGGAATGATGCAAATTAAGCAATTAACATTCTGACTATTCCAAATAAATGTTAGTTATTTTGTAGTTATCATTATCATAATGTATTCAAACTTACTTGACTAATATCATAAATTATCTGGTTGGACAGACTAGCATCTTTTTTTATACATATCTTTATACAATCACTTATGTGTATATGGAGTTATTGTTTCTATGATTTAATGAGCTTCTATCAAATGTTAGTATTTTAGGAAGCTGATGAGATTTTAGTGATCCAAAACAATACAAAACAAAACAAGTTACAAGAGTGTAGGCTCATTTGACATATTTTTTCTATTTTATTTCTGTTACAAACTAGTACTACACCTAATTTATGGGCTCTTTTGCTGTTTTCCTTTAGTGGAAAATATTTCCTTTCCTTTTTACTGATGAAAAGTCCATACATTTTCATTCTCAAATCCTACCTTGTCTAGGCAACTTTCCTAGATAGGAAAAATATACTCCATTTGTTTTCTGAATTTCTAATAATTTTATTACTAAAATATGGTAGGGACAAAAAGGTGTCTTTTCCTCACCCATTTCCAGGTCTATGACTGACACCCCTATAACAGAAGACAGATTAACAAGAGAAAAACATAACAAATTTATGTAATCAAGGTTTTACTGGACATAGATGCCTTCCCGAATTAAGAACCGAAGATCCAGGGAAAACCGTATTTTTGTGAATAGGTTTGATGAAGAATGGAGAGCCATTTAGAAATATAATTGAAGAAAAGGGGTATGATCTAATGGTAACAGACTGGAGGGAACTTAGTAAAGCCTGTTTGTTCATATTTTTTTAGCCCCTCCCTGTAGCATTCCTTCCCCCTGGATATGGGGCAAGACATTTCTGAAATGAGAGTCACATGGCCTATTTTCAGGGATGGTAGGACAAGAAAGTGTCCTCTAGGTTTTATGACTTATTTTTAGGGAAGGAATTCCAGTTTCTATGACCTTCATTCTTCCACATTTTCTACTGAGAGACATGGAAGAAGGAGAAAGGAGGACAGAAGATTAGAAGTTACTGTTTCTGAGGCCCTTTCAACTGCTTTAGTTCAAAGTAGTCAGCATGCCAAAGCATCATACTTTGGAGTGTCATCTTTCAGCTCAATAACACGTTGTTGTACATCCATTTTTCCTTCACTAAAAATTTTAGTTTCCTTGATCGTAAGCTAATGAAGAGCAGAACAAAATGTAAAATATTTTTTGTTTCTTTCTTGACTCAGCCAATTTTTTGAACCAAAAGAAATACATAATAATATAATAATGTCATTTTTAAAATAGAAATATTAGAAAATGACAGCATAAATCAGTGTGATTTGAAGTTACCTTATTTGTGTGGAAAAATAACCGGTAAGCATCAGGCATGGCCTACCTTGAAATCAGGTCATAGTGACTTTGTAAAATTAACGAACACTACTTATTTATATAAGAGATTGCCAGACGAGCTTGTTTGAACCTTGAAAGACTGGGGATAAATGTTCCAAATCAAGTTCCCCTTTAAAAAGAATGTATTAAATGTATTTTACCAAAATATTCCTTTACTTTATATATGCACTATTTATTTTTCTGCTATTGGAATTAATTATTTTTGTACTAGATTCAGGGCATCTCCTATGCCACTGGATTGTAACCTATTAATTACAATATAAAGATCTCATTGGTATATCTCTGTAATTATTCAAGAGGTAAGTAAGGAAATGGGTAACAAAATATGATGAATAGACAACTCTCCCTCTTAATATTAATTGTGGAAGTTCTGGACAGGCTGCTATTTGACCTTCTTAACTGAGCAGCTTGCCTTCAACACCCACAACTGATGTACATACATGATCACTTGGCTGTCAATACTCGTAACCATCTGTTATGATGGCAATATGCCTGCTCTTAAAATGCTGTGACAGTTTAGTTTGCAGGTGCCAAATGAATAGGTTGGCAACCCGAAATTCTGAAAGCACTTTTTTCTTTTTCTGCAGAAAGCAATGCCACATTAACACCCACATGGCTCCTTACTGTCACACCACATGTTCATTCTTTTTAAGCCAACAATATTTATAGAAGGGGCAATAGTTGAGTACTTGAGAAAAATCAGTGAGGCTCTGTTGTGTACAAATTATATCCTGTTACATCCTGATTTGTTTTAAAATCTAATCTTATATATTTAGGAGCATAAAACCACTATGCTTATGAAAAGTCATAACACTATTTTAAGAAAATAATATTATTGATATCATTTTGTGGAAGTCAAGGTGAATTTGTAGGTGTGTATATAAAATCAATAGTTCATCAAGCACGTAGGTAAGAGGAAGTCCCTGTGCTAAATATACTCTTGCTTCAGAATCCCAAAGAAAGGAGCAGGAGAGGGCTAGGGGAGGGGAAGAAAGCGACTTGATTGTAATTCAACAATTCTATTATCTGGCTTTGTGATGGATGACATATGCTTACATGACCCCAATATTCTCTTCCATTTCATTTTCTCTGTTTATATACAATATCTTAGACAAAAATTATTAATATCCTGACATTTTTGCCTCTCACTTAGAATCTGAAATGTTAATGGCCCCAGTTTCAGCATAGTGGGAAGGCAAATAAGTTATCTTTCATAAGTATTTTATGAATTCTCTGCTTTATTTCAACTGCAATTTTTCAGAAAACAAACAGGTCAACTTTTTTCAGGATTCACAAACTGTTAGGCAGTAGTACTCTCTTCATCAGAAGCAAAGTTCTTTACTTTGTGTCTGGTCTGTGAGGGTAGATGTGCCGACATGTTTGGAACAGTGGTGGGTCCCAGCAACAATGGCAGGAGTTGGAAGTACAGCTCCATCAGCTGCCAGTCTATGGTTTTCCAAGTGGAAGACCAAACACCACAAGTAAAAATAACACAAGATTCACCAAGGGGATTATTGACCAGGGTATGAGAATGGCCTTGAATTGGCCCATTGAGTAGAATAGTCATGCCCTACTTAGCCTCCATCTTGAGACTGCAGAGTGGAGTATAACATCTCATTCAAAAAGCTGAAATGCCACTGGACTTAAGATTGCACATTCTCAAATATACCATTTTCATTTGGCAAATGAGGAATAATGAACCCTGCCCTCCCTATCATAGTTGACTCATCCCTAAACAGGAATATCAGGGCAGAGAGTCAAGAGGGTCTCTATTGGTCTGGAAAAATTTGTTGCTAGTAGATTCACCCTAAAATAAGTAGTAAAGGAAGTTCTTCAGGCTAAAAACAAGGGAGAACAGATGGTAATTTTGATCCATACCTGAAAACAAAGAATAACTAACAGTAATTGTAATTTTGAAACTATAAAAGACTGTACAAATACCTATTTATCATCCTTTCTTTTAAGTGATTTAAAAATCAATAGTATAAAACAATGTGTTTATAATTGTATGATTGAGCCTATACCATATAAAAATGTAATATATTTGGCAATAACAGCACAAATGTGGTAGGTGGGAGTGAAGTTATATTGGAGTAAGAAAATGACTTCTCATGGTTGCTTAAATCCACAGAAACAAAGGAAGAGAACCAAAATGATCAATAAGAAGGGCATGATAAACACTATGCATATATCTTTGCTTTCTCATTTCTTATTCTTAACTTTTTAGTAGATAAAAAATTATAAAGTAATAATTATAATAATATACTGTTGGATTTAGAACATGTATAGATGTAATATGTAGATAAATAATAACATAAAAAGAAGAGAGGATGGGGTTATAGAGGAGCAACTTTCCTATATTTCACTGGAATAAAGTCAGTATAAATATGAAGTAGTTTCTCTTAAGATGCACAAAGTATGTTATAGTGTAATTATTAAGAAATTAACTAAAAAATATAGTGAAAAAATCATTAAAAGAATTAAAATGTTACAGTAATCGATATTCACCTAATGGAAAAAAAAGGAGTAAAGGAGGAACAGAGAAACTAAAAAGATATGGAAAACAGAGAAAACAAAATGGAAAATGCAAAGGCAAACACAATTATATCAATAGTAACATTAAATGCAAATGTATTAACCAATCCCATCAAAATGCAGAGATTGTCAGACTAGAGGAGAAAAAAATATCCAACTATATGCTGTTTATATGAGACAAAATTTATATTCAAATAAACAAATATATAAAAAGTAACAAGATGAAAAACATATGTCAGGCAAACAGAAATGATAAAAAGTTTAGGCACTTTACAAATATCACTCAAAATAGACTTTAGAGCAAAGCATGATGCTAGAGATAAAGAGGGATATTTTATAACAATAAAATAATCACAATTGGACATATGACAATTATAAACACCTATGCACTCAAAACAGTCTCCAAATACATAAGAGTAAAACCTGACAGAATTGAAGACAACTCAACAATAATATTTGAACATTTTCGTACTCCACTTTAAATAATGGATGGAACAACTTTGCAGAAGCTTTTAGTACCCAAACCAAAAGTATCATAAGAAAAACAACCCTACAGATTAATATTATTTGTGACTATAAACAAACAAACTATCCTTAAAAAAATACTATCTATCTAGCAATATAAAAGGGCTTTTACCATGACTAAGTGGAATTTATTCCAAGAATTCAAGGATGGCTTAGCATCAGAAAAATCAATTAATACAATACATCATATGAATAAAATAAAAGACAAATATATATGATCATCTCAACAGAAGGAGAAAAAGCATTTGACAAAATATTTCATCCTTTCATGATTAAAAAACAGTAAACTAGAAGAAGTAAATTTTCTGAAGTTAACAAGGTTATCAAAAAAGGCATTCAGATTAGAAAAGAAGTAAAAGTATTTCTATTTGCAGATGACATACTCTTGTATATAGAAAAATCCTAAATATTTAATTTAAAAATCCACTAGAACTAATAAATAAATTTAAAAATACAAAATCAATGTACAAAAATTAATTATATTTTTATACATTAGGAAGGAAAAATGAAATTTAAAAATATAGTTATTATAATATATTAAAAGCATTAAACACAGGAATATATTTATCAAAAGAAGTATAAAGCTTATAATATGAAAACTATAAATATAGTAGCAGAGTATCAAAGATGACCTAAATAATTTGAAAAATATTTCATATTCCTGGATCAGAAGACTCAATGCTATTAAGATGGTAATAATCTCTAAATTTATCTAAACAATTCAATGCAATTGCTATCAAAGTCCCAGCTGCCTTAGTCGCAGAAATTAAAAAGCTGATCCCATTTTCATATGGAAATTCAAGCTACTCAGAATAGTCAAAGCAATTTTGAAAAACAATGTCAAAGGACTCACAGTTCTTAATCTTGAAACTTACTACAAAGCTACTTTAATTAAGTCAGTATTGTACTAGCAGAAGATAAATATCAATGGAATAGAATCAAAATTTCTGAAATATAATCTCACATTTATAGTCAATTAATTTTAGACAAGGTTTCTGAGACAAAAGAATGGAGGGGGGATAGTCTTTTCAACAAATGATTCTGGGAAAACTGGATATATCTATAAAAAATGAAGTTGGGCCCATCCTATATACCATAGGAAAAATTTACTCAAAAGGCACCAAAACCTAAGTATGTAGACTAAATCTATAATAGTCTTCACATAAATATAGGCTTAAATGTTTGTGACCTTGGAATAGATTATGAATTCTTAGGTATGACATCTAAAGCACCAACAACAAAAAATAAAATAAATAAATTGAATATCATCAAAGATCATCATCAGGAAATTGAAAAGACATCCCACAGAATGGGAGAAAATTTTTACAAATCATATATCTGATAAGGGACTTCTATCTGGAATGTATAAAAATATTTCTACAACTCAATCCTAAAAAAATCAAATAATGTCATTTAAAAAATAGGCAAAATGTCTAAATACACATTTTTTTCAAAGAATATGTACAAATATGCAGGGCCAAAAAAACATATTAAAAGATGTTCAATATCATTTGACACCAGGAAATACAAATTAAAATCACAATGACATACCATCTCATACCCACTAGGGAGGCTATTATCAAAAACAAAAAAAAAAAGGAGCAAACAGAAAACAGATAAATGTTAATATAAGTGTTGGTGAGTATGTGGAGAAATTGGAGCCCTCAAATACTTCTGGTGTGAATGTTGAATGGTGCGAAACTGTGAGAAACAAATTTTTATTGTTTCTACGTCACTTAGTTTATGGTATTTTGTTATAACAGCCCAAAAGGGCTAAGTTCTAAAATTGATTGTGGCAATGAATGCATGACTCTGTGAATATATTTTAAAAACAACCATTTCTGTAATATGAATGGGCAGATTTTATAGTATGTGAATTAATTCTCAATAAAACTATTTTAATTTTTTTCCCAGCTTTAATATGCAAATCCCTCTCCTACTACACACATATTTCCCCCGTAATTCAGTGCCCCCAATAAAATGCCCAGACCTCTTCTGGAGAACAGTCAACTGAGAAGGGATGCTGGATGCCAACTTAACATTTACAAGAGATACAAACACAACATGTGTTTGTGGGACAAAAATAAGTTTATTTCAGGATAAGTAATTATTAACAGATTTTTAGCTGGAAATTACATAAGTGAACTTTAGTTTCATTTTATAGGTGATGATGCTATAGAACTACAAGTTTAAGTGGCTTGCTCAAGATTACATGACTGGTGAGGTCCAAAATCAATTTTAAGAGCTGATTATTGACTCCCCGACAAGTACTTCCTCAGCTTCATTAGAATAAATAAAGTATCAATCATGAAAAAATAATAAAATAAAAAAACTTTAATATTAATATTAGTTCATCTCTCATGCTCTTCAATACATATAGCAAAAAGAGTAGTTATCTCTTGAGTCTAGTGTACATATTTAAGCAATTTTTATTACCTACTCTAAGTGCATTGCATGTATTTGTCAGCTATCATATTTTCAAATAGAAGCTGACCTTTCAAATATTAATCTAAGCAAGTTTCCATTCTAGAAACTGGTGTGTTAATTGCAGTCAGTCAGGATTAGTAGGGAACTCTGTATAGTAAGGCTAGGAATATTGCTAATTATAATTGATGGGTAATGGCCACCATTAGATAGATGACAGGTTGGTAAGTGTAATCCTGGGGACAAAGGCATGCTTCTAGTTTACTCCTACCTTCAACTTAGGAAAGAGAATGATTCATGCTAGTGTAGTTTCATAATCAATTACAAAAAGGAGAAAGAGAGTTGAGTTTATATGCATAGCAGATTTCTTAAATGATACACAGGAATTTATCAATAATGAATGTGTCTGTAGAGAAGGATTGGAGTGATTGGCATGACTTTTTGCTGTACACCTCTTTGTACATGTATATATACGTATATTTCCAAACAAATTGAATGAAATTAAATTATGAGTTGGTTGTTAATGAACTCTGGCATAAAGATCTGCTAACATAATCATAGTATTTTATCTATTTGCTCTTCTAGATCCATAGTTCTCAGATTATGGTCCCCCAGATAAATCAGATTTAAGATATTTGACTGCCTATGAAAATATACATTCCATGACAGAAATCCAGACATTCTTATTTAGAAATCTAAGGATATAGGACCAGAAATCTGAATTTTTATCACAGGCTCCTGTTTGATTCTTTTGCATACTGAATCTTAGCAGCTACCCTACTGGATTCTATATTACACAAGCCTATAGAAAGTGAGTGAATCAAAAAGGCACCTGGTCTAAAGATGTTATCTCAGTGCCTTGATGTAAAACCTTCAGATATTTAATAGCAGGGGGAAGATTGACTCCAAATTAAATTCTGTGTGCTCTTTTTCAGACAATTAATGCAACATGATGTTTTTAAATCTCCAAAGTAGAAAGTAAACATATATTCTCACATTTAGGTCTCTGATAATTTTATAAAAGTTCTAAGTTATCTTTACTTTGACAGTTTTATGTTAATTATTCCTTTCTGTTTGGCTTTGATAGCTCAAGCCAGTCCAAATAATTTGGAGATTTTTGCATGGGGGAAGACATAAATTTCAAAAATATTTTTGAAACACAGCTAATATGCGTAGTTTATTTTTACAGACTTTACATAGAACACACTTGAAGTTTCAAGATCTATATTATTTTCTGCACTCTCACATATATCATAAAACACTCTTTAATTCTCAAATAATGTCAAAGAAATTAAACTGACTAAACAATTACAGAATATGTTGCATCTCATACTGGTGCATACACATGTTAGTTCCAAGTCAGTGTCTATCCAGTGATTCAGTAATGTTACCCCAGACCTAAATTCTGATTGCTACTTCAAAAATTGGCTTCATCTTCAAATTGGCTTTCCTTTTGATGGAAAAATCACTACCAGTGGATGGAAGGTTATATACTTTCACCTTTATACATAGAAGAAAGAATGGTTATCATTTACAGCTTTGTTAACAAAAACCCTGAGAGGCACTATGATTGGATTAGCTTACAGTGTTTGATGAATCAGTAAACAGTTCATGTTGCCAGAAGGATGAAATATGGTGATTAGGCCTGGCAAACTACATACTCCAGGCTGGTGGATGGTGGATGGTAGCATTCTAGACTCACATGAACCTTAAAAAGAAGTTGGAGATTTAGGAGAAGGGAAATGCCCACTGAATATTTTAATTCTGTAACAAACTTATTAAATAAAATGTTGACCTAAATTTTATTTGTTATAAGAAATACCAAGGTGTTTTCATTTGTGCTTTGTTTTAAAATGATAAAACCATTCATGTTCTTAAGAAAAAAATTTTTCACTGAGTATATTAATAGTAACAAAATATTTATAGTATTTTTAACTTATTACATACATATCCCCAAAGATATCACATATGTGCATATTTAACACAAATATGTAAAATATTCTTTTACCATGACAAGTAATGAAATATAGTGCCTTAAAAATCTATGATTCCAGGTGTTTGTCATAGAGTTAGTGAAGAAGTTATTTTATTTGCAAATATCTCATAATATTCTTACTTATTTAATTAATTGTGATTATAAAATTAATAAAATTACACAATAATATAAATGTTGACATAAGTGAAGTTATAAGAGAAAGGTCATCAAATGATTTAGATCTCCAAAAATACAATGAACATATTGATACATTTAAGAGCCATATTCACCTGACAAATTGATCTGCTTCAACTACCATGTGTGCTTTAGATATTCAGCCTAATTGAAGAATGAGGAATATTGGTCACATTTGCTTTTGTATATATAAAATGTTATACAAAAACAAATATATATTTAAAATAGAAGCAATCAATCAGAATTATGGTGGGTGTGGGTCAGAGAAAATTACTTTCTAAAACATTTTGGAGATCTAGTATATGAGTTTGAGTAATTCTTTCTTGAATTCCTTGAATACAAGCCTGGAGAAAATCTAGACCTGATCTAATAAATAGAGAAGACAGCTTAAGGCTAAGAAGACAGTTTACAATCATCAGAGTAACTCATGACAGTGTGATCCCTGTACCAGGAGCATCGGATTCACATAAGACCTTGTTAGAAATGAAAATTGTGAGGCCCCACCTACAGAAAAAGAAACTCTGGAATTGAGCACCAGCAATGTGTGGTCCAACAAGCTCTTCTTGTGATTTGTACGCACACTAAGTTTTAGAACTACTGATTTACAGTTTCCAAATTCTTGAGTTTTTCTTTTTCCAGTAGAATATTTTAAGTTAATTTTTAAATGTATGTGGGCATTGATAGAGTCCATGGGGAATTTTCAACCATTTGAGCTCTTTATAAACAAAGCAGCACATGGTCGTAATTAAGCAATAGATAATTTGCAAGAATTGTGAACTTGTCATTGGGCTTGTACTTTTGATTCTTGAAATATCTTCATGTTTTAAAACTGTATCTTCTTATCACGACACAACTGTATGTCAAGGGCTGTGCTGATTATTATGTACACAGTATCTTCAAAACACAATTACATTATATTAAAATTAAGTAAGATATTAATATTATCATTTTACAACTGAGGAGCAGTAGTGACTGATCACATATCTGGACAAGCAAGGTCCCTACTTCAGGCCATATGCCTCAAAGATCCCATATTTATGAGTGTCTTATTGAAAAAAAATTAAGACCCCAATTTGTACCAGATTCAGGTGAATGGTACCAGGGCATCTTAGAGATAGGATGTCCTGAACCCAGCCTGACTCCTGTGTGGGTCCCAGTCTCCACTTCTCTCCTTTGGGCATTCTCTGGCTCTCAAACATTCTCTTTCAACTCATCTCAGGTGCTCTGAGAAGCTTTGAGACTCACTCCCATGGGGGTGACCCAGGGCCTGCTTGCGGGTCCCTGATTTCAGGAGGGCAGCTTGGCAAGCTGATCGCTCCTACCGACCAGTATGCCATTTCATTCATAGACTAGTGCAAGACTGGGCTGCCAAACTGTGGAGGATAGGCTTAGGTTGAGGCACTCAAATTACCTATATAGACGGAATTTCTGCAAAATTTATTTTCCTGTGATCCAAACACTCTAAAGGTGTTCCAAACTCAAGGAGTTCCCATGTTTACTTAGGGTCACACAGGTAGGAAGAGGTAAAGCCAGTACTCCAAACACATTCTGAGTCCTTTCCCTTAGACGTTATTCTACATACGTTTAAAAAAGTTTTTCTCTTTAAACAAGAAAGTCTGAAAAGGGCATTAAACTTTAACTTAACAGAGTAATATTAATGAACAGACCCTAAATAGCATATGATTTAACAGAAAAATGTATTCGATATGCATATACTTTTACCAAAATTGAAAATCAATTGTATAATATACCCCCAGAATGTACCTATTTTAGGTTTGTACAGTAAAAGGTATACAGTAATAGTTAATATAAATATATGCTATTATTATACAATAATATTAGAAACTGGAACAGCAAATATATATAGGTACTTATTAAGCATAGCAAAGTAAAAGTGGCTTTATATGATTTATCTCATTTATGCCTCCTAATTATATTCCCATTATTCAGACAAAACGGCTTAGAGAAGTTAAGTAGCTTGCCCACATGTATATAATTATTTAGTGAGAGTCTAGATTCAAATAGTTGTTTTCAGAATTCCATTCCTGTGCTAAGGCCCTGCTGGTTTTGATTGGCTGGGGAGAAAGCAACCACTAGTTGAGTAAGAAAATTTGCTAAACCTATGAATTTGTAATTTCATGTAAGTTTGTTAACTTTTGATTATATATTTTAGGTAGTTATCCTCATCTTCTAAAGATAGCTCAATATTAATCATGATTAAAGCTTTTTACAAAATTCAAGGTGAGATCCAGTTGATTTCACATTACTTAGATACTTCAGAATATTTAATATAAAACTAAAACATATACTTAATTAGAATGAATTCATGCCTTAAATAATGCAATTCTCATTTTTTTAAAGTGCACTTCAAAGTTTCTATGTATCTTTGTGTATAATTAGTAATAATTTCACCTCTAATAAAGCTCCTTGACAAATTTTACTTTATTATTAATATTTGGATGGTAGCATCTTTTTGGAAATTACTGGCAAGCTCCTATTCAAATGACCTTCAGTTTAAAGGAGAAGTTTTGGAAATATGATGTCAATTTATTACAGTCTTCAACATTTACTCAAAGTGATATACTGAAGAAGGAAGTAAAAAGAAATAAGATAATCCATCACTTCATTACTGAAAGGACCTATGATCTTAATGTCTCTTCATAGTGTTATATTCTGCCAGAATTCAATGAGAGATGTTGCTAAGAATAAAATGTAAGAAGTGTTAAGCCACAAATATGCCAATACTGAAGGCAGTTTTTGGATTTGAAAAGAACATATTGTAATACTATGTTGGTTTTTCACTGAAGAACTTCTGTTTAAACTTTTATGTTTTCTAATATCTGATCATAAAGTCATTAAACTGTATTCTTTCTATGAGTTAAAAAAAATTAATGATGCTATTTGTTATATGTATAAAGAGTAGAGCTGCTTTTTTTCCCTAATTTTTAAAGGTGCTGAAACAATAATTACCTTTTAAACCTCCTGTTGTTTTGAGTGGTGAAAAGAGTGGAAAAGGGAGTAGGAATAACATGGTAAGAAGCAGAATTCTCACATTAATGTTAGGAAATGTAAGTATCCCAAGAATGGAAAAATAAGCACCACATGCACTCACCATCAAATTGGTTTTAACTGATCAACACTTAAGTGCACATATAGCAATAACATTCATCGGGTGTTGGGCAGTTGGGGGGGGAGAGGAGAGGATGGGTATAGACACACATAACAAGTGCGATGTGCACCGTCTGGGGGATGGACACTCTTGAAGTTCTAACTCGGGTGGGGCAAGGGCAATATAGGTAACCTAAACATTTGTACCCCTATAATATGCTAAGATTAAAAATAAAAAATAAGTATTCCAATGACACTTATTGAAATGAATTTCAACTGTTTACATTACTGTTTTTCATAGTTGGGCTATGCGATTCTTTCTTTTTCAAAATACTGAAGACAACAAGAAGTAGCCAGCCCATACTAATATCCTTATAGTTCTCTACTATAGTTCCAAAAGTCTCAGTTGATCTAACTTTGCCTCCACGGCTCAGAAGGTAACAGTTTAATTAAGGGCTTTTCCTTAGCACAAAAATATTCTCAACAACTCCTCTGGATAATGGAAGCCTGCCCATCTTAGGTCTCATGTTGACTTAACTATGTCCATGTCGTTTGGGAGAGCCTATGTCAAGTACTGCCATCTGCAAACAATTTCACTGCTTGGGTTGCAAAGGATGAATTTTTATTGTTTTGTTTACAGCCTCTTAGTTCATTTTCTGTTGCTATAACAGAATAACATAGATGGGGTAATTCATAAAGAAAAGGAATTTTTGTCTCATAGTCTGGAGGCTGGGAAGTCCAATATCAAGGTGTTGGCCTCTGGCAAGGGCGTTTATGTTGCATCGTCTCATGTCGGAAGGTGGAAGGGCAAGCAGGCGTAGTAGACAGAGGACGGCAGCCAAGCTTCATACTTTTATCAGCCACTCCTGAGATAACTAAGCCACTCCAGTGACAGGAGATAATTACATTAATCCATTTATGAGGGCAGAGCCCTCATGACTTAATCACCTCTTGAAGTCTCACCTCTCAACACTGTTACAATGGCAATTAAAGTTCAAAATAAGTTTTGGAGGGGACAAAAAAAAAATCATAGCATTCCCCCTGTGGCCCTTCCACTTTCTGCCTTTTATGAGGAACCCACTCCTCAGTAACTAACCCACTCCCTGGAGAAGGCATTAATCTATTCATGAGGGCAGAGCCCTTTTCCCCAAATCACCTTTTAAAGGTCCTGCTTCTCACCCCTGTTGCAATGGCAATTAAATTTCCACATGAATTGTAGAAGGGACCTTCAAACCATAGCAACATCATTTGCAAACTAAACAGTGAAATCTAATACAGACAGTGGTTAATGATAACTGGCTATTGAAAGTTTCAGGGTTTAAAGTAAAATAATGGTAAATAAATAATTTTATTAAAAAATATGACTTAGTTTCATATATGGTTAGATACAAGGCCCCAGCAAAATAGTCAGAGTTTTTACTCTCCGTTTTTGTTTTTTTTTTCTCACATCCACTTTTCTGCCTCTCTTTGCTTCTTGGTCCCCAGGTTCATCTACTGCAAAAGCTAGTTTCATAGGGTGAGAGAAGACTACTGCATATCAACCATGGGAATAGATAATTCATACTGAGGAATCTAATTAGTTCAATTTTTCATCCCTGTGTCCATGCCTTGATCATTGGTCCTTCACAGGGGCTGGGAGAAATCAGCATCATTCAAACCCATGAAATAGAAGAGGAGAGGTGTGAAGTGAGTTTTAACTGTAAAATAAATTTAATACAAATAATTAGCATGATTGTTTTCATATGAAGAATAATGAGATGTGATTCCACTAATACAGCTCAAAAGCAGTCACTTCTCTCCACCTGACAGATATTTTGTCATGAGCTCAAGCCAGAAAGAATTAGAATTAAAATCTTAATGTTTTCATTAAGAAA
This sequence comes from Varecia variegata, assembly GCA_028533085.1. Taxonomy (NCBI): domain Eukaryota; kingdom Metazoa; phylum Chordata; class Mammalia; order Primates; family Lemuridae; genus Varecia; species Varecia variegata. Next base: position 15,353,630 of record CM052436.1, read on the forward strand.
TTAACTAGAATTTAAATATGAATAAGAACAATTTTTTTCATAACAACAGAAAAGATTCACTATTAAGATTTGCTTTGACTTTTTCTACAAGAGACCCCTTGATAAATATGATGAACTTTTTAAATCTAAACAACTGAATAGAGTAATTTCATTATGAAAGTAGGACTATTTTAGTAATTTACTGCTACTCTATCTTCAGGAAACTTAATGGTTTATTTTACTAAAATCAAAATGGTAATGACTAGCAGTTATTGTTGCTCAAATTAAAATGATTAAAAGAAATGCAACTAAATTTGATATGCTGTATTCTCCAAAAAATATGTTGAAGACTAAAAAGCCAATTTGAAAGCCAATATGAAGCCATGCAATTTATTCACTATCCTTCTTTTAGAAAAGGGATTTATTTCCCTCTGTGTTAGCATTTTCTTAAAATGCCTTGGCTTACTCTTGAATTCATTTCAGCATTTCAATTTCCTGTGAGTGCTCTCCATTTGTCACTACTTACTAAAGAAGATAGTGATAATAAAAATGGCTTAAACATAATTGTAATTTTCATGATGGCACTAAAGTATTTCAAAGAATGAAAGGAAGAAAACCCAGTTAAGTTGCTTTTTCCATTACAAATGGAATTTTTAGATCTAAGTGATTTTATAAATGGTAGAACTGCCTTGGAGGTAAGGTCATTTAAACAGTTGATTTCAATTGAAATAATTTCATGATAGACCAACGTGTCATGCAGTAAGTCACAGAGTTGATGCTATTAATATAATCCATAGCCTTTGCCAAGATGTTTGTCCATATTCAGATTCTGTAAAAAATGTAACAAAAGATTATTTGATTATGATACATTATGTTTAATGTGCATTCAGTGCATCTTTGTTTTAAAAAGCATGCATTATGCTTTCATTAATGATACTAATATTTTTAGTGATACTTTTTTTTTTTATTTTTGGTAGAGAGAAGAGTCTTACTATGTTGCCCAGACTGGTCTTGAACTTCTGCCCTCAAGTGATCCTCCCATGTCAGCCTCCCAAAGTACTGATATTACAGGTGTGAGCCACTGCACCCAGCCTGATAGTCACACTTCTTATGATGACTTTTCTAGCCCCAAATATGGGGATAAATACAATGAGAATGGTGTCTACTTAATACAGGATTTTTTTCAATGAATAGAAGACCATAAGGCAATGATATGCTTGATCTACCATCGTATGCATTGATTCAGAGGAATAACAGGGTTACACTGATTTGTGTACCCTCTAGTGAATCACTGGGATATATATCTTTTTAAAAAAGTCATTTTCTTCAAAAGAAGTGGGGAATTCTTGATGGTTTCCTTCAATAAATAAATTATACTTTTTTATCTCTCGATCTTTATTGGTTGGACTAACAGGAGTATGCTTGCAGCAGAATAAAATTAGAGGAAAAATATAAAGCAGTAACATTTCTGTTTGCACTCTATTCCCAATTGATTTTAATGGAAAGCATTTAACCACAGTATGGGTTTGGGGTTTGATTGGCATCAGTCTTCACAAAGGGTGCAGAAAAGAAAATTTCCCATGCCACATGGTTGGTGTGTGTATTAAGTAACATAATATATATGTCTCTTACTAGAGTATAAAATCATGAGCATGAGTAATTATTCCAAACATGATTTACAATATGTTGAGTATCACTAAAGCATCTTATAGACTGAGAGGAGTGAAATGGACTGGAGCAAAAAATGTTTTAATGACAGGTGAAGCCAATTTAAATATAATTTTTACGTAGTTGGGGATGGAACAAATACATGGCATAATAACAGCATAAATTTTTAGTTAAAAACAGCAAATTATTTTTATTTTAAAAGGCTCAGATAATTTTTCTGCTTTAAAAGATGTTATAATGATCTTTCTCAAGATGAATAAACTATCTAGAAAATTTGCTACCATAACAATAACCTTTTCAAATGTGAATTCAAATTGCCATTTTTCTCAAGGAAATTAGTGTATTAATTATTACTAACAGAGTGATTTTTATAAAGCTTTTTGGCTCTATTGTAAGTGTGAATGTATTTCAGTTTATTGCAAACTTTCTCAGACCAAATTACATTTATGTCATCAGAATTTATAGACAAAATCCTGGAAGTATTTAGATGATAATGAAATTATTTGACTATGGATACAAACAGAATATACACCAAGCCAAGTTTAAATGGTGTTAATTATCAATATGACATTTACCAGCAGAACAAAATTGATTGTTGGAATCATATTCTTTTCTGTTTCTTTTTAAATAAAATTTTGAAATTATGTAAGTACTACAATTGATAGACTACAATGTGGAGCTTAAGGTATACTTGAGAAAATAGTGGGTATTTTATAATTCTTACTCATTGCATATATCTATATATAATTAATGTTTTTATGCAGTAGTTTCCACATAAGAGTTGAAATTAAAATCAATTTAGGACACAAAAAGTCACAAATCTAATTGTGACTGGACATATTAGTTGAGCATCTCCAAATAATTTTAAATATGTCTTCCACATGCACAGTGTAATGCTGTGAATTTTAAAGATCCTTCTCTACCTAGTAACTAATTATTTGTTTAGGTATTTGGTAACCGAGTAATATGTGTGTATCAAAATATTAAACAGGTAAAGATAAATATGTCCTAAATTTCTGTGTTTTTCTTAGGATATTTGAACACTGTATTCATCTTCAGTGATTAACACTCTGCTCCGTCTTTATGAATCTTATCTCTTTTTCCTCAGTATATCTTCAGACTTTGGACATATTGTGTTACTGTTGTTTTGAGCACTTCTTCAGGTTTTCCTCACAGATTCACCTACAATATTCAAATACAAAAGGAATGAATCTGTTTTGTGTGAGATTTAAGTCACAATAAAATGACTCATGATTTTATATATTTATATATTTTTGCTTAAAAGTGTAGGATTCATTCTTATTAACATTATCTATAAATGTTTGGTTAAAATAAAGAGCCAAGTAAAAATTATATTAATGCAAGTTTTGAAGTAGTTATCTTTTTGAAAAAGAAATCAAGAAAGAGAGGAAAGAAGAAAACTAAAAATCACATGTTGTGCAAAAGCAGTAATGTCTAGAAACTTCAAAACTCTTATATAAAGAAAAAAAGAGAAAAATATTGAGATGTCAGAATTGCTTATAAGGTTGATTATTGTAATGAAAGGGAGAAGGATTACAAGGTTGGTTCACAATAATAGAACATATAAAGCCAGTAAATTCAGGGTAAATATGTAGACGACATCAGGATCCTGTGAAAAGGAATGTTGGATGGGGGAGGGAAATGCAGTGTGTGTGTGTGTGTGTGTGTGTGTGTGTGTGGTGTGTATATTTTATCTTTGAAAACCACAAGTGAAATATAAATATCTATGATATATATGTGTGTGTGTGTATATAGGTTATATATATATTACTTACAAATAGGTTATATACTATATACTAATATAGGTTATGTTAATATATATATTACTTTTATACATAAAATACTCCATTACGTATTTATGCACATGTGTTTGAGTGTGTGGGAGTGTATGCATACACACACACACACACATACACACATATATAATGTTTATTTCATTAATGAACAAACTTGAGTCATGTAGAGTTGGGTTCAAGTCACCCTGCTTGATAGCTTCTGGGTTTTGAATATCATGGTATTCCCCTGCTTCTGACATAGGCTGGGATCCTTATAGATAATACTGTAGTTGAATGTTTAGATTATCTAGTTTCATCTATGCATTATTGCATTAGTTTTCTAGGGCTTCTTTAACCAAATACTACTGATTAAGTGGTTTACACAGCAGAAATTTATTTTCTCACACTTTTATAGGCCAGAAGCCCAAGACCAAGGTGTTGGCAGGATTGATTTCCTCTGAGAACTTGCTCCGTGGCCATAAAGTAACTGTCTCCTTCCTCTGTCTTCACAGGATCTTCCCTCTGTACCTGTGTCCTAATTTACTCTCCTTATAAGGACACCATTATATTGGATTAGAGTTTACCCTAATGATCTCATTTTAACTTAATTACCTCTTTAAAAACCCTATCACCAAACACATTCACATTATGAGGTCCTATTGGTTAAAATTTTAACATATGAATTTGAGAGGTGCATATAATTCAGCAGGTAACAATTGGCATTGCAGCCTGGAACCAATTTTGTGCTGGGAATATCTGGAAATTGGTATCCTGGTGACTCATTTTAGTTGTTTGTAGCTACCTGATCTTTGTATTTTTCTCTGTATCCCTTGCTATGCTTGGATTGGGCTTATCTAGAAGAGGTATTAGGAGTAAAACAATGACTCAACACAACTTAACATTTTATCATTTACAATTTTTTGTGGGATCCAATAATTCAAAATTTCTTGATTTTTTAATTTAATATGCATTAGTATATAGTCAATATTTGTCATTTGTATTTTGGAAATCTGTTGTGTGGCCTCACTTCAAGTATCTTTGGAATAAAATTTAAAGAGCTTAATTGAATAATACAGTGTGTTCACCAAGCACTAAAATGAAATTCTTATTTACTCAAATATTATATAATTTAAAAATATTCACTTTGAGGTTCTTCTAAAAAATCTGAGAAAGAATCACTTATTTTCAAAAAATGAGGAAACATGACACAAAGAAATTGAAATGGGGAATTACAAATATAACCTTCATTTTGAATGCTTGCAAACCTATTTAAAATAAAAAAAATCAGGTGGCAAAGACTCACTATACACTACTTTTATAATTTGCATTATCATTTAAATGTTAAAATGAACAGAATAATTGAGTGCATTGAGTGTTATTCCCATTTAATTTACTTTACATTACTTCACACTACCTATAAATGCTGTCTTAATATTTACCATTTAATGTTTGGCATTTTGTATCAATGTAATACAATTAATTAGAGAAATGAAGCATAATTTCTCCCCTGATAGAGTACTCAAGATTATAATTTGAAATCTGTTATATATTTGAGCTGCTTTGGGGTCATTGGAATTTGCTGTAAATGTCTTGCTTTAATATCTTGCTTGTTTTTACTCAGCACTTAACATCTTTAATATACTCTATTTAAGGCAAATGCAAAACCTTAGTGTGTTTGTTGCTCACAAAGGAAATAAGAAATTCTACTAAAAATAAACTAAATTAGTTTCCTGGGAAAGTTGAAGGTGAAGGCATTTCAGCTTACTTACTAAAAAAGAAACCATATTATATAAAAGTAACAATATGGAAATCTTCATTATAGAAATCATTGTTAATAATTTATAAAAAACGTAATCCAACTTTTTAGGTTTAGGTACAATAATTCTTCAAGACACATGGTAATTATTTTCAGGAGTATATAATTAAATAATAAATGCTTTATTTCTGCATTTAATTATTACACTGCTGTGTATTTCCTTGAATTAAAAATCTTTTGAGATTTCTAATTCATTGAAAAACACAAAATTTGATTAGTCCAGTTTTTTTTTTTAGGAAAAGTAAATTAAGATTTGGCACCTATAAATAATTCTTTAAGACTTATATGAATTTTGAATATTACTTCTGTACAAAATTTAAATTATTGAAGATTGTGTTCATCACAATTATCTTTTCTGTAGCTCAATAATTCATTCATAAGCCATGCTTTTTATTTAAAACGTATCTGTGTATTATGAAAAATAGACTGAATATTAGATTCAGTCAAATTCTTTATTTAGAATGAGGTCTTTGGAGATCTAGTTTTTACACTTAAACTAGCTTACTAAGTAAAATAATGAATTAGATGAGAAACATTATCTTTGTCAAAATTGAGAAAGTATTATAAAGTCATACTATTAACACTAGAAATTTGTAGGAGTAATAATACATTTTGAATTAAGTCGTATCTAAGAGAAAACACACAAACACGTGGTTCAATGTTTTTGACTGAACGAAGAGTGAAATTGTAAAGGATTCTGTCCATATCTCCTTGAAAAAGATCATATGGTAAGCAGAACACCAAGTACTTGGTTGAAGCCACTTCCACTACAACAGATCTGCAGGAGCCATGAGGTTGTGATCAAGAACTCAACTGCCACGCGCTGGTACTTATTTGTTCTTATCATGACCCATCTCTCCCCCTCTTTCTTCTCCTCCTCTGCAATGGTTAATTTTTATTTGTCTTTATTAAAAAAATATTTATTTATTTTTATTTCAGAATATTATGGCGGTACAAACCTTTTGGTTACATAAATTGCTTTTGTACCTTTAGAATCAAAGTTATAAGTGTACCCATCTCCCAAATAGTGTGCATTGTACCTGTTAGGTGTGAATTTACCCATCCTCTCCTCCCCCCTCCCACCTGCTTGATTTCCACTGAATGTTACTTCCATATGTGTACATAAATGTTCCTCTACTAGTTCCAATTTAATGGTGACTACATGTGGTTTGCTTTTCCATTCTTGTGATACTTCACGTAGAAAAATGGGCTTCACTTCCATCCAGGTTAATAAAAAAGGTATTACTTCACCATTTATTTTTATGGCTGGGTAGTACTCCATGGTATACATAAACCATATTTTATTAATCCACTCATGTATTGATAGGCACTTGGGTTGTTTCCACATCTTTGCAGATGTGAATTGTGCTGCTATAAACATTCTAGTGCAGATGTCTATTTTATAGAATGTCTTTTTTTTTTTTTTCCCCTTTGGATAAATAGCCAATAGTGAGATTGCTGGATCAAATGGTAGGTCTACTTTTAGTTCCTTGAGGTATCTCCATACAACTTTCCATAGAGATTATACTAGTTTGCAGTCCCACCAGCAGTGTATGAGTGTTCCTATCTCTTTGTGTCCATTCCAACATTTGTTGTTTTGATTAAAAAAAGCCAATCTCACTGTAGTTAAGTGATATCTCATTGTGATTTTTATTTTCATTTAAATAAATTTTTCATCTTGTCTTGGTAAACTGGAACTGTATGACCCATTAAGCAAAAACTCTCTATTCCTCCATAGTACCAGCCCCCACCATCTAACTTTCTGTTTCTATAAGTTTGACTAATGAAGATTTTCAAAGTTGTATTCTCTTAATCTATTGGATTTATAAGCCACAGCTATAATCGGTAAAGGAAAAATCTCAGCAGTATATCAAGGCAATTCTACATCTACCTTCATATATCCTTTTGCCCAAGACCTGCCTCTGCTTTTTGAGTATGCTTCTGAGATCAGGCAGATGAAATTCAATTTTGCCTGAGGCCATTTCTTAATTTGTCAACCATTTTTCAACTTGAGAAGTTGAGGATGATAAGGTTTTATTTTACCATCCTTATAAAATAAAAGCCAGCAAGTCCTGTGTTGTAAAATTGTCTTTTAGATTCTTCTTGAAAATGTAAAAAGTGTTTTAGTTTACCTCTATCTACACAAATCGATACAAGAAACCAATTGGCACTTTGTTCTGCTTGAAGATCTCTTCCTGCACAAGTTCATTTGATACATTTTCCATTCTGTGTTACTGTAGGCAACTATGTCATGTAAAATGTGTCTCCTTTTCTCCAGTGTCCAATAGCAATGTTTTCTCCTCTTCCATACTCCAACAATTTATTTACTATTACTCTAGTTTTCAATCACAGCTTTCTAACCATCTTTAATGTTCGCTCTTCCTAGTACTTCCAAAATCCAGGGCGGCATATTGTAGCCCACTAATTCTGGTACTGATTTCTGATTATTTATTTATTGTGACATAAAAAAGTCATTCCAAACATATTGTCTTGAAGCAAGTAAAGGTTTATTATTTTTCATGCTTCTGAGGATTGGCTGGCAGATATAATGTTGGCTGTGATCACTCATGGAACTGCATTTACTTGGGAATTCTGTTGGACTGGGATGTCCCGGATCATCTCTCTCACATGTATGGGATTTTATTTTAGGATGTCGATTGGATAGCCTCAGTTCTCTTCCCTGTAGTCTTTCTCACTGCACATGGTCTCTCATCATCCATTATTGCTTTACTAAATGGTAACCATAATAAACATTGATGGTAGAAATGGTAAGCTCTATTATTGGTAATAAATTTTGTACAGATGTGCATGCTGTCTGACAGAAGTAGATGTATGGCCTCCTGGACAGTAGTGAATGGCTTAGCTTATAAATCAGAGGCCTAGAAAGAACAAGATTAAAAGTTGAAGACAAAAGAGTCTGCAGAGGAAAGATAGCAATGGACCAATTGAAGTAGGAACAGGGTATGTAGATCTTTGAATCACATATCCTTGCCCATAAAAAAAGAGACTATCATTTCAAATGAGTTATTTCACAACTAACTGGTGGATGTCAGTTACCCAGTCTTCTTGGTCACATAGAAATTGTATGACAAATCCATGAACAGTGTGTCTGATATGTCAAGGATGAACATGATGTATGGGCACAGAGGCATGGCTACCCTCTCACCAAGGCTACAGCTACTGCTAAGCTTTTAATCTAACAGCCTCAGAAACCTATGTTGCTCTCTATGTTGCAAAATCTCTTGAGGAGATCAGCTAGCCACTTGGTGTCAAGTCAATTACAGTAGAATAATTTACTTTTGAGAAATTATAAATTTATTATTATTGTCATTCATACCTATTTCTGACATGAGTTTGCCCTTATGGCCAATAATGTCTTTGTCCTCACCAGCATAAGAGCTCCTGATTTGATTACAGGAGATCTTGCACTACATTACTTCAGACTAAGGGACTCATCTGATGGAAAAGGAATTCCAACATGGATGAATGAGCAGGTATACACTATCCCACCAAATAGCACATGCTTGTAAGCATTTTACCTGTTAGCATATTGGAATGGACCAGAAACACACAGGTAAGACTTCAGCTTAGGCGCAACACTCAGCAAATTTAGGTTACTGTTTTTCACAGTCTTTTATTGTCATTGAACCAGTGGAAAAATATGCTATTGGTTTCCAAAGCGCTAGAATACATGGGTCCAAAACGCAAGGAGTGGAAGTAAGATTGGTCCTTCTTGCCAACATTTCCAGTGAGTTACTTGTAGAATTGTGCTTCCTATCATGGCATATTTAAGGTCTGTTATATCAGAGCTCTTATTTGCAGGCAAGAATGGTTTCATCACGTGAAAGCAGGGTTTTCATCACATGTGAAGCTGAGACTGCCTCATGGTCACTTCAGAATTCTCATGAAAACAGAACAACAGGCAAAAGAAAAAAGTTAATTTGAGGAGTTAGACTTCCTGATATGAAATGGAATGTGGCTAGAACACAGGGGTTTCATCAGTGATTCTCTGCCAGGTGATAACAATGAATTAATTAGCAATTGCAGTAACAAAAACCTTCATAGGGCAAGAAAATCAGTGGCTTATCTCCTTCAGGGATTAAGCTCTTGATTAACAATCAGCCAAGCAGACTTGTCTCACTGAAGTACTGGAATGAGTGGTGGAGGAAAGAGATAATTATCGATCATAGCCTCCTGTAAAAATATCCTTAAATAATCCTTTTATATTTAATCTTTTTTATTTTTGAAATTACATTGAACCACCACCTTGAAAAATCAACAGAGAGAACTTTAAGCATCACAGAAAGCTTCTGAAGTTAATGTATTTATTCATTAATGTGATTGTAATGATAATTTCATCAGTGTATGCATATGTCAAAATTTATCAAATTGTACAAGTGTGTTCATTTTACTGTACATCAATAACAGTATATCTGTTAAAAATAGAAAATGAATACATAATGTACATATGCAATGAGCATTCAAATATACATACGTGTGTGTAAACATAATGAATTTTACTCACCATTACACATTATAGGTAAGATATTGCATAGGAAGAAGAACTTGCCTGTTATTATTATTTTATGGCATTGTTGTTTAGGATCCCTCACTCCCTAACTTTACTGACGCTCAGGAATAGAAAATCTCTCAGTGGCAATTACACTGAGAGAATCAGCTAATGAGGCTTTGTTTTGGCTTTGTAGCATTTGCACACATAAATACACTCTGCTTAGGATTTGTTTTTGCTGCTAAAGTTGCGCTTGATAAAAGGTAATGATAAATGGAATCAAGTAAGTCTAGGAATAAATAAGATTCTAAAAGTTATCAAATCATTCTCTCATGATTCAGAGAGGAAACTATGCCACAAAATATTTAAATGATTTGTGATAATTACACATTTTATGGCCTCCAGAGTTAAACAACAGGACTTAAGATGTTTTATCAAGTGATCCCTCACTATGACAAACAGATAATACTATTTGTATGAATTTCAATAGTGCAGCTGTGTAAAACAAAACAGTTGATCATTCTATTGAATGGAGAGAGAACGAAAGGTTGATGGATGTTTTGAAGACAGCAAACGGAAAGCCTAAAGGACATATTGAGAGGAGAAGCTTTGCCTGTGATCAAGAGAGATAAGCCTCATTTGTTTTCGTCTCCATTTCTCTCTAGTAAAAGTTAACATGCTTGTGTATTTAAAATGGTAGGAAAGAATTTAGCTATAATTTTGTTGAAATAAATTCAACCCACATGCATAACTATAAGGAATTAAGAAATAGGTTTTTAAATGTGCTTCCAGATTTGGGATATTTCCAACTGCTTTTAAGAGAAGAAGCTCATTTAGATAGTAGACTCTAATTAGAGTACTACTGAGCAAAAAGATAATTGCACTTATAGCACCCTGAGATAGCACTCAAGATGCAGCAGGTGGACAGGAAACACTACAGCATGCCAGTGAGAAACAACATTTCACTGAACTCAACAACATATACCATGCAAGTGGAAGAGGATACATGAAATTAAAGCATAGGAACAGCAGTTCCAGTTTTGTTAATTAGGCTACATTCACGCTTCAGTGATGCTGTGATTTACCACTTCATCCTCCTGTAGCCTGTTGTGCAAATGCACTCACGCTTCTAGTAGCTGTAAACAGTGTGTAATACGTGCTACCTATTGAGATGTCATTATAACATCACAATAGTGTTTGTGTAACGGTGTGTTCTAAAAAATTTATAATGATTTTCCCTCACAAGAAAATACTAGTGAATCCCTCACTTGTTTTTTAAAAAAATAAGTATTTTTCATGTAATTTCTAATACTGGCAACTAAGACATATACTATTGAACTTGTCTTATTATATTATCTAGTTATATTGCTTAGATATTTCTAAAATATACACAATTTCTGCCTAGAACACCTCTTTGCAACTTAAATGCTGCATGCTGTCTATACATTAGTATATGGACATTTGTTTAAAAGAATCATAATATTTTAATAATTTAGAATTATTATATATGATTTAAGAACATAATATGTGACCAAAAGTTGATGATTGTGTCCTTTATTACTGAGTATATACATGAGGTTATTATTTTCTGCTTATATTTTCCTTTAACATTTTTATAGTGAGCATTTGGTATATATTGATATAGACAAATAAAATGACACTATACAAATGTGTCACGCTGACTAAAATGCCAGTCAAAGGCTTGGAAATATGCTCAGTGTAAATTGTCATCATGCATCATTGTCAGTTGTGAAAAAAAGTGACCCTGTGAAACTTCCCATTGAAGTAATTAAATGAGAAATTAAATGTTCAGCTAGTTAGCACAAGGGTTAGCTCACAAGAAAAGCTTAGTTAAAAAGTGAATGGCTATTGATATTAAAATTAGGGATAATTTTGTGCTCACTCTGTATTGCATCTGATTTGTGTTAATATTTTATTTTTATATTATTATATTTTCAATTATTCAACTTTAAAATGAAAATTTTCTATTGCTCAACTTCAAAATCTGAGGCAGTTTAATTAAAAAAGTATTCTCAGACTACAAAATTAAGTATAGAAAAATACTGAAATTATAGAGCTGTGTATTTTGGAGTTTTATATTATAAGATGTACAGTTTTAAATCACATGGGGAAGTTGATGTGAACTGTTAACAGTAATCCATTTCCACATTTCAAGTATTTTTTTATTGAATAGTAAGTCTCTTTATGCTGATTATATGTGCTCTGAATTTGAAGTATCAAGTGCTAATACTAATAAAATATTTAAAAAATTTAAGTATATATATCAAATACCTACACATATATAATTATATACCAGTTATATCACATTTTCTTATATAGGTCTCCTTATTGCTGTTGGTATATGTAATATGAAACTAACTAACCATAAACAGATTAGGAATCATGTTTTCTCAATTTTAACATATGTAATTAATCATATTTCATTTTTGGCTTTTTCTCCTTTTTCATCAATAATAATAGATTTAATCAATCAAAATAGTAACTTGTGAAAACTGTAACATTAGACACCTCTGAAAATTGGCCACCTTCTCACTCTGAGGACATTTTGCAGAATTGCCAAGACCTATTTCTCTCTCCCTGAACTCTATAATTCTAACACGTTCTCAAATATGAATGCCTACCATTCAACCAAGGAAACAGTAGCTAAGAGTTAGCATTGATTCATTGTGCTATCCCTTAGTATTATACATGATTTAAAATTAAGGGTTTTATAAAAACCTAAGTGTGTTTCCTCTTCTTAGCTGCAGCTTTAAAGAAACACAGTGGGCTTTAATTCTTTCTTAAGGGTCAAGAGCTATTAAGTAATGCAACCTCCAATTTTGGAGAAAAAAGCAGCTCTCCCTTTCCTTTCTAAGATCTCACAAAAACTTTTCCTAGGCTGAGTGAGCAATTACAGTACCACTTCCAAGTTTAAGTTAGTGAGTGCATTGATTAAACATGATAGACAAATCTTTACAACACCTAATTTTTCTACTCTCTTACCATGACCCAAGAGAGACTCAGAGTATGATTAGTTGATTAAGGACTGTGCCCCTGAAGATCATTTCTATATTATGCTAGTCGTGTCCCAAGGGCCATGATTAGGCAAAAATAATTTATCTGTTGTTTTTGATAAATGTGTTTGTAAAATGAAAAAGCAAAGCACTTGAACAGCCAAAATAAGGTGGAAAGGGAAAAATCAATAGCTTTTCTGTTTTAGTCCTAGATTGCATGATTTATAGTGAAAGAGCAGAAATCAAACAGAAGACGTTTGTTCAACTGAAGACTATTTCAAGAATGAGATTAAAATAAAAATTATAAAGAAGAGAGTCCCTTTGTTTTTTTCATGTGCTATGTGTTCTCCAATGATAAGACTACCTCACTAAGACAAAGGATTTATACCAATAAGATGATGAAAAGTTCTTTTGTTGTTTGTGTATTGGAGTATTATTTCTCCAAGAGGAAACAAAGAACAGTAGTAATGAACACTGGAAAAAAGCCAAGCAGAATCACTGCAGTAGTAGTGAAGGAGGAACCACTACCTCTTTCTCTCTTTTGCCAGCTCTGCACTGGTTTTCCGTTCTGTTTTCTTTTCAGTTCCAACTTTTGTGAGCAACTCCTTCTCCATACTTTTCCCTTTGGGTCAAGAGAAAGACTATAAAGGATGACTAGATAGTCTGTCACAAATGACCAACGAATTTCTCTGTAGTCCAAGTCTTTTTATCTGAGGGAAGTAAATTCATCAGAGTTTTACTAACATGTTCACAGGAACATCCCTCCAAAGGGGCTCAGGAACACTCTTACATTGTTGTTGTTTTTGCCAATAAATTGTATCTCTGAGCTGAAGGTCATGCAGGGATTCTTAAGTTTTATCCTTGGGTAAAGTCACTGAATGAGTTCATGGTAAGCTTGGACATGTGGCATTAAGCCTCTGCATTATTTGGCCATTTGAGGCTATAAAAAAGCAGAATCAAGGTTAGGGATTGAGATCTCCAGATGCAGAGTATGTTCAGTAATAAGCTTCTGTTGAGATGTATGAATTTCTGTTGGAGAAATAATCCCTATGAGAAGTAATAGCAAAGTCTATGGTCTTGGCAACCAATGTACCTCAGATGAGTTTGCAAGTATCTCTTCAAATGTGCTATCAATCCATTGATAATATCTAGTATTAAATGTGCTAGGTGCAGTGAGTCTTCTTGGTGAATGGCAGCATCTTTAAAAGTTTCTTAATTACTGTTCCAGTGAAATGGGTACTCCATTGTAGTAAGCTGAATACGACCCCTTCTCCAAGCTGTTCATTTTATAATCATGTTCAGATAAAAATCTATGGAGGACTTCATATGTTGCTACAAAATAAGTATATTAGAATTCTTCTTGTTTTATTCTAGTGTATAAAAAAATCCCCCAAACAAATACCCCAATGCTTAAAACAACAGTAATTATTGGTTATGTTTATGATTCTACAATTTAAGGAAAGCTCGTCAGGAATATTTCATTTCTTCTCCATATGGTAGCAGGCTAATATGAAAACTACTGCACAAGGGTTGAGTGACATACAAAAAATACAGATTTGGAAAAATCTGAAGGTAATTCTTTAAAGGAACAAAATTAGAATATTTTGCTCAACTTTAAATTATACCCAAGGTGTTCCAAAGTGTCATATTAATGTAAGCTCAAATTTCCAAAGTTATTGGAAAGTTCTTACGTTCTTTTTATCTCTAACTAAAAGCAAAATGTAACTCACCAAGGACCTACATGTTTCCTTTTTCAAATTTTGGCTTGCAGTGAATTTCTGCATTATTTGGAATTCTGTGGTTGAGATAGAAAGAGTCTTTCCCCATGGAGATTAAATCTGCATCTTAAAAACTTTAATGTGAAGTGTTTGTTTTGTCAAGAACTCTCCTATTGTGGTTGTATTTTCTTATTTGCTGTGAAGTGGCATGTATCACAGCAGCCATACTCAGACTTCCTGCTGCCATTATAAATGTGTATGAAGCCAACTCCCATGCAGAAAAATGGCTCTAGGACTGACACATTACTAGTAATGTAAGAAGGTAGTGTTCAAGGAACTACCACAATAAATGACATACTTCTTTAGTCACTCCTCTGCCTAAGAATGAAGGCAATGAAAACTGAATGCAGCATAGGTTAAGATGGATCAATTCTATTTTAAAATATATAATGTATAATTTTGTAAATAGTATACTGAGCTGTTTGTGTATGCCTTATAGAAAATTTAACGTATATTTTTATCATAAGGTATACTTAGCAATACCTTTAAGGAAAAGCACATAAATATATTCATTTGCTCTGGAACAGAGTCCAGAATAAAAGGGGGTATCAAGACTTGTAGGGGAGATAAAAATAATTTAGCTTCTGGGAGAATACAGATTTTCTAGGTACATCTAAGTTTATGTTGGCACCTATTTACCAAGTCACAGGTTTTGTCATAGATGCTTTCTTGGCTTCTGCACAGAATAAGGAAAGAGATATATTTTTAAAATAATTGAAGACTGTAGGCTGTGCATGCTGAAGATGGTTCACGGAATATTCTTTCCATCTTCATCAGTAATGTCTTCTCCAAATCAATAATAGCCCAAACATTTATGATGTTTCAGATGATATTTCTTAGAATAGTTTAGTTGTGCAAAGCAGCAAGATTTTGAAGCTCAGAATTTAGACAACTGAAATTATTTTCTTTTTTTTTTCCAAAAGTGTGTTATGAGACAGAGTCTTTATCTTTCATACATTACCTAAAAGGCATATTGATCCATTTTTTAAATTCTTTATGTAGTGTGTGTGGCAGTTTTACTGAAGGTATTTCTTAATTTATTCATCTATTTTTAGTCATTTATTCAAACAAAAAGTATTAGTGAATATATGACCAAGTATCGCATAAACCAACCCTTACCTTCCCTCTTACTAAAAAATAAAAAAGCTAAACACATGAACACACAAACAAAAAAACGGTAGGCTTGAAATGTCTGTTATGAAATGCTATTAATTTTATTTTATTTTACTAAAATTACAGTAGGTTATTGGAAAAGGATGAATAAGAGCAGTAGATGTTTAAATATTTGACAGATATAGCACTTTTTTTAGAATCTCCAGATGTCTTCTAGTCTTAAGCTTGGAAAGGTAAATATTAAGTGAAGGAAAAACTAAGCACTAAATGAAAAAAAAAAAAACACTTTAGTCATTAATAGCTTCCTATTTTACACCCATGTTATTTCAAATGAAATGTCATTTTAACCAAGTTTTTAAAAAGACATAAAACATCTGCTTGACATACATGAATAATCTGGCTTTTGTCAGAGAAATTCATTAAATGAAAGAATGTTACAACTTTTTTAGTCAGTGCTTCATGCTATTTTAAATATTTCTTTATGTAAATTCCATATTATGTATATGATAATTTAATTACTTTGATGGTATAACTGCTTGAATTAATTTTGATGAAAACATTTTATAACTTCTAGTAGGATTAACAATAATTTTGAAGATGACATTTATAACAACCTAATTAATTTCATTTAAATGTTTCTTTTTGCAATGTATAGAATTTTGTATATTTACTTTAAATTAATTTCAGCTAATATTTTGAGGGTGTAGAATCAATCTTGAAATTACTGTTTTTATATTCATAATATTTTATTTATACTTTGTAAGAGTCTCTTGGCAAACAAAACTTTGACAAATTTTATGTGTTAATTTAGAAAAACCTGTTTAATTAGATTTCCAAACATTTTTATCTTGATCCAAAAAATAAAAATTGTGAGACATAAAAAATTGAAAATCCTTTATTAGTTTTTATTTTTTCATCCAAGCTGAAGAACTCATTTGCAGTGAAGATGTCTTTGAAACTTCTTGTCTAAAAATATTAAAATTCAAGACTTTCCTGGAAGTCAATAGATAACCAAATTTGATCACTGTAAACATGGGCAATACTGTCATTTGTAGTAATAGAAAATGTTAGGATGTCTTATGTTTAAGAAAATAGATGTTATTTTTACTAGACAAGTAAATTTATAAAAATATCAAACTGAAATTCTAGAATTAAAAATAAGAACCTACACGTGTCATGTACCTGAGTCTTTATCAGTTCCAGCAAGAATACCACACTTGTCAGAGTAGCAATGTATGGGCTCCCCTTTGGTTAAGTTTTCTGTAACTCACTGCAATCTGTCATTGGTTTTTGTAGTGGCCAAAGAGGTGAATTAAATGGGAATAAAATAGGGATTGCTACCCTGGAACTTTTTTTGTGTTTAAGAAAGGCACTGATTTCTACCATTATATCTGGAAGGCAATATTTCTTTTATGTACTCTCTTGGCTGTGGTGTGAAGGAGAATTTTTTCAGGGTCACATATACATGTGCAAAAATACTTGTTGGCAGCCTTTCTGTCTTTCCCTTAGGAACCATGATGATCTCTTATCTGTTACCATAATTTCCTACATAATAGAGCTCCTTAGTTGTTGTGTTGCTGCTAATGGTTATGGGAATTATGTTGTTCCTTATCTCTCTGTAGTGGTTTAAGTGCTACCACCTTGACTTTTCTCTTCTAGAATTCTATACCACCATGACATTTGTTCCATAACAGCATCACCTGCTAATCATTCTTGGCCTATGAATAGCAGCAATTGTTAAGCCTATAAAAAGTACATTCTTTATGACCTTAGTAAAACTAATGTCCTTTGGACATCCTCAAGTACACAGTCACTCTAGCATGCCCAATTCTTTAGTCTTTTTTATTGGTTCCACAACACTCTATCATGGCAGACCCAGAAACTTCACCCCATGTAATGGGGCTTATAGTATTTCCAGGAGCCATGCCTAGAACATACTTGGACCAACTGCAGATGCTCCAGAAATCCACTGATTTCTGCATTCATTTCAAACTATATAATTCCATATTAACAAATTCTTACTTATCCAACTTTCTATTCTGGTCTATTACCTGCAAGAGCCACCAGGACTGCTTTTTCTGTTTCCTGTTGGCACATATTACCCAGGTCCAGTGACTCCAACCATGAATGATCTCTTTCCTCATTTATGGGATCCAGCACTTCTAAAAGCTATGGGGAGACTCAACCCTAACTTTTGGCTAAATAGCTAAGAGAATGTATGGGAGAAATCTTGTGGAGGGAAGTGTGTTTTGCAAGGAATCTTCTCATAACAGTCCAGTGGAAAGTCTCCAGGGATGTTATAGCCTAAAAAAAAGAAAGTAAGCCACTTCTGTAGGTTTAGAGGACTCAGAGAGGTCTGGTTGTTCAATCTTCCTGAATCCCTTCAGGATTCAATCAGATGTCCCCATTCCAAGTCTCAAGGTCCTGTCCCTTCCCTTTCTGACCCTGCTTTTACAAAACAATTCAATTAGAAATTCTGCTAGTCTTAGAATCAGATCTTGGGCCAGATCATCAGCATCAGTTTCCCTCTAGTTGCAGGAAATTATGGTCTCTTTAAATAATTGCATGAACATTTTTTCACTTTCCTACCTACCATGCATTCAATTACTAATTGGCTGACTTGAGGCTATCATTTTCTCTGTTTAATGCATTAGTGATTATAGCAACAACCAATCAATTCCACAGTCCTTGTAATTACCATTTCCCTCATATCTCTCTAATGCTATAGACATAGCAAGACACAGTGGATCTTATGCTTGTATTGCATTATAGATGATCAGATCTCTGGTGAGCACATGTAAAATGATATAAATTATAAATATACTGGAAATTAGTACCATTCTGTTGGTCAATCTGTCACTATCTGGCAATTTTAGCATCACATAAATATATTCTGATACCTATAGCCATCTCTGTTACTCACTGACTTAAGTGTGGCTTCCCAGAACACCTGAGACAAGGATCTATTTGCATGCCACTTATTTAAAAAAAAAAAAAAAGTCTACCAAGGAAACCAGTAAAAGAAAAAAGCAACACATAGAAAGGAAGAAAGTAAAAAAAAAAAAAAAAAAAAAAAAAAAAAAAGTATGATCCCAAGCAAGATGCCATGAAGAGTAGCTTTACTGTAAATCTGTTAGAGAGCTCTAAGGTGTAAGTTACATTGCATATTTGTCCTGATATGAGAAGAGTGCGCTGGGATTTACATGTACAACACACATCAGTTATGCATCAGCTATGGGTGAAGGGCAGCCCCAGGAGGAATGTAAATTTCTCAGCACCTCTGGCTCTCACTGGGTGTTGCAGTATAGGTTCAGGTAGATGCTGGCTTTTATTAGCAAAAGGAGACAATTCTTATATTCATTAGTTATAAGTGGTAAGGAGGAAATTATATCTATAATAAAGAAAATGATGAAGAGCAAGAATATTGGAATAATAAGATAACTTTGGTGAGAAATATATTTTGTTTAAAATTCTGAAGCAAGCAAAAGAGCTGGGTCAGGGGCTTGCTAAAGGAAGAGCAACCCAGGCAAAAGGGACAGAAAAAGCAAAGGTCTTCAGAGGGAAACCTGTGTATCAGGCATGAAAATCAACAAGGAGACAGTGAGGCTGGAGCAGAGTGAAGGAAAGAGGAGAATGGCAAGAGATGATGCTCACAAATTAAACCAGGGGCTGTTGCACACACAAGCACTAGTAACCAAGCAGTCTACACATTGACCTACTTGAGCCATGTTAACTGACACGCAGCCACAAAGACAAGATTGGTGAATGTGCAGGTCACTCTTCTCTCCCAAAGCTCAACTCTTGAGAAGTTCACAGAAATCTAGAAATGTAAAGTGACAGAATTCAGAAAAGGGACCCAGAACTTTCTGCTGTTAAGTTTCATGATTAAGAAATCCTTGGCTTCTTACCAGTGAAATCATATGCTGGGATATATTAGCAATGCAACAAGATAGAACTTTCACACCAGCCCCATATTGCCCGCACTCCCATCATTGAGGTAGCACTAGATGCACCTTTCATACATACAGACATACCTGGCTGACATCAGCAGTGTGTGATAAAAATCTTTTTATTTGACCTGGGCTTTATCTGGTCTCTACAAAGCTTTGCAGATGGCCTGTTTTTTTTTTTTTTTTTTTTTTTTTTTTTTTTTCTGGAGGAAAGGTAGCAGAGAATAAGTTCTATTCAACTTGAGAACTGAATCTCAGGAGTGGAACACATGTGGTCTTGCAAATCATTGTAAGAAAACTGGTTTTTTACTCTTAGTGAGATGTAAGCCACTAGAAAATTTGAACATAAGAGTGTCAAGAACTGACAAAATTTCAAAGGATATTTATGGCCACAGTAGAGTCAGCAAAGGTGGAAGCAGGAGGATCAGTTAGGAATCATTGAAATAATCCAGATTTGGGAAGATGATGGATTAGACCAGTGTGGAGTTAGTGTCATGTTAAAAAGTGACTGAGTACCAGACATATTTTGAAAGTAGAGCTGACTTGAAAGTTTTCTGAAGGACCCATAATAGCATGTTTGAAAGAAGGAAAGGGATCTATGATAGCAGCAAGTACTTTCACTGAAGTAACTGAGGAACTTGAAATTTTTCCAATTTATAGGGAATGAGGATAAGCACAAAAGAGACACAGATGAAGGACTGGATCCTGAGAAGTTGTGACATTTAGAATCCAGAATGTGAAGAAGAACCAGGCAAGGAGACTGATTAGGGAGACCAGATATGTAAGTGGAAAACAAGACAAATTTGGTGTTCTGACAACCAAGTAAATAAATCATTTCAAGGACTGAGAACCTAGCTATGTCTAATCCTGCTGATGGAAAAGTATGAATCACAAGACTTAAAAACATAAAGATCATCAGTGACCCCATCATCACTTTCCTAGATTATTGTAATAATATCTATCCTAGGCAGGGTTACCTTGAAACCCTAGTACTAGGTACTAGTCTCTTGAACACCACTTGTGAGAAAAAATTAGAAGCCTGATCAGATAGAGGGAAAGAGTTAAAATGTGCTGCAATTGAAAGAGGCCTCTAAAAAAATCCCATAAGAAGTTCTAGAACTGGGATGACCCTTCATAGATGTATTGAAATAAGGTTCAGGGGCCAGATGTAGCCTTAGGGAGGGCAGCTCCCTTCAGCCGAGGGAAATTTCTAGGCACCTCCTGGAAGTTATTTGCAGCCAACACTTCCAGCAACTGGAGAAATGAGTGCTTTATTCCTGGTGGGGAATCTACGTGTTGTTTCACAGCATCTGATAGAGTGTAATAAAGAATCACTTTGTTTCCTTCCTTGTTCCCTTGTAGTGTCTTCTCAACACGGCAGTCACAATGATTTTGTTAAAACAAAGGTGCACATAATATTGAAAACCTTCCAATAGCATTCATTCTTACCGGCTTACTGAGAATAAACATTCTACACACAAGCCTGCAATGCCCAGAATAGTTTGACCCTGCATTATTTCTCTTACTTTACTTCCTATTATTTTTTCTCTTGCCCTTCCTTTGAAACTTTTGTGTCATAGAAAGGCATCACCCCTGGCCAGAGACTTTGTACTTTCTCTTTTCATCTACTTTGGGGGCTCTTGCCCTAGAAGACAACATCACTAAGTGTTTCACTTTGTTCTTTGATCAAATATTATCTTCTTACTAGAAAATCTCTTATCACCCTATTTCATGTCAGAATAAACTCTCCTACTTCTCGAAACCTTATTGTCCATCCCCGCCTTAGTCCTGAAGTATTTGCAAACTTCTAGGTAATTAAAATATTTACTTCATTGACTATTTGTCTATTCCCACTAAAAATGAATATTGTAAGAGCAATTGTGTGTTTGTCTTACCTCTAGAAACAGAGTGTAGAACAACCCTGACACATAAGCAGTCTCCAGCCACTATTTGTTGAATAAATGAATAAATCAGTGGAAGGAACGAATTTTGAAAATTACATATTACAGAAATTATGGAAATTACTTATATATTTAATAATGAATCCATTAAATGAAGACATTTGTGACTGAACAATGTCACAACATCATCAACAAAGAGGAGTACAATATATACATGAAAATCATCAAACAGAGCTAGTAACCTATGTTTTAGACATGTTTTGTATTGGATTATCTTGTTATTTACCTTGGATCTGCACACAGTCAAAATTTTTTTAAAAAAGTTATGCTATACAAAACATGACATTAGTAACAGTAGCAATATAAGATCACTTTAAAAATGATTTAATTTAATTGGTTTGTGGGCTAAAACTGAGCTGGTTAGGTTAAATGCATGTGAAAAACATATTTATGCATGCCTAGATACATAATCAGTTATTATGATAAATTATCAAAGCATGAAATTTCTCACACATCACTTTTATTTGAATAATTTTTCAAGGTGGCATCTCTGTTATTTGATGCTTGATAGGGAGCTATTTTTGTTCCAGCTAACAAACATTCTATATGATGTAATTAAATTATGTGTTTACCTAAAATTGTATGCATTGCAAGCCAATGCTATCCTTCAAATTTGTTTCTTTCAAAAGACCAATGCAGCAGTAGAAATGTGTGATTTTGCTTCATCATTCAAACATAATGCGAGCACCGGAATGTGTTAGATACACAAAGTTGAAGCATGATTTATAGATTTGTATGAAAATCTGCTGATAATGCCATCTCAATATTATGCTTTCTCATCCTAGTCTCCATTTTAAAGCATATCATATTTCATATTCTAAAGAAAAGTATCATATTCTAACTCAAGTTATGGGATGACAATTTTATATTGTTATATAAAATATGGTTCCAACAAATATCACCTACAAAAAATGTAGTTATTAATTGATCTTCTTTTCAAGACTAGTCTCGCTACATAAAGTCACACACAAGCTTATGACTAATATAAAGGGAAAAGAAAAAAATAACGTAATATCAAAATCTAATGCCATAAAATACCCTTTTTCATGCCTATTAAACACAGACAAACTCATAGTGATTTGAAAAGGTTAGTAGATGTAGTTTTAGGAAGAATCCTGAAATATTTACCATAAGTTTTCTGCATTGTCTCTGTTCTAATAGGATCCCAGTACCTCCTTTATCATCCCACTCTTATGTACCGTATTTTCCCCAAGACTTTCAGCTAAAGCAACAGAAGTATCTAAATAAATGTGAAATATGTTGCCTCAAAAATAGTCAGCCCATAATCTAATTAAAAAGAGAAGGTAAATTAAATCAGATGTCAAATTTATTTCTGATCATTTCAAAGAGGACCTACTGCATAGGTGATATTAGAGGATCTTGAGACAGATCACCAGGCTCCATCATGTAAGGGGACTTAGGAAGTTTATGTGAATGAAAGATAGGAAGAGTACTTACATCCAAAGTTGTTTTTCAGAGACAGATATAATTAAATAAATTAATACATGTAATGTGTTAAAACAGTGCTTGGCACTTGGTAAGCTTCAATAATGATAAGTGAAGCTATTAGGTCTCTATCTTTAAAGATGTGCTGTGCAACTGTATCTCCAATAGACTTATTTTATTCTTCCTGATGATTTTTCTGACATAATTCTTACTATTGTCTAATAGAGAAGAAATTCCTGTTCTATTAAACCTTAAACTGATAGCCATACCCATTGTGGGTTTGTGCCGATCATGAGAAGAAAAGAATCAGAGTAGGGTATGTGGTGAAGAATCACTTTGACCAACCTCATGATAATAATTTCCTCTGGGGTGAAGAAAGAGGAATGAATTATACTTCTAATATTTATTATTCCTGTTATTAGAAATATAAGTGCATGAAATATTTTTATTGTATTTTCAATTAGTGACAAGGAAAAACAAGTTACCATTCCCTTACTGAATGTTTTTTGCTCCTTACTTAGTATACTTTACACATTACCCTATTATAGAAAACTTCACAAGCATAAGGGGTTAAGACTGTTCATTACCTAAACTCTGTTTTAATAATATCTGATAACTAATCCATCATGATGGATTCCCATGTATAATGTATTATGCTTTGGTTTGTTTAATGCTGCTCTTTTTGGGGCCTCATATGTACATGGCAAATTAAAATATAATTAGGTAAATTACTACTTTGCTTAAGATGTTATAAAATATGTTTTGCAATTTACCTATGCCTTTTCCATAGCATTTTTTTAAGTGCAAAAATTTTAATTTTTATGTAGTTAAAGTTCTCAATATTTTTTATAGGTCTTCATGATTCTCTCTTGGTAGAATGATTTTCCCCACTAAAATATATTCTCCAATCGTGCTTTAAAATTTTAATTTACATTTCCAAAGTATTA
>CM052436.1:15378107-15420847 GCA_028533085.1 Varecia variegata
AAGCGATAAAGTAAATTTTAAATTATTTTAACTGACAAAAAATGAACATGCAGTACATTAAGCTTTCTGTGATGCAACTGAAGAAATTTTTAAAGGAAAATTTATAGTGATGAATATATACCATAGGAAAGAAGAGAGGGCTTAAATCAATAACTTACACTTCTACTTTAGAAAACTTAAAAAAAGACCAAAAAGAAGAAGAGTAAAATAAACACAAAGTATGCAGAGGGAAATAAATAAATATAATAGCAGAAATCAATGAAATTTAGAACTTAAAATCAATAGAAAAAAATCGATGAAATTGAACTAGTTTTTTGAAAAGATCAGTAAAATTTGTAGACATGAGTAACAGTGAGAGAGATAAAAGAAGAACACACAAATTAACAATATCAGAAAAGAACACAGGATATCAGTACAGATCCCACAGTAATAAAAAAGATGACAAGGTAATGCTGTAACTACATGCCTAAATGTGACAACTTAGATGAAATGAACCAATTCTTAGAAAACCACACTATCAAATCACTGTCAAAATTTACCCAAGATGCAAGAGTTAAATTGTGAATACCCAAACTTTGAAAATTTGAGTTTGTAGTTTAATACTTTCTAACGATGAAATTTCTAGTCTGAACTGGCTTCATGATGAGTAATATCAAACATTTAAAGCACAAATGCTACAAATTAAACAAAAAGATCTTCCAGAACATAAAAGAGCAGAAAATGTTTCCCAACTTATTTTATGAGGCCAGAGTTACTTCATATACAAAACAAATACATATAGCTCAAGAAAATAAAATTGTAGACCAATAACCTTAAAGTAATAGACATAGAAATTCTCAACTAAATATTAGAAATATGACTTATCAGTACACTATTCTGAGGTGAGATTTTTCCTGAGTGCAAGACTGTTCCAATACTTTCAAATCAAAGTAGAAAATTATATTAATAGCCTAAACAAGAAAAAATACATGATCATATCAATTAGTTCAGTAAAAGTGTATGATAATTCAAAATTTACAGGATCTATATGCTGAAAACTATATACCACTGATGAAATAAATCAAAGATGTGTAAATGAAAATATATATCATGATCATCTATTAAAATAATAAACATGGTAAAAATGTCAATTCTCGAAATAATCTCTAAATTCAGTACAATTTTACTAAACGTCCCAACAAAATATTTATAGATAAAGGAAAGCTGTGGAAAGACTAAAATGTCCAAAACCATGTGATAAAATAATAAAGTTGGAAGAATCAAACTACAAAATATTAAGACTTCCTAAATGGCTACAATAATCATAACAGGTGTATTGATGAAGGAGGAACATATTTATCGATGGTACAAGATGTAGAGTCCAGAAAAAGACTCACATACACATGACCAATTTATTTGAGAAATGTATAAAGGCAATTTATTGGAAATAGTGTGGTTTTCCAGCATAGAGCATTGAAACCCACAGACAGTAAAATGATATTTGACCTAAACTTCACAACTTATACACAATAATACCTCATAATGTGTTCATATTTATATTTACATATATGTAAATATATGTATATACTTATATTAACATGTATATAACATAACACTATTAAGTTTGAGAAGAAACCAAGAAGAAAATCTTTGAGACCTGAAGTTAGGCAAAAATGTCTTAGATACGACCCCAAACTACAATGTATAAAACAAAGAATGAATAATTATATTTTAACAAAACTGAAACAAAAATTAAAATAAATTTATAGTTTCTACTATCTAATAAAATTCTGTTTAGATAAAAAGGACAAGTTATAAACTGAATGAAAATATTTTCAAATTGCAAATTCAACAATTTACTTATATTCAAAATAGAAAGTAAATCTTAAAACCCAACATCATTAAACCACCTGATTTAAAAAAGACAGAAGGCATGAACAGACAGTCCATCAATAAAGATGGAAGAAAATACATGAAAAGATACCCACCTTCATTAGACATTAAGGAAAATGAATTTAAACCATAATGGGCTATTACCACCCACATATTTGAAAGGGAAAATAAAAAAAATACAGATGTTACCATGAGCTGATGTTATCAAGTGCTGGTGAAGATGTGGAGGAACTGGAACTCTCTTACACTGCGGGCCAAAATAAAAATATTAATAGTAAAGCCATATTGGAAGTTTCTTATAAAGGTGAGTATATACTTACCATATTACCTGTCATTCCCACTCCTGCATGAAAATTTAGTTTAGTCTAAAAACCTTTAGAAACTCTACTTATAATCACCAAAAATTGGAAACCTCTGAAATGTACTTCAACAGGGAAGTGGATAATCATTCCATCTCTATACAATGAGATTCTACTCATTAGTAATAAGGGACAACTACTTATACACACAAAGTTATGTATAAATTTCAAAATAATTGTGCTAAGTGAAAAAAGCCAGTCTCTAAAGGATGTATGATTCTATTTTTATGATATTTTTGAATAGACAAAACTATATTGATGGAGAGATTAGTGGTTGTCAAAAGTTAGGGTTTGGGAAAGGCTATGATTGCAAAGGGTCACTACAAAATCACAAGGAAGATTTGAGGGTGATGGAACTTCTCTATATCTTCATTGTGGTGGTGGTGACATAAATTTTTAGTGTATTGGAATTTATAGAACTTAAAAACAAAAAGTTAAATTTTCCTTACGTTAACTTAGAAAAGAAAACTGGAAGAATAATTCACCTTTATTGCTTTCATCTCAGTTAAGTCCTCCACAACACTACCACTTTGTTCTTACCTTCTCTGAAATAGTCCTTTCCATACAACCAAGCAGTGACCCAAAAGAGACACATTTAAAATCAGTGTTTCAATGACAGCCAGCACACTTATATTTGAGAGGCTGAACCTTTTAAGTTAGGGAAAAAAAAGCAAGTAGATGTGAAGAAAATTTTTAATTAATAAATAAACTTTTAAAATGAATACTTTTAGGTAATGACCCAATAAGAAATTCGGTCTGGGGTATTATTAGACTAATATTATTATACCCAAGAAGTAGTATTTTTAGCTCAAACTGTCAAAAACAAAATTAAAAGAATTACTGATGCAGATTTCTTCTTTTTTTTCCTTGTAGGTTGTGAAGTTTCTCTAGAGTGAAATGAGGCTGCTTGCTATCTATCATCTGACATTCTTTTCTCTGCCACATTTATTTTTCTAAGAGAGCCTCATGATTTCTTGGGTCTTGGGTAAAAATCTCACTCATTACTATGTGTCCAGGCGTTTTAGCACTCAGTGCCCTATGATTTTTTCTTGGAAGTGAATTTGACCATATGGCTGCCTACTTCTCAATTCTAGGATTCACCTTGCTCAAGGATTTAGATTTAGACAAGACTTAACACTGTTTCATAAAGTAACAGTTCATGTAACCTAGGACAATTTGCTCTCTGAGCTCCAGATTCTACCACTTCAAACTGGTGACATTAATATTTTCTCATAAATCTCTAAAAGTTATAAGACTTACATGAAAAAATATGTAAGAATGGTATATACATTCTATATATATATTCTTGTATATAAAATATATTATACACTTTATATATTATGTATAATATGTAACATATAAATATGATATATTATATATATCACATATAAAATGCTACCTTAGACCTGGATGCGCAGTAATTATTCTATAACTTGTCTTAAATTTTATTGTGTCATTATTAATAAAATGATACTATTCAGGTTTTAATTAGCAGTTTTAAGAAACCTAAGAAACTAAATGAGAACTGAGAGATTAGAACCAAACACTATCTAAAAAACTAAACCACCATAAATTCAAAGGCCTAAGGTACTTTCATGTTTGCTTATATTTGTAGCATCTGTAGAAACTGCACTTAGTGGCTCTAGAAACCAACCTTATGGATGTGTGTATACAGGATCTGTATGCTAAAAACTACATAACACACACACATATATACACACTTATATAATATATCTTAGGTAAATGTATGTTATATATAAGTTGAATATATTTGTTAGATAAATATATATATATTACCTTTTTATATGTTTCTTTCTTGCTAATTGCAAGAAATGGTGAAACTGTAAACAACCTTAAAATGTAAATGCTCCAGATTCTACCACTTGAACCTAGTGACATTAATATTTTCTCATAAATCTCTAAAAGTTATAAGGATTACAGTAGAAAATACATAAGAATTGTTTATATTCTGTATATGTATTCTTGTATATAAAAACATATATATTATATACTTTATATATTTTATATACATTATTATGTATAATATAAATATATAAAATGTTATATATATCATACATATCATTTATATCATATATAAAATATAATTAAATGTAGATGATGAAAACTGTATTAGAAAATAAAGAAGGAGTAAACTTCTATTTATCCCTTTGGGGAGCTTAGATAATCTGTGTACTTTATCAGATTTCATCCATTTGAGATTGCTTTCCTCCTTTATGGAATAGTTTAAATTTATAATTATAGGACTAATGATAAAATTAAAAACAGTATGCTAGAATTAAAACAACAATGTAATCATAAGCAGAAAACAGAACAAAGACAATGGAAGAGGGATGGGGAGATATGATATTGTGGAGACATATGGAAGATACAGGTATCGTTGAAATAACACAAAATTATCTGACAATATTTCAATACTATTTAAAAATTGAGGAATATTTATAGCAAAGTTAATAAATAATAGAGTTTTTGTATACCTTTCATCTAATTTTCCTTAATACTAATATTTGCTATATACATGATACATTTATGAAATAGTTCTACAAAATGAGTGTTGGTATAGTTCTATTAATTTAACTACAGATTTATTTAAAATTTGCTAGTTTCTCCACTGCTGTCCTTGCTCTGTTCCAGGATGCAATCAGAATACTATATTGCATTTAGGCACATCATGATTTTAAATCTTACCTACCTCTTAGTTTCAGGGAATTAATAAATTGAATTCAACTAAGTGCAAATTTTTAATTAAGAAGTGATGACCATTTCAGTTCAGGCAAATTTTAGGAACTATTCCTATTCACCAACACTTCCTTAGAGATTACTTCGGTGAACAAAGTCATGCAACTGAATTTGGGCACAACTGAGAGAAAAGAAAAAAAAAAAAATTTATATCTGCTTTCCACTGAGCACAATTTAACCAGATGCATTTTTGTGAAAAACATTTTGTTATGTTTATACAATAAATGTGAAAAAATAGTTTATATTTGGTTATGTGTTTTATTTGTAAAATATTCATTCAGTTCATTGTGCTTAATAATTCTAAGAAATTCTTTTGAAATCAGTAGACTAGACAGATACTTCTGCAGGAAGATCACGTGATGGGCAGTTTGAAAAACAGGATTAAAGATTTAAAAAGCTATTTTGCTCTTAAAACTAATACAATTAGCACTTTAGCACCTAACAGAAAATCAGAAGTAGACTTAAGTCATTGGTCACATTCTGCTTTTTTTCCTAGTAATATTAAAGTTTAATTTTCTGTGGCTTATATGCAATAAAATTGATCTAAATTTGTTGAAGAGTTTATGGTTAAAGAATAATTTGGTCAACAATGCATAATCAAAAACATCATACAAAATTTAAAGTTAATTTGTAATGGGTATCAAAACAGATTTGTATGGAATTTGTCTGAAAGTTGGATATCCTACTATTAAAATATTTTATTAAACATGGTGTCATGCAAATATTCTCATATCAAAACCAAGCCTTTTAATGTACTGGCTAAATCAGAAATTATGAAGAGTCGGAGATTTTACCAGACTTTCAAACTAGTAAGTTAAACTCCCAGTTTTATATAGTTATACTTACAGAAAAATATAAGAACTCTCCATCAAAGACAAAGACTATTCATTAGCCACAGTAAAAACAAGGAGCTAGAGCATTATTTTGTAGGACTATGTGGTAAGACTCATAGTTATTTTTCAAATCCTTTGAAGAAAGTTTTCAAAAACAGCAGAGTACAGTTCAGTGAAACATTATTTTAATTTCTAAAGTAATATAGAGGTACTTGAGATATTTGGAAAAATAAACATATTCCTGCAATGCTTTGCATTTCAAATTTGGCTTCTTTCATTGAAAAAAATATACTTGAGTCTTCAAATAACAAGTGTTTTCAAAAGTTAAGTCTCATAAATTCTTACCTCTTAGTAGTATTTTCTTACAGTGAAACACAGAAATGGCTCAAGAAATGGAAGACTGGAAAGCTGACTTGGGGGGGATGGGGGTGGGGGCGGGGATGGGTGTATACCTTCAGGAGGAGTGCGATGTGCACTGTCTGGGGAATGGACACGCTTGAGGCTCGGACTCGGGGGATTGGGAAGGACATGGGCAATATATCTATGCAGAACTTTTGTACCCCCATAATAAGCTGAAATAAAAAAAAAAATTTAAAGAAATTCAAACTTGAAAAAAAAAAAAAAATAAAAAAAAATAAAAAAAAAAAAGCCTGAGACAGAAAAAACACGATGAATAGAAAATATGAAAAGATATGAATACACAGTAATGTCTGATTGTGCATGTTCTGACTTCTTAGAACACTTAACGTGTCCCTTTCTTCAATGTATTTACCACATTCTATTATAAACTGGAATATTGTAAGCTAAAACATTACAAATTCACCAATTAAAAATTCATATAATGCCAATATTAATGTATGTGATAAATGGCTTCCTTAGCTTGGATTCCTACTTGGTTTTCAAAACACCTACCCTTAGTGTAATTTAATCAATTTTCTTTCGTTTTGCTCCTTTATTTTGTGACCATTTTCCTATTTTGTTTCTCTTTTCTTCCTATTTATTTGGCCATTAATTTTCAGCATACAAATAAGCAGGTAAAACCCTTTCAAATTGATGTCTTTTCAAATTGGAAGCATTTTAACGCACTCCTCACCTGACCTTTCTTAATCTCTAATTAGAAAAGCCTTTTCCATCTCAAAATAACTTGTACATTCTATTTTTATATTTTCAAATATTTTCCAGTTTGCCCTCTAGGTAACATAGAAACTTGTGCAAACTAAAGTAGTATTAATTTTTTTCTTAGTCAAACTCTCCTGATTTGATTGTGTAATTCATTTGTTGTGTCACTTGCCAATCACTGGAGCTAAAACTTTCAAGTGCCTCTTTTCTCCTTATTGGCCTTTCTAGTGAATCTATAATCATGTTTTTTTAAATTTTTCATTTTGTCTACATATTCCTGTCTATCCTATATGTTTATCATCATAAACTGGGGCTCTTTTTTCTCATAACTAGATTAGTGAAATTATCTGTAATCTGTATTTTCCAAATGTAAATATTCCAACCTGCAAAACACTACTAGATTTATTCTGGGGTTTTTGTTTCCTTTTCTTTTTCCTAGCCACTGTTCTAGAAAGCATATTCTCTCTAGAAAGCAAAGATTAATTTTTCTTAAGTACTGATTTTATAACAAAATCCCACACTCAAAATCTTCTATAGAAAATCTGTAAATGACAGGTAAGCCATTCATAATTAGGCTTCCACATTGCTTTCAACCTTATTCCACCTAAATAATTTAAGTGTATAAATTGACATGGTAACCCAAAGGAAAAAAAGACATTTTATAAAAAGACATTTACAGTTGATTGTTTATAGCAGCACAATTCACAATCACAAAGATGTATGAACAACTCAAATGCCCAACAATACATGAGTGGATTAATAAAATGTGGTATATGTATACTACTGAGTACTACTCGGTCATAAAAAATGTTGAACTAATACCTTTGCAACAACCTGGATGGAACTGGAGACTGTTCTTCTGAGTGAAGTATTGCAAGAATGGAAAAACAAACAGCACATGTACTCACTATTAAACTGGAACTAATCAATCAACACTCATGTGCACATATGGTGGTAAAACTCAACGGAAACCAAGCAGGTGGGAGCCGGGAGGACGGGACAGGTAAATTCACACCTAACAGTACAATGCACACTATCTTGGTGACAGGCACACTTATAACTTTGACTCAAATGGAACAAAAGCAATTCATGTAACCAAAATGTTTGTACCTCCATAATACTCTGAAATAAAACAAAATTGACATGGTAAAGTGAAGCAATATAACTATCTCTGTTTTCTCTAACTTAAATTGATTTACGCATGTAGCTCCCACTCTATGTGAATGGCAGACACTTACAGTAGGTTTGAACTTATATACTCCTAGCATCTGCCCCAGAGTTGGATTTAGTTCTAGGTGGTTTATTTGCTGCCAAGGCATCAGTGCAGGGGTGGTAAGACCATAGTCTTAGATATCTGATTTCATTTGTCAATGGAGATATTTCAACTCTCCTTCCTGATTTTTAGTTACTAGTCTATTTAGATTGCTACTAAGATACCCCTGATTCTTAAGAAGATGCTCCCTTTGGTCCAGTAGCAATCTCTGTACCTCATTTTAGTATGGATGAAACGTAAATGTAGCTTCCATGTCTCACTAGACTGTAGGAGTCATTGAAGGGTGTTTAGACATTCATCTGCTTAAACTGCCTTTCTTTACCTGCTTCTCAAACTGTCCAGGTGTCCATCTAGAATAGGTTTATTTTCTTCTCTCCATTTCATAAATTGCTTTTGAGTACTACCAGTTTGCTCAAGCCAACACTAGAGGCAGCAGCAGCCTTTTCCCCTCTTTTTATGACTCAGTAATATCTACACTTCCTTGGCTTTCCTCTGTCCTCTTCCCCTGCCCTAGAAATATCCGTATTTCTATATCTGTATCTATATATTATATTTCTTTTTTTTTTATTTGGTGAAGGGAAGACCTAATCTAATTAAACTCTACATTAGCAAACATTTCTTTAAACTCCTTTATTTCCTTAAGGATATCTACTCCTAAAATTCTGGGGAAAAAAGTATTTTGGTGATCATCTTGGAAGCAGTGAACACAGAATAACCCCATTCCTCTATGGGAAAGGAGAGAAACACAAAGAAAGAAAAGAAATACATGGAAAAATAGAAAATAGTTCAAATATATTCAAACATCAATTTATTTAGAAGAATTTATTTCACATTAAATATTTTTCAACTTGACAACCCAGTAAATGTTATGGTCCACAAAACCTGCATTTATTTTTTCTAATTTCTCACTTGTGCTCATACAAATACTTTCTCCTGTCAGTCTCCTTCAAATTTCAATTGTCTTGCAAAATCTTTTCATGGCAACTTCAGATGAAAGTGGTTTCTTGTTGAAGTTGATCTGTGAAAACAGAATAAACACTTCACCCAAACTTTATTAATAGTTCAGATGTCGAGACTGATGATGCATACACAGACATCAAGAGGATATGAAGCAGTTTATTACTCATGCAATGAGGTTTTCTAGGGAGAACATGGCTAGTTTCCAAGCAGGCTGAAAATGGTTTGAGAAAGTGGGGGTGGGGGGAATGGGAGTGAATGAATAGCTTGACTTTTCTTGTGGTAAGGAAGAGGGGTCAGAGTGAGTGATCTGAATTTCCTACCAACCAGCATCAAGGGAGTGAGAGGGACTTATTTACAGGCTTCCACATTGCCCTAAAATATTCCATAGTGTACATAGATGATGTGACCCCAAGAGTAATACATTAAAATAAAATTAAGTGTTTGGCATTTACAATCACCTTCACAGAATTGGACCCCATGGGTTTTCCCTTTTGGTCAAAATAGTTAATATGGCCCCATATAAAGTTAAACAGAGGCTTCGAAGATTGGAACACATTATACCAGAGCTATTTAAAGAAGGGGTGTTTATCCCCACTGTTGCTCTTTATTTAACAACTGTATCTGGTATGTTCTTAAAACTGGAAATAATGTATAATACTTGATGATGAATTATTGCAACCTTAATGCTATAATCACACTCATTAAGGCCTCCATACTCAATATTATTTAAATTACTGGCTCAATTCAATCCAATCAGCAACTGGTAAGTACTTTGCAGTCACAGACTTAGCTAATATATGCTGTTCATTGCCTATTTCAACAGCTTCTCGGCTAGTCTTTCTTTACTTTCAAAGAGATACAATACACATCCTTACACAGCTGCCTACCCATGGAGCATCTCAACAGATTTGCACACAATCTTTGAAGGCAAGTTCTTAATCACATTCAAATTTCTCTAGGAACACATTTATGACATTGCACTGATGACATCTTTTTCTGAGACTTGTTTTACACACTCATTCAGAACATACAAACATTCACAAAGGAGCTCATCAAAATGAATGCACCATTGCCTCACACAGTGCAAAAAGCCCCACCACCTAAGTAACACTTCTGGCTATTATTTAGTTATAATATGTAAAGTATGTTGCATCCCTGGCATAAAGAAACAGCTATTGACTCTTCTATTAGCCACAATATTAAAACAAATTCAATATCTGTTAGACCACCTTTTTGAATTCTGGAAGGAACATATTCCTTATTTACAAATTTTTGTTAACCTCATTTATGCTGTTACAAATTGGCCCACTTTGAATGGTGCCCTCTACAACAAAAGGCTCTAGAATCCATCAAAAGTGCAATACAACAGGCATTTCGGGTAGTGTCTCCCAGAGATGTGTTCACTCTAGCGGCTTTAGCAATCTCCTCTCGTGTCTTTTAGAGTTTCCATACTATGCACGATGGCTGTAAGTGGTCCACGGGCTTCTGTTCAAGGAGCTACATTCCCTGAGTGTGTGCTACACACCGTTTCTGGGAAATGGAGGCTCTCCCAGGACCTGAGTCTGCAACTCAACTATATTCACATACTCACTATGCCTCGGGTCGTGGAAGTAGCACCCTGAAAGCTCAGCATGGCCACTTAAGCCTCCTTGCTAAAAGGAAAATGCTACTTGCAGGCTAGAGCCAAATGTGGGCCCTCTGACATAGGTTAAAAGAAGTATCCAGCCTTTTCTGTCTTCAGCCCTTGTCAAATGTCACAAAGTTGGAGATGGGCCCCTTGGACACTAGGGAGTCTCTTGGGGTCAACTAAATTTATGTTAAGTCTCTTGGGGTCAACTAAATTTATGTAAGGTGAATTTATGTAAGTTCAAATAATGTAAACCCCATCCCAAAAGCATAAAAATTCCCAACCCTGAGGAAAATAAAATGCAAGCTACTAATCCCTCCTTATTGTCCTAAGCCATTTTCAGACCTGTTTGGGAGGCTGCCATAATCTCATCAGAAAAATCTCTTTAGGTGAGAAATAAACCTTTTTATATCTTCTTTGTACATATGTGACATAATCAGTTTTGATATCCAAGCTAAGTTTTGGGTCATAGGCTTATTCTTCTTTCACATAGTAATCACAAAATCCCTCTTGTTTCTGTCTTCCTGTAATATACATACCACTTTCTAATCTAGTACTCTTGCCTTTTTGTCCATACATTTGCAGCTAATGCTTAAGGTCTGCCCTTATAAAATTGGCATGACTATACTGCTGTATACCTGGAACCCATGATAACAAGAGACAATATTAATCAAAAAGCAAAAATATTAAGATAAATAAATATTAAGCATATTTAATAATACATATCTCTTCAAAGGTTATGATAGAAAGTGTTTTAAATGTTGCCAAGGTAGAAAAACTTCTTTGCATTACCTGTTAATCAAACTTGTCAAATATTCTTGCTGGAAAATCTGTGTCATTGTGTTATAAACTAATGATGATTAGTATTTTCCTTATTGCCTACTTTTCGACCGTATTATTAAATTGTATCAAGAAAAAATTAAAACATTTAATGGGGCTTGTGAAAGAGTATATATAATAGTTATGGTTAAAGATTAAACAGTAAAATGGCTCCAGATTAAGCCCTTAAAATATAAAATAACCTAAAATTATAGAGCAGTCTTGTTGTACTCATTATCAAGTTCAAAATGTGTTCCAAAGTAGGCCACTTATTTTCTTTCTTTAAGAAGTGTAGACTGTATAGGTCAGGTAGTCAAGGAAAATCTCCACAGCAGGATACATAAATTTAAAATCTTTCAAAAGGCAATGTTTTTATTCCCTGTAATTAGGCAATTAATTCTATTGGCATTTATAGGCTGCATGTGGTGAGAGAAAAAGAGATAAAGAAAAGTAGTAAAATTAAATATTTCAATTTTACTTTGAAGGTCACTGAATTATATGACCTACCTTAGGAGTATTTAACTTGAAATAAAAAAGTCAGGAAACAAATGAGCTGAAAAACTCAAGTTGTGAAGTTTTCTACTTTAATTAGAACATAAAAGATTTTCTTTTTAAGAACTCACTGGTGTGTTCGAGTAAATGTTTTCTTGGCAAATGTCTTGAACTAAAGCTTATTTACTCACCATTGTTTTATTTCACATACATATATATTATGTTCAACATCTAGTTTCTCTTTTATGATACAAAATGTGGAATTAAAAGAATAGAGTTTAATTTCTCTTACATGACAGGAAAATATGCTTTCACAGAGTATAAATAAGCAAGTAGAAGCTTAGATGTCATGCTGTTGAAGTATGCTAATAAATCATTGGTATTTACTAACTTTTTTGTCTTTTTAAAAATTCAGGTAATAGAGTTATTGAATTTGCCTCTTGGTTAATGATTTCCATCCTAGTGGAAGAAATAATGGAATATTTCCCCCAAATAATTTTTGACTCAGAGTCAAAAATCTATAAGGTTTTGAATATGATATATATGAGTAAAAATGTCTTCTAGAAGACATAATATGTCTTATTTAAAAGGTCCAGTAGGACACAGAGGACATACGTTATTACATTTATTATATATTAGGCCATAAGGAAAATCTGAATAAATTCTTGAAAGAGAAAAATATACTGACAATATATAGTAAAACTAGCAAATAAAAGTAAAATGTTAGGGCAAACAAATTAACAAACCTCCCCTATGTAACACTTAGTTTAAGTGATAATTACAAATTATTGTATTCTTAAACATACTTTTCTAAAACATTTTTATAATATAGCAGTGGGTACTGTGGCAGAGACTGCCATTTATCTCTTAATGTGAGTTCTAAACTTATCTATTAACCGAAGTTTTAGATGAACCTCTACCCAGCTGAAGACTGTGCTTACAAGCCTCTCTTCCAGCTACACCTGGCATTAATTAGGTCTGGATTCTGACTCATCTTAAGAACGTGGAAATGATGTGTACGACTGCCAGGTTCTGCCATCCATGGAAAAGCACATGCCACCACCCTTGTCGTTCTCCTTCCATTTGATTGCAGTGTGAATGTGAAGGGGAGGGCAAAAACAACCACAGAGGTTGTTTTTGGTTTACCAAAGAGTTCTTTGGTAAACAGGACAGAGCAGCAAGAAAGAGCCTCGGTCTGAGACTATGACATGGTAAGTGATAATAGTAGATTCAGATGAGAGAGAAAGCTAGTAGGTCTTCAATTTTTCTACACCACCACACCTGAGAGTTATATTTCCACTTATAACACTATCTTATCCCACTGATATGGAAGAGGGGAAACTATGCATTAAAATATCCAGTGGAATTCAATTCTTGTCTAATTATTAATTAAATCAAAAGAATTAATTAAGTCAAAATTGTCACTTTAAACTAATTTTTTTTAGAAAATCATTTGGCCTGAAAATAAAAATAATTTAAGAAAATAACTGAAGACTTATGAGGACTCTTTTAAAAAATACTATTATAAAAAACAATTCAATAGTGAGATAATAGAATAGATTGAAAGACCAGCTATAATAAAGACCATAGTAACAGATATGATAATATAAAGGAATTTAATATAGGAAATGTTACTGATGGCATTGGAGCAATTGACAACACATTTTGAACAAAATAAAATTAAAACTCCTACTTTATTCAATACTTGCAACATACGAGATGTACTCGGGAATAAAATTTTTAATAAATAAGATTTCCAAAAAAATTTACGAAGAAAAGAACAAGCAGTCTGTAAAACATTTTTTTTTTTTTACAAAGCACACAACTACAAATCACAAAAGATTAAATCACATATTTCATTACACTATTTATCAAGACAATAAAAACAAAAACACTATGAATACATTTCCAAGCCACAAGGAGTTCTCTAGCACAGTTAGAAAGCGTCTGGGGCTAGGGTAAGGTTACCTGAATCACAGCTTTCTAATGTAGTTATAAGACACCCACTTTGATGAAAAGAGGGTCTAAGATTAATGGGAAGATGAAAAGAAGCTTTTGTGTCTTACACTTTCTATAAATAACTCCCTCTTCCATGCAATAGAAGTACATTAGGACACACAAGCTTAACCCTTTTTATAACATTAATTTTATGAAAAATAGACTTGTCAATTAGTCTCTGAATTTAATCTGTTCTAATGCATGGCATATATGACAGTCTTAAAATTTACTGATAATTTCAATGATATATGAAATAGGTAATCCAGTCCGTTTATGTAGAGTTACTTTAAGTGAAACTGATTCTGGATTGTGTTTATTTCCACTGTCTTCAATAAAATCCCTAATTTTTTTTTAAAAAAATTATCCACTAGAGTGTAGCGCCTAGAGGGAAAGCGAGAGGGACACTGGACATTGAAAGAATGAGGAGGAAGAAGAGAAAATGGCATCCACGGATTACAGCACCTGCTACAGCCAAGCTGCAGCCCAGCAGGGCTACAGTGCTTACACCGCCCAGTCCACTCAAGATATGCACAGACCACCGAGTCATGTGGGCAGCAAAGCTAGGGAACCTATGGCCAGCCCTCTGATGTCAGCTATACCCAAGCTCAGACCACTGCGACCTGTTAGCAGACCGCCTATGCCGCTTCTTATGGACAGCCTCACACTCCTTATATTACTCCAAATGTCCCCCAGCCAGCCTGTCCAGGGGTACGACACTGGTGTTTATGATACCAGCACTGCTACAGTCACCACCACCCAGGCCTCCTATGCAGCTCAGTCTGCACAGGGCACTCAGCCTGCTTACCCAGCCTATGGGCAACAGCAGGCGGCTACCAAACCTACAGAACCGCAGGATGGTAACAAGTCTGCTAACACTAGTCAACCTCAGTCTAGCACAAGGGATTGCAACCAGCCCAGCCTAGGATATAGACAGAGTAACAACAGTTAACCTGGGAACTACCCCATGCAGCCTGTCACCACACCTCCATCCTAGCCTCCTACCAGCTATTTCTCCT
The DNA here is from genome assembly GCA_028533085.1 of Varecia variegata. Taxonomy (NCBI): domain Eukaryota; kingdom Metazoa; phylum Chordata; class Mammalia; order Primates; family Lemuridae; genus Varecia; species Varecia variegata. Next base: position 15,393,233 of record CM052436.1, read on the forward strand.
CACAGCCAATGAGTTATGATCAGAGCAGTTACTCTCAGCAGAACACCTAGGGGTTACTGAGCAGCTATGGACAGCAGAGTAGCTACGGTCAACAAAGCAGCCATGGGCAGCAGCCTCCCACTAGTCACCCCTCCACCCCAAACTGCATCCTACTGCAAGGCTCCAAGTCAACATAGCCAACAGAGCAGCAGCTACGGGCAGCAGAGTTCATTCTGACAGGGCCACCTCATAGCATGGGTGTTTATGGGCAAGAGTCTGGAGGATTTTCTGGACCGAGAGAGAACCAGAGCATGAGTGGCCCTGAGAACCGGGGCAGGAGAAGAAGGGGACTTGATCGTGGAGGCATAAGCCATGGTAGGTGGGGAGGAGGATGCAGTGGAATGGGCACTGGAGAACAAGGTGGCTTCAATAAGCCTGGTGGACCCATGGACGAAGGACAAGATCTTGATCCCACCCATAGATCTGGATGAAGACTCTGACAACAATGCAATTTATGTGCAAAGATTAAATGACAATGTGACTCTAGATGATCTGGCAGACTTCTTTAAGCAATGTGGGGTTGTTAAGATGAACAAGAGAACTTTTTCATATTCTATATATGTTAATTCTGCAGGTTCTTCAGTCTTAAGTTTGGCTATCAATTTTCAGTGTCATTTATTTCTAATGTAGTCAATTAAGGTTAAATACATTTTTTCACATATTATTAGCTTGATATGTAGTATTTATATTTCTATTCAATTCTATGTGTTTTCTGATTATTGTTACAATAACTTTGACTCATGAGATTTTTAGAATTTTTTTCTCAGTTTCTACATAGATTATTTTCTCTACCTGTTTAAACTGCTTTCTAACAATTTCATTGGAGTTTTTGAATATATGACCTAAGTTACATTGATGTTTAAAATTTATCAAGATTTACTTTGTGATCGATTTGTAGTCTGAATTTGTAGCCTGTTTCCAAATATATTTATTTTTCATAAAAAAATCAACAATAAAACAATAATGAAATATTGTATTCTATTTCTTTTTAATCAAGCTAGTTATTTTTATAGTTTAGTCTTATACATAGTTATTGTAGAGTTGCTTAATTTATCACTTTTGAAGAAAAGCAATTTATAGTGTATATCTTACAATCATAGTGGATTTTTCAATTTTTCTTTCTGATCGTACCAATTTTTTTCATATATATTAAGCCAAATTATTAGATGCATATAAGTTTAGATACAATTTTACCAAATATATCTATATTCCTATCTATATGTATATAGAAGAAGTATGTAAAAATCTTAGTAGGATAGGACTACTCATCATCATAAATTTCCTTCTAAGTTGGTTTATGAATTTAATGTAAAATGGTAGATGTTTAGTGATCACAAGAGCACCATGAATATGAAGGTGTTGTTGTTTTATGTACTTATTTTTGTTTCATTATTTTTGTTAAGTCCAGAGTAGACCATATTTCAAAAATGAAGGAATATTTACCAGATCAATTTCTATAAATAAATAAATAAAATTAAGCATAGGAATAAAAATATTGGGCTTAGAAATAATTAGCACCAACATATCCATTGTAAATGAAGATAAAAGGAAAGAATATGTGCTAATCCAGCTATGTTATCAGTTCATTTTTCAAAATAAAGATGATTTCTCTGTATTTTATTTTTGAAGTATAAAGTGAGGCTATAAACTTTGAATTGGAAGGGAGAAAGGTAGCAAGTTGAAGACGTGTAAAGAGAGTGATGATAGAAACAGAAAAAACATTCCCTTGGTGCATTCAATATTTAGTCAGATTAGAAACCATAAAATTGTGACCATTATCACTTAACAAAATTTTCTTATTTTCTCAATAATGTCCAACTTTTTGGTTATAGATTTATTGTAGGAAAAAGTTTGCCAGGGAGGCAAGGAAGCAGAGGAAATATACAAAAGAATATTTGGAATTAAGAATTGGAAATATTTGTTAAATAGATGAGAAAGTGAAGATGACCACTCAGATTAAATAAAGGGCTCAGGGATTAGGTATCTTTACACAAAGTGCAGGTATGGTGATAGAATTATAATTAAAGGGCAAAAAATATAGGAGATTATGATCAAATAACAGGATATCTCAATATAATATTGCACAAGTTGAACTTTTAAAACTTCTGGTAAATGCATGAGGTGCAGAAACTTCAAAGTTTGAAATAGAGTTAAAATAAGTGTTTGAAAATGTTGAGGCAAAGAACTAATCTATAACAGGGTGTCTCAAAGCACATGAAAGAGGAAGGGGAGTTTTTTCTTTAATTTCAAATCCATTGCAGAGCAGTGCTTTTGCCTAAAACTAGACAAATTAATTGGGAAAATAATTATGAGCATGGATGCTGTAGTTTTAAGGTTTCTAATATCTTTTAATTTCTGTGTTTATCTCATGGTGTTCCAATTCTAGTTTTTTGACTGGAAATCACACTTTCAGTAACACCAACGTAAACAGTTGAACTATTATCAACATAACAAACTAGGAGAATAGGGATGGTGGATATAACTTGCAACAGAAAGAAAAAAGAACAACAAAAACAAAAAAGCAGTCAATTGGCTCCTAAGTAGAAAGGAATTAAAATGTCCACAGAAAACTGAGAGGAGAAACAGGTGAAGCATGGTAAAGCCATGATTCTCCAAAGTAAGGATTTTTGCAGGAAGTTATTAATAGCAAGGCAGCAATGTCGCATGTAGGATAATGAGCATAGTCTAGGGTGCAAGGGAAATGACATAATGAGCATACAATCAGTTTTCAGTTAAAGGTGAGTGCCTCCAAAAATGGCTTAGAATATAGGATGTTTAAACAAGCAAAGAAAGAAAACCAAGTATTCCAGAAAGAGAAATAAGGAGTATCCAGCTAGGTGAGGGAAGAGAAATGACAGAAAAACAGGGGATAGAAGATAGGGAATGGATACGTAGAGGGGATGCAGACTGGGTGATGACTAATCATATGGTCTTACCAGGCATGGTGGGGTTAGTTGGCTGCTACACTGTTGCAAAAATTTGGATTGAGCTAACAACTCCTGATGGATGCCTGGGGAAGAAGGAAGGGCAGGTCCTGGGGAATTGCAGAAATGGGGGGAAAAGGCAGGGTTTAGGGTAAATCTGGCAAAAGCCTGTTATGTACCCTTGTTTCTTAGAGTGCCTGGAACATTTTATTTTCTTACTAAGTCATTATTTTTCTGCTTTCTTTTGCTTTTGTTTTTATTCATTTTTTTCTTCCATGGTCTCTTGATGCAGACTTATGTTAAGACTGATTACAAATGGGATCAGATCAATTACCTACAAACTTAGAATAAAATGTTATATCCCCAGTTGCAACAATTAATGTTATCTAATGTTAATGGAGAATTATTAACTTTTTTAAAAGATAGAACATCAATGTATATAATAAATAATATCCAAAAATAACATTTGATGAATTCTTTGGTGATCTTAGTATCTAGTTTTGATTCCTATTTCACAAAGTTATATTTTATGGGGGATAGACTTCCAGAAAGTGTTCAAATTAAATAGTCTTTATTTTAGTATTTGCTTACAAACATGTATTTGGTTTAACTCCAGATTTTGATCTTTTCAGGTGATTCTGAATTACTAGTGTCACAAATAATCGTGCTTTTTAAGGTGACATTGCTTCAGGATAACTTCCTCTTTCATTTTTGATTTTATATTTCATTCAGGTAAAGTATATGGGAAACTTTTGATTTTGTAGGGAGGATTAGAGGATTGGCAAGAAAGCTGCATATAATAAAGTTTATAAATATTCAATATGCATAAATCTGTTTTCTGATATGCATGCTTATAATGTTAGTGTTTCCACATGAATATTACTTCTGCTTAGTGAGAAAATAGGCTTTTGTTTTTACACATCTCAGGAAAGGAAACATCCAAGTATGTTTACCATACTTAGAAAGCATAATCTGTAATGTGATTGGTGAAGAAAGAGGTGTTGTATAATTTATAAAGAAAAACTGTTCATTTTGATGTATGGAATTTTGTGAGTTTTGACACCCATAAAACTATCACTACAATCAAGAAAATAAATGCATCCAAACTATATTCATCACCTTCAAAAGTTTCCTTGTGCTCCCCTTAGTCTGTGGTGAGACCATTTATCATGGGATTTATCTTCATAATAAATTTTAAGTGTGCAATGCAATGGGGTTATCTATAGGCACTATGTTGTAGAGTAGTTCTGTAGAACTTATTCATCTTGCATCATGCATAACTGAAACTTTATACCCATTGAACAAGAATTCTCCATTCCCCTCTCCCTCAAGTTCTGACCACCACCATTCTACTCTCTTTTTATGAGTTTAACTATTGCAGATACTTCATATAGGTAGAATCATGCAGTATTTATCCTTCTGTGAATGAGTATTTCACTTAGCACAATGTCTTCCAAGTTCATCTATATTGTTCCATGTGGCACAATTTCTTTCTTTAGTAAGGTTGAATAATATTCCTTTCTATTAATATATATCACATTAAAAAAAAATCTGTTTAACCATTGATGGCTATTTAGATTGTTTCCAAACCTTGTCTATAGTGGATAATTTAAACTCTTTAAATAATCAAAAAAAGCTGATGGCCTGTAGCATATTATGTAATGCTAATGTAAGATTATAAAACAGAAAAATAGTAACGAAGAGATTAATTAAAAGCTAGCACATTTTGCAACTAATTCAAGAAAACAAATGAAATTCACTGTTTGGCATCAATCAAATTATGATGGAGATATCACATGGTTAAAATAGTTCATGCCTTTAAGTATCATTAATTAATATACTTTTATTCAGATTATAAAGGAAAATGATAGTAAAAATATAACTCTCGTGTAAAATTCCCCATAATTAATTAGCCTTGTATAGGCCAAAAGAGAAACTTGGTTTAATTGCTGGAAGTAGTTGGTTACTGGGTAGGCTATTTTCCATCATCTCCCAGTCCCATATAAACCCTTCTCTATTCTATCACAAAGTTTGCCAATTACAATTCTCAGGCTCTCTTTCCAGATAATTTCTGTTTCATTCTGTCAGGAGGACATAAGGAGGCAGGCACAGGAGAGTATCTTTCCAATACTGGCTTGAGCATCAAGGTAGTTGCTAAAAGTTGTTGAAGAAGCAGTAGCAGTTGGGTGATTCTGGAATCCAGCAGCTGAGCAAATGCAACACTGTTGGCAGTTCTAGAACTGGTTGACACAGCACCTCTTCTGCATCTCCATACAAAATACATCAGCTGATTTGGGCTTATGACTTGCAACCTGGGAGCTTTAGCTGCTTCAGATCTCTGGGATTGCTGCATTTTTCTTCATATTCCACCATTTCTTCTCACTATTCCCTTTTTCTTCTTTTAACTAAATTATTTGTCATATTTCTTTATATTAAATTTTCTCTATTTGAAATGAGATTTATTCTGTATATTAGTCAATTTTTAAAAAGGCAGAATGAGAAAATATTACCTTAAAACATGTTTTAAAATAATTTTCTATAATATTTCTTTCATATAAAATAATATTGAAGTATGCACCTACTAGGTTCCAGAAACTGTTTGAGGCCCTTAAGATACATCAGTGAATAAGAAAGAGGAGGGGTCTTTGCTTTGATAAAGCTTCAATTTTAGCAGGATACAACACAAAATAAAGAAGAATGTTATCTAATATTTCAGGCATTAAAAGTTATTCATATAATTAAAACATTGAGTTGAGAGGCAAGGCAATGGGTAGGGTCAATTAGAAAGAGAACCTTAGTGCTTATAATTGGAGGTTCAAGAAATAGACCCCATTATGAAGATGACATTTGCGCAGTTTTCAAGGAGATGTGGGTTAACTCTGGGAAGAGCCAGTGCAAATGCTGTAAGGTAGAGTGGTGCTTGGTTCATTGAAGACCTGGAAGGGACCAGCCTGGTTGTAGCACAGGGAATGCAGAGATGAGCTCATTGGGAAGCAGGTGGAGGACAAACCACAGAGGATGGGACTGTGTAAGGACTTTGTCTTTTCTCTGAGTAAAATATGGCATTATTTTTGGATTATGAGAAGACTATTGACATAATCAGACCTCTATCTTAAAAGGATCTTTCTTATTATTGTCCTGAGAGTAGAATATAGGAGGGCAAGTGACAAGATAGAGAAACTTAGGAGGCTTTTGCACTAACACCAGTGAAAATGGGTGTGGCTTAAATATAGACAGAAGCAAAGAATGTGATCTGAAGCAACTGGATGTTGGGTAGGTTTTGATGGAAACACAAAAATATAGATAGTAACAGTAATAAAGCCCTGGAGTTCCCCCTAATTTTAGAGATGTACCCATCCTAGATCTGATGAGGAAAACAAGCACAGTGTCCAAGGAGAAGTAAGGGACCTATCTTCTCATTCTGCATATTTCTTTCTATAGGTCACTGACCATGCTTATATTCTCCTCCATCCAACATTTTAAGTAACTCAATTTACCCAACGCTTCAATACTTTGACATTTTGACTAGTTTTGCAACAGTTTTGCTTGTCATTTATTTTTTATTGTCTAAAGTATTTATTTTTTATTATCTAAAGTAAAGGTAGACTGTTTATATAAATAACATAAACTATATCTTCAGGGAAGTGGATTATATACGTAAAAACACATTTTATAGAGCATATTCTCAAACTATTATTTGTATTAGTAAACTAATACGGGCAATCTTCTATTATGAGTCACTATGATAACGTTTATGATTAATTATGATTAGTTGGAGGAATCTAAAATATTCTATTGTTTATTCTAAGTAAAAAATGGTTAATGAAATTGGGTTTTGCCTACAAAATTTAACAGAAAATAGTTGAGCATAATAGACTTTTGTAATTACAAAATATTACACTTTATATTTCAAATGGAAAATTTATGATCATTATGAAGAAATGACTTAAAGTAATAAAACTAGGAAAATTATATCTATAATTTAACATTTTCTACCTTAAAGAAGAAGATTGGCATAAAAATTAAATGATTCTTTGTACCAGACATAAGTAGTAGAAATAAACTGCCATCTGTTTCATTTAAGATCATTATAAAAAATAAAGCTTATTGTGAATCTCATTTTGTGATCTTATTCCGACTATTGAAAAGAAATTGTCCCCAATGCATTACAGATTGAACAGCATGAATAAACAGCAGGCTTCTTCATTCATTCTTTAAAATAAATGGAGTCATTAAAGTAAAAAGGAAAAGATTAGATAGTGAACAACTAATAATATATATCAGCATCCACACATAATATTAATATTTCTTAGTATCTTTCTAAGATACCAAATGGAGTGTATTTATATATTTTTCCTTCCATAAGTTTTAAAGAATGTATTCTTTATCAGTCCTGAAAATGAACAATAAAGCACATCTCTAACACACACACACACACACACGCAGAGACACCCCTGCTCTTTTAGATATGAATGTGTGTAAGATATTTGAATGTGTAAGATATTTATATTTTAAATACACTGTTTAGGCACACATATGAATATATTCAAATATATACATGTAAATGTACTTTAAAAAATATCCTTAATTTCTACATGAAGAAGGTTCATCCAGGATTAGCCGAGGCATCGGTACCAATTCTGCTCAAGAGAAAGATAATTTCAAATAGGCAGAGCAGAGTGATCAGAAATGCAAATAACCTAAATAAATGCAAAGCCTTGGAAAAAGCTGGCACATCTTTAAATTCAAAGGGAAGACTCAGACTGATGAAGTAGTAAAGTAAGGTAAATTAAGTGAAGTACATCGTAAGTGGGGAAGGATGTTTCATGGCACGTTCTACATAGTGCTATTTGGAAGCCCCGATATGCCCCTAACCTTAAGACCTGGTATCTCTGGTTCCGCATTTATTGTAATTCAAATCTTTATGCCATGCCAGATGATATTGGTCCAGCCCTGAGTGGCGTAGCGAAGGTAGGCTTCATACCAAGCCCAAGTGTTAAACAGCTAGGTAGTTTTAAAAAAGAGCAAAACTGTGGTGGTGAGTCTTAGTTCTGGAATGATGAATCTTTATAGTTTTAGTTTGAACTTCAGGTTTAGGTTCTTAAAATCAAATAAAAATAAAGCTATACTATATATAATTTTTAACAGTGTCATCAATTATAAATGGTCAATTTCTATTTAATAATGAAAACCCATCAAATTATTAATTAGATAAATATTAATTCATTTACTATCTAACTTACACTATTATTCATACTTTGCAAAGAGATTCACTTTTTTAAGCTTTCTATAATATTGGAAATTCTGGTTCTAAATTAAAGAAGAATTGTCATTTGTTAAAAAGATACAATTAAGAATGTGCAACATCATTACGAGACACCACTTCTGTTAAAAGATACAGTAAGTTGGTGCACATTTAATTCCTGTTCTTTCATTTGATTGCTGTTGTAAATATTTAGTCTTGATTATTTTGCTGAAATTTAGAAACTAAGTGTTCTTTGGCTGTTAAAACTATATAGAAGGTTATCTAGAAATGATCTTGAACATTACACTCACTTGAAAATATTTATGCCATTTCTATTGAAAGAAATATTTTGTATTAACATCCAAAGAGAACAAATGTTTTTAAGATGAAATTTGTTTTTCATTTTATAAGAAAATACATATTTGAAATAATTACACATAACATATACAACATTTACATTAATATTCTTAGTCATTTTTCCTCATATAAATTTAATTTGATGTTATTTAAAAGCATAAATACTAAGAATGTATGAAACTTTTATAAAATGGTGTATTTCAAAGGCAGTGACATTATACTTGAACATGTTAACACTCAATGTTTTCTGTGTATTATCATTTAGTATAACTATCTTAGTGTAACTAACTTATGAAATCATGAGTTGCATGGAACAATGAAACCAAATATTTCCCCAAATTTCATTACAAAAATTTTATTGTAAGAGCTGATAACAGTTTATATTAAGATTTTCTTATTGGCCGGTGAGGTGGCTCAGGCCTATAATCCTAGCGCTCTGGGAGGCCAAGGCGGGTGGATCGTTTGAGCTCAGGAGTTCAAGACCAGCCTGGGTAAGAGCGAGACACTGTCTCTACTAAAAATAGAAAGAAAATTAGCTGGACAACTAAAAAAATATACAGAAAAAATTAGCCGGGCATGGTGGCGCATGCCTGTAGTCCCAGCTACTCGGGAGACTGAGGCAGGAGGATTGCTTGAGTGCAGGAGTTTGAGGTTGCTGTGAGCTAGGCTGATGCCACAGCACTCTAGTCCGGGCAACAGAGTGAGACTCTGTCTCAAAAAAAAAGGAGGGGGGGAATTCTGATTAATTCAGATATTGAATGAAATAACAATTTAACATTTAAATTTAGAATATAAAAGGTTAGTCTAATGTGCTAAGCATAATTGCGTAAAAAACTGATTTTTAGAGGTAGTTAGATCATCCTGGGATTCAATAAGTCATGGAAGTTTAAACTCAAAATCTCTGGTTTTAAGATTGTATAGTTGAATAATTTGGATTTAAATGTGTTTTCATTGACCTCTGCTTTCATAAATCCACTTGAGTAGTAAGAGGGAGAGCTCAAAGTTTGGCTTTTCTAGCCCTCTAAACCACACCTTTTTCTCTTCTCCTGGTCAGGGTAATTGGAAGCCTAAAAGTTAAGATGAATAGATTTTCAAGCGTGTCCTAAACATTTGTACACCTAAACATTTGTACCCTCATAATATGCTGAAATAAAAAAGAAAAAACAAAACAAAACAAAAAAGTTTAGTGAAAATAAAGAGCAAGTTATTTAATTTCCTTGAAAAAAAAGATGAGTAGATTTAAAACAAAAAGCTAATCAATTAGAAAACCAGAGGAACATCAAAGGTGTCTGGCTTCCTCTCTCTTGCTCATTCTACTCCAGCAGCATCAGCAGCATTTTCCTACTTTACCAGAGGTCTGGTGTATTTCTTGCAAAGCCTCTTAATATTCTCTTTGATTTAATTTGTGATCCCTTGAAGCCCAGTTATTTCTATTTTAGTTGCCGCTTTTTGCCCTAAATCTATTTATGACTCCACATAGCACATAAATATTCATCTTCTTTTACTTGCCAGTTCTCTTATTTCACCCCCAAAACTCCACCCCTCAAAAAAAAAAGTCTGGCCATTATGTCAGTAAATGATATTGAGATCAATTTTAATTATTTATCACGACCTCAGGCTTACACAGAACAGAGAAAAATAGTTTGTCCAAAAGCTTAGTTTAACAAAAAACAGTGTTCAGCAAAAACATACCACATAATCTTAAATTGTGAGGTTATGATTCACCAGTAATTCCAAATACTGGCCTATTTGATTAAGCAATCATGCCAATGCAGTACTATATTTTAGTATTTATTAGTCACATTCTAATTCATCAAATATCATGAAACTGACCCTGTCCATTAGGTACACATGATGGGATGAGCTGACCAATGGAAGATGATTAGCAGTAGAACATTGGGCAAAAGACATGAAAAGATATGATATGCATAAAAAGAGACATATTCAAAATTATAAAATAGTAAAATAAAAAATAATGACATAACTCTTCAACAATCAGCTTGGAGAAAAATTCACAGTTTGCATTACAAGATTTTTGCAATATTGGGTGTGCGTAATGTAAAGCTGTTATTTGTTGCCTCAGTGGCTCCCTGAGTGCCAGCACCTGCCCTACTTGTTTTGAACGTTTACCTAGTTATTGCACATTTCTGGGTACGCATCTCCAACATGTGTGTGCTCAAGTAGTAAGCCTCATGATAATTTTCCCATTTTACCCATTCACCCCTTCCCATGTTGATCCAGTTACATTCAAATCACTCAAAGAGAGTGCTTCCCATGTGCCACACACTACCTCACCCATGACCCTCAATAAAGGCACTAGCCCAGGGTTCCTTTCTCTCTGTTATATCCCTGCCTGCCATGACTTTGTGTGGCCCTCTGGGCAGGCTATGCCTTCCTCTTTAGAACCTGTGAGTATAGCAATTCCTTCAATTTTATACGCCTTTTGGAATGTAATTTGAACAGTTGTGTTGGAGTGATCCTTAAAGACCCTACAAGAGAAACTTACTCTTCCATTTACAACACAGTGGGTAAGTACAGTGGGTAAGCATAAGTAGTACAGGCAACTCCCATGTTATTTGGGGAATGCATAACTGATAAGCATTTTGGGAGGTAAATGTGAAAGTATTAATTTAAAAGGTAATGCACATGATGCATCCCTTTAACAAATTTCAACCTTAGGATTTCACTCTTCAGAAATACTTGAAAAAAATGTCCATAGGCTGTAGGTACAAATTAATTACTGTTAGTATTTTTTTTAAATTTTTAATTATTATGGGTACATAATAGTTGTATATGTTTACAGGGTACATGTGATGTTTTGATACAGGCATACAATGTGTATTAACCAAATGGGAGTATCCATCACCTCAAGCATTAATCATTTCTCTGTGATAAGAACATTTTAATTCTACTTTTTTAGTTATTTTAAAGTATACCCTAACTTATTGTTGATTATAGTCACTTTGTTGTGCTATCAAATATTGCTCATTCTAACTATCTAACTGTATTTTTGCACCCATTAACCATTCCTATTTTATCCTCCTTCCCCGCTACCCTTCCCAGCCTCTGGGAACAATTATTCTATTCTCCATCTCCATGAGATCAATAATCTTAATATTTAACTCCCACATGTGAATGAGAACATGCAAGATTTATGTTTGTGTACCCGAAATACAAAACAATTTTTGTCTCAAGCGTTTCGGATAAGTGATACTCAGCCTGCACTACCTTGTGTCTACGTATTCACCCCTTGTGGATGGATTGTTGAGGGTATTTTCAATTTTGTTACTATAAACACATGCAAGTCTTTGTGTGAACACATTTCCATTTCTCTTGGGTAGATACTTATGAGTACAATTATTTTGTTATAAAGTCAATTTATGTTAACTTTTTAAGGAACTTCCAAACTATTTTCCAAAATAGCAGCATGGGGTTTCCATTCCTACCAGCATAGTATGATGGTTCCTGTTTTTCCATATCCTCACCAATACTTTTTATCTTTGTTTTTAAATTATAGCCATCCTAGTGGGTATGAAATGGTATCTGTGATTTGAGTCTGCATTTCTCTGATGACTAATGATGTTTTCAATAATGATGTTGATATCTTATCAGCAATTTATATACATTATTTAGTAAAATATGATGTACTCACATCTTTAGGCCATTTTTAAATTATGTTGTTTGTTTTCTTACCATTGAGTTGTAAGAGTTTATTGTATATTCTAGATATAAGTTCTTTGTCTTATATGTATCTATTTTGTAAATATATTCTCCTAGCCTTTTGATTCTTGTACTTTTCTTTCCTTTTTTTTTTTTTCAATAACTTAACAAAAGAGCAATTTATTTCTTGTTCCTATCACAGTCCAGTATGGTTTACCTGAGAGGTGGAAGAATCTCTGTTCTAAGCAGTGATCTAGGGAATCAGAATTCTCCCATCTAGTGGCTCCTCGATGCCTTAAGCTTTGGAGTCCTCTCTTGGATGCTCTGCATCCAGCCAGACTTCAGGGGAAGGAGGTGATCCATAGAGGAGCTCAGTGGAGATTTTGTTGAGGACCAGGCCTAGAAGTAGCAATAACAGATGCTGATACTTTTATTTTCTTAATGCTGGCTTTTGAAGTGGAAAAGTTTGGAATTTTGACAAGCTCCAATTTAGGTTTTGTTTGCTATTTTTTTTTTTTTAATGAATCATGCTTTTGGTGTCATATTTAAGAAAACATTACTTAACCCAAATCTCAAAATTTTCTTTCCACATTGTCTCCTAAAATTTCTAGTTTCAGTTCCCACATTTAAATCTATCATATATTTTGGGTTAGTTTTTGTGTATGTTATGAGGTAAGGGTCTAAGTTCATCTTTTTGCATGTAGATATCCAAATAGCCCAGCACCATTTGCTGAAAACAGCAACGGCGTTGAATATTGTTATGAGTATGTTCTGGCCTAGAGACTATGGGTAGTTACTTAAGTTTCTCATTTTGTGAATGTTTTCTTTTTCGAAGTGTTAAAAATCCTAAAAAGGTACTGTAGAAATACAAAGACTCTTACCATGTACTGAGTAAAAACTTGGTAAAATTTTGTTGTTATTATATAACTGTGGTAAATATGATCCATTTCTATAAGTAAAAATCATATAACCCTCATAGATGTATATATGCACATAGAGAGACACAATATTGTCCTTCTGGAATAAAAAAAACACACTAGTAACCATGATTAATTTGGGGAAAAAACTTGGAGTAAAGCATGAGAAGAGTTGTTTATTTTATTTTATATTTTCATCTAAATTTTGAATTTTTATAAATAAGTTTTTGTACTCCCAATACTTTTATAACTTATGAGATTTTTATCCATTTCTCTATTTCTTTAGATATTACTGTATTTTTAAGATGTACCAATCTAATTTTCAAAAATATATTTCAATTTATACCTTGTTAAAATGGTGAATCAGTAGCTTCTGGGCTGTTATTAACCTAATGTATGGCTACTATTGAATTATGCTAGCTTTAATTTGAGATGGTATAATGCTAATGTCAAAATCAGCCTAAATGCTAATCAGCCATTTGCACTTTGTGATCAATATGTAAAACCCAATACTTACACATTCAACAGTTCTTACAAGTGGAATTATTTATAATAAGGTACATTTGTCAAATAGAAAAGTATAGGTCTTATGAATATGAATTTATGGATGAAAAAAGATACTGATTTTTTATTAGTCAAAAGAATCAATTGCTGCATAAGTTAAATATGAAAGTGTTAGATTAGTTACGTGTATGCGAAATCTTGACATTTCTGCCGTCATGGAACCAACTGAGGGAAATTTAAATGAAAACCAAATGCTATCATTCAGAAAGTTAGTTGAAAATAACACTATATTTCCACATTTCTAGAATTCAAAACATTTTAGTCCCTCAGCAATTAGAATACTAGTTTCTAATCTTAGGTAGAGATTCAGTGTTGATGTGGAACTTTAAAAAATATTCAACTTCTGGACATATGGCAAGAGAACTGTTAGAGCAATAAATAGACCATAAAACAGGCTGTGGGTTGAATATAAGAGATTTTACTGACATTCCCTGAAATATACCAGGGATATTTTTTCAAAATTGTGTTTTGAGATTTTAAGCAGATCCATAAGGGCCTCTGGGTGAAGATAAATGACCGGAAAACTGAACCTCCTGTGCCTGTATCAATTAGACAAGCCCAGGGTTGTGGGTGGTACACAGTCGTGTGCTTTATAATATTCCGCTTGATATAGGGTTTTACTGTGAGAAACTAAAACCCATAAAATACATCTACATGCAAACAGTAGAAGATATAAGTCTGAACTTTACATCCAAACTCTGAAATACACCAACAATGAATGACAAAGAAAGACTGTGTGGGAGATTTCACCAGGGTGAAGGATGCCTACAGAATTAGATTCTAAATACTTAGAATGCCAAATTGGCCCCCTTTTAAATGTTATTACTCCCTCTCTTTTTCTTGCCTAGCTCTACCTACTCTTCAGATTTCACCCAAAGGCAAATCTTTTTGGGGAACATTGTGTAGCTATGCCTGTGCCAGTAGTATTACGTCAGATTTGTGGTCATGCTTCTTTATTCATTTGACAGCACCTATGACCACTTCTGTCCATATAGATAAAATATATTTTTAAACACAGTTTCTACATTCTGTGAGTATCCTGGTAATTGATTTATCAAGTGTTTTTGTTCCTTTAAATCCCGGTTATGTGTCAGTCACTCTGATAATGAAAACATGATTGATGAGTATTTGTATTAGACATGTGGAACCCATTCTATTAAGTGAAGTATCCCAAGAATGGAAAAATAAGCACCACATGTACTCACCAGCAAATTGGTTTCCCTGATCATTACCTAAGTGCACATTTGGGAATAACACCAATTGGGTATCGGACAGAGGTGGAGGGTGGGGTGAGGGGATGGGTGTATACCTACATGATGAGTGCGATGTGCACTGTCTGGGGAATGGACACACTTGAAGCTCAGACTCAGGGGGATGGGGGGGACATGAGCAATATATATAACCAGAACTTTTGTACCCCCATAATAAGCTGAAATAAAAAAAATGGGTGACAAGTGTGCATATAAATAATTACACCAAAAGTGTGATAAGGTTTAAATATATATATATATATGTGTGTGTGTGTGTGTATATATATATATATATATGTATGTATGTATGTATGTATGGAACACAGTAGGACCATAAATTGATTTAAATAGGTTTGGAATCACACTGGTGGAGGAGCTCTTTGATAGGTAAGCACATTAAACTTGTACGTGTTATAGGTCTCCTGATTTTTCTTCTAGCTTTGGAGCCAGAGGAATAGCAAATAATTATCAGGAACCCAGGGGACATAAACAGCATTCTTTCACCATATTTGAGTTCTAAATTAGTTAAAAAAAATAACACAAAGTATTCTATGTATAGAGAACCAAAATATCTCTTTAATACTATCAAACATGAAAGTAAAAGATACAGCTTGATTGAGAAAAAAAATAAACTTGTTCACTCTTTAATCCTGGCACACTTTAGAAAATCTGGAGGGAAAGTTTAAATGCGTAAAAAAATTATAGGCAACTGCTTCCCAGTCTTCTGGGTACAGAGTCCAAGCAATAGGATGGATAGATGTTATTTAACAAACAGTTAACTCTTTTCATATCCATGGGAAGGTTTATGGGATGACAAAAGAAGAATGCACTACTTATGAATGGTTCCTTATAATAGAAATCAGGAACGTAAAAGAGATATTTCCTTCCATGAGAAATGATTAACTATTCATGATTGTATTGGCAAAATTGTTTGTATATAATTTATACTCCTGCAGAGCTTTCTCATGCATTTTGCCCATATCATTATTATATTTAATTCTAAAATTTTACTTTGTATATTACTTTAAGTTAATCCTAATTCTATTCTCATTTTTTTTAGTACTCTGAACATTGTAGACCTATGTTTTTATAATGGGGATCAATAAGATTGATTTATATTCTTACTTCTCTTCAATCTTAGTTGAATACTATTTAGAAATATATCTCCATCCTTTGTGGAAAGTAAATTTAAAAATAAAATAAAAGTCATTCATTTCTAAAAGAAAATGACTTGAGCATAATGGAATACTAACTAGTTCAATAAAAGTATGACTGTCACTGAATCACTTCCCACTACGATGGCAGGGTTGAGATGGGATGGGAAATCTACTACCCAGGAAATTAATGTCAGAGTGGGAATGAGTTGGTGGCTGAATTGTTGCATATATGTTAAATAAATTATTAGAGAAGAATTGTCTATCATTTCAAGAATAGTAACCCCCGGTACCTCAGAATGTGACTGTATTTGGAGATAAGAGTTTTTAAAGAGATAATTAAGGTAAAACGAGGTCGTATGGATGGGCCTAATCTAATATGGCTGATGTCCTTATAAAAAGAGGAGGTTACCACACAGATACACATAGAGAGAAAAACCATGTAAAGATACAGAGAGAAGACTGCCATCTACAAACTAAAGAGAGAGACCTCAGAATAAATCAAACCTTTATATAGGACTTCTAGACTCCAGAACTGTGATAAAATACATTTCTGTTGTTCAATACACCTTTGTTATGGCAGCACTAGTTTTTATGTTTCATCCTATATTTTTCCTTTCTCCCCTTCTCCCTGTAGAGCTGTAAAATAAAAAACCTGATTCTAACCAGCTGACAACTATAGCACAACTGCTATGTTCTGCAGCTACCTACCACTTTAAGCTGATAAAGGCCTGAGAACTCTGAGTACCACCCCTGCCCCCTGCATCAGTTATAAATGTATTGTCCCTTGGCTCTGATTGGACCCTTCAACATACGCTTTGTGATAAACAAAGAAATTCCTTTATGTATTGTTCCTTTACAGTAGCAGGATGTTAAGTTTTCTTAGTAGAGGGCCCACGAGGGACATTTTAGGAAGAAGTTGTCCTGACATTTCCAGGTGTGATGGTTCTGCTGTGTGAGAGTCAGGCCATCTGTGTGACGGTGGATCTGACCCAGCTGGGAAAAGGACCCTCTCTCTCTGACCTTGCAGCCTCAACCTGGCAATAGCCTTTTGGCAGCCATCTTCACTCAGAAACTAGAGTCCCTGAGCAGCCTTTGGGTTCTATAGACCTCCCTGGTGCCTAAATCCAGCTTCTGTTGGCTTGGAGGGCCATGAAGCTGATGCTCTTTCTGCTGTCCTGTATAACCCACCCCCCACACACACCTGGACTCCCACCACACACTCACACCACACCAGTGATGGCTGATCACCTGATCAACTACTTGCACTATATGGGTGGCCCAATCCTTGCCCAACAACTCCAGACCACCTTTAGCCTCATCAAAGGCCAACAAAGTTTTCTGCTATGGGATTAGTTTACCCACATCTTCTCCTATAGGTTTAAACCTCTTCCAAGTTTGTCCTTCCTTGGGTATCTCTCTCAGTCCTAGGGTATCATATGTTTTCATGTATCTTATAATTGCTCTCTTACCATCATTGATAATTAATTGTGTTAGGTTTCCTCTATTTGACCTATGGTGCTATTTTTATATCCTGGATTGCCCTAGACTGCTATACCTGGGCACATCATACCTCTATTCCTAAGAAACTTCATTTATTATCCATCATCAAAATTAACACTGATAAAAATTATTAAAAATACATTACTTCCCCTTCTGACTGTCACCCTGTCCTCTTACCATCAACTCTGTGCCAAGGTCATATCAGCACTCTGCTCCTGGAATGATGTGGGTGTGTAGACAAGCACGCAACACAAACACATACACAGAGTTTTGGTTACTTCATCAGATTATAGATTTGATTTAAAAATTACACACCGTTATCACTATTTATTTACTTCCAAGATATGACCATCTGTGTCTTTGAAGAATTAGGCAATGTATAATAAATTGCAAAGTTGGGATTTTGGATAAATAGCATTTGTTCCGGGCTTACTGTATGTTGACAAATAACATGGTTACTCTTTTTATATAATCTGAAATTTCCCTGATTTCCCAAACTCAAAAAAATTTATGCTAGAATTTTGCCATTGTCAGAAAATTTTTAAAATGCCTGGTAATCATGAGTTTATTTAAACAACACATAGAGAGCATTCAAAAGACCAGAAAGCAGTAACAAAACCCTGCATCCTTATAACCTATGGAATAAGTCATCATACAGAAACTAGAATAACCTCGAGGATATAACACAAACTTTGCATCTTATTGCTATCTTCACGAAAGATACCAAATCGATTTTCTCCCTTCCAGTGGTTTTTCTTTATAGCTTTTACTTTCTGGACCCCAACAAACTAAAGCTGTTATTTTTTCGTCTAGATTAAGGCTGATGCATTTTGCTTTATCTTTGTGTTTCTATAGAAATCTATCCCAATTACTATTCTCTCTCTGTTAATGAACCCAAAGAGAATCCAGTTACAGAGATTTCTGGAATCAGACTATCTCTTAGGGATTTCCTAGCCCCCTAATATCTGACTAAGAATCTGGTAGCTATCTTTCTTATGGGAAGTGATATGCTTTTCCAGTTAAAAGTACAGTACCCACAGTAGGGACTTACAATATATATTTATATATTTTAAATATGTGATACATATAATTATGAATTTATAAATATTCATTTGTATATATTTTATATATTTATACATTTAATATATATGTTTATTATATGTATGGACACTTTTGGGCATGATAATACTTCCCAACTATTTTATCACAAGGTGGGTGAATATTATGGGGTGGGAGACAAGTTTGAAAACTATAGCATTATGTTCATTGGATCAACTTAAATGAACCGAGTATTATTTTCCTAGTTTAAAATAATATTATGAGTATTTCACCTTAAAATGTTATTTTTGAATGAAGAAAGTTTATAAATATATGTAAATGTGATGTGGGTTATATGCATAATCTCATATGTTTTATTTTTTAAGTGATAAAATTTTCATAATGAAAAAAGTAAGGGCACATTAAAAGGAAATACTGAAAAAGTACAACTTTATCATAGATATTTTACAGGCCATTGTTTCATGTCACCATTCTGTAACATTTTGAAAAGAATTTGAGGGTGTTTAAAGAGAATGAATACAATGTATAAGAAATTACCCTCAATGTTAATAGAGACAAAAATACTATATCCCCTAAATCTATTGAAATAATAAAAAAAAAGAGACAGAGAGAAACAGTCTGGGCACAGTGGTTCATGCCTGTAATCTCAGTACTTTAGGAGGCCAAGGTAGGAGGATCACTGGAGCCCAGGAGTTTGAGACCAGTCTGAGCAACATAGCGAGACCCCATCTCTACAAAATTAAAAAAAAAAAAAAATCCATAGAATGAAATACTAACAACAATAAAAAAAGAAAGCCACTATACAATAATATTAATAAAAATAAAATATCTAAAATAAACTAATGATAAGTGAAAGACCAGACACAAAAGACTACCTATTGTATAATTTCATTTATATAAAATTATATACGCCTGTAGTGACAGAAATAAGTCATTGCCAGGGGCCAAGGAATGCAGGACAAATTGGCTTCCAAAGAGCATGAAAGAACATCTAGGGGTGATAGAAAATGTTCTAAAATAATATAGTGGTAGTGGTTACAGTTCTCACACGCTTATCAAAATTCATCAGACTGGACACATGAATACTTTTGTATGTAAATTGTACTACAGTAAAGCTTACAAAAATCACCTTAGATGTAGGTACATACATTGAATTGTTTTAAAACATACCTATTAAACTGATAAGAGCAATTGACTTTGAGGAAAGAAATGGTGGATTAGAAGTTATGGCTGGGAGAAAAACATTTTTTTCTCTACATACAACTGATAAGGTAAACTAGGGCTTGGTAATGGTCTTTAGGTACCATTAGGTACATTCTAAAACCCATAAATATACATATGATGAACATAAAATCTAAGTTAAAAATTGTACTAAGTCAATACTATTTCAGTAACATTCTTTAGGCTTTCATTCATTCATTTATGCTTTCAATAAATAAATTTATTGAGACTCTATTGTTTATCTGGTGATCTTGTATTTCTAGTATCTATATTCTTTCTTTTGCATTTTAAATCTGTAGTAGATGGATCTAATAAATATATCCATTATATATATATATGTATATATATATATATTTTTTTTTTGAGACAGACCCTCGCTCTGTTGCCCAGGCTAGAGTGCCATGGTGTCAGGCTAGCTCACAGCAACCTCAAACTCCTAGGCTTAAGCAATCCTTCTGACTCAGCCTGTTGAGTAGCTGAGACTACAGGATTGCACCACCATGTCTGGCTAATTTTTTTTCTATATATATTTTTAGCTGTCCAAATCATTTCTTTCTATTTTTAGTAGAGACAAGGTCTCGCTCTGGCTCAGGCTGGTCTCGAACTCCTGACCTCGAGCGATCCTCCTGCCTCAGCCTCCCAGAGTGCTAGGATTACAGGTGTGAGCCATCATGCCCGGCCTCATTATTATATTTTGAACTTTAAATTTTCCATAAGATTAATTCCTTTTTCATTTTTGTTAGGATTTTTTAACTGTTCATTTATTTTCACCATATATTACTTTAATTCTTTTAATATATTTATAAAAGCTATAAAGTATTTGTTTGCTAAATCCCACATCTCAGCCTAACTGAAGTAAGTTTATATTGAACACTTTTTGTTTTCCCAGAATAAGAGTCACATTTTCTTATTGTTTTCCGTATCTTGTAATTTTTTTGTTGAGGAATGGACATTTTTAAAGTACATTTTAGAGACTATAGATTTTGTTTTGTTGTTTAGAGGTAATTGGATTTTTATTTTCCTATGCAATTAATGTGTGTAGACTTACATTTTAAAATCTGTATCCCTTGTTGTATACTATTGTTGGTTGATGTTTCTCTTTCTAGCTTTTCTCCATAGGGATATATCCTGAACTTGTATAGTTCAAGGGACAATCATTTTTTAATTTGTGCTTAGACCAATTAGGCTTTCTGCCAGTTGAGAAATATGTGGATTGAAGAATGCATTCACAGACGCATCAAGTTTTTAAGCCTCTAATTTTCAAATTTCACTGGGATCCTGGCTTCTCCATGTTTTTGTTTGGCTTATGTAGTTTTCACTGGGATTCTGGTTTTCCCATGTTTATGTAGAGTTTATGTAGTTTATCAGTCATCCCAGAATGTGTAGTTTATTATCTCAGCCAATTTAAAGCTCTCTCACTTCAAAACTTTACCAGTTTTAAGATTTTTTTCCATATACTCATTCAAAAAGTCCATAAACTTGTCACATGTTCCTAAGTAGCTATTTCTCATAAATCACTGTGAGAGTTTTCAAATTGTTGGAATTGTTATTTTTTTTTAATTTTACTTTATTACTTTTATTTTAAAAGTAATTGTTTCCACTTTTTGTATATTTTCTCTGGAAGGAAATTGATTAAGATTTAACAAGCTGCCATTATAGAAAGTAGAGTCTTAAATGTGTATATGGAAACTACCCTTGTCCTCAATTCAGTATGTCCCAAATCATATCCTTTTGCTTTTAGCTGCCTGAAATCATTTTTAAGAGATTCTTAACAATCATGACACCAGATTAATTTAAAAATGTATTTAACATATTTGGCAAAAAAAGTTCTATAAGAGTTTCATATTTATATCATGCATTAACATGACAAATGGTCTAATTAAGCAATTTTTAGCAACATTAGTCTTAATGACTTCGCTTTCTTAGTGTAGGCCTTTTTTCTTAAGAAGTTAATAAGCAAGGCTTTCTGTATGACATTTGTCTCTGATTAAACTGTCTAGTTTACATCAGATATCATGCCTCTTGAATGATACTGATTAGAGAATCTAGTGGGAAAATTATACTAAAATACCAAACAAAATTACTGATCATTTTAACTGACATCCAAGTTTTCCAACATATCAAATATTAAATAATGTGCTTTCAGATCTTTCTTAAACTATTATCTTACTGGAATATAAAAAAAAACTAACTACAATTTGTACTGTCAATAATCTTATTTAATTATTCAGGTAGGATAATATGTGCCCCATTTTATCACTCACAGATCTATTCTTACTGAGAATGATTAATGGCCTACTGTGATATCAGTACTAAAGCCAGGCTGAAGTTAACTAAAAGAGACAAAGAGTTTCCAATGACACTGAGACAGCTACTTGCACTCACAGTTTTTTGTAAATTTTGAATCAATTTTACACAATACCTCAAAACCCGATCAGGCTTTCTGAAGGCATATATTATATCTTAATTCAAAGGTTTAATTATTGCAGAGAAACCCATAATTTTAATAAACGAAACTAAATATATTATTGTAAACTATAATTTTAATAGCTGAAATTAAATATGTTGAGTAAATAAGATTTAATTTGGTACAATATTAGTAACACTGATAACATATTCTACAGATGCCTAATTGTTTTGTCCATCAATGAGGGCAATATTTCTGTAAAGCTGGTTTATTCCAATTACTTGCTATTATATTCAGTTTATGTTGTGGGCTGCTGTTTATAAGAGTACATGAAAACAGTGTGGATTTAGTTATTAACTCAGCAGGAATATTATGAATCAACCTGTATTACTAAACAAAAATTCCTCTACTAGGCAACTACAGGTATTGACTGATTCACAGACAGTCAAGTTTTAGTGCTCAGGATAAATTCTAGAGCACATTCTAGTATATGAACTAAAATTTGAACATTGCTTACTTCTGAAATATCACTATAATGACAACATTGTAGTCAGAACCAAAGTATTAAAATTTGCATTTATATAATTTTACGTGATCATGCGTATGCACGTTTTTTCCCCCCATATCTTCAGAACAGCCTTATTTTAATAATATTGTAATTCAAGAACTGGTTGTTTTACACAATAATAAAGGACATTCACTGCTTTTTGGAACCTTGTTATCTAAAACCTATTAATATTATTAAATGTCTTTAAGATGCTTATGCTATAAATTTCTTATTATTCAAAAGTATTATAGCCATTAATAATACCACTTTTTTATCTCCATATCCAGTAATTCTCTGCATTAACACATACTGATAAGCTATCATATAAAACTGGGTCACAACACCACACTAGTATCTTTAAGAGGTTGATTCTATTACATTTTTTTCATTGTGCCAGGGAAATGCTTTCTTTATTTTCTTCCTCCATGTCAGTCTGCCCTGCTCTCTGCTTGCCATATGTCTCTCTCATTTAATTTCAAGAACCTTGAGCTTATGACAGTGAATCATTTTGTCAACTTAAAAGGTTTACTAGGTGACCTGTGTTTAGTTGGACTTTTATTGGGAGAGAACTTATTCTACTCAAAGGTCTTTAAAAATAGGTTTGAGAAACAGATTATTTTCTTTTAACTCTTGCCTCAAGATAGATTAGTATTGTTTTTTTAAATTTCAGAATATTAGGGGGTTACAAATGTTTTGCTTTTGTGCAGTTTGAGTCAAAGTTATAAATGTGCTCATCACCAAGGTAGCATGCATTGTACCCGTTAGGTGTAAATTTACTCATCCCCTTCTCCCCCTCCCACCTACTTGGTTTCCATTGAGTTTTACTATCATATGTGCACATGGGTGTTGATCGACTAGTTCCAATTTAATAGTGAGTTCATGAGGTGTTTGTTTTTCCATTCTTGTGATACTTCACTTAGAAGAATGGTCTCTAGTTCCATCCAGGTTGTTACAAAAGGTATTAGTTCAACATTTTTTTTTTTTTTTTGTGGCTTGTCTTTATTATATAAAGACATCAGTTTACACATAAATTTTGGGATTGAGAAACAAATTTCTCTTCTAATCCTGAAAGTCTTTGAATTCCTAGATGCTCTCAATTTCCTAATACTGTTGTTTGAAAAATAGTCAGTCTTTTCCTATGTTCATGTATTTACTCTTGTACGTTGCCAAATAGAGCTTTTTCTTTTCTAACTCCTTCCATTAAGATTATAAGTAAGTTAGTTATGCCATCTTCCAAGATGTAGCTGATCACAATTTTCCCTAATATTTCAATACCATTTAATGTTTCCTACAAACTCCACAACAGTACCATTGCTGTATCCATCAAACTAGCATGCTGCTAGCGTTTGATTATTTGCCCCTTCCACAGTTCATACTAAAATTTAATCCCCAATGTGGGGGTATTGAAAAGTGGGGCTTTTAAGAGATGATTGGGTCATGAGGACTCTGTCCTCGTGAATTGATTAATACATTCATGGATTAATGGATTATTGGATTAATGGGTTAATGGATTAATGGGTTATCATGGGAGTGGTACTGGTGGCTTTATAAGAAGAGGAAGAGAGATCTGAGCTAGTGTGCTCAGCTCCCTAAAAATGTCATGCTCTGCACCACCTCAAGACTCTGCAGCAAGTCCTTACCAGCAAGAAGGTTCTCACCAGATACAGCCCATTGACCTTGTACTTCTCAGTCATCATAACTGTGAGAAATAAATTCATTTTCTTTATAAATTACCTAGTTTCAGGCATTCTGTTATAAGCAACAGAAAACAGGCTAAGACACAAGCCAATACCGAATATTTTCAGTTTATGTTAGTTCAGGACATACTTTTGAGTATCAAACGAATTAGACTATGCTATAGTAACAAAATGTTTTATTTCTTACTGATTGTACTTGTTCATTGGGGGTTACCTGGAGCTGTGCTCCGTGTTTTCTAATTCTGGAATTAAAGATAGCAGACCATGCCTGATCTAGAACACAGCAAGTCATGATGGCGGTGAGATGGGAAAGTAGCAATGTGTGCTGTTTCTTAATGCTTCTTTCTGAAGTTTAATGCTCCTTTTATCCACTATTGCTTGGCCAAACCAAAATTCATGCTTATTCCTACTTTCATATGGGACAGAGAAGAGCAATACTAATATTTTCCTGAAAGGAGAGATAAAACAAAACATTTTGGAATGGCCTAAGTTGAGAAAATATTTTTAAAATAATCACTATCTGTACTAAAGTTATGCTTTCTGCTGATACCATCCCTTGCTTTAAAACCCTCTATAATCAAGTTAGTATTCCAAGTGGAGGTCCTTAAACTTCAGAGTGTGACATTTAGTGGCTAAGACTATCAGTTTCATAGCTTGCAATCATACTTAATTTTTAATTAAAGTATATATTACAATAAAATTGAATGGGATAGAAAATACCAGATATCACTGTAGTGAGTATTGTTCTGTAAAACCTTGTTTCAATATGTATATGGGTGTGTTTGTGAGTGTACATATATTTTATATATATGCCTTGAGTTTGCAGCAGTTGGGAGCATTATAATTTGAATGATTTTGGCCACCATTTGTATGATATGCTGATAATTTACAAAGCACTTTCATGTATCTTCTAAATTTCTCCTCATTAAAATTTTATAAAGTATGTAAATTTTCCCATTTTTATATCAGTAGAAACTAGCAATATGTTGAGGCAAAGTCATAACTGACACATGAAAGAACCATGATGGAGGATCCCAATTCTGCTTAAAAATCATTCTTGTTCCAGTACCCAGTGATGATATGACAAGATTTTTATGGATTGTTGCTTATTTCAATATAGAATCTATTTCCTGAATTCTAAGATTTACTTTTGTCACTGTGAAATTTTTGCATATCAGAAATTTATGTGAATCTTAATTTTTTTTTCATTCAATACCGAGTGGGTGATATTGTGATGGAATGAGAATCCTGCATGCTGGAGGGGCCTCTGGGTCTTCAGAGAAGAGGGTGGGATTTCAGAAACTAGCAACAGAATCAGATACTACCTTTTATGGCCAGTAACCAGCTTCACCAGGCTTTTCCTTAGACAATGTTTCTACTACTGTCACATCCAATTATATAAATTAATATTCCAGTTTTAGAGATGAGGAAAGTGAATGTTTCGATAAGTAAGTGATTCTTGTAAATCACAACATGAATAAATGGTGGATATAGTACTCTAATTTATTAATACTGAATAACATATAAGGCAGAACATAGCAGGGTTTTTGATAAAAGTGAAAATATATAATCATTAATATATACAATACCCATATCTCAATGTGTAATGAGTGCTTTGGTAAGCCATATAACATATATAGTTGACAGTTAATATGAGATTACTCACATAAGATCAAGTAACAAATAAGAAAATTATGATTATTGTTAATATTTAAAGATATGGAATTTATAATATCTAAAGGTAGTTTTTCATTGCCACTGTTATTTAAAATTTTATTATCCATTAACTCAGAACTCACAGAATCAAATATTAGAATGTAATTAAGGGCAAGAATGTTCTTCATATAACAAGTTTAGATCATCTCATCCTTTTTTAACTTTAAGGGAAAAAAGTAGTATTTTACTCACTATAATTTTTTTCAGCACCTTATAAAATAGTTTAAAAAGTGTTACATAGCCACAGAAAATAATAAATTGTATTATAAGATCTTTGTTTTTGTTTCTGTTTATATGGTGCATCACATGTATTGATTTGTTTATGTTGAACAATACTGGCATGCCTGGGGTGAAGCCCACTTGGTCATGGTGGATTATTTTTTTGACTAGCTGTTGAATTCTGTTTGCTAGCATTTTATTGAAGATTTTTGCATCTATATTCATAACGGGTATTGGTCTGTAGTTTTCTTTTCTTGTTGTGTCCTTTCTTGGCTTTGGTATCAAGGTGATACTGACTTTGCAGAATAAGCTTGGGAGGATTCCCTCCTTCTCAATGTTATAGAATAATTTCTGCAGTATGGGTACCAGTTCTTCTTTGTAGGTCTGGTAGAATTTGGCTATGAATCCATTTGGTCCAGGGCTTTTTTTGTTGGAAGACTTTATTATTACTGCTTCACAATCTCACTGTTTGTTATTGGTCTGTTAAGGAGTTGTACTTCTTCCAGTAAGGTTGTGTGTTTCTAGGAATGTATCCATTTCCTCTATGTTTTCTAGTTTTTGTACATAGAGATATTTGTAAAATTCGTGGATGATATTTTGTATTTCTGTGCTGTTTTAATTCTCCTTTTCCATTTCTGATTGAGATTATTTGGGTCCTTGCTCTTCTATTCCTGGCTAATTTAGCAAGAAGTCTATCAATTTTCTTTCTCTTTTCAAAAAACTAATGTTTTGTTTTACTGAACTTCTGTCTTTTTTGTTTGTTCATTTATTTTCCATTGCATTTAGTTCTGCTCTGATCTTTGTGACTTGTTTTTTTCTGCTGGCTTTGGGTTTGATTTCTCTTCCTTTTTAAGTCCTTGAAATGAGATATCACCTTACTCCTATTAGAGTGGCTTTTATTAAGAAGTCCAAAAACAATAGAACCTGGTGCAGATGCAGAGAGAAAGGAACACTTATACACTGTTGGTGGGACTGCAAATTAATACAACTCCTATGATTTTTTCTTACTGATTTTGCTGAGTTCTAAATAGATTCTTGTTATCAGTCCTTTATCTGATGTGTAGTATGCGAAAATTTTTTCCCATTCTGTGGGTTGTCTGTTAATTCTCATGATTGTTTCTTTGGCTGTGCAGAAG
>CM052436.1:15421347-15439574 GCA_028533085.1 Varecia variegata
AAAAAATGTAATATTTGCTTTTGTGCATATAGATTTATAGTGTTAATAAGCCAGTGCTTTGTATGCAAAGATACATCTTAGTTAAGAAAAAATTTACAACACTTTACATTCCTTCAATATTTATGATGTTTTGGTTAATTAAGCTATGGCTTTCAAGTTACAAGTAAAAAATTTGTTTTAAGTTTTAAATTTTGAAATTTAACTAGTATTGCACACCATATTTAGACAGGTGGTAGGCTTTTGAGACTAAGTGTCTTTGCAGAGCATAGAGTCAGCACAGTGAAATTTCAGACAATTTTTTTAGTCACCAGACATATTGTCAATCATATAAACAGTTATCCTTTGCCCTTAGTCCATGCACATAAAATTCTGATTGATGTCAATGGGATCCATATACGGCTTTTGAGGGCACTGAAGTCTGAAACTTTATGGTGTGTTCAGAGTATCTTTGAAGTCCATTTTCTGAGGAGAAATGCAATGTTTGAAAAGTAGTTCTTCGGGGCTTATTCTTATCCACTGAGAACAAGTGTACATGGCCTATTTTATATGCAGGTGTTAGGCTGGAATTGCAAAACACAGTATGGATAGTGAGTAGATGATTTATAATGGATTGTTTCAATTCCTTCCAATTCCTAGATTTATAGCCTTGGGTGGACATGGTGCCAAACTGTCCACTTCTCTTTTTGAACATTAATATTCTTGAGTTTATTTTACTCAGCTGCAATAGTAGTACTTATTTTGTTTGTAGTATTGCTATAGATTAAGGTCATTATTACATTAACATTGTCTATGAAATTCATCAACAGAAATCATCATTGCATCAACAAAATCATCAGTGAATTTCACTTTAAAGTCATGATTATACTTTTGTAAGACTTCATTTTGGGGGCTTGTCTTGATAAATATATGTAAGTACTCAACAACTAAAACTTGAATTTATTCCTACAGCAAGAGATGGGAACTTAACAGAGTAAATACAAAAAACTACGAAAATGTAAGTGATGGTTTGACTCAGGAAATAAATCTACTACATAGCATATGATATAACATTTATAAATTGTAATATAAAAGTAAGTAAAAACAATTGTTTTAATATGAAGTACAATTTTTGAATAACCTAGTTTTTTTATATAACAGAACTAAAATCACCTAAGCATTAAATTACCAAATGAAATTTAAAAATAAAGAAGAATTACTTAATCCTTTTTAACAAATATCTAATTATTTACTTGAATCAGCATTCTTGAATAAAATTCATAACATGTATAGACATATTCATACTTTTTAAATGTTTTTCTTTTTTTCTTTTTTTTATTTCAAAATATTATAGGGGTACAAATATTGTTAGTTACATAAATCTCTTTTATAATACTTGAGTCATGATTATAAGTGTGCCCATTACCCAGATTGTGTTTGTTGTACCCGTTAGGTAAGTTATTACCTATCCCCTCCTCCTCCTTCCCCCCTGCTTGACATCCATTGAGTTTTACTTCCCTGTATACACCTCAGTTAGTTCCAATTTAATAGTGAGTATATGTGGTGTTTGTTTTTCCATTCTTTACATACTTCACTTAGGATAATGGTCTCCAGTTCCATCCAAATTGTTGCAAAAGGCATTAAGTCATGCTTCTTCATGGCTGAGTAGTATTCCATTGTGTACAGATACCATATTTTGTTAATCCATTCATTAATTGATGGGCACTTGGGTTGATTCCACGTCTTTGCAATTGCAAATTCTGCTTCAATACACATTCATGTGCAGGCGTATTTTTGATAAAATTACTTCTTTTTCTTTGGGTAAATACCCAATAGTAGTGAGATTGTTGGATCAAATGGTAGATCTGCTTTTAGTTCTCTAAGATATCTCCGCACTGTTTTCCGTAGAGGTTGTACTAATTTGCAGTCCCACCAGCAGTGTAGAAATGGTGCTGGGAAAATTGGACAGCCACATGTGGAAAGATGAAACAGGATACATATCTCTCACCACTCACTAAAATTAATTCAAGAGGGATAAAATACTTAAATGTAACACATGAAACCATAAGGACTGTAGAAGAAAATGTCAGAAAAATTCTTTTAGATATAGGCAAAGATATCTAGATTTAGGCAAAGAATTTATTGTTAGAGTGTGAGTTTTGCACCGAAAAATCATTAATCTGCCATTCTGCTTCTGTAAAATCTGCTTGCTCCTGCTTGCTACCCCCAACATAGAAATTCCTAAGTGACTACAACACACACGTTCTGCACAAACAAAATATGACTCGGAGCCCAAACTGCCCAGATCCTGTTACACCAAAGATAAGAAAATGATGTAATGCTTACTCAAGGATTTTTGTACACGTGCTTGCTCTATCTTAATAATAATTTTCCACCCACAAACTTACAATATAAAAATTTTCCATTTCAAAGGCTCACTGCTGCTCTCTGTCCCGCCTTTGGAGGTGCAGAGGGTAGTCACTGGCCAGCTAATACAGACTCCTGATTTGGCTCAATTCGGTCTTTAGGTGGTCATTTCTCATGTCTCAGATCATAATATTATGAAGAAGATCCCAAAGGCAATCACAGCAATAACAAAAATAAATAAATTAGACTTGATTAAATAACACTTTTTAAAAATCAAAAACAGAATTGCTAATGTTATCTGAAACTTTCACCTTTCCCTACTTGAAGATATAAATGCCATAATCCAAGTCAAGTGTCTTAAATTTTGTCTACAACACTGTAAATAGTCCCTTTATTAAACACAACACAAATTACCCAAATTGAGAGCACCACTTAATTTCTGCCAGGAAATCACATATTAGAGGCTGAACTTTGTTTTTCTGGTTTCTCCAGTATCTCCTTTAATAGAACGCATTTATTTTTCATTGAGAAAAGAAGGTAAGAGGGAAAATATTAGTAATAGACAGAAAATGATATGATTCAGAGATACTCATGGGTGACAAAAAGTTTCCTGCCTATGTTTATCAAATAGCTATAAAATTTTAAACTTTTATTATTGCTTAATGAGACATTAATTATGAAACAGGGTTGGCCTTGTGTCACTTCAATGGAGAACTACTTATTCTGTAACCTGTGCAAGATCAAATCCCCATGCGGGATGTTGTCCTATCCATACATATTGTTTCCATACATATAGATGGCATAGCAAATTACCAGGGGAATATTTTTTTCTTATAGAATCATAAACAAATGCCACTCCAATGCACAGGTACAATGAAAATAAAAAATACTGTTTTATAATGCTTCCGAAAATGAACAGAATGGCTTTCCCATTCTCAAGTTCAATGCTTACTTTTTTTTTTAACACTTACTGTTTGATTAAAAATGTTATGTTTTAACATTTGCATCAAATTCAATTATGTAACATGACAAGTTGAAAATCTCTGCTCTTATAAAACAAAGGTCAGATCAGTGCTTGTGGCATATTTTCAGGTTATTGAAATCTTTTGACTGTAATATTTATAGGCATCACTATTTTTAAAAGCCAGTTAAATCTTAAAAGCTTTGAAAATTCCTCTCTTCAACTTAACCATTTTACTTGTACTCCCAGAGAATAAGTTTGCATTTGTCAACTTCCCATTTATTTTTTAGTGTCCTTGCCTCTGGAACCCCACCCCTGGTCATGCTACACACAAGTGTATTCTCATGTATATTTTAAGTTAAGGATCGATTCGTATATGTAGTTAAATTGAAATCTTACCAAGACTACATTTTTCAGCTTATGTATTGTGAGTGTGTATAAATAAGTATAAATCCTTAAAAAACACCTCCATAATGTTAATATTTTCCAAATATTTACAAATGAACAGATAACATTAGGTTTCTCCAGTGTCTTGATGTCCACAGCACACAGTTAGGAAAAAAAAAAAAAAGTTCCCTGATCCAGGACAGGATTTCTTATCCTTGGTACCATTCACATTTTCAGCTTTATATTTTTTGTTATAGAGGATTGTCATATTGTCATATACATTGTAGGATGCCTACCAGCATACGTGACCTCGAACACACTAGATGCTGGGAGCACACACTCCTTAATTGTCACAATCAAAAATGCTTCCAGACATTTCCAAATGCTTCTTAGGGAGAGGGAGGGCATACCCACTTCTGGTTGAGAACCACTGGTGTGGGGTAAAGACATTATTTGGGCTTCCCTGTGGCCTCCTGATCCTGTAGTATTTTAATGAAAATATTTAAATTCTGCAAAAGAAAGAATACTTAACTGGTCATTTTTTCAGACTATTGTGGGTCTTTTCATTGTCTAAAATTCCATCTTTCAGTTTAAACATTATTAGCAAATAAGAGGCAGCATGGCTGCATGGTTGCAGCACCTGGTTTCTGGATCTAGATTACCATTTACTGGGACCCTGGAGTAATCATTCAACATCCTTTCCCCACACTTCTCTCGTGGGATAAATGTGGAAAATTAATAACTATTTTATAATTATGTTGAAGTATTCAGTTAATACCCATAAAGTACTTAAAACACTGCTAGGATCATAGGATGTACCCATTGTTTAGGAATATAAGAATGGACCTTAGAGAGAGGGTTAGGGTAGTTGACCTATAGTACAAGCCCTACCACCATTTGTATAACCTCAGAAAAAAGTATATAATTTACTTCATCTTCAGTTAATTCATGGGTAAAATATGACCTTGAATGATATTCCAAAAGCCAAAATATTCAAAGTTCTGAGCCTTTGTTTATGAAATCACATTTTGCTTTCTATCTTCAAGGGAAATGCAAATTAAAACCATAATGAGACACCACCTTCCCCTGTCAGAATCACTATTATTAAAAAGTCAAAAATAATAGATGTTGGCATGGATGTGGTGGAAAGGGAATGCTTATACACTGTGGGAATGTAAACGTGTACACAACTGCTACTGAAAGCAGTATGGAAATTCCTCAAAGAACTAAAAGTAGACCTACCATTCTATCCAGCAATCACACTATTGGGGTATCTACCTAAAGGAAAAGAAGTCATTTTATCAAAAGACACACATGCACCAGACTGTTTATTGCAGCACAATTCACAATTGCAAAGATATGAAATCAACCTAAGTGCCCGTCAACTGTTGAGTGGATAAAGAAAATGTGATCTGTATATATAGATAAATATATATACTCACACATGGAGTACTACTCAGTCATAAAAAAGGAATGAAGTAATGTCTTTTGGTGCAGCAACTTGGATGGAACTTTAGACCATTATCCTGGGTGAAGCAGCTCAGGAATGGAAAAACAGATACCACCTATTCTCACTTATAAGTTGAAGCTAAAACAAAGGATATGTATGGTAATAAAGAGTGTAATGGACATTAGAAAGTAAGAAGAGGGGAGTAGGGAGGGGAGTGAAGGACAAAAACCTGCCTATAGAGTACAATGTACACTATTCTGGTGAGAGGTACACTAAAAACTATGACTTTAGCACAATATGATTCATCCACATAAAAAAAAAATACTTGAACCCCCTAATTTTTAAAAAAAAATAAGAAAACATCACAGTAGAAATGTGCATGTGTGTGTATTTATGTGTGTCTATTGCTGCTTTTATACAATGTTTCATTGTAACATTCATCATTTCTAGTCACACTGTACAGGACACACTTATTTCTGTTATTTGCTTTAATTTGCCTTTACCGTCTATCACTCAGATAGGCTTGCCGCTTTAATACTGACAGGAATACAAAACTTGAAAATAATACTAGTACTTGAATTCTCTTTGGCAGCTTTTGGTCATAGTAGTATTTCAGCTAAGTCATAAGCTGGCAAGAGAAATGGAGAAGTCGCACATCAAGAAAAATGAGATTATAAAGGGAACTCTGACAGAGCCAAAGAATGTTACACAGGAATTTTCAAGTAGAAAACAAATTCTCATGGCACCTGTTAGGTAGATTTTTATACCTCCCCTCCTCCAACCTTCCCCCCTTCTTGATTTCCAATGACTTTTACTTATCTCTGTGCCCATGTGTGCCCATTGATTAGTTCCACATTATGAGAGAGTACATGTGGTATTTGTTTTTCTATTCTTGAGATATTTCTCAAGATAGTGGTCTTGAGTTCCATCCAAATTGTTGCAAAAGACATTAATTAATTTCTTTTTATGGCTGAGTAGTACTCCATGGGGGGTGTGTGTGTGTGTGTGTGTGTGTGTGTGTGTGTATCACATTTTGTTAATCCACTCATGAATTGATAGGCACTTAGGTTGATTCCACATCTTTGAGGTTGTGAATTGTGCTGCAATAAACATTTGAGTACTACAGGTGTCTTTTTGATAAAATGACTTCTTTTCTTTTGGGTAGATACCCAGTAGTGGAACTTTTGGATGAAGGTAGTTCTACTTTTAGTCCTTTGAGGAATCTCCATACTGTTTTCCAGTCCCACCAACAGTGTATAAACGTTCCTTTTTCTCTGCATCCATGCCAGCATCTTTTGTTTTTGGACTTTTTAATAAAAGCCATTCTAACAGGGGAAAGGTGATATCTCAATTCGGTTTTAATAGGTACAATGAACACTGTTTGGGTGATGGGCACACAAATAGCTCTTACTTAAGAATTATAAAATCTGTCCATGTAACGAAAACATTTGTACTCCCTTAATATTTTGAAATTAAAAAAAGGTTTTAAGCCAATCTTATTTTTTCCATAGCATTCCTTTATATTTCAAGATAAGAAAGAAATAATAATTTGTATCTCAGGGAAATATTCTCAAATACTGAAATGGGAGGCAAATATAATCTTTCTAATACACTTAATTCTCTTATTTAGAAGCAACTGTAATATTATGGTA
The DNA here is from genome assembly GCA_028533085.1 of Varecia variegata. Classification (NCBI taxonomy): domain Eukaryota; kingdom Metazoa; phylum Chordata; class Mammalia; order Primates; family Lemuridae; genus Varecia; species Varecia variegata. The sequence goes on from CM052436.1 coordinate 15,428,141, forward strand.
AGAACATTGACTCTGGAGCCAGATTTTCACAAGGTCATTAGCTGTATGACTTTGGGCATGGTATATATCCTCCTGTGCCTCAGTGTCCTCATTTGAAAAATTCAAAAATTTTCCCTGTATTATACTGTTGTTAAAACACGAAAGCTTTTAGAGCATTTCCTAACACTTATTAAGCACTCAATAAATAATATCTATTGACCAAAAATATGAAAAGTACAAAAAAAATCTAATTTTTGAAACTAAAAAGAGGATGAAATAATTATATCTATTTTATTTCTAGATAAAACAATATTTCTGGAGAGTAACAAGCCAGGCACCTTGGGAAGAAACAGATTTTGGATGGTATGAAAAAGGTGATTAATCTTCCTCTCCAACATAAGCCCTCTTTTGTGCTGTGCCTCTTCAAAATTCTTTCAAGTGAATTAATTTTGAACGACTACTGGGTCTTCCATACCACAAAAAAAAAGTTCTGAACACAATCACATCACCATTCCACTTAACCTCTCCGTGAAGTCTATCAGAAACAGTCCATCGGAGTAAGATGTTTCAAATACTGTATCTCCTGTGCAAAATACCTGGCAACATTTCTGCTCTTCTGTCACATTTTCATCCCCAAAGCCATCATTCATTATTTCTTGGGGTAGAATGATACCCAATTGGTAGCATGGGTTAAAAAAAAAAAAAAAAAGATTAGAGTAACTTAGGAGAGTAAAAACAAAAGGCTGGACTCAATTTTTAAAGAATGAAGTACCCTAAATGTCTACCAGTGAGCCAGGGTGCCACTTTGAAGACAATGTTAACTTTTGTCCCTGACTAATGTAAGTCCCACTTGGGGCGGGGTGCGGGTAGTCTCAGCAATTGTAAACAACATGCTATTTCCTCATGGGCAATGTTCTTGTGTGGAACGAAGCATTAACTAATCTCCTTCCAAAAACATGATGACTTGCCCCGAGGGACAGCCTTAAGAGACCTACAGGCTTTTAAGAAAAAAACACCAGAATATCATATAACACTCAGATGAATGTGAAGGTTTTTTTCCCCAGAGGAAGCTACTCTAGGTTTGGAGATTTGCAAGGAATAACTGAGTTCTAATTTATGCACAAACATACTATGGGAGTTATTCAGTTAGAAATGTGGGTATGAAATTTGTCTCTGACTCTAGTTGAAGTGACCAATGACATCCTTTCAACTCAAGAAAGCATTCAGTTCAACCTTAATGGATTGGCCAGGGTTGGTAGGGAAGATAGAGCTGACCTAAACATCCTCCTTGTACTCCAAGGCAGAGTCTATGGAATTGTTATACCTATACCTGGATTAATGCCACAGGAAAAGTGGAAAGACCAAGGCATAATCTTAAAAAGAAAGTCACCTGGGTTTCTAAGGTGTTCCCTGGTGGTTAGGAAATTTGTTCAACTGTTGGATTTGGAACTCTGTGGAACATTTTTGATGTCAGTACTTCAGGTTTTTATATTTGCTGTTTGGGGTCCTGTTGAGGATAGCTTTAATTAATCAAATGCTTTATATCAAGAATATTTTTGGTCACAGCCTATATTGATCAGTTTAATCTGAGTGGCCAATGGAGTAGCATGCTCATGTCTGGAAGATAAGAGAGTGTAGAAATGGCGAGGCAGATGTTGAAGACTATTTTCTGTGAGTTTCTCATGTTTTGGCACATCTTGCAAACAGAGGCACTTCCCCTTGGTTCCAAGCTATCTTTCCAAGGTTTTGTTTCTTTTTTAATTGATATATAATATGCTACATATTTATGGGGTACATATGATATTTTGTTGAATGTATAATTATGTATAATGATCATATCAGGGTATTTTGGGTATTCATCACCTTGTGTATTTATCATTTCTACTGTTTTGAACATTTCAAATCCTCTCTAGCTATTTTGAAATATACAATACATCGTCGCTAGCTATAGTAACCCTACTCTTCTATCAAGTATTATTAATACAACTTATACCTTCTATCTAACTATATGTTTATACCCATTGACCAATCTCTCTTCATCTTTCCCACCCATCCTTCCCAGCCTCTTTCTACTCTCTATGTCCACGACATCAACTGTTTTAGCTCCCACATATTAATTAGAACACGTGGAATTTGTCCTTATGCTTCTGGCTTATTTCACTTGACATAGTGACCTCTAGTTCCATCCATGTGGCTATAAATGACATTATTTCTTACTATTTTATGGCCAGTTTGAATACCATTGTATATACATATACCTCATTTTTATCCATTCATCTGTTGATGGACACTTAGGTTGATTTAATATTTGCTTTTGTGAATAGGGCTACAATAATCATGCGAGTGCAAGTATCCTTTTGATATACTGATTTCTTTTTCTTTGGTTAAATACCCAGTAGTGAGATTCCTGGATCATATGTTAGTTCTATTTTTTAAATTTTGAGAAATCTCCATAATATTTTGCATAGTAGCAGTACTAACTTACATTCCCACCAACAATATATAAAGAGTTCCCTTTTCTCCACATCAGGGATGTTTTCGTGGTGAGCCGCCTTGGTGGACAGAGATAGTGTCTCCCTTCAGAGAAAGGGCAGATTTTTTAAATTGTCCAGTTCAATAAAGATAATGTCTTTTTCAGTGCCAAAGGTAAGACAGGTTTGCCTGAACCTTATTTTAAAAGCTTAAGATTTCCTAAGTTCAGGATTTCTTTCCTATGATGCAACCCATTGTATGTTCAAGTGTCATCTGGCTCTCTTTTTGTCACCCTGTGGAAATAGGGGCTTAGAGAAATGCCACAGGACAATGCTGATACTCTGGCTATAGCTACTGATATAAGTAATAAATCAACTTCTTTATTCACCCAGCAGTCTCATGTTTTCTGTGAGCATCAGTGAAATTGCCCAACTAACCAACTAGCTGGCAAGTAGGATAAAATCTCAGAACCTTAAGAATTCTTTAGTTTACACATAATTTAAATTTACTTTTTTCCATCTAATCAATACCAGATTGTTTGAACTCTAAAACATAAACAAACAATCAGAACTTTTTATTTGTTTAGTATATTCTATGTAGTACTACAAGGTCTTCACAAATCATAATTTTAGATTAGTCCCATCATGGTCCAGTGTTTCTGTTGAATGCACTAAATACAATATGTATCTCTGAAATACAAAAAAAAAAAAATTTGACACAGAAAATGATATAGAGCATAATGTCTATTCTGAAGATGCCTATAGATAAAGATCAGAATAATTGCATGCTATAATTTTAAATGGTCTCAAAAATCATTTACAGTCATGCATCACATAATGACTATTTTGGTCAATGAAGGACCACATATATGATGGTGGTCCCATAGGACTGTAATACCACATTTTTATCTTACATTTTCTATGTTTAGATATACAAATAGTTAACATTGTGTTTTATTTGCCTACAGTATTCAGAATAGTAACATGCTGTACAGGTTTGTAGCCTAGGAGCAATAGGCTATACTATGTAGCCAATGTGTATCATAGGCTATACCATCTAAGTTTGTGTAAATACACTCTGTAATGTTGCACAAAGACAAAATCTCCTAATGACACATTTCTCAGAATGTATCCCTGTTATTAAGCTACACATGACTGTAATTTTACTGAGGCTTACTAATATTAAATTACATGCCTAAACAGATAAGCTAGTTAGTGGATGAGCTGGGAGTAAATCTCAAGTTTTCTTACATTTAATGAAATGCTTTCCCCACTATATAAGATTTGTACCTAAAAAAAAAAGAATTCTTGAGACTAATTAGCGGAAGTACACTTTTTTCCCCTCAACCACAAAACCACCTTAAACAGTGCATTTTATTTACCTTTTTAATATTGAACACTCTATTATGTTTGTTTTTTCTAATCATTCCACTGCCATGAGATTCTCAGATCCAAGATCATGAGCAGTCCTACCACAAGATTACAGAAGAATGAAATAAACACTACTGTATAGCACCCAACTTCACTTTCCTTTGACAGATTTTGTTTGCTTTTTGTCTTTTCTAACCATAGTCTTTGTATTATACTCCCTCCCTCAATTCTGTTAAACTGGAGATATCTCTGCAAATTAAAAAATGAGTTGGTAAATATTAAAATTACTAAATAAAAAGACTGTAATACTTATAAATGCAATATAGTTTTTTAGAATTAGAGAAAAATTTTGTTTCATAAAATAAGATCTTATACATTTGATTCTCAGCTCCTATACCATTGCTTGTGAGATAATCAGTTTTTCCAGAAACAGCTTTTGGGGAAGGAGGTATATTACGTTTTTGATTATTATATTCATATGACAACAATCTAAGTTAATACTTCCTAAGGTTCTGCCATTTACTCAGCTTAGGGAGGTGAAAGTTGTTCCTTAAAATCTCTGTAGATTGTTCAATTCATGTATTCAGAATCAAACCTACTTGAACTTAAAGTTAAATATTGTCAGTGTATTTCAATTTTGTCAGGTTAAAATATTAACAAAAATTAAAAGAAAATGTCTAAGTCCTTTTTATTTTCACTTGTGTGTTCATAATTCTACATCTCAAACTGAATAGTAAGTAGACCCAAATAGATACTCATTCTGTATTATTTTTTCATACATACCATTTATATGCATTTATTCACTGTCTTCAATTAAATAGCATGACATCTGGAGCAGTGAGACTAGCCCTCCCCCCTCCCTTTTTTTTTTCTTTTCTTTTTTTTTTTTTTTTTTGAGAAAGTCTTACTCTGTGGCCAGAGTACAGTAGCATCATCATAACTCGCTGCAACCTCAAACTGCTGGGCTCAAGCGATCCTCTTGCCTCAGCCTCCAGAGTGACTGGTCATAGGTGTGAGCCACCACGCCCAGCCATCCTCTTTTCTTAATATGGAAATTGCTACTGTAGGAAGCTCATATTTTTTACCAACTGCTTGATGTTTAGATTAAGCATATTGATTTATCCACACTTGCTTTAATCTCATGCTTGTAAATAAGCATATGCTTTTGAATAAACATTTATGTCAAATGAGCCATACACATTGAAACATCTTGGGGAAAAAAATAAAAGAAAACACTCATTAACATTAAAGATGATCTTATGCAGGGGTTAAATTATTCTTTGTAAGAGAGCCATGCTTATTATCTAACAGTCACAGAGGGTACACTCATGACCTTTCAAGTTTTTCAGTAACATCTAAGAAACAGCAATTTCAAAAGCATTTTTATCTGTGACACTGCACAGTGCAACAAGAAGTAAAATTTGAAAATTACATTCTGGGATAAATCTCCAAAGAAGTTGCTTTAACACATTCATTGACATTTCTACAGCACGGAAGGAGATACATATATTAGAGAATTTTCTCCAATAAAACTAAATTAGATTAATGAAAGGGAAAAAGAAGCCAAATTCTGTACAGGCATGTTCTGTGAATCTATTTCTATTCAAGTTATTTTTAATAGAAGGTTTCCTTTTTTTCAAATGTCATGCTAAACCCAGAAAAAATTGGATTTTTTACATTTAGATATGTTCACGAGTATATTTTAATCCATTTTAAATTAAATTTATTGTCCAGTTGTATTGCAATTAATAATGTTAATATTATATAAATTAAAATTGTATGCAAAATGACTTCTTTTATTTATATTATAACATGAAACATAAAGTCCTCCTTTCTAAATATATGGTACATTTGTTAACAGAATATTTTTAAACACAAGATGCAAAATGATATCATTCAAAACAAATGTTTTTCTACTATATGAAGAATATTTTTGATGCCTGAGGAATTATCAAAATCTCTTGATTTTGTGAAAGAATAATGAGGTTTTGTTATATAGATTTTCTAGTGACCCACAGATAGTTATGGCAGGACTAGTGATGAGTTGGGGATTAGGTGAAATAATTTTCCCACTAATACTTATTTGTATTTATGAAGAGATAACTTGTTTACCTCTTTATCTAGTGTATTATACCCTAACAGGAGGAATCTGGACAAGATCATGTCTAAGTAACTTTCCTGGTCCAAAATGTGCTTGTTCCACTAGTTTTAAAAAGTTCCTCCAGTATTTATTTTGAAAGTTTATGGTACTTTTGCAGATACAGGTAAATGCAATCTAAAACAACTGGACAATGAAAAATAGTTTAAATGCATACAAAAGCTCAATCAATCATTCAAAAATACATATATTAAGGTTTGCAGATAGTTCCATCAGTGAATATACTCAGTCATTAAAAAAATAAGTTTCTGGCCAGGTGCCATGGCTCATGCCTGTAATCCTAGCACTCTGGGAGTCCAAGGCAGGAGGATTGCTTGAGGTCAGGAGTTCGAGACCAGCCTGAGCAAGAGTGAGACTCCATCTCTACTAAAAATAGAAAAAAATTAACTGGGCATAGTGGTTCACGTCTGTAGTCCCAGCTACTCTGGAGGCTGAGACAGGAGGATTGCTTGAGCCCAGGAGTTTGAGGTTGCTGTGAGCTGTGATGATATCACTGCACTCTACCCCAGGAACAAGAGTGAGCAAGATCCTGCCAAAAAAAAAAAAAGAAAAGTGTTTCTAAGGCAAATATTTCAATACCCAGATTCAATAGCAAAACAGTGTGCCTGGTTTAGATTATTCTTTTAGAAATTAGCCTAACTTGGAGTCTTTTATTTGAAAATGTAAGATAAATAAATTCACAGAAAAACGTGTTTAATTCTCTGGAGCATCACTTGTGTTCAGTTTCGTATATTTAAACAGAAATTATTACACAATGTTCACCAAAACAAGCATTATTTTCAAATAATTCATTGTCCCTGATCCATCAACCAAAAATTATACTTCAGAAGAAATGTGATTATAATAATATTTGCTCTAGAACTGAGAATAATGTGAGGAGTATTAAAAAAGCAGAAAAGCATACCAAGCTAAATGAGAAACCAATGGGAAATGGTTTTCTGCCAGTGTTCCCTTGGATCCATGACTTTCTAAAGGCAACAAAGATTCTAAAAAATATCTAGAAAAACTGAAGAAAATAACTTCACTGCACCCAGATAAAAAGTAATTTTTTTACCAGTTTACTGGGTTTGGATTGCTCCAGAACACTTAATAGTTAATAATTTCTGATTTTGCTAATATATTTATTATAATTTTTAGTTATATGTTCTGTGAATGGTGTGTTTTCTCTCCTTTCTTCACTGAATGTAAACCCCATGAGAACTGAGATTAGTTTTGGCTTGAACCCTGCTGTACCCGATGCATGTTCTATCTTGTTCAGCTAAGGTAGCACCTCTTGTCTATGTGTGTGTATATATATATATACATATATATGTGTGTGTGTGTGCATACACACATACACAATACTTTATATACATAAAATATATCATTTTTAAACATACTACTCAGAGTCTTTATTACCAAATTGTTGTATTTATATATATATATATATACACACACACACATATATATGCAAACTTTGTATACCTAGTCTGTTAAATGGGTACTTGAGTAGTAATTTTACAAAGGAGGCTTTTAAAAGGTCATAGTAATGAAACAACAATAGTTTAGAAGTATTACTATTGCTTATAAGAAGTATTATTTACAAGGAAAGATAAAATATTTTTATAGCCAACACCAGGAAAATAATTAGTTTTGAATACTCATAGTTTTCTGATTAGTTTTGTATGAATTGGCAGTTAAAAGTTCCAGATTTGGACTCAGGATATAAGAAAGATAAAGGTGAGAAATGTACAGTATATGTTTTTAAAAATAACCTTCGGCACAAAAGACCACACCAAGAGTAGTGGATACCCAGGGGATTCCTAGAAAATTTAGGTGTTTGTCCTATGGAAATACTTTCTTCATCTGAAAACAGTGTAAAATATAAGAATTCAAAGACTTGAATAGAGCCACACCTAAGATTTTATTTATTTATTTGTCTATTCATTCATTTACTCATTTATTTTTTAGAAATGAGGTTTCGCTCTGTCACTCAGGCTGGAGTGCAATGACATGATCATAGCTCACTGTCACCCTGAAGTCTTGGGCTCAAAAAATCCTCCTGCCTCAGCCTCTCAAATAGCAGAGATTATAGGTACAAGACATTGCAACTGGCTAAGATATAATTTATATAAATAAAAAGAAACAGTGGAAAATGTTAGTGAGGATGTGGTGCAACAGGAACTCTCATCTTTTGCTGGTGGGAATTCAAAATGGTAGTCATTTTGGAAGACAGTTTGGCAGTTTCTTCAAAAACTAAGCATACCCTACCAGTTGAACGTTCATTCATGCTCCTTGGCACTTACCTAAATGAGCTGAAAACGTTATGTTCACAAAAATATTTATAGTATCTTTATATATAATATAGACTGTGAATCCCAAAATGCTCCTTCTTGGTGAGTAGAATTTTTGGCTTGGCGGGGTCGCTTCAGCCCCTCCCTGGTGGCTTTCCTCAGAAGCATGGGAGTTGACTCTCAACCCCTGTTGAGACAGCTCTTGTGCCCTCCTTTGTGAAATCTGAATGTAGGCTCAATGGACACAGTCTCACCCAGCCTCACTTCCCAACCCACCTTCTCTGTGGTAGAGAACAAGAAGGGGTCCCCTGGGAGCCCCAGAGCCCCACCCACCACATGGAATATCCCAGTGATTTTCTGGGTGCACCAGAGCTGGTCACAGGTCCCAAAACAACACTGCAGCTGGCTTTTTCCTGAGACCACCACCTACTGGCAAGGAGGACAATTTGTACAGCCCATTACAGCATTTACTGACTCAGTCATACTGGGTGTGACTGACTTTTACCCATAAGCACCACCCACTGACTTAGGGATTAAACTGGGCATCCCAATATATTAATAATTCACACTGTTAAGAAAACCACAGGGCAGGGAAGAGAAAGGATTTCAAAGACCTCCATCTCCCCTTATAGACAAGAGACAAGGAATCGTCCCATGTACATAATACACCACCATTTTAGCTTATAAATACTTAGCAATTGAGAAAACCACCCCGCTAAGGTATTCATCCAGGACCTAGACCCTCATAGAAGTACCTACAAGCAAATCCAAAGGTCTTTATGTAGCATATGCCACAGGTATGCTCTTAAAAGTTGGGGGGGGGGAAATAATTCCCATCTAAACAAAAGAAAATCCCAAAACAAGAAGCAACAGCTGCTTCCGATGAGAAGGAATCAGCGCAAAAACTCTGGAAGTCATTGGAAACTATGAAGGGAGGAGGATGGGAGGAGATGAGGGATAAAAACTTACCTATCAGGTACATAACACTATTTTGGTGCTGGTGCACTAAGAGCCCTGACTTCAGCATTATATAATGCATCCATGTAACAAGAACACCTGTACCCCCTAATATTTTGAAATAAAAATCATTAAAAAATAAATAAACAAATATATAATAAAGATCACTCAATGCAATCCTGTATCAATAGAAGTAATTGCTCCTGCTACATATTTGAAAGGACATAGGGTTACCAATCCTCTAATTAGCATTTGCCAGTATGAGAACTCATTTAATCATAGTATAGTAATAGTTCCCATTGTTGTAAAAGTGTTGAAATGATCAAGAAACTTACTCTGCAATATCCTTCCTTTAGTCCTGGTTCTGATCTCTGACTTTTCAGAACTAGGATGTTTTCTTTCTCATGGGACAATCCTTTAAATAATAAAATGATTCATTTCTTAATTAGGTTTTACAGTTTTTCAGACTAATAGATGATTAATTTCTCTATGCCACATGTGAATTTTCAGATGTCTGATACATTTTATTATTCTCAAAGTTGTCAATATCCCACATTGAAAATTGGTCTTAAAAATAACACTACAGTCAGGATATAATTTGAAGAGTATATCTCCATTGCTCTGAGTGCTAAACATCTATCACACTGTGTCTGCTTGTTGATTTGTAGATTTAAGTTGACTGAAAACCATGCCTACCCCATACTGTTACAGTTCATTTGTTTTGACCTAGATATTAGACTTACTCTTTATCCTCTTACACTATATTCAATTTCTAAAAACTGTTGTTATCTGCATCATGATGCTAAATTTTAGTAAATTAAAATAAATAATTCATGTATCTAAATTCAGATATTAAGAAAAAGCATGTTGAATCAGACAGTCCTATCTCACCCAAGAAATCTAAAAAGAATGACTTTTAACAATTTGGCAGTTGTCTAGCAGAAACTTTCTATTTTTATTTTTATTGAGAGGAATAAAATTTGTTATTTATATTCCTCAAATATTGATTCTTATTTTTCATAGAACATATTTTAGGGAAATTCTAATTTAACATTTCCTGTTGGTGTTACCCCATCTTTCAAAATATTGCTATAGGCTCTTGCCACTCTTAAAGTGGACATTTAATAAATTCTTATAACCCACTAGTTCTATGAAACACTTGATTGAAAACAATTAATTATACAACTCTAAGATGCAACAAGTAATACTTTTGGTAGTTTGCCTATGATAGATGCCTACTAAATACATTTTTATTGATTGCTTCTTTTTTATATTTAAAAAGTGAATTCTAGTAAAGTTTATAACAAATAAAACCTTCTGCTTGGTAAGTGCAATTGCCTGCATTAGGTGTTTAATTACTTTACATATAAACCCTTAACCTTTCATAATTAGTTAAATTGTTGAAAGTCATTCTTTTTAAATTACCCTCCCAGGAAGCCTGCAGAAGTTATTCTATATTTGGCAAGTGGTTTAGGAGTATTGCTTGTTTTTTTTTTTTTTTTTTTTATAAAAATGACCTGGCTATAGTGTAGTATTTAAAAACTTGATACAAATAAAAATCTGTACTAATGCATATTGGGATATCTTCTATTTTATTAGTTTTCTAGATCAATTGAATTGAATTTAGCAAAAAAATAAAGATTTAGAGAAATTCATTTAGATTCAATTTAATTTTGAACTAATAAAAACAGAGAATGGATATTGGAACTTTTCCTCATATTTAGATTACAAAATTGATTTTCTCCCTCATTTTCAGGTTACTAAATGCCTAAATACACACTTGCTAATCTAATATGACATATTTTATACAACGAGTGAAAAGCAAGTATAGATTCTTCCCATGGTAAATTAACCTGAAAATCACACCACTATGTTGTCTTGGTCCTTGGAAAGTTCATCAGTTACTCCAAGAAAACAATCACCTTTTGTAATTCAGGATCCAGCCATGGGCACTGTTGGCCATGAGTTAATTTAAGTTGAATAAATATGGTATATACATGTATTTGTGAATTTACCACTATATCTGATTAAGGTGACAAATTCACCATAAAATTTATAACCACCAATTTGTATAAAGTTGAAAGCATGTATTTTATTTTCTTTGTTGCTATTTTGAAGGGTATTGAGTCCTTAATTTGGTTCTCCGTTTGACTGTTGTTGGCATATATGAATGCCTCTGATTTGTGTGTATTGATTTTGTATCCTGAGACTTTACTGAATTCATT
>CM052436.1:15456561-15502853 GCA_028533085.1 Varecia variegata
TCACCTATTCCCTTCTTTTTTATCAAAACATCATTATTCTGAAGTATAAATTTTTTACAGCATAATTTCAAGTGTAATTTTTGAAATCACAATAGTAAATTTTGAAACCTTAAAATTATATCCTAATATAGAATTCATAATAAAATTACATGTAGACTGAAGACTATATAAAGCAAAATTGAAGTTGATGTTAAACTTAGTTTTCCCCTTAGTGTTTTCATGTTGACTATTTTGCAGAGAAGATGGAGTACAATAAAGAAAGCATGTACTTATTAACTCTTCAAGTTATTAATAAGTCCAAATAGAAGCCATAAACATATGCTATAGAAACAAATCAGATTGGATTTATTAGTTCAGTGGACATTTGAAGCCTATATATTATTAATGAATTATCTTAAAACAAACTCTAAAAGTTGTAACCTGTGGAAGTATTTGTAATTAATCTATTATGGAAAAGGAATATCCATTTCCAAATATATTATCAGTAGCCATCATAAACATAAAATTAATAATATTTCATATTTGTTCTGACAGTTTTATTATAACTACCAATATTATCACCACTTCCTTTTCATACTAAGAGAGCTGAGTGAGGAATTCTATTTATAACAATTTGTATACTCTCATGTGATACCCTGAGCAACTGATGCATATAACAATGATATATTCAACATATTGTGAATGACTAACCAAAGCCACATATTCATGTGTTTTATAGTTCTATATTATGTTGTTGGAATCTAACACAGAATATTATTTTAATAGACTAGATGAAAATGAATGATTTATTCATAGCAATAACTTAATATATAACACACATATATATTAATTTATATCAGTAGAAAAAGCTCTCAATTTAGGAAATCACACAGGCCAGACTCTCAGATTCAATTCACATTAAAGAAGTTGAAACCATTTTTTATGATTTCAATGGCCCATTTTATGTAACAGATTTCAGTGAAAACAAAATCAATGAAATGCATTTTTTCAATAACTTTCAATAAACTTAATAAAATTAAGCCACTGTATAAACCAGCCACAATTAAACTTTCAGATGAAAAACTATAATCTGGTGTAATTGAGATCTGTTTTCCTGCTTATTTGGCAGGTTTTTGAAAGGTATTTCCATATATCTCATCCCTAAATTTTTATGAGGAAAAGTTGATATTGTTAATATTTTTCTAAACTCTGGGTATGGCCAATTTTAAAAATGATGTTTTGTTTGTTTTAGTTTCACTTTGAAATAATGAACATGTTAACCTCAAAGCTCAATCTACAAGCCTGGTGTGGTGGCTCAAGCCTGTAATCTCAGCACTTTGGAAGGCTGAGGCGGGAGGATCACTTGAGGCCAGGAGTTCAAGACTAGCCTAGGCAAGATAGCGAGACCAGATGTCTACAAAAAATAAAAAAATAGGCATAGTGGCATGAGCCTGTAGTTCCAGCTACTCAGGAGGCTACAGTGAGAGAGGATTGCTTGAGCTCAGAAGTTTAAGGCTGCAGTGAGCTGTGGTTGTGCCACTGCACTCTAGTCTGGGTAACAGTGGGAGACCTTGTCTCAAAGGGAGGGGGAACGAGGGGATGGATATATGCACACCTAGGAGGTGAGGTGCTCACTGTCTGGAGGATGGACATGCTTGAAGCTCTGACTCCAGTGAGGCAAAGGCAATATGCATAACCTAAACATCTGTACCCCTGTAATATGCTGAAATTAAAAAAATAATAATAAATAAATAAATCTCAATCAACCCACCAGAATTACAGTAGAAAGGGATTCCCATATTTTTATTTTCAAAGCTTTTGAAATCTCTGATACTCAATGTCAGATTGTACAACTTCTCAAAAGAGCTTCTCATGTTTTTTCTGCCCTCAAACCCCAAAGTGGGGAAGACGTAGTTGTGAACTAATAAGGGGGTTTTCTATTCATCTAAACCTAGAGTCACTTCCTACACCTATGACTTCCTCCAGGCATCTTTCTTTGGGGCTTTCACTTTCAGAGGTGCCCTTTTTCTTTGAGAACTGGGTTTAATTCTTTTAAAAACTTATTTAGTAATGCCCAAGATATGTTAATTTCTCCTAAAAACTTAGATCTTTCAAGATTTTCAAATTTTTCTGATACCTCCTGTTGACTGTCCTTAGATTTGTAGTTCTAGTTCTGCACATGAATAAGGTGCATAAAGAGTGTATCTCTGAAAGTCAGATTTTTCTCTATGTACCCAGGAACATGATATTTGCTGATTCATTACTTATTTCAGTTGGTTGTTTCCAGTACTGGTATTCCCTGGGGTTATTCTAAAACACTTTTAGAAAAATGCACCATTACATCTGACTATTAATAAGCTTTTAAAAAGAAATTTTAAATGCTAAATATCTCCCTATCCTGTGCCAACTTTAATTGATCTGATATTAGGAGAGTTCAATAATTTTTATAATATGAATTAAAGTATACTTTACTGAAGTATAGTCCTTTAGACATCAGTTGACAAAAGAGTGCAATATTTCCTTCCTGATTTTTTGTTTAATTAGCCATCTTTATAAAAATGACAGTATAATATAGTAAGGACCTTTAAAGGCTAAGGGTTTGAGGTAGAACAAGAGTGCTTTTCTACTGACAAACCTTGATATTAAATATGAGTTGTAATACAGAGTCTTGTGCCAATGTTGCCTTTCTGAATTGTGATTCACATTTATATATATATGTGCTCTAATTACAGTATAGTAACCTTTCTTGGAGTCACTTCAATTTTAACAATATAAGACAATCTATAGGCTCATTATCATTGCAAATTAATGGTACCTCTTTCATGGAAACTTTGATTAATAGTCATTTTTTTTTTACCTTAGTGAATAATTCCCTACATTTTTTCTTTTTTTTTTTCCAGACTTTTTTTCTTCCTCATACATGGGTTCTTCAAAAAGTTCATGGAAAATGTGTACCATGAGAAAGCTATGCATGGATTTCAAAATTTTTGAATCAAAATAAACTTGTACTAACTTGTTACATGTGAAAACAGGATCTGGTTTGAGGCACTAAGAAGGAGAAGACATTGGTTTCAAAAGAACACCTATCAGAGCAACACAGATTCTGCTAAAATTGAAGCAAGAACAAACATCACATTCAAGTTGAAGCTTAGGTGGAAGAATGGTGAAATCATTGACACTTTACAAAAAGTTTATGGGGACAATGTTCCAAAGAAATCAGCAGTGTATAATGGAAAATTTGTTTCCAGAAGGGACAAGACAATGTTGAAGATGAAGCCCACAGTGGCAGACCATCTACATCAGTTTGTGAGGAAAAATTAATCTTGTTCATGCCCTAATTAAAGAGAACTGACAATAAAAGGCAGAAACAATAGCCAACACCATAGACATCCCAATTGGGTCAGCTTATAAAATTCTGACTGAAAAATTAAAATTGAGCCAAATTTCCAATCAATGGGTGCCAAAATCAGCTGCAGATAAGAGCAGAGCTTTCAGTGGAAATTTTCAACACATAGGGTCCAGATCCTGAAGCATTTCTTTGAAGAATGTTAAAAGGAGATCAAACGTGACTTTACTAGTACAATCCTGAAGACAAAACACAATCAAGCAATGTTTGCTAAGAGGTGGAAGAGGTCCAGTCAAAGGCAAAGTGGGTCGACCAGTCAAGAGCAAAGGTTATGGCAATAATTTGGGGGGGGGGATGTCCAAAGCATTTTACTTGTTGAATTTCAGGAGCACCCAAAAATGATGATATCTGCTTAATATTAGATTGTTTTGAGAAAATTAGCCAAAGCTTTAGCACAGAAACACGTAGGAAAGTTTCACCAGAGAGTTCTTCTACCTTGTTTCTTCACACAGCCATAGTAATTAGCCTTCCTTGAGGGTATTTGAATTTATAAATAAGTATCAATTTGAAAGCACATTTTTTTTAAAGTCTATAATCTCCAGATATATGACTTTGTACGCGTTATTCCTTCTTTATGTATAGCACCTCTCCATACATTGCTTTTAACTCCTACTCTCAAGTTCTTAGCATATTATCACATCCTCAGGATATCTTTCTTGATAACTCTGCCAAGGTCAGATAATTATTAATTCAAAATATATATAGCTTAATTTTTTCATTTTAAACTGTATATTTTATTCATATAAAAGGATGGAAGGGAAGGCATAACAGGTGATTAATGGTCAGACAGAGAGAAAGATAAAGCAATATCAATTGATGCCTTTTTATATTTAACTATGTACCAGAGAATGTTGTACTAGAACATTCTACAGGAACTTTACATGTATCATAATTATCATCCTTAAACTGGCTAAAATTATGTATAATTGTAAGTACTAACAAAGTGAACTGTCATCTTCATATCCTTTTAAAATAGAAACTAAAGTTTCAAATTTCAAGTAACTACCTAAAGTTATATGGGCTATGAGTTTTCAGAAAGTGATGTACTCTTCTTGAACGATATGTTCTATTGCCATATTTTTATTATTATTTTCATTTATGAAACCTCTGGTTCATTACCAGTTATCTTAGTTGCAATGCAACATTTACATCTGTAATTCTTTTATCATGATCCTTAGTTGCAATGCAACATTTACATCTGTAATTCTTTTATCATGATCCTTAGTTGCAATGCAACATTTACATCTGTAATTCTTTTATCATGATCCTTTCATGTACATGATTTCAAGAGCCATAAGAGGCAGGACAGATTCTGGTTTGGCTTATAACTCAATCTTAGGCACCTAGTAAAGTGCCTTATGTGCAGAAGGGGATGAATCATTTGTGTAAGAAAACTAGGAAGAAGGAGAGGAAGGAAGTAAAGAAGAGAAGGAAGGATGAAAGGATAGAGGAAGAAAGGAGGAAGAATGGAAGGGAGAAAAAGAGGAAAGAACAAAGCCCTTGTAAGTCTGTGTTTTAGGTTCAGGATGGTGAAAGACAGTGTGGATTAGTCCAATCCCTATGTCTGAAGCCTTATTTAATTCCACATACCTGCCTTTTGTGATAATTTCATTATGTCCAGATCTAATTATAAAAGAGGGTGAGAAATATAATCTAGCTGGATAGTCATGTACCCAATCATAACTATCTCTGCTAAGGAGAAGAGTGAAATTTGGCACTAACTTACGAATCTTGACCACAAACTTTGCCTACGTTGCTTTGCAATCCCTACTCCAAGTATATGAATTTTACTTATGTTTATAGAAGAAATCCAGTTTCCAGTCTTTCCATGTCAACTCCCTAATTTTACTGTGTAATCTATATACAATATGTTAGCATTTGCTTATGTATTAAATTAACTTACCTAGTGACATGGCTGTGAATATCCTTAATTGGAGCCAGTTGTGACTTTACCTTGTACTCTATCTCTTCCACATGCTCTGTTCTAGCTATATTATTCTCTTTGCATTTCCTTGAATGACCAAACATGACTACATATTAAGGCTTTTGCTCTTTCTGGTCCTGCTACCTGATCATCTCTCTGTCATTGTCAAGGTTCGTGCCCTCATTTTAGATTCTTTATTCAGTTGCCGTCTTCTCATTTAGGCTAACTTCTCTGGACAGCCTCCTTAAAATCCCAAAGTGCCCCACAATTCCCATGTCTTTCTCCTGATTAATTTTTACTCTTGGCTTTTACCATTAAGGTATCATTTGTTTTTACCTATTTGTTTCCCCAATTCTGTTTTTCCCCTACTTCACTATAATGTGCTGAGGGCAAGAATATTCTTCCTCCTTGTTTGCTGCTTTATCCTATATGTTGACATTTAGTACATGCTTAATAACTATGTGCTGAGAAAGTCATTGTTTGCCATATACATAATACCATCAGTGTAGAAACCAATCTGTGTAAGTAGAGAATGTGAATATTTTCACATTTTTATATGATCATGGCTTTCTGGGCAAAAAGTAATGACAATCTAGGTTAAAAAAATGAGTAAGTGGCAAACAAGTCTTGGAAATTAAAGATAAATACTCTGGAGAAATTTACAAATCAATCATCCCTAAAGCCATTCATTTACATAACAAAAACTAACAAGTCCTTCACCCATTCGTTTGTATTTTAAAGAGTCTAACTAAACAATTTAAGGACCTTTTTCTATACTTCCCAGAGAGAACTGGTTTATATTAGAGAGCAAAGGCTTTTTTCTCTCTCTCTTAAGATAGGAAAAAAAATTATGTACAAATTATCCCATATAAATTCTGAGATTCATAAATTTGTAGCTCTTCTCCTGCACTACAGATACCTGTAGTGCTGTACAGGTTCTTGCTACTTCTTCAGGTTACTTCTGTCCTCATCATGCTGCCACTAGGTAGAAATGAGACATGCAGACCTGTGTTAAGATATTCTACAAGGATTTTCTATCTCTGACCCATAAACTTTGTTTTTGCTGTCAGATTTAAATAAATAAAAGTAGACATAAAATCATATTAATTAAGGTGAAGAAGGTAGAAACTTTTCATGATAATGATTTACTGGGGAAAAAAATGGGGGCCCCGTTAGCCAGTGGTTATTGGTAGCAAACCTATTGACCAAACTATTTTGGCCAAAAGGTAATAGATGGCTCTCCTCTTTGTTTCCCCTGAAGGAAGAATCAGGAGGATGGTTGTTAGGTGGGAAATAGGGTTGACACAAGCAGCATGATTGTTGCTGTTGGTTTTTGCTCTGTCTTCCATGAGGGAAGAAAAGAGTTAATTAATTTCTAAGGCTGGAGCAAGGCTTTGGACAGCTCAGCTTCTATTCTTCTTGAATCTGAAGGGTGATATATCTCATTTATGGGTGCAGATATAAGTTTTTCCATCTTCTCCTGATCTCTTGCTACACCTTTACCAAGGATTCAGCTGCTTTAAAGATTAGGGGTGGGTCCAAGGTCTCACTGTAAACATACACCATCTGAATACAATTAGGGACTTCAAGGAGAGGAGGATTTGAATTGTTATAGCTCCATTGGATACAGGCACCAAAATGCCTATTCTCTTGTGGACATCAGGTTAAAAAGTGGCCAAAGGTGGCCAATGGTGTCAAAAAACATAGGGTGGAAACTTGGTAACGTATGAAGGGCACAGTAAACAATCCCTTGAGGTCTGATCACTCCAGATGTACAAGGTATGAAAATTACAGGGTAGGGAGTCAAAGAGGAGGGGTGGAGAGAGGGAGAGAGTGTGCACAAGAGTGTACATGTGTTCTCGAGCTCTGGCTGCTTAAGTGATCTCTTAGCTAGTTTTTACCATTTCAGTTCTACCTTTGGATTATAAATTTTCTAATAGGATCTACTGGCAGCTGTGACTTTATTCCTAAAATAATAAAATAACTGCTAGGGCTTTAAGCAACGCTTGTAGTGAAGGAAAAAATAAATAAATGTTTTATTGTAGTACCTGGTTGCTTCTACCTTTAAGTGTATGTTAGGAATGGATGTGCTATATTGCTTGTTATTTACCATCTCATAAGCTCTGGAGGGGACCATCCCAATATTTCAATATGGGAAAATTACAATTTCAGAAGTGGGACAAACTCCCTTGCCATTTACAAGCAGCAGGTGGGTTTGGATTTAATACAAGTGGCTCTAACATCTGAGGTCTGTCAATTTTGCAAGTCAGCTGCTGTATTTTGGTCCCTAACCAAGAAAAGTGGAGGTAGAATGCAAAAGGTGGCAGCTGGAGACACCCCCTTTTGGAGCTGTGGTCTTAAAGTTTCACAAACTACTGGACACATCCCTTTTCAGAAAGCATCTATTGACTTAATAATGAGCCTTTGTTGACATCCAATGCCTAACCCATCCAGGCTTAATGATTCTCCACCCTGAGACACCATTTTTAACTCTGACAATGTGGAAGAAGTTCACAAAAGGTTCCCTCATCAATTGGATATGCTATAATAAATAATGGCTCCAAAAGCATCTTGGTTTTACATTAAAATGTGTCACCTAGCACTCTTCTTTGTCATTCCTACATGTGATTATATGGTCTTTTGATTTTAAGATGATATGCTAAATTAGCATAAGATAATGACCTGGTAAAGTAAAATAAAATAATTTTTTAAAAAATTCTTACGGCAATTGTCCTCAAGGTCAGTAATATTTTTTTTTCTCCTTTTCCACGTAGAATATAAACTTGAAATGCAAAGTAAATATGGTTGGCTTAATATTTCCTAAATTATTCTATAGTAAATGCAATCAGAACTATTATTTATAAAAGAAGGTAAACAAAGAAAATTGTATTCAGTGATAAATATTGTCCAAGCTTTAAAATCTTGTTACTAGACAAAATGGTATGGAAAAAAAAAGTGTTGATTTGTAATCATTCATACATTTATTCACTCAATTGTTCAATGAATATCTGTAATGTGCAACATAATAATATAATATGTGAACCATGAAAAACATGTAGATGGGTAAATTATTGCTCTTTTGAGGAATTTATAGTCAAATGGGAAATAAAGCATTGAAAGAAGTATTGGATAATCAAACATACATAAATATGTTGAAATTTGCCTTAACATACACATGATAATCAATATTAATCAAACTAATAATATCAAATGCAGCAAGGAAACATTTTCTTTATTTAATTATATCAAAAAGTGATGGGAGGGAAATAAGGAATAGTTAAGGTCAAAGAGTTTATCAAGAGATTTATTCAAAGAGATAGGCTTTTCAATTATTTTCCATGAGTTGTGGTAACGTGTGTGAATCCTCTACTGTTTTCCCTTCATTTACTCCCTTCCTTTCCCTTCACTGCTAGGAGATGCCAGGGAGAAAAAGTGCCTGATTGCATTTTCTGATTACTTTGAAAGTTGTTCTTGATTAGCTACAGATGCAAACAAGGTGTTCATCAGTTTTCAAGGAGTGTTAGGAAGAATAATGGCCTCCCAAAGATGTCCAAGTTTAAGCCATAGAAACATTAAATACATTAGGTTACATAGCAAAGGGAAATTAAGATTGCAGATGAAATTAAGGTTACTAATCAGCTGACCTTAAATAGAGATATTGTCCTGCGTTATCTAGCTAGGTGAAATGTAATCTGGAGGATACTTAAAAGTGGAAGCAGACTACAGTAGAGGAGCGGCAGAGGGAGTTGTGCGCACAGAATGGTCAGAGCAACGTACCATTGCTAGCTATGAAGACAAAATACTGGGCACATGAGGAAAAGAATGTGGATGCCCTCTAGAAACTGGAAAATACAAAAAAGGGCATGCCCTTCTAAAGCCTCCAAAAAGGAATTCAGTTCTCCCAAATCTTTGATTTTAGCCCATTGAGACCCCACAGAACCCTAAGATAATACATTTGTATTTTTAAGATATGAAAGTCCTGGTAATTTTTGTTATGACAGTCATAAAATAAAAAAACTCATTCAAAAGGATGGAGTTTCAAAAGGTTCATATAAGCAGAATAATTTGAATCTTGGTGTCAAGTAAGTATAGAACAACTCAGAAAGCCCTTGAGAATGTTATTTTTTGTATATTAAGAGTCTATAGGAGAAAGCAGAGTCATTTGACAGAAGTTTCTCTAATAAAATAATGCATTTTGTTTGCAATGACAGCATTGATTTTATTTGAAGCTGATTGTATTGGATGCCAGTGGCAGTGAAAATGAACTTTGCATGATAAACTACATGCACAAGAGGTTTTACAGAAAGTTGAATTTAAGTGATCCTGTTATATAGTGCCTGTGATGTGCAACATTTCCCATTATTACTGGGTATAACTGGATCCTGATCACCACCTTGGAAAAAGAAAAAAATAGACTTTGGAGCCAAGGCCTAGGAATACATTGTCAGCTTGTTTTCTGTTGCTTTCGTTCTATGTGTAGAGCTTGGAACTGTGTTGCTAGCAACATTGTAGCTTTCTGGAGGGAAAAGTGTTACAGGTGTTAATTGAGACTTAAAGGAGATCACCTCACTAAAACTAATTTTCTGTCAGTCATGAAAAACCAGTTTTTTGCATTCATAAATTCCTGCTATAGCTATTGAAAAAAAAAAGTCTTTTTTTTTTTTTTTTTTTTTTTTAATGAGGTAGATGTCTTGCTTTGTAAGTGTGAATCTTACTAACTTCTAAACTTTTCCTCCCTAATCCTTTCTATAATGTTTTTCTGGACAATTTAATGTTTTCAAGAGCACAACTACTATTACTACAGCAAATGAGACTATGTTATTAAATGCAATACATATGATTCTTTGCTGTAATATTACTTTCATGAGTATTATGGCAAAAGTAAGCAGTGTAGCTAGCCAAACTTGAAATAAATTTTGGAATGCTAATTCAAACTCAATAAACCAGGTTACAGCTATTGCTAGTGTGGCTTTTGAAGCTGATTGCCTGGAATTCCATTGCTATTAAGGTATACAAGTGGTAGTTACTATGTCAAAAATTTAGTTCAGAAATAAACAATATCTCCTGTCATATCCTGAAAAGCAACAAACTGAATAACAATGTCCATCAGGAGTCCAGAAGTTATGTTTCTGAGAGTGTGAAAATTGAGTATCTTCATTCATTACCTTTGCTAAGTGACCATTTACAAGGGGACTTTTAAAAGATTCACAGATCACTTCTGAATGTCAGCACATGTTTATATTCCAGTATTTTCCAAATCAATCAGTAAAGAGGCTACATATGCTGGTTGGGTCACTTGGCCCTCAAACTGACCCTTCCTCTGGTCTTGTTTGAAACAAGTCAAGTTTGAGAGAAATGAAGGAGCAGGAAAGAAAGAGAGAATGAGAATGAAGTTGTGAGGGCTGGGGAACAAAGGCTATTATTTTCCAGAAAGAACAAATTAAGTTACTATATGAGTTTTCCATAATTTTGAGTTGTACTTCTAATAGTTGTAAAGGGTGAAAGTGTTTTAGACATAAAATAAAAGTAGGAAGAAGAGATTGAAATGACAAATGAAAGAAGGACAAAGAAAATACATTCATCACAGGTTCTATGTGTCCCTCCTCTAAGAAAAATTATTAATATACTGTGATTTAATCATTCAGTTCCTTCTGAATGCTAAAAAAGTCACATTTTTGCAACCCAAAACCATGTACTCCAGAATACTATGAAAACCCTGAAAATTTAACAGTTTAAATTACCTCTAAGATAAAATGTATTTTCATTTCTTTTATTAAAGCATTTATGATTAAACTATAATATTTATATTTATAGTATTAATATCATTAGGGAAATGCCATCTGCTACAATTTGTGTCTGCATGCATGATTCTGTGATATAAGGAATAATTTATGGTTAAATTATCCACAGAGAAACTGATAGTAAAGGAAATTTAACATTTTTAAAAATATAAGAACAAAAATATGTAATTTTTAAATTTTTTTTCCATTAAGTTATTCTGACCATTTTGACCACATGAAATAATGTTGACCACAGAAATCTAGTACAAAAGATAACAGATTACAAGAATATGTATATGTTTATATATACATGTATATACATACACATTGTAGATATATATGTGTTATATGTATAAATATCATATATACATAAATATGTGTACAAATACATACATACATTTATATATGGTACAGTGTTATGAAGAAAAGCTGACATTTGGTGAGGGTAGTGGTAGAAAAAATACTTTAAATCTTATAGGAGGGATTGTTTAGATTAATCTTGAAATCTTACACTTTCAACATAAACATGTTTTATTTCTTCAGAAGTAAAATTAGAGTTAGAAATTTCAAAAATATCATTTTTATGCTTTCCATCTATAAAATTATTGTGATATTATTGTAAGCTATTCACATAATCACCATTCACTGAACCAACTACATTAAATTATGCTAATTTCCACTCTCCTAACCAAGAGTTTGTGTTTTTTTTTTTTTTTTAATGAACAATTATAAAGTTTCGAAGTTTCATGAGCAATTAAAAATTTCAAGATAGTTTTCAGTCTGGTATACATACTTATGAGGCTAAGTTAGTGCCAAATTTTCATTCCTAATTGAGCAGATCTTTAGGGATGTGTGTTTGCCACATGTTAAATATATGTATAAGAAACTCAGAATTCTGGCATTTCACTCTTACCACAGATGACTTTTGAAGAAGCAAACACTGTTTTGAAGGAATCCTGTATTTTTTGAGATAACTAACCATAGTAATTGGTCAGAAACAAATCTATTTTTTTGTCTATTTTTGAACACTATGGAAGATCCTCTACACTTTGAAGGTCTGATGACATTTTAAAATACCAACCTTAACAAATGTAGTTAGCTAGGCATATTTGCCACGTTCAGGAAATGAAACTGGTTGAAAGAAGATTTCCCTCTGAAGCCTACAAGCCTTATAACTTCAGTGACAGGACAAAGGAGCACAGATTATGACACCACTTTGTGCTTCTCTGACTTCACATTGGGATGAGCAATCTTCAAAAGAAACTGAGACTTGGAACGGTGTCCCCTATGACCCAGGCTCACTTCCTAGTCCTGAGTGGGCCACGTTTGTGAGATTGAGGTGACAACCCAGCAAAAAATTGAAGAAACGATAACAGAGGCCTTGAAAGGTAAAATCAGAAATCCTCCTTCAGTTTAAACTTGCTTGCTTTAAAAAACAAACAAACAAACAACAACAAAAAAAACCATTGTTTTTGCTTTGACTTGTGATTTAAGTACAGTGCATAATCATTGCATATAGTTTGAGTAATATAAATAATATAAGGATAATGTAACATTCATCCCTACGACTATAACAGAGCAAGTAATGCTGCATTTTGTTCATCTTTTTCCTTCAGTCAAATCAAGTGGTAGTGAGTATGAGCAAAAACTCTTCCCTTCTGTTCCAAACATGTGCAAATGAAATCGAACTCTCCTGCCTTCACTTTCTTTTTTGGTGGGAAACGGAATAATTGAAATGCGTGACAGGGTGTTAAATTGAGAGTATCTATTTAATAGCTGAGATAACACAGATTAGAGTCTGTGGTTATTTGAAGATGGAGCAGAGGAGCAAGAAGAATAGACAGAGAGAGAGAGAGAGAGAGAGAGAGTCTTAGTGAGAGCTGGTCTGCCTTTGTAAATAAATGCAAACCCCTTTTTGCCCCATAAAAGACTCACAGAACCTTGGTCTGGATTTGGATCTAATGAAGCAATGTTAGACTAGGATACTTTAAAATGGACTCTACTTTACAAGATCTACTAGATTAAAAAACTGCACCGAATCAGTCAGAGTTTATATGGGTTAGAATGGATGAAAATTAAAACAAGAAAAAAAAAAAAAAAGAAATGGGGACAGGAACAGACACCTGAGAGCAAGTACTGCCCACAAATAGGAGTCTTCCATATGTATGGAAGAGCCAGACTGGAGGAAGCCATGAAAATTCCTACCAGAGAGTCATGTCATCTTGTTACAGAAGAGATCAAGGAGGAATTCACCTTTCTGCTACATCCTCCATCCTTAAATCCTGCAAGTTCTATTATTATAGTTGCTATGGAAGAAGGAGATGGGGAGGAATGAGTGAAGGAGGATGCCACCTGCTGCCAGGCCCTTGCTGGTGCCAGAAGAGCGGAGGAATGAGTCTGGCTTTTTAATTAGGATTGAAGTTCTGATGAATATATTTGGATGAGAATTCTATTTCCTTAACCCAGCCTATGTTTCCAATTTAAAGTGACTATGTATCAGTTGTGTGCATGCTTCTGAAAAAAAAGAAAAAAAAAAAATAAAATAAAAAAATAAAGTGACTGTGAATTTTGTCTTCCCTAAGAATGATCAGAAAATTTCTTAGGTCTCCTGGAATTTTCATTTAATGGCAAAACAAAAATAATATTCCATTGAATATTAAAGGGACTGTAGGAGACAAAAGAAAACTATGTTTTAATTGTATTGTTTGTACCATCCTCATACAGCATATTATTTACCATTTCCATGACTATTTGGCAATACAGATTTATTTAAATTATGTATTTTTGTTTACAGAGAAGAGAGAAAATATTTTTATACATAATTATACTTTGAGGTATCAGAATTCAAAAATGCCCCTAAGTATGCTCTTCAAAGATGATGTAAATTATTGTTAAATTTGTTTCTTATTTTCTTACCTAATTTTCAAATTTATCTATGGGCAATACCACTAGGAATAATTTAATTTCAGGCATACTTAAGAATTTGGACTTATATATCTGTTCTGTAGATTGAGATGAAAAACAGTATTACAGTAAAATAACGAATAGGTTGAAAGGACAGAAAATATTAACATAAGAAAAAATGTGCTTACATGTACTCATGATAGTTTTGGTTGATGATTAGTAGTGAAATTGTTCTATCAAAAAATGTTTGTGAAGTAATAGAATATATGAAGACAAACAGACCTGTTTTACTTGAAGCATGTAGGAGATAGAGTAAAATCTCCAAATTCTGAGCCATCCGCTGGAATTATGCTACACTCTCCATTCAAACTTCTTGCATGATTTTCTAAAGTTTTGTAGACTAAATATCAAATACACTGTGCAATAGAATAATACACTGTTCTGGACAAGGCTTTCTGAAAAGAGTGAGAGGAAAGAGAAATATATGGAGACAGGTAAGTAGAATTTATGATGATGCTTAAAATGTTTTTCAATGTGCTAGATGACTATGTGTTAGTTTTCTATTGCTTCATAATGATTACCACAAAATCAGTAGTTTAAAACAGCATATTTTTATTCTCTCAACATATTTGTAGGACAAGATTCCAGATACAGCTTAGCTATGTCTTCTGCTCAGGGTCTCACAAGGTTGAAATTAAAGTGTCAGTGGAAATTTTGATCTCATATGAGGATTGAAGTTCTCTTCCTATCTCATGTGGTTGTTGACATAATTTATTTCCTTGTGGTGGTAGAACTTATGGTGCTGTGCTTCTTCAAAGCTAGCAAAAAGAGAGTGAAAGTAACAGACAGAGAAGAATAGGGGAAGGAGTCTCTGTTGCTCCCAATCTTTCAGTTAGACCCTATTTTAAAGGCCTCACCTGATTAGGTCAGGCCCAAAGGGTAGTCTCTCTCTTGATTAGGGACCTGAACTACATCTGTAACATTTCTTTGCCATACAATACAAAGAAAGCATAAGAATGACATCTCATCATAGTCTGAGGTTCTGCTCACAATCAAGAGGAAAGGATTACAATTGATGTGTACATCTGGGGCAGGGATTTAAGAAGGCATCTTCAATTCTGCCTCTCACAGTCTGCTTTCTGTTTTCCACTAAAGTTTAATGTTTTTACTTATGGTTAGTCATAGGAAGGTAATAACCTGCATCTTCTATGTTTTGCTTCTAAAAGTGGATTTTATATAACCTAGGAGTGTGCCATACTTAGTAAAAGGTATTGGAAACCACAGAATAAAATTGGTGCTGCTTATTTAAATACCAATTTTAAAAGACAATTAAGGAAATACTATATTTGTACTAAAAAAAAAAGGAGAATATTATAGCATAAAATATTTTTCACATGAATCCTAAAGATTTATGGGATTCAAATGTTCTGTTCTTCAAGAGGTTCAGTGATGCTTCCTCTCCTGCCAAGTATCTCAATGTTGACCATTTACTGATCTTTGCCTTTATGTCTATGTTGGTGGAGTAGGATTAACTTATTGTATTATATGGGCAGAATAGCTATGAGAGATATGAGACTATGGAATCTACAATCATTAAATGAAAAAGTTTAATTAGAAAATACTGTCATTAGGAAAAAAATCTAAAAATTATCCATAATTTTCAGAAAAAATAAAATTATTTGGGTAATTGTTTTGCAAAAATATTTAGTATTCAAAAAGGTATAGACCATTATGTTATAATAAGAAAAAATAAATATTAAAAAACCATGGTAAATAATAGCCATCTTGTTACAATCAAAAAGTCAATTGAATTACTCAAAATTAAAGAAAAACTATTCTAATTTGTATTCTTGGTTCACTCTTATGTCTATAGGCCTTTCCCATATTATTTTACAGATGCCACCAGAAATATTATCAGGAGGCAAACAGTAACATTTGAGGCTGACTTTTGAGCATTGCAATATTTAATAATTCTGTTGATGATATTACTAGAGTATCCCTCTAAATATGAATTTTCTTCATCAAGAAATGGGAATTGAAATAGCTTTGTTCCCAATGTTTATGTTTACAGGCAAGAACATTCATTCAAAAAAGAATTAAGAGAAAAATTCTTAAATCCTCTCACTGACTGATGTCTCTGCAATCCACATTTGCTAAATTGCTAGTTGTCTGTCATAATCAAGCTCCATTGTGACATCTGCAGTCCTGGTCCTCAAAGCTGAATTCAGTGCTGCTTTTTTTTTTAAATTAGCAGATGATTTTTTTGTTTGTTTTTTAATGTAGCTCTACAACATTTCAGCAAATCCTATCAGGCAACTTCTGAATGAAGTGTTAACTGATAAATCCATGGGTTGAAATATATTATTGTTTAACCACATTTGAAGAGCTAAAGTTAATTGCTTATCAGAATTTAACAACTCAAAGAAATAAAATCATTTAAACTTTGCAATGTTGATTTGCAAATTTGATGCAAAATGATTTACTTTTAGGCTCCAACCTTGCTTTTATTTGTCTAGACTTAAGAATATAAAGTTGAGAGAAGTAAAGTTATTTTTTCCTCCCATTGATCCAATAAAAGACTATATATTTCTTATATAATGTCAAAAATTTATAAATGAGCAAATTTTATCTATTGTAGCAAGTCAAATAGATATTAATGTAAAAAATAAACCTATATTTCATAATAATTTTATACCACATTTTTATTTTATTCTAAAAGAAATTTTAAAATGGTACATACTTCAAATATTAGAAATTAAATAACAAACATATATTAAATGTACAACTCCTATTCTGAAAATTAATATTTGACACATTACTACTAATTACTGGTCATATAATAGCTTCAATTTGTGGCTTCATTAAAGAAAATTAAGGAAGAAATTGCCTCAAATGTATTTCATTACAGTTCATGGTGGATATTGTCAGTCATTTCAAGGCTGATTGATTCTGCCACTTTTAATTTGAAAAAATAAAACATTTTTAAAAAATATCTGAATGAATGATTGCATCAATTTAAAATACCCTGAGCCAAATGCCCTGACACACACACACACACACACACACACACACACACACACTGCAAGCATCATCTTCACAGCATATGTTTCATAATTCATTCTAATTTCAAGTGTCAAAAGTGTGACTATTTTTAGATTGATTTGCAAATGAAGAATATATTTATATATTCAATTACAATTTTATATTTTATTAATTATATCTAAATTTGAATTAATAAAAGTAAATTAAGTAAATCTAGAAATTATGCAGATTTTAATTAAACTATGTGTGTGAAATTATACTTCTTGAACTAGGCTTATTCATATATGTGGTTGAGAGTTTATATAGTTCAAAAACAATGTTTATCAAATATAGTACTAAATTATATTCATTCTTAAATAGCAGCCGTAAAAGATGACATTTTGTAAAAATTTTATCAGAAATATTCCTTTGATGTTAAGCCATATTAATATTATTAAAATGTATTAATCAAATAAATATATGTGAGATAGTTTGCATATTAGTATACACTATGTATTTATACTCAAGCTTTTTTTGGTCGCCGAGTAAATGTTTATAATTAAGCAACAGTAAAAAGTAAAGAAAATATCCATAAGATTTAAATTTATCAGGTATTTACAAGAAATTGGTAAAATTAGATGTCATTCTCTGCTTATTAGTGTTTCGCCCTTTAATACAGAATGTAATTATTGATAAGGTATGGTTTGTATATACTATTGTATACTTTGTTTTCTATTTGCATGTTCTTTTTAAATCTCTTCTTTCTTACCTATATTTTTTGATTATTTGAATATTTTTAGCTATACTTTTCTAATGTTATGCTACATTTGAAACTTCAGGTTTCTGTCATGGATTTGGTTCTTTCTATAGCTATTTCTACTGTCAGAGAAGAGAAAGTAGACTAGACCTTGCTGCCTGTTTGAGCACCTCATCACACATTTCTACCTATCCCAGTAAAACTACAACATAGAAATGTTTCCCAATGTCCACCTAAATAAAAGACATTTTAACCTCTGAAAAATCATTTTAATACATTTTTGAATAGTTTTAGATTTACAGATTATTTCCAAATATTAGAGTTCTTACACACATTACATTGTTTCTTCTCTTATTAATGTCTTATATTAATATAGTCCATTTGTTACAATTATTGAACTGATACTGATAAATTATTATTGAATAAAGGACCTACATAATTCAGATTTCCTTAGTTTCAACCTCATTTACTTTTCTGTTCCAGGGAACCACATTGAATTTAGTTGTCATGTCTCTTTAGGTTCTAGTGGTCTGTAGCATTTTCTCAGACTTTGCTGTTTCTGACAACCACACAGTTTTTGAAGAGTGCTGGTCAGATTAATAGCGGAATGTCCCACTATAAGCATTTGTCTGAATTTTCTCATGACAACACTGGGGTTTTGGATGTTTGGGAGAAGGATAGCAAAGCTAAGGTGCCATTTTACTCATGTCCTATCAAAGACACATAGTATCACCTGACTTACCATTGTTGATGAAGACTCAAATCACCTGCTTGAGGTAGGGTTTGACAGGTTTATTCACTGTAATATTACACTTTCTTCAACTTTTCATACTGTGCTCTTTAGACAGAAGTCACAATGCATAGCCCAGACTTAAGGAGTGAAGAGTTAAGCTTTATCTCTTTGAAGACAAAGCATCCACATAAATTATTTGGAAATTTTCTGCATAGGAAATTTTCTCTCTCCCCTACCATGCATTTATTTATTCAACCATTAATTAATTGCACCATGAGCTTATGGATATGTTTTTCAGTTTTTGGATTATAATACAATATTGCTTTATTTATTATGACACAATTTTTTTCCCAGGTGTGGCCACTGGGAACTCTTTCAATCGGTTCCTGTGTTCCTTTGGCATATCTCATAATTTTTAAGCACTCCCTTAATCACTGTTGCTACAAAATGTTCCAAGTTCATCTTGAATCTTTCCTGCCCAAGTGTTAACCATTTCTCCAAGGATCTCTGGTTGCTCTCATTGGAGAATGGTATTAGAAATCAAGAACGGGATGCTGAATATATTTATTGCTACTGGGGTATCTTATTTTTAGGTGTGTATGTACCCATCCTCTCCTCTCCCCTCCCTCTACCTGACACCCGAAGAATGTTACTACATGTGCACATAAGGTTGATCAGTTAATACCAATTTGATGGTGAGTACATGTGGTGATTGTTTTTCCATTCTTGTGATACTTCACTTGGTAGAATGTGCTCCAGCTCTGTCCAGCTTTATACGTTTATACTTTCAGAGCATGACTTAGGATTTTCTGCATCTGAAAAAATAAGACTCGGGTGGGCAAAGGCAATATATGTAACCTAAACATTTGTACCCCTGTAATCTGCTGAAATAGAAAAAATAAACTGAAAAAATAAGTAAATAAAAAAGCTAATTATAGTATAATTTTTAAAACTATACCACAACCAAATAACTTTACAAGGATGTCTGAATATAATATATATTTTAAAGTATAAAATAAATACAAAATTATTAGCATATGCCTGGGTTTGGGAAAATAAATGAAAGGCCTTGAGTCACAGAAAAGGAAAATTATATCATTTAGAATAATTTTAAGCATATTTAAACATTTATAGATAAACACATTCAAAAAGAAATAGAGCATATTTTAATTAATTTAAAATTGCCAACCTGTAATTTTTTGTGCTCACATATTTTAGTGTTCTTTAGCTCTCATAGATTAATTTTCTAATGTTTTGAAAGAGAGTTTTATAAGTCAATACTTAGCCAAATGTCAAATCTACCTTATGGGTAATTGCTTTATGTCTATTTCCTCATCAGTACAATAAGAAAATTAAATTATCTAATCTGTTGAAGTAGCATAAGTTCTAATGACTTAATAGATTTATATTTCTTTGAAGAGGGCCTAGTACATAGTAAGGCCTCAGGAAATAAGAGTCGATACTGATTTTGAGGATCAAACACTAACCTCTATATGTCCCCTAACAAATATACCCTTTTCCTGATCAGTTGACTGTTAACATTTTCATTAGGATTATAATATTTTAAAAATTTTTAAATATTATATTTTAAATATAATATTTTAATTTTTTATTTTATTAATTTTTTAAAATTTATTTATTTATTTATATAAATAAAATTTATTAATATTTTAAAAATTTTTAAATATTATATTTTAAATATAATATTTTATTAATTTTTTATTTTATTAAATATTTAAAATACAACAAAAGCTATAAAATAACAACCAAAAATTTATCACACTATTTAAAAAACATAATATTAGCCATTGGAGCTCTTTCAAATTACATTCTCATAGAAACTTAACCAAAGTTAATGAATATCCTGAAAATGTTCTTTATAATACCTATTCATTTCTTGATTATGTCTCTGATCACTTTGTATCAGTTTATACATCCACTGCATTTTTGCTTCTTTGTAAGTAGCAAAATTTTCCTCTGTTTTCTGCTTTTTCTCTTTTAATATTTTCTTTATCATTTTTGGTGTTCTAAATTTTCAATACAATTTGTCTAGGTGAAGATCTTTTGTATTTCTTTTTCTTGGTTTCAATGTGATTCCTGAAAATAAGGAGTCATGCTTTTTATAAATTTGGGGAAATTATCAGCCTTTATATTAAACACTACTTCTTCCCTCTTCCTTTTTCTGTGTTGTCCTTTTTCAGAATGCCAATTGGATGTACATTAGACCTTCCAATTCAGTGTATAATCTACAGCTTTTAACTCTTCTCAGATTACAGAATTTTCACCTCTTACTTTTCTATTATTTGTGGAGTAGATGCTGGAGCTCTATCTTCCAATTCATTGATTCTCTCTCATCTGTGTCTAATCTCCAGATTAAACCATCCATTAAGCTTTTAAATAAGGTGAATATATTTTTCATTTCTACAAGTTCTTGTTGATTTTAAAACTACCTTGTGTTGTTTTATAATTTCTTGTTCCCTGCTTGTATTTTCAACTGTCTTTAATTACAATTATTTTATAGTTATATGCTAATTTGCATATCTGAAATACTTTTCTAATTTTGTTTTTGTAGATAGTCATTTATGACAATTTCTCATTCCTGTTTTAAAATTTGGGCTTATAAATATACATCTGAATGATCTTGATCAGTAGTAATCGCTAGGATTTGGGTTAATGGGCATTTTCTTTACAGAGGGTTTGTGTTTGCTGCTGCCAGGTACTCAGGCAGTTCCAACTTGAAAACACTACTGACCTATAAATTGGCCTGGAATTTCACAGTAAAAATTCAAATCTCAAATATAATTAAGTGTATGGCTGTCGTATCATATTCTCTTGGGAGGGTATTTTCCCCCACCTGGGCCTAAAATTAAAAAAAAAAAAAAAAAAAATATTATTCTGGCCAGGCGTGGTGGCTCACGCCTGTAATCCTAGCACTCTGGGAGGCCGAGTTGGGTGGATCGCTCGAGGTCAGGAGTTTGAGACCAGCCTGAGCAAGAGCGAGACCCCGTCTCTACTAAAAATAGAAAGAAATTATCTGGCCAACTAAAATATATATAGAAAAAAATTAGCCGGGCATGGTGGCACATGCTTGAAGTCTCAGCTACTCGGGAGGCAGGAGGATCACTTGAGCCCAAGAGTTTGAGGTTGCTTGAGCTAGGCTGACGCCACGGCACTCACTCTAGCCTGGGCAACAAAGCGAGACTCTGTCTCAAAAAAACAAACAAACAAAAAAAAAAACTTATTATTATTTTATTCTATTTTTAGTCCCAGGTGGACTTTATAAAGCTAACCTTTACACTGAGTGTGTATCTTTTTGTGGTCCATGAATTCTGAAGAGTCGTTGTTCCAACTTCTCACGTTATGAGGTCATAAGGTCTTGTTTTCCCTACTCTGGGCTACTATTCAGGATCTGGTATGGGCAAACTTTTTTAGGAGAATCTCCATTTTAGTCTGTGCCTACCAAACTTTGTCCAGACTGTCTAGTAGGATTAAGGAATTTTTTTTTTTTTTTTAGATTAAGCACATATCCATGAAATCAAAAACAAAATTAATAAAAATTTTGCACCTCTTGTATTTTCCTGGATAGAGCTGGAACCCATTCTACTAAGTGAAGTATCCCAAGAATGGAAAAATAAGCACCACATGTACTCACCATCAAATTGGTTTCACTGATCAACACCTAAAAGCACATATAGGGATAACATTAATCCAGTGTCGGGTAGATTGAGGGGGAAAGGAGTGGATGGGTATACACATACATAATGAGTGCGATGTGCACTGTCTGGGGGATGGACACACTTGAAGCTCTGATTGGGGGGGGAGGGGGTAAAGGCAATATACTTAACCTAAACTTTTGTATCCCCATAATATGCTGAAATAAAAAAAAAAATATGCTTCTCTGTCTGAATCCACAAGAGTCCATTACATAATAATATGGTTGAAAATATATTTATCCTATCCATCAAAATACTTTTTCTAATTAAAGTTATTTTAAATTATAAAAACTCTTTTTTCCCTAAGAGATCTTAAAGTAATGCATCTTATTGAAAAATTTAGATTCTATCTTAATGATGTCATTACAAGGGAATTAAAGATAGTAATTTATTGACAAAACATTTATAGAAAGTGCCAAAATACTTCAATGAAATTAATGCATTTGAAGGGAAAAATCTTAATTTTACTTAACATTTAGTTTTCATTGTAAAATATGTCATTCTAGAAGGCAACATATGCACATTAAAAAATCCTCTGAATAGTGAGTTAATAAAATTTAGAATCCATCTTAATGTAGCATTTTGCAGTTAGCTAGTGTTGAAGTTAGGCATTGTTTTATTTTCATCATTTATGAATATTATAATAATAGTAGTAATGCTTTGCATTTAGGTAATTGCAATTTATAAAACACTTTTACCTTTATTTTTATTTATTTTTCATCATCTCAGATGGAGACAGACATATATCTTTTGTGTCCAGTTTTTTAAAGGAGTAAATTGAGACTCAGAAATAATGTGTTTTACATGACATTTCATGATTAGTAAGCAGAAGAGCTCAAAGTAGATCTTCTTATTCTGGTCTAACATCCTTTGAGTGCTAATTTTTATTTTTAATGGGATTTAAGAAGACTAAGAAGTTTCTATTTTTAGTGGACATTGTCTTGTTTTTGTATTAAATATTTCAGTCAAACAGCCAGTCAGTGTGGGTTGCCTAAAGTAAAAGTACTGCTTTTATCTTTAACAATACAGCTGTATTTACAGAACTGAGTCTGTTCTGATAAGGGATATTTTATCAACACAATAACACTCTATGTCAGTGTGCTTTGCTTATGAAGGTTTTAGCTGCATTTTATCTTTCCTATAGACATGTGGTTCTTATAAAAATAAATTATCCTCAACATAAATAAAATGTCAGGGAGTTTGATATTTCTTTTGTCCTCTTTAATGTGTCAGGTGTTTCAGTAACTGTGTCAGGTATTTCAGTAACAAAATGTAAAAGACTTGGACAATTTTAGTTTAGTCCTCTTGATCTGAAGAACTGCTTTTTATTCCAATACAGAAATTGTGTGCACCTGCTCACACTGTACGCATCTCAGGCAATGACAAAGTAGCTTCCTGGTGAGGAAAATTGCAGAGAACGTCCATTCTACTTAAATAAGAGACCTGAGCAAATTAGCCCCTCAAAAGCCACAAGCAGAAGTCTTAACCACAGATACCCATGCATTCATTGCACAAAGACTTTCAACTACTTTTTAAAATTAATCTGCCAAGAACATTATGTTTTGGGGAAAGTGACTCCATGAAGCAAACTTAGCAACATTGACTTAGCAATATTGACTTAGCAGTTATACAACACAACCTTGTCATCAATTAAAGGGTGATCCAGTGGGATTGATATAACTTGTTGGAAATTCATCAACCTAAGCACAGTAAAGTTTGAGAGCATTGCTACCGGATTCTTGGGGGCATGGATTTCATTATTAGTAACTTTTTAATCACCCTCTAATATATATTAAATAAGTTAATTTCCTAAAGAAAGCAATTTATTATTATACCTGATTGATAACCTTTTGAATTAAATCACTTTTTTTTCCAATAATAGAGAATGATGGTTACTTCTAAATTGGTATTCACTTTGCTCTGTGTAACTTCTCTCCCTTAAGTTGAATAAAAATTCACCACTTCAGTTATATCTTCTCCTGAATGTCAAGCTCAGTGAAGGCAGTGACCTCTATGGATTGCCTGTTTCAAAGTACATGATAAAAAAACATTAGAATAAGTGAATGAAAGACTAGAGATAAAAATGAATATAATATCATTGATTAATATAATTCTTCCCTTGGAAAAAAATCAGGGAATGTCACAGACCTTGAAAAATATTTCTTCACATAATTTGTAATATATCTTTAAATTTTTGTTATAAAAGTTTGTTGTATAAAATTCCTAGGGTATTTTTCATATACAGTTATTTATTTATTTAGAGACAGAGGCTCACTCTGTTGCCCAGGCTAGAGTGCCGTGGCATCAGCCTAGCTCACAGCAACCTCAAACTCCTGGGCTCAAGCAATCCTCCTGCCTCAGCCTGCCGAGTAGCTGGGACTACAGGCATGCGCCACCATGCCCGGCTGATTTTTTCTATATATATTTTTAGTTGTCCAGAAAATTTCTTTCTATTTTTAGTAGAGACAGGGGTCTCACTCTTGCTCAGGCTGGTCTCGAACCCCTGACCTTGAGAGATCCACCCGGCTCGGCCTCCCAGAGTGCTAGGATTACAGGTGTGAGCCACCGCCCACAGTCTCATATACAGTTATTGACAATAAACAATTCCACTTCACACCACTTCACACTTACCTGTTTGAACATGGTATTTTCTTAAATATTTATATTCTTAATTCATATGGAAAAATATTTTTTGAATGTCAGATAGCATAAGATACCTTTCATTTATTTTAGTGGCAAATAAAATTCATATTCTATTAATACTACTAGGGAATCAAGAGGATATACATCAATATGGCACCCTTTCTGGGTTTATGTTAGTTCTTATGTGGTTCAAATTTTGTAACAGCTCATTGACATATGGTGTGGTTTGGGATCTTGGGGTCTTACTCTTTAGGGAATACTTGAATGTGTAATAATTTTTCTTACAAAGTAACTGCCTGTTATTTACAGAAGGATTTGACTATAGTCCTCTTAATGCACACTTTGAGGGTAGCCTTTTAACCACATTTCTTCTCCTGGATCTGTAGTTCCATCTATTCAAAATAACTTCAGTTTTAAGATGTAAGCATTAAGATAGCTAAAAACTGTGTCTACTCAACAACAAACATCAAGTCTGTTTCGTATCAGCTAAATCAGTGAGGTACTCTTTACCAGACTATTTTCCTGGAAATAAGTTGCCTTAGTGTAAAGATTGTTTGACATTGAATTGCTTCAGATCATACAATTGATTAGTTGAGCACTAATATAAATTGACACAAGCTGTTGATAGAAAATGCCTCTTCTTTAAAGTGTTCAGGAATATGTACATAGGGTAGTGTCGAGTAATGCAATTTTCGCCTGGAGATGCTGTTAAAATTGTTGATTCTTATTCATCAGGTGATGCTCATGCTACTATTCTGCAGTCCACTCTTTGAATAGCAAAGTTTTTGAGCATATTTAAGGAAAACATTAAAACAAAACCTGTTCTTTGGTAATTTTGACCTTAATTTCTTGCTATGATTTGAATGTTTCTCCTTTCCAAAACACATACTGATATTTAATTGTCAATTTAAAGGTATTGGGAAGTGGAGCTTTTAAGAGGTAATCCATCCTCATGGGTAAAGTTAATGCTTTAATCCAAGGGCTTTTGGGAGTGGGCTTTCTCCCTTGGCTCTTCTGCCACATGAGGAACAGTGTTATTTGCCTCCCAATGATGCAGCCTTCCAGGCACCATCTTGGGAACGAAGACTGGGCCCTCGCCAGACACCAAACCTGCTGGTACCTTGATAGTGGATTTCCCAGCCTCCAAAACTGTGAGACAATATATTTCTATTCATCATAAATTACCCAGTCTGTGGTATTCTTTTATAGCAGCACAAACAAACTAAAACACTAATTATTTTTTTGCTTCAAAGTATTATGGGCTACAAATAATTTTGGTTACATGAATTGTTTTTATAATGCTTGAGTCATGGTTGTAAGAGTGTCCATTTCCCAGATATTGTTCATTGTACCCGTTAGGTAGGTTTTCACCCATCTCCTCCTCTCTCCCCACTGGTTATTTCCCATTGAGTTTTACTTCCCTCTTTGCACATGTGTGCTCATCGATTAGCTCAAAATTAGTAGTGAGTATATATGGTCTTGTTTTTCCATTCTTTAGATACTTTGCTTAGGACGATGGTCTCTAGTTCCAGCCAAATTGCTATGAAAGGCATTAATCCATCCTTTTTTATGGCTAAGTAGTATCCCATGGTATACATATAACACATTTTGTTAATCCACTCACGAATCGATGGGCACTGGGTTGATTCCACATCTTTGCAATTGTGAATTGTGCTGCAATAAACATATGGGTTCAGGTGTCTTTTTGATAAAATGACTTCTTTTTCTTTTTGGTAAATACCAGGTAGTGGGATTGCTGGTTCAACGGTATGTCAACTTTTAGTTCTTCCAGGAATTTAATTTCTTAGGCTCATTTACCCAACTGCACACCTCCATGAATATGTTGTACTATTTTCTCTCCCCATTTAATCAATTCACAACATTTTTATTATTACTGCCCTACTTACCTAATCACAAACTAAAGGTTGACAGGTGCGAAAATATAGCTGGATAGTTAGTGAGAATGAATAATATTTGATAACACAAGAAATTGACTATAATCTCATTTATTTTTCAACCATTACAAAATGGCTTGTATCTTTGATAACTTTCCAAAATTGGACTTTTTAAAATCATATATTTACCCTGAAGTATAAAATTCAATAGATGTTCTTATATTTAAAGTGCTATTTTTTTTTCTTCTGACATGAATATGTAACATATTGACAGCTTCCTTCTTGAAACTTCCTGGGCCTTCTATACTCAGCTATGTCCTCTTTTTCCTCCTCACTTTCTGACAATTACTTCTCAGTGGCTTTCAGAGGAATTCTAAAGGTGGTCATTGACTATAAACTCTGCCTTGGAGAATGATATTCATTCAGATGGCTTCACCTATCTTCTGCATCCTGAGGATTTTCGAATATCAAACACAAAATAGCCAAACCTAAATTGCTTGTCTTGCTTCCCAACTCTTACCAAACTACTTCTCCCACATTTCTTTTTCAAATAATTTCAGCACAATTTGCCTAATTTGTATTGTTCCCAATGATTGGTCCTTTTTGTAATTGTGTCACAGTCTATCAGTACCTCTTTCTAAATATCCCAGAAGGCATTTCCCTAACTTTCATTATCATTACTGATACTTTCTAATTTATTTTTTCATTATTTAGTTTGATCTTTTTTTCAGTAAACTCATGATTTCCCTATATTCTATCATTCTAAAGCTAATCATTTTTATATTATCACCACTATGATATTTCTAATTAAGAAGCAATTTTGAATATGTTTTAAAGTTAATCTTTTGTGTCTCCCAAATACTTCAGAATAGAATATCCTTAATACAATAGGCAAGAACATTTATAATTAAGAATAAGCCTACTAAAAATCTCTTCCTTTTGATTAATTCTGTTATTTTCCACATCCAACCTAAGTACTACTTGCTTTGAGAAAACATATCTTGGTATACTCTTCTTTCTGCCATCAGAGGTATCACTTATAAAGATATAAATTTTTTATATCTGTTTCCTTCTTTTACTAATACTTATATTCATGGTTTATATTTAGTTTCAAAAATAATATTGCACATAAGAAGTTATTTAAAAACTTTTTTTGACTAAGCTAAAAGATATATATGTCTTCTTTACTTATGGAAAAGTTAACATTTCTAAAATGACTTTTTGAATGAAGGAACATGAAAAGACTTAATTTGATGAGGAAATGACCTTCTATCCTTAACATTTTATGGCAACTTAATATAGTACTTTTGTGATTAATTTTTTATTTCTATCTAAGAAGAATAATGATATAGCTGCCATTTAATGTTCAGCCACTTTTTAAAAGATTTTATTGATATGGAACTATGATTCTCAATCAATAAAAGCTGCTAGTGACAGAAACCAATATTACTTGAAACAAAACAAAATGAAAGACCTAGAGTTTAATGACCATAAAATAAAGCAGAACAAGAGATTTATACATACATTGATGTAGTTCAAATGTCATTAGTCTCATGACCCTTCCATACCAACATAGACCCTTCTCCTGCTCTCCCCCACTTCACACACACACATGTTCCTCTCCACTCTTACTTTTTCTTTCCAAACTTTCTCTGCCATAAAAATACTCTTAAGTTGCCCACATGGCCTCTTCCTTCTAGTTTTCACTCCTCTTCTTAAATGGCATGACCTTTGAATTGCTTCTAACCGATAGAATAAGGCAAAAATGATGGAATGTAGAGATTGCATGTACATGATTCCATTTCATAATGTTGTAATGCCTTTTATAGGAGGAGATCCTTCTTAGCTTAAGGAAGCAAAAAACAATGTTAGGTGCACAAGGGGAAAAACCTGAGAGTGGACTCTGGGAACTGAGGGTGGCCTCCAGCCAACAGCCAGCAAGAAACTGAGACCCTCATTGCTACAGCCATAAGCAGTTTAATTCTGTCAACCATTACATGAACTTGAAGGAGATCTTTCCCTTAGTCAAGTTTTTGGATTAGAATCCAGCCCTGGATAACATTCTGGTTGAAGACTTGCAAAGAACCCAGATAAGCCCTGCTGGATTCCTGACTCTTGGAAACTGTGAGATAATAAATATGTGCTGTTTTAAGGTGTTCAGTTTGTGGCAATATTATTTTGTAGCAGTAGAAAATGAATACATTCTCCTTTCTTAAGTATTTTATATTTCTGATAGAAAAATTCTAAAATCATCACCTTAATATGTCTATGCTTAATTATAAGTGCAGTAAACATGGTGCACTATCCAGTCTATGATTATATTAATTTAAATGTAAAAGGTATTTTGAAGGCATAATTAAGGTTACTAATCAGTTGACTTTGATAAACTTTACAAAGGGAAATTAACTGAATGGGCTTAATTTAATGTGTTCTTTCAAACCTGAGAGATTTTTTGTTTGTTTGTTTTTGGTGTGTGAGTATGTGTGTGATTTTTGGGAGGGGAGCTGGTAGAAGTTAAGGGAGTCAAAGCCATCCAAAAATAAGAATTTGGTGTTGCAGTAGCAGTGCTGGTTTGAAGATGAAATGGGTCTCTAGAAAATGGCAGTGTTTTCTATCTGACAGCCAACAAGGAAATGGTGCCCTAATTCCTGGAACCACAAGAAACAGAATTCTGCCAACTACCTGAATGAGTTTGGAAATAAATTCCTCCTGGAGTCTCCAGGTTAGAGCTTAGCCTGAACAAAACCTTACTTTCACCCTTGTGAGACTATAGGCAGAAATTCAATTAAGCCTACCCACAAAGAAGTCATAAAGTGATAGTACGTAAAGCATTGCTGGTTATTATAAGGGTATTGGCTATTGCACATGAATGAAATGAGTGTATGTTAGAGTGTTCCTGGAAAAGGAATTGTGTAATTTAACACATGAAGAAGAAAGAAATCTCTGAGTGAAGTGTAGTGTATAAACTTGGAGGCAAAACAGGGCTGGAAGTAGAAAGATCAGCTTGGCTTCCACTGCAATAACAAAGCAAGAGATGTTAGTGTCCTGGACCAAAATAATTGCTTTGAAGGTAGTGAGGAGAAGGAATGATGTGCAAAATCTTAATTCCTGGTATGGCATGGATAATGACAATTGACAATAGATGCCATAACAGTTAGAAGAGCTGCTACAGAATGAAAAGAATCCAGTGTTAGGATATATTTTCAAAATACATTTCATACATTTTGCTTATAGATTAGATAGAGAATTTTTTATATCAAATGATATTTAAAGGGCAATTTTAACAAATATGGCCTGACAAGGGCAAGGCAACTGAAAAATGAAAAATTAAAATATTGCTAACACCGCTAGGAAAGGTATTTATACAAGCTAAAGTGAGAAACCTAAAATGAAGGTGGAGAAGGAAATTGATAAATATGAGCTAAAACCATATTATGTTGAGAGAGAAACAGGGATTCTTAATCATTTTCAATCCATGTACCTTTTTCTTAGAGCAGATTTGTAAACTCATGAAATAAAACATATTTTTAGGAAATCTACAGTTATACAAATATTTGGGAAGTACTATATTAATATATGTATTCATATATTAAATTATAAGCAATAACAGCAATTCTAAAACCTACCATAATTTCAAAACAGTGGCTATTTTATCATTTTGACATATGTATAAGTTTATATGAAAAATATGTGATTTATATTGATGACAAGTAATATAGGTTAAACATCTCTAATCCAAAAATACAAAATCCAAAATGCTTCAAATCGGAAACTTTGAGGGTACCAACATAACACCAGTGGAAAATTCCACACCTGACTTTATGTGATAGATCACAGTCAAAATGTAGTCAAAACTTTGTTTTATGAATTGAATTATTAAAAATGTTGTATAAAATTATCTTCAGGCTATGGGTATAAAGGGAATATGAAACAATAATTTTGTGTTTATACTTGGGTCTCATCACCAAGATATTTCTTTATTGTGTACATGCCAATATTCCAAAAATTGAAAAAATTCAAAATCTGAAACACTTCTGTTCCTAAGTATTTCATATGAGGGATACTGAACCTGTAATTAATCTTAATATTTTATCATTTGTTACTTTTTTTCATGTAGGAAATGTGAAGTTTCAATTGGAGACTAGTGAACAAAAATATATATATTTTTTTTTCAGTCAAGTGTATGCTCTCTTTGAATTCCATCCATGGTCAGCTACTGGCACCCTAGTGCTTGCTCTGCTGACCACCTTTATGATGTCTGGCTGTCCTTTCTCAACCTATCATATACTTCAAAAGCCCTTAATATTGAAGATTACAAAAAGGAAGCCACACACCCATGACCTAAGAGCATTGGACTGTAAAGTCAGACAGAAGTCACAAAACATAGTGGAGGAAACAACTTTTCCAAAAGACACAAACTGAGATTTTTATATTTGTTGAAGTCTATGAGTGATAAGAATCATTTTATCCAATAATTAAGATAATAATTAAGTCTTCCCTAAACCATTAATTTTAAAACTTACTTAAATATGCTTTATTTGCAAAAGGCAAAAGAACTTTGTTAATATTCCATCTGTCATTGATTTTATTTTGAGAGCTATGAGGATTTAAGAGCATTGGCCTTGTGCACAATAAGCATATATGTG
Source organism: Varecia variegata (assembly GCA_028533085.1). Classification (NCBI taxonomy): domain Eukaryota; kingdom Metazoa; phylum Chordata; class Mammalia; order Primates; family Lemuridae; genus Varecia; species Varecia variegata. Next base: position 15,487,963 of record CM052436.1, read on the forward strand.
TATTTTGTCTAGATGTAAAAACTTATTAGAAATTTTATAAAATTATGTTCAAGTAAGAAAGAATATTTTTAGAGCAGAAAACAATTCAGCTATAGTCCCATTCCTTGGAAAATTATTCAGTCAGTGTGCCAAGAAAAATATTCAATAAAATCAAAGTTTTCATGGTTGTGAAGCAGTGAAATGGAGTGAATTAAACACACAATCCTAAAAACTATTTCTACTGAATAAAGTGGCAAGAATACTTCAGTTGGTCAGTTGCCCGAATGTTTCTGGTCCATTAATTTAGTTAAGCTTACTAAAATGACTTCATTATAAAAGAAAAAGCTTGAAGGGCAAAAGATTCCTGTGTGAATGCAGCTTTATATGATTATAAGAACATTACAAATAATATTTTTAAAGAGCTTTACAAAAATATAAGCAAAAATAAATATTAAGTAAACATCTAAAGGAAAATGTAATTGCTTTTTTCTTGCTGAAGCAATTGGGATGTTCTTAATTTTTAGAAATTTGCTTTTTATTTTACAGATTTAAAATTGTTAAAATGTTATTGTTCATAAAAGTTAAGCTTTATTATTTTATTTAAATGAAGTTGTTTAAATTACAAAAGAAATAGAACCAGCTGTTATCATATACACATACATACATATTTTTATTATTAAAATTTTTATTGAAAATGTTTGCCTTCTATGGCAAATTCTCACAAGCTAAGACAGGTGTAAAACAGAAATGAGATACAGCTAAATATCTTTTAATGACATTAAGCCAAATAACTTTCACGTTTTCAAATGATCAAAGAAAGTGAAGAGAAAATTTAAAACAAATTGGAAATTTTGTTTGGGTTTTACAATTAGTCCTCAAAGAATTGTCCACAAAATATCTCTTCTTCCTGTGTTCACACCTTAACTCATTTCAAGCTTATTTTTTTCTTCCTGTTCAATACATACCACCCTTGTGACTGGTTTTGACCAACAGAATGCATCAGAAATGATAATCTGTGGTTTTTGAGCTCAGGCATTATGAGGGTACAGCAAGCTCCACTTCCTGCCTTGTGGAACCCAGCTGCCGTGTGGTAAAAAGCCCAAATAGCAACCTAGAGAGCCCACCTGGGTAAGAACCAAGCAAACAGTGAGAAATGTTTTCCTAGACATATGGGCCAAATCTAATCATTCCATCCATCTATCCCCCAGGCTTTCCAGCTACCATAAGATGCTATTAATAGACACATGGAAAAAGAAGTCATCTTGAATGTTGTTATCTGAAAGGAGGTTACATAAAGCAGAGCTGAATTATTACCCCCAGATTTACAGAATTGTGACATATAAGAAAATGACTGTTGTTCTAAGTCACTAAATTTTGGAGCAGCTTATTCTGAAAAAAATGATGCTGAAAATAAAGTTAGAATACAAGAACTTGCCTCCTTGTTCAAAGATCATGCTTTCATACTCTATTCTTTTATGTGATATAAGGGTATAAATTAGAAACCTTGCAAAACATTGACTGAAATCAACCCCCCCTCACAAAACTGAGCTATCCAGTAAACAATTTATTAGTATCTACCAGAGCACACTGAAATACAGTAAGAGCAAGGTGAAAGACTTCTGAGTGACCTTCACTAATCCTGTTCCAATGGTGATTTGAAAGTTGCTAGTCTATGTAGACCATCGTGAACACCTAGGAGATGAAGAACACTAAATAGTAGTTGAATAGTTAACTTAAGAGTTATAAAATTATTTTTGCTTAACTGTTATCTCATCTGAAGGTGGACAGACACATCTTTTACTTCAAGCTCATGAATGTGGGCATGTTGTTTGTGAAAACAGCTTCTCATTCTATTTTCTTTTAAGCAATTGCTGTATCAACCTGGACAAATATGTGAAGACATGATAAAATATGGTCAATACTAATGGCCAGTATCAAAACCATTCAGCACAATGAATATTCAAACAGCTACAAAATCATGCATGGAGAATACACCTCTCTTCAAAGAATTTCTTTCCAGTGTTCTATTTCTTCAACGGGGTGGCAAAAATGGTCAATGCTGTTAATGATGTTTCAAGGCCCATCTACTCACAGAATGGTATATTAATAAAATTATATGTGATTTGTAAGTATGTACTTGCATATAGATGGATGCTGGTGCATATTTTGTAAAATCAAAATTAGAGTACGAATGCTTTTGAGATAGATAAAATAGATTGAAACAAAAGTGGATTGTAATCTATACATGCTGAATAAATGATGTTTTGTCTATTAAGAAACATTAGAGCAGTGTCTAATATCTTCAAAGAATTGAGATAAAATAAGTGTTCATTTAAAAATTTTGCACTCAGAAAACATCTCATAAAGATGGATTAATTTTCAGATTTTCTTTGACTCAACTTTCCTAATCCATAAATAGAAAACAAAATTGGCTCCCTACTCCCCATAACTTGTAATTTTAGAAGTTGCTGCACTTAAAATGAAGTTTAAAATTTAGATAAAGTTAATTAATTATGATGAATCAAGTCATTGGCTTGCTTTAGGCTGCTCTAATAAAGTACCATACACTGTGTGGTTTATAAACAACAGTTTTTTCTCACAGTTCTTGAGGCTGGAAGTCCTAGATCAGGGTACCGGCATGGTTGAGTTCTGGTGAGGGCCCTTGTCTGGTTTGGATACTGCTGATTTCTCATATCTTCACATAATAGAATAAGAATTAGTTAGCTCTCTGGCCTCTTCTTATTAACCACCCTAATTATCTCCCAAAGACCTCACATCAAAATACTATCACATTGGGAATAGGGTTTCAATATATGAATTTGGGGGAGACACAAACATTCAGTCCATTGCATTCTACCCCTTGTCCCCTAAATTCATGTATTTCTTACATGCAAAATACATTCGTTCCAACCCAATAGCTCCAGAAGTCTGTTACAGCATGAAATCTAAAATCCAAACTCTCATCTAAATATTGTCTAAATTATATATGGGTGAGACTCAAAGTATGATTTATCCTGAGGCAAAATTCCTCTCTAGCTGTGAACTTGTAAATACAAGCAAGTTATGTGCTTCCAAAACACAACAGTAAGGCAGACATTCCAAAAGGGATAAATAGAAAAGAAGGAAGGAATAGTGGGTACCAGGCAAGTCTAAAATCTAGGCAGATAAACTTCATGAGATCCTAAGTCTCAAAAATAATCCTTGTGACTCCATACTCTTTCTTCCCAGTTCACTAGGGCAGTGGCCCCACCTTCTGGATCCCCTGAAGCAGTAATATTGTCCCTGCAGCTCCCTTAGATAAGAGTTGCAACACCAGGGTTCTACTGGGCGTGGGTTGAGTCCCTGGCTATGAGCAGTCTCACTCCTACAGCTTTGGGGAAAGGTCATTTGGCATGTTGAATGCAAGACAATTCCCCTCTTTTACCTTCTTGAAACTGAGAAAGCAGCCCTTATAATTCTCTGAATTGCCTTCTCCTTCATTTTTTCCTTGTCTTTTGCAGCCACATAGCTTTATGGTCTCATCCCATGAAACCCAAGAAGTCTGACAACTTTCTTCATTCCTTCCTATCTTCTTTGTCTACAGTTGGAACTGGCAGTTTTCCTCCTGGGGTAGCTGATTAAGTTCATGGCTCACAGAAATACTAATCTCTTTAACAAAGGGTCACTTGAACACACCCTTGTGTTCTCTTCCAAACATGCTTTCCTGTGTTCTGCAATATGGCTACAATGAGGGTTTTCCAAATTGTTAAGTTCTAGTTCCTTTTTGTTTAATAAATCTGTCTTTGAGTCATTTATTTCTTGCATTTTTCTATAAGCAATTAGGAGGAACCAAGTCACTACTTCAGCATTTTTCTTAGAAAAATCTGCAGCTAAATATCCAGTTACATCATTTTCAAGTTTTACCATCTCAAAAACAGTAGAATAGGAACAATTATTGGTCGCTTTATAATAAGGATGACCTTTTATCCATTATCCAATAACATGTTCCTCATTTCCATTAGAGTTCTCCTCAGAATGGCCCTTACCATCCACATTTTACCAACAGTCTGTTTATGATTACTTATGTATTCTCTAAGAAAATGGAGACTTTTCTCCAGTGCTCCTCTTTTCCTTCTGAACCTTAAAAGTCACTTCACGACAATCTCAGTCTTTTCTCTCATGCTGAGAGTTAAAACTCTTCCAGCCTCTGCCTATTACCGGTTCCAAAGTTGCTTCCACATTTTTAGGTATTTGTTACAGAAGCACCTCACTTTTGGTATAGAAATCTATATTATTCACAGTTCTCTGGAGAAACAGCCAATAGCTGATCTGGCTGATCTTTATGTGTGTGTGTACCTATCTTAGAAAAAGATTTATTATAAGGTTATTTACTCAAACACTTATAAAGGCTGAGAAGTTCCACGATATGCCACCTATGAGCTGAAGACCCATGAAGATTGGTGACGTAGTACAAAGGCCTGAGAGCTGGTATAGATTTCAGTCCAAATCTGAAGGCCTAAAAACCATGAGCACCAAGGGCAAGAAGTGATTGAGTCTTGCAGCTCAAGCACTTCCGGCAGAAGGAGAGGGAATCCAACCTTCCTCAAATTTTTGTTCTATTCAGGCCTTTGATGGATTGAAAGATGACTCCCCATATACCCTCATTGTTTGACCTGCTTCTTTACTCAGTTCACCAATTCAAATGCTAATCTATTGAAGAAACAGCATCACAGATATCAGATATCTGAGCATCCTGTGCTCCAGTCAAGTTGACACATAAAATTAACCATCACAGTCATATAACCACATTGTTAGTTTCATAAAAAAAAAAAAAAAAATTAGCACAGAATAGGAATGACTGAATAGATTGGGAAAAAATACATTGCAGTAATTAAAGCTGTTGTAACAAAATATCCAACAGCTAGATTGTAGAAAAGATAAATTATACTTGAAGACAAAGTCAGGGAAATGGAGAATCTATCTGTAAGAATTAATTAGAATGAAGAGTAAGAGACAAGTAGATGAAAACTATAAAAGATAATTTTAAGAAATAAACTGAATAAAATATGAAGTTCTATTACAATATTAATTAGAGTTACAAGAAGAAGAAAATGTATGAAAGGAGATAATGACAGCAAATTTTCACAAACTGATTAAAAACATAAGTCAGGAAATTTAATTTTTCCAGAGAAGCATGAAAAATATGTCTTAAGCATAGATAGTGAAATTTCAGAACACCAAAGACAAAGTGAAATAGACTTAATGTTTGTGTTTTCCTCAAATTCATATGTTGAATCCTAACCCCAATGTGATGGTATTTGGAAGTGGGGCTTTTGAGAGGAAATTAGGCCATGAAGGTTAAGATCTCATCAATGGAGTTAGTGAATTTATGAGAAGAGGACAGAGAGCTAGCTAACTCTTTTCTGCCATGTGAATGTGTAAGAAGTCAGCTATTGGCAACCTATAAGGGGGCTCTCACCAGAAACCAACTGTGCTGACACCCATATCTTGGAATTCCAAGCCCCAGAACTGTGAGAAATGACTTTCTACTGTTTATAAGATACCCAGTCTATGGTAATTTGTCATAGCTGTGGAAACTAAGACAGAAATTGTTTTACGTCAGGTAGAGATTTGCATATTATCTGCAAAAGGCCAAAATCTCAAGTGTCAGCATATTTCTCTACAATAACAATGGAAGCCAGAAGATGATGGGAAAAGATCTTCAAAATGTTAAAACAAGATAAAGTGTCAGTCTAGAATTGTGCTTCTATAAACCTATGAAAAAAAGTGAAAACATTTTTATGGAAAAATACATAAGGTAGTTTATTTAAAAAGATACCTATTAAAAACCTCTATGAATAGAATATAACACAGGAAGAACAAAAATTATTTCAGAACTATATAGGAAATGCAAAAAGAATGTTTGAGAAAATGATAGCTATACATTTTACAATATAAATACAAATAATAATTTGATAGGTTAAAAAAGTACAAACCAAAAATATTGGAGGAAAGTGACATATAAGTCAGAGAGAAACAATTAGTTAAAATGTGAAATAGCTGTATTGTTTTAGAGGGCAGTTAAATATGTTCTAAATTTAAAAATTATTGAAATGTTGGATTAAATTATATTTTAAGTATAAAAATACAAAGAATTTCTACATCCAGAACCTGTAGAATCAAAAATAAAATGAAAAAGAATTAAAAAGGAAAAATAAAAGAAGAAAAATACATTTGGTAAGGAAAATTGAGAGGTTAAATATATTAATATTCACAATGTATGTAAATTATATAAATTCATCCATTTCTATGAAAGACACTGGTAGATTTTTATTTTAAAATATTATCATACTTTTATTTAAAAAATAACCATCCATATTCATTTTTTTAGAAATTGGTCTTAATTAGTTAAGGTGACTGTGTCATTGTAGGCCTATAATTCCATTCTGATAATTAATAATCACAAATAAATTGCAAAATTGTGTTTTTTGTGATATTAAATACTTGGAGAAGCTGGAAGAACTGTATACACTAAAATTCTAGAAATGAAAGATCCTTTCTTGATGAATTGATGATCCCTGTGTCTTCTAGCCCTGGGGGATTTTACTGACTGTGAGCCTGTCCTGAGGATTAGGTGTATTCCTAAGCAATGGAAAACTATGGGGAAATAGAAACCAGCAGATGTTTTGCACTCATGGAAGTCTCATGCCTTCTACTGGAGCTCCAATTAAAGGGTGTTTATTAGCAGAATTATGAGGTGGCACAGAAGACTAAGATGCAGGGCCTGAAAGGGTGAGAAAAATCTCCTGAGGTGTTCATGGTACATAATAAATAAAGCTTCACTAGAGGCTATGTGAACTAGCATAATATTATATGAAGAAAGCATGATAACTTAAAGATGTATTGTATAAGGCCTCAGTCAACCACTATACAACATTTATAGCTAGTAAGATAAAACAGAAGAGATAAAAAGGGATCATAAGTAATATTCAATCCAAAAGAGGCAGAAAAAGGAAGAGAAGGAAGACAGAATAGATGGGATGAATAGGAAACATATACCAAAATGGTAGATTTAAACAAAAGCATATCAATAATCACACTAAATGTACGTAGACTAAACATCCCAATATTAACCAGAGATTGCCAGTTTTGACTAAATACCATGACCAAACTACATACTGATTACATGAATCCTATTTTCAATATAAAGGAACAATTTGGTTGAAAGTAAATTGTTAGGAAATAACCATGTATACCATGGCAATACTAACCAAAATTAAGTTGGAATATCTACATTAATATCATACAAAATCAATTTCAGAACAAAAAACATAACTGGGACAAGGCTGAGACATTATATACTGAAAAAGTCCAGTCTTCAAATTTTGAAATATTAATAGACCTTCAAAATACATGAATCAAAAACTGGTACAACTTCAAGCAGAGATAGTCAAATCCACATTGTCAGAGATTTCAAGATTATTCTCTCAATAATTCACAGAGTACACACAAAACTGGTAGGCCTGAATTACAGTACCAACAAATGTAATCTAATTGACATTTATAAAACACTCCGACAAAAAAACAGCAAAGTTCTTCTTTTCAAGTATACATGGAACTGTTACCAAAATGGCACAGATATTTTCTGTGCCATTAATAGAATAGGATTTAATTCATACAAATAGGGTTTCTGGTCATGATTAAGTTATAAATCTGTAACAGAATGATATCTAGGAAATCCATCAAAATTTAGAAGTAAATACCAAATAAGAAATTCAAAAAATAAAATTAGAAAATATTTTAAGCTGAATGATAAAAGGAGAACATATCAAAATTCTTAGATTGCATTAATCCTATAATTACAGGCAATTTGTGGCACAAAAACATCCACAATAAAACGGAAGAAAAGCCTCATATTAAGACCTCCATCGCCACCTTAAGAGGGTAGAAATACAAAGCAGACAAAATCTAAGCAAGACAACATAAGGAAATGATGAAAATCAGAGTAGAAAACAGTGAAATTGAAAAAAATAAAACAATATAGAAATCAATGAAACTAAAAGCTGGTTCTTTGAGAAGATCTATACAATTAATAAACATATACCAGACTGATCATGGAAAAAAGTCTTAATACAAACTTCATGTTGGTAATGAAGGAGAAGACAGCACTGCAGATTTTACGGATATTAAAAGGATAATAAAGAAGTGTTATGAACAACTTCATGGTAATCAATTTTAAAACTTGGATGAAATTGACAAACTTTTAAAAACAAAAACTATTAAACAGAGAGAAAATACAATAAATAGATAAGATAGATAAGTTGATCAAGGTAATTCAGTTTATTAATAATTTTTTAAAATCATCTCAATGCATGCAAAAAATCATTTGACAAAATTCAATATCTATTCTTGCTAAAACTGTCAGTAAACTAGGAATAGAAGTGAAACAATTGACTTTTCTTTGTGAAGAAGAGACATAAGAAGAGAGAAGGGTCCAGAGGAGTATGTATTTGAGCTGAGTTTTAAAGTGGAGTGGTTATTTCCAAGTAGATGAAAAGTAAAGGGGGCTCACACAATAGCGGTCTAGGCTTTGGGAAAGTCATAGAATTATTATATTTTTAAAGTATACACATATATTTAAGTAGTTCTCTACACTTAGAATGTAAGTTATTGGAGAAGTAGGATGCGAAAACATAAGAACACATGATAAATATAGATTTTGTTTTGTTCACTTTTGTTTGGTTTCCTTCTATGCATAGTTTGCTGAGCATTTTTGTCAGGAATATACATTATATTTTGTCAAATGCTTTTTCTGTACAAATTGAGATGATCATTTTTTAATTGCAGAAAATATACATAAAATAAAAATGGTATCATTTGAACCATTTTTAAATGTAAAATTCAGTGGCATTAAGTACATTCACATTGTTGTGCAACTGTTATGACTATCCATCTTCAGAACTTTGTTTTCATGCCCAACTGAAACTCTGTACTCATTACATAGTAACTCCCCATTATCTACACTCTCTGCCCCTGGTCACCACCATTCTGCCTTCTTTCTCTATAAATTTGAACACCCTAGGTACCTCATATAAGTGGGAATCATACAATATTTGTCCTTATATATCTGGGTTTTTTTACTTAGTGTGATGTTTTCAAGGTTCATCTATGTTGTAGCATGTGTCAGAATTTCATTTCTTTTTAAGGCTGATTAATATTCCATTGTATATATATATCACATTTTGTTTGCCATTCATCCATGGATGAGCATTTGGCATTGAAAATAATGTTGACATGAACATGGATATACAAATATCTGAGCTCTTGCTTTCAATTATTTTGGGTATGCATTAAGATGTAGAGTTGCTGGAGCATATGGTAATTCTATATTTAGTTTTTTAACCATTATATTATTTTTCATAGAAGCAACAATAATTTGCTTTCCCACCAGCAAAATAAACATGTTATAATTTCTCTTTGTCTTCACAAATAGTTGTTATTTTCCGTTTCTTTTTTTTTTTTACTGTATGTTAGTCATCCTAGTGGGTATGGATTGGTAAGAAAACCATTTTTATTTACTCTGTTAACAGGGCGAATTACATCAACTGATTTTATTTTGCTGATAACAAATATTTGGAACAAAAATTTTATATAACAATTAAAATTACAGTTTTTATTAATTTTGAATTTAATTGTTAGTAGATGTGTTTACTTTCTTCATAAATTTAAGTTTGTGAGCTTCAATCAGAAATTGTAATCAAAACTTTTAGTTTAGAAGAACCCTAAACAAAGGGCCAAATTAATTAATTCACCACCATTTTCCCCAGAGTAAAGAATCTCTGGGGGGTGGGAGATAAAAAAGAATCTCTTCTAATTCTTAGTTTTAATTGTATATGTATAATATGGTACTATATAATTTTTTACTGTGAATTACTATATTACTTTTTATATATAATTCCTAACAATATAAGAAGGAACCATAGTTAGGTTAATAACATACTATGGGTAATCAAATAAATCATTTTTTAAGACTTAAAGGTCAATGAGGATTTATGTAGAATTAGATCTCTCATTTGAGGTTCTTTGGTTTATTAAATTAGGATTAATTTTATTTTCTAGTAATATCATTGTATGACTTTGGATATGTTAAGATGCTTGTATTTATTCATCACTATTCTTGGTGTCAGAGAAGCAAATGTGTGTCTGAGACTATCCATAGATGCATTGGCAGCTGAGTGGCTACTACAAGGCAAGAATCAGGAGAAAGGGAGTCAAAGTTCAGCTGTGAATTTATCTGTTCATTAGTTAAACCTGACTGTACTGAATGGCTACATTGAAATGGAATAATGTAATGAACATTCAATATAGAGGTGGTTTGCAGTGGGATAAACCTATGAAAGTAGGTTTGAAAGTAGCCTATGAAAGTAATCTGTTAAATTAATATTAATCCTCTTTTCTCTAGTTGAATGACCCTTTGTGTATTGAAAGTAAATATGGACACCATTAATTATAGTGGAGCTAAGAAAATGATTAATCATATTTTCCAAATCATGTAGGTATTATTCCATACCATGGACTGACTATTAATGGTCATTAAATTGAAAATTGTCTTTTCAGGTTCAGAAATAAAATATTTGTTTCCATTTAAATAATTATATGATTTAAATAGTCATACAAAACCATTATTGCCAATGTGATTTTCATGACAATCTTTTGTGACATATGAACAGGCAAAATTTTATTTATGTCCCACAGGTGTGTAGCTCCTCCTGAAGACCCTACACTTACATTCTAAATGCAGCTGCTACTTACATTCTTCGGTTTTCCACTCATCTCTATCTTGAAATTCTTTTTGTGGTAATAATTATGCATTATTTCTTTAGAATTATTGAATTACATTGGCATTTAAAAAGACACTACAGAAAACTAAGAACAGCAAAAAGTCAAGTAATTAAGAAAATACAAGTATAAAATCAATTTTTCAAATTACATTTTTCTGATCCTACAATTATATAACGATAATAAAAATTTATGAAGAATCCACTTTCTGGATTCTTTTCTGCCATTAAATTTCATACTTTAATCACTGGTTTATTCCTTGCCCCAGGATATCTTTCCAGAATATTTAGTATCTAACACATACCAAGGCCAAATAAATCAGCTCTCATTATTTCAGCTCACTAAGGCCTTCCCATTTGTTCTGATTTGAGGTCTGAGACATAGAAGGTCACAGCTGTCAAGAGGAAGAAGATTGTTGGTTAAAATTCATCAATCTCAATAAGATGTCAAAGTCTTCCAAGTTTAGATTATTTCTTTGTCAAAACTCTAGGGCATTTCATGACTTAAGGAATCTACTTAATACTGGTTTAAATGTAGTTAATAAAATAATCCAATAACTGAAGGGTCTCTATCTTAAAGACAATTACATTTCTAAAATATTGTACAAAATATTTTTAATGCAACTAAAGTTATAAATCATCTTAAAGGCACAACTGACACTAAAACTTATTACTTGTGATTTCTTAGGCATACTATCCTAGACTAGTTTGAATGTATTGCTTAAAAAGTATTGAAGAAAATTTTGAGGTGTTTTAAAGTAATTTTTAAAAAAGGTATTTGTTGTATCAAACATGATACAACCTCTGATTACTCCAGTCTATTGAAGATAATGTACACATCTTGACAGGTCCTGATCTACAAATATACATGCTACTGCGTGAAGCATTATTATACGAGTTTCTTGTATCTTTAATTTGCAAAACCAAATGCGAATAAATGAATTGTTTTCTTATACCTTTCTTGTACCTTTGACTTGGGCGGTGCAAAGGCAATTTATGTGACCAAAGCTTTTGTACCCCCATAACATTCTGAAATTTTAAAAATGTAATAAATAAACAAATTAATTAGATTCAATTTAAGTTATCTCCTTGTTTTTCAGAAGGGAATTTTTGGAATGATTAAGTTCCAAACAATAAAATATTTAAGATGGAAACCTATTACTATTACCTATATTGCTATTTTCTCGTAATATCAATATTACAAAATACTCAAATTCAGTTAGTATCAACTAATGTTTTGCCAATATTGAAAAACATGCCTTTAAAAAATTCAAAACAGATGCCTATTTTTCCCCCATCATATAAACCTTTCGCTTTCATCAAAGCCCTAATAGCTGGTTTTCTTAATATAAATTAGTGAACATAATCCTCACTTAAAATTTAACAACTTTTAGAAATCTAAAAGATTTCATAATCAGCATGGGCACATAAGAAAAAGTTTAAATTGATACTTGAATTAAATGTAATATATATGGAAAGGAAAGGAGAGATATTTTCATTTCAAATTAGAGTTTTTGGCAAAACAAAGATCATTTCCGAATCAAATACTAAAATATTACCTAGTTTTTAATTATTTAAATCATAATTATAATGACAAGCATAGTAATGTCATTATGCAATGCTCCTTACCCATGATGTCATTAAAAATATTGAAGCACAATTCTCTTTTCTTTTAAATTTTCCATTCTGAACCCATCTTTAAGTATGGTGACTTTTCATTGTTTGAAATGGTTTTATCTGAAGAAAATATTCAATAAATGAATCCTGAAGCTGTTTTGCATTAAAGTAAAAATGTAATTTCAGATCATCAGGAGGGTGGTTCTTGTTACTGTTAATAATAGAGACAATTTTCACATAATCTTCCAATGTTGATCACCTTGCTTCTTCTTGCCAATATTGTGTCAGGGATTATAACTGCATTCTTCTTGTCAATTTCACAGTGCTATATCGCTGTGTCACTGATTGCCCAATATTGATTCTCAAGGGCTTTGGTGTTGAGGACATATTGTAGAACTGGTGGATTACAGTCATCCAAAATGCAATGACACCCAAACTACTGGCCCCAAGAAGCACTGACATTGTATATATTTGATTTTTTTCATTACTTCTATGTATCTCACAAATATTTTATCCATTTAGTTTTTAATCCTAAAAGCTGCTTTGCAACATTATGAACAGAAAAGTAGGTGAATGCCTCAAAATAACCTTTGGACCTAAGTTTCATATATTTTGAAATGTGAGATATTTAGATTAATTTATGTAAGGAAAGCTATAAAATAATGTTAATTAAAAAAAAAATTCTTTATTGAAAAAATTCAGCTGTTTCTTTAAATTGGAGAAAATTTTTAAAAGGTATAGTCTAAGAAAACCCACTAGGAATGTCTTAAAGTGCTGTTGTGTGTTTCCATTACACATATCTATAATGCTATACATGCAATTTTTATGACTGATGTTATTTACTTCTTATGTTCATTTATTTTTCCTGTGACAAATTAAATATTTTTCAAATGCATGGAATTTTTTGCTATATCATAGTCCATCCATTTACTAAAATGCAATTTACTTTTTTATTTTTGTTCACGTTTTTTATTGTGATAAAAAATATAACATGACATCTACTCATTTACAGATTTTTAAGTGCTTTGTTGTTAAATAAAAGCACAATGTTGTACACTAAATCTCTAGGATTTTTTCATCTCGCGTAACTACAACTTTATACACATTGAACAGCAACTACCCATTTCTCCCTTCCTCCAGTTCCTAGCAATCATCATTCTACTTTCTGTATCCATGAACTTAAATATTTTAGTTACCTCAAATAAGTGGAATTGTAATTGATAAGTACAATTGGATCTGTAATTGATTTAGCACAATGTCCTCAAGGTTCATCCATGTCACAGCATATTATAGGATTCCCTACTTTTTATGGCAAAAAAAACCCACAACAGGTTCTTCAACACCCCCAAGGGATCTCACTAACTCTAACACAATGGACTCCAACCAAAATGAAATTTTTGAAATGTCAGATATGAAATTCAAAATATGAATTGTGAATAAGCTCACAATCTGGTATCAATCAGAAAGTTGAAAATCAACACAGAGAAACCAAAAAAATAATTCAAGATACGAATGAAAACCTCACTAAAGAGATTTAAAAAAAAAATAACAGAACTTCTAGAAATGAAAGTCATTTAGATAATTTTAAAATACAATAGAAAGTTTTAACAGCAGATTCAGCAAAGCAGAAGGCAGAATTTCAGAGTTTAATAGTAAAATTTTTAGATCCGGAACTAGGATCCAAAATATAGTCATTGCTATCGTCCCCTCCAAAATTCATATTGAAATGTCATCCCCAATGTGGCAGTACTGAGAGGTGGGGCCCTTAAGAGGTGATTGGGTCATGATGGCTCTGCCCTCATGAATGGATTAATCCAGTCATGGATTAATGGGTTAATGGGCTATGATAGGAGTGGTACTGGTGGGTTTATAAGAAGAGAAAGAGAAACCTGAGCTCTGTGTTGCAGAATATCTATATAATAAACAATAAATTAAGTAAAGTAGGCATTTATATAGGATTATAAGCTTGCTAAACTTACTTTTCCCCCCAAAAAAGAAATCAAAATAAAAAACTTCTACTTACCACCTATATTTAGCCAATGTTTAATTGACTTAAAAGTTCGATACTCTGTTATCAAAAAATAAAATAAAATTCCAGGCTTGTAAAATATAATTCAATTATTAAAATTCTGACTTTATATTTTCACAGCACTATATGAAGGAATTTCAGAAACAAAATGTTGAATAAAGGAATACAGGGAAAAACATACATTACAATGGTTCAGTTTGTAGGGAGTACAATTTATGCTCATCGAAGTCAGAATAGTGGCTAGTGTGGGAGTCTGAAATCAATACAAGAAAGCAAACGAGGGCTTTTTGGGAGATGTTACTGTCCTGTTTGCTGATTAGATGATGGTTTCGTGGTGGTTTCGTGGGCATGTTCAATTTGTTCAAATTCATCAAGTTGTTTGCTAATGTGTGCATTTTTCTGCCTGTGTATTATAATTTTTTAAATATTTAAAAATCTAAATAGATTAT
>CM052436.1:15503353-15526326 GCA_028533085.1 Varecia variegata
CCTAATTAATTACCTCATAACCTGGCACATTTCAGGCACTGTTATACCTCTAACTCAATTTCACAGCTATATTTGAGGGCCCCATGAGCCAAAATTGCAGGAAAGCTGACCTGAAAGGACCAGGAACACAATGGTCAAGCCTATTTCCAAATTTAACCTAGGCCTGGCACATCCTCACCAATTGAGGCAACCAAGTGAAGGCCCACTTAGAAGTAGACACTGATGAAAAAACACAAGGAGTATCAGACTGACTTCTTTAAGGTTAACATCCTCAGAAAGCCTATTGCTGGTGTCTACATTACCACTGGGACAAAAGGCAATACTTCTGGAGTCCAGAATATGCAAGATAAAGATCAATTAAGCTGCTTGCCAGGTGCCCAAAAAGCCAAATAGCGCTAAGCTCATCCATGCCAAACCAAGAAAATGGTTCGTTCCTTCCTGATCTTGGTTTTAAGAAGAAGAAGATCATCACAGAAACCAGGAAATTTCATCCTGAACCCCAGGGAGAGGTGGAGTGGTGGACATTGCCCAGACTTCACCATGCAGGGGCAACACAGTCTGCCACTGTGAAGGGGAAAAGCTATCTTGGTCAGCTTTGGTCTTCCACAAGACAGTGGAACCAGAGACTAGCAAGATCAGGGCTTGGGTGACCAATCCTGGGAAAAGCAGGACTTCCTCACATGAAGTGCAAAGGTCCATGGGGAGAAGAATCTAAGAACACCCTAAAATTGTAAGCAAAATTTTGAGTATATGCATGTACCGGTCAAAGTGGTCCTTTATCCTCAAATCCTGAACTAGAGAAAGGGACTAAACCAGTTGCAGACTAGGATACAAAAACCACCAGATGCACTTAGAGCCAGCCAAGTCTGAGAGTTCTCAAAGCCATCACTGAAAACTTGAAACATGGATTCAAAGAGGCAACTGAGCACTTGTTTTTGCATTCTCCTTCCTAATTGTATTTCGAGTCTTTTCAAAACAAATCCCTGGGAATACTCAGATTCAAGTATGCCCCTGGGCTTGGTCCACTGTTGCAAGAGTCTCAGGGATCCTCATACACATGCTTGAGTCACTCATTCACCAATGTTTAACAGCAGGATAGAAGATCTGACAAAGCAGGACTCCTTTCTCCATGGCTTGTGATTTCAGAGGTGGCAGCAGCCAAAGTGGAAAACACTGGAATTTTTCCTTGGAACTGGACTGTGATGAGAGGTTCCTGCCATGAGCATAACCGACTGTCTTTTCCCTGACCCGTCCCTTCGTTTTTGAAGATAGAGCAGAAAATAATCTTCTCTGAAGATACTTGATAATTAATTGAATTTAATTTTGCTTTTTTTCCACATTGTTTTTCCCTTAGTGATTCACTCTAATTCTTATAGATTGTGAACTTTAAATTTGTGGGCATCATTATTATTGAAAATACACCCCTTTAAGTTTCTTCAAAGTTTTATTATAATTTTCACCTTTTGCCTTAAAGATTTCAGACTTCAGTTATATTTATTCCTAAAGATGTTATATTCCAATGTATTTAAATGGTGCTTTTTAAAAAGTAGATTGTTAGGTCTATAATGAACTTTTCTTATTCATTGATTTGTATAAAACATTGATAAACTCTTTTTTATTTCAGTAAATGAATAAAATGAATACAATATTTTGGTATATTATGGTAAAATATTGACAACCTTTTTTTTGTTGTTTGCAAATCATGTGTCCTCTTTAATTTCCTGATAATAATGTTGCTATCACTAATTCAATGTTGAGCTGAGTTCATAACAGTTGGCACCACACAACCGATTATGTTTAATATGCTTTTGGTTTACTTGTTTTACTGTTAAAAAGATTAAGGGAATTTCTCTTTATTGCTATTTCATAGGAGTTTTAATCATACCTGTCTAGTTAAATAGATCGAATTATTTTTCTGCATGTATTTTTAAGATCATATGAGACTTAATAATAAATATAACTACAGAAATCATAATAGAATATCATCAAATCTGAATTAATATAAAAGGTTTTTGCCCATTGTTTTCTTTTCCAATGATCTCCCTTCCTCATTAAGGGAGGCTTCATTAAGACGTGTGGCTTCATTGAGAGGTACTGGTACTTTCTTAGGAATATTAGACCTTTTTCTTATTAGCTTATTACATCCAACATTCCTTGATGTAATGATAATTATATTTAATTATTCATATTTATAGTTGTTTTCAAGAACCTTCTGTGAGAGTGTAAAATGTTGTTTGTAGAAAGCTAGTAATTTTAGAGTACAGTACTTGTAGTTAATACATTAGGCCTATATAGTAATGATAGTGTATATATCTATATTTGTGTCTATGTGAAGAGTTTCTATGAAATATTCCCCCCAAACAATATTAGGTTGTTGGATTTTTAACAAGGAATAAATGATGGGTAAATGATTGCTTTTGGTACAAAGGCTCATATTCATCATATGAATATTGTTGTATCTGCTCTTGCCTCACTGTGTTCTGAATAGAGGAGTCTTCCTGAAACTAGCTACTGATGAGCAGAGGAGGTTTGCTGAATGTGTGGGGTTCACTAACAGTCTGGTAATTATGATAATATGTCTTCTAATATTTTTCTCCCATCATGCTCTTTTACACAGGTTTTGTTAGAATTCCCTTTCCCATTTCTCTTCTATATATCTTAAACATTATATAGTTTTCTAGGACCTTTTAGTTTAAGTTCAGTTTCATGTTCAGGTATTTGAAAGACCACTGCTCATTTTGTTCTGTCCCCTCACCTTTCGATCCTTGTGCCTGTGGACACTCCTGGCTCTGAGGAAGGGAGAGGGGGTGGCAGAGAAAAGCAAAAACATTCTTTTCACTCGGTTGGTTGTGTGCTCTCTGAGCTGTCACACAACTCCACCAAGGAATATACTCAACATTAGGCTCCTTTGTTGTGAGTTCTTTGGAGAATAAGGTAAAAAGCAGATGCCGGTCTCTGTTCTCTCCAAATTTCTGAGGACTTGTGAGGGATTTCTAAAAGCTTTTACATGCCCTGCTAAGCGTCTTGGTTCTTATAACAGTACAAACAACCTATATGATGTTTAATTCAGCATCATCCAGATAGAAAGATAGACGTTTTTTTCCATTTGCTTGCAAATGTCTCCAAAACGTATCTTGAGGCTAAAAATGACAACATTCTTCATATAATCCTTGATACTAATGAATGTTTAGCTTTCTTTTTATAAAGACTAAACATAAGAGACTAATATGATCACTTCTTAGTAAGACCTTAATTAGAGCCTCTTCTCTCACTGTCCCTCTCCCCCTTTTAGTATTATGGGAGGTACATGTCTTCTTTCTCTCTTGCTTTAAGGATATAGCCAAAATTCTGGAAGATCAAAAAATAAAAATAAAAACAGGAAAGAAAAGTCTTATTTCAAATCCAGTTTTATAACTATTAAGGTTGTGTATAAATTAGTTTTACTGGGTATGCAATTTATTTAATAATTCAAATATCTGCCTCAGGGATGCCTTTATACAAAACTTGCCTTTTCCAAGTGCAAGTATAAAGAAGAAAGAAGTGTAAGATGTACAACATTCATGAAAATTTCATTTTTGCTCTCTTAAACATATAAAGTGGAGAGGATAGCTTATATAGAAAGTAAAATACCACGAGAAATATTGTCTGTATATTGTTTAATTTTTAATACAATAGAAAAAATTAAAATACTGGGATTTTTTTCCACAAGAAAATAGTATCCTTATCAAAATGCACTGTACTATGGTACTAGAAGTTATATAAATACTGAAATACAAAGTCAAACAATTATATATAATTTTATGTTTTTGAGTAAAGTTGCAAAGATGAATGTGATTATATTTACATGTGTGTTATGTATCTGGAGATTTTATAGACCTCCAGGAATGAGCTATGATTGTTATTGATCTATCTTCCTTCTGCCATTATTAGAAAATTTTAACTCTTAAGTCCATGGGCCATAAAGTTAATTATTACTAAGCTCAAAGGTATTATGTTTTATATTTGTGAGTTAATTTCTCAAATTAGAAAGAAAATTCTACAACAGATTTCATAAACATATTTTCTCTTTCCTCTTTCTTCCTTTCTTCTATAGTACAGTTAATTTAATTAGTGTTTTAGTGAGTTTCTTTCCATATAAACTCATTCAATTTCTCCCATATCTGTTTTTATTTCTAAAACGAAATTTGTCTCAGACTTTATAGACATTTTACAGAAACTTCCAGCTAATTACATGACATCATGCTTATTTGGCAGAAAAAAAAAGGATGAATGAAAATAAGAAAAATCTTTAGCTCTATTGATAAAATATTTCACAGAAATATTTTTAAAAACTAACGTTTTTCTCACTGCCTATGTATGTAACTAATATCATTAGTAGACATTATACTTGATTCTTCCAGTGAATCAATAATTATTCAATTACTTTGAATAATTTTGAAGTAATTCTTCATTTGGGAAGCTAATTGCATAGAAATTGGACAAGCAGTTTTATCTCTTCTTATCTAATTAATAAAAAATGGGAAAAGTAAATAAAAATATATTTTTTTCATAGAAACAATTGTATGTTATTGCACCAGCAGCTGTTACATGCAAGATTTTTATAAAGAGAGGAAAACTGCCTGTGGGTGTGTGTGTATACTACATCCATAGGTAATATGTAACTAGGGATGAAACTCTTGATGGTATCTTTCCTCCACAAGCCCTTTGGTTGCAAATGCTATATATTGTTTTATTTTACAAGAGTCAAGGAACATATGCAAATTTTAAAACGGATGATAAATTTGAATGTGACTGACCTGTGATAGTTGCAATATATGAAAAGCTACCATGACCCATGTAACAGTGGCTGAGACATTAATGAGCAATGGTGACCAGATCTACTGCTTCAGGGAGAACCTTTAAATGTCTAATAGGCATTTTCATGACACCATAAAAAGGAGGATTGACTTCCAGCTCTGTCTCCAGTCAGGAGGTTACCCTGCCTGCTTATGTAATTTGGAATCCTCTTACAAATTATAATCCTCACCCATCCCACAGTGTGAAGACACACACAGAGCTTTCTTGCATGCAACAAACGGCTAGTCCCCAGATTAATGAACTAATACTGAGCACCATCTGTGACTGTTCAAAGTAGAATGCCTGTGTGACAACCAGGCCAAGCCACAACTCTATGCTTAGAACCAGGAGTTAAACAAGACTGAGACTTTAATCAGAACACATCCATGCTTTGTATTTCTGAGTGAACCCAGTGGTGAACATTACAGGATCTAAAGTTGCACTAACTGGAAAAGAACACAATAACTAAGGCAAGAAAGGAGAAGTGAAGAGACAGAATGAGAAAGAGGGCGTGCATGTGATTAAAGATATCCTACTTTTTGTTTTATTTCAAGGGTTAATATGCTATTAAAAGTACTATTGAAATTAATAAAGGAAGATCTTACATGAGCTGTTTTGATCTATGGCAAAACAATCATGAGAGATTAAAAATAGCAGAAATATCATTGACATATATTATTTTAACACATTGACTGCCATAGTGAGTTGTATTTAACTTAGGCTAGTTTTGAGCCCAGGCCCACCTGAAGCAAAACCCTGCAGTTGGTTCATGAAAATCTTGTCGATGTTCTTATTGTTACAATTAATATTGACAATTTAATTCTAAAAATGTGGATTGTGTTGCACGTAATTCAAACACAGAAAACAATAAAAAATAACAAGTTAGAAAGGATTGTTTTGTTTTAATGAAACACTGTGGCCTCAGGGAATTTTTTTTCTAATACAAGAATTACATGGCGAAATGAAAGGTCTTAGAGGAGGTGGAGAAGAGATGCTTGTGAGCAATTATTTCCTGGGGAATTAGGTCGAAAAAGAAAGAGGATGCATTTGAGCTAATTAGATAAAGACTCATCACTGAAAAAAGTCAGAAACTCTATTCTTTTAATTTCATAAATTTGACTAAAGTTTCATGGTTTGGCATGTGAGAAAAATTCAAACTCACCTAATTCTTTCTGTAATGGTGCATCATTATCACACTGCCTTTAGGCAAATTCTGAACCTCAATGGGGGTGATAATCTTGTCAATATGTAAAGTCTTGAAGCTTCAAAATTTTAAAATTGAAGTCAATTGAAATCCTAAATGACTTTTTAAAATGAGTGTTTAAAAAAAAAATGTCCATACATTATAAAAAACAGCATGGGGGTTTCTAAAAACAACTATCACAGGACCCAGCAATCCCACTACTGGGTATTTATCCAAAGGAAAGGAAATCAGTACATCAAAAGAATACCTGCACCCCCATGTTTTTTGCAGCCCTATTCACAATAGCCAAGATATGGAATTAAGTCCAGTATCTATTAGCAGATGAATGGATAAAGGAAATATGATATATATTCACAATGAGATGCTATTCGTCCATGAAAAACCAAAATGCTATCATTTGTAGCAACATGGATGAAACTGAAGGTCATTATGTTAAGTAAAATAAGCCAGTCACCGAAAGACAAATATTGAATGTTTTCACTAATATGTGAGAACAAAAAATATTGATCTCGTAGAGGTAAAGAGAAGAATGATTGTTACCAGAGGCTGGAAAGAGAGTGGAGGGTATAAAAGTAGGTTGATTAATGGGTACAAACATACAGTTAGATAGAAGGAATTAGTTCTTATGTCTGATCACACAGTAGCATGAATAAATATAGTTAATAATAATTTATTGCATATTTCAAAAATAGAAGAGTTGAAATGTTCCTAACACAAAGAAATGACAAGTGTTTCAGGTGATGGATATCCTAAATACCCTGATTTGGTCATTATACATTGTATGCATATATAAAAATATCACATGTACCCCATAAATATGTACAATTATTATATATCAATGCAAATTAATATTTTTTTTAAAAATAGAAAATATATAAGATTGTGTCCTTAAGAGACAGAGGTCTGATTCATCTGTAAGTTTGCAAATGTAAACATTTTGTAAAACATGAAAATAAAATAGATTTGTTTAATCAAGTTGTTTGTAATCAACAAAAATCATGATATGCATAAATACAAATAAATATTCTGTCTTCCTTTTCCTAAGAAAAAGTGGAAAACTGTCATTGTCTTAATTGCAATAACATACAGACATTTCAGGCCCATGTATATATGAATTGTGCCATCTGTTTTAGGCTTTGTTAGGGAGTGTATGAGTATAGACACACACAAACACATATATATATATATTTCATATGCCTCCATATATGATGCATACATAATGTATATAGTTATCTCTATGCATTAAAATAAATAGAGGTCTTATTATATATGAGACACTGGGATGTTCTAAAAAATACATTAAATCATCTAATACGCATAGCAATCTAAGAAATCTCTATTAAATGGTATCATACCATCAGTACATGTTTGAAATATTATGTCTCTTGACATTTGGACACAGTGGAAAATATCAGAGGGATCAGTACAGGATCCTAGTGGTAATCAATTTCAGGATTGTTTAATTTTATATTTTCCACAATACTGTTTAGAATATCTAAATAGTAATGTTCTTTCTTATCCCAAATATCTGTATTAAAATATGATGTTATCAAGGTTTATAATTACATATCGATACCCAACTGTTTTCAATAATTAGTGTAAAATCCTATATCAATTAATTCAGAATTTTCTTTACTCCAAGGTGCTAAAATGTTGCAGAGTTTAAGCAAAATATTATGTACATGTTCATATATAATATTTAATAAATATAAATGATATACAAAATGAAAAATGCCAAGTCATTAAATTATCTAGCTAGATAATAAAATGCATTTAATCATATAAAATTACCGTACAATAAATTTACATAGATGTGCCTATATTAATAATAATTAAAAATGATTATCCCTGTAATAACTTTAATATACAGGAACACTGTTCTGCAGTTATAGAAAAATACTTACTTTCCTGAAGATATAATACTCTTGAAGTAATTTTTTATTCTTTTTGAAGTAGACTTTCAAAAATACTGACAACAAAGTATTAAAATTCTGAGCTGTAATTTAATTTTACAATACTGTGAAATGTATCATTACAGATCTTCTTGCCAACTGTCCCTTTTACGAATACAAATTACTTTTTTTTTTCCTTCCCAATAATCATGTGTGACTTAACATCAGACATAAGTTCTGAAAAATGCGTGGTTAGGCAATTTCATCACGTGGACATCCAAGAGTGTACTTTCACAATCCTAGATGTCATAGCCTTACTACCTACCTAGGCTACATAGCATGGCCTATTGCTAGGTTACAAACCTGTACAGCATGTTACTGTACTGAATGTTGTAGGTAATTATAACACAATGGTAAGTATTTGTGTATCTAACATATTTAAACATAGAAAAGGTATCATAAAAATTCACTGTTATAATCTTATGGGACCATCTTCATATATGATCAGAACATCGTTATGAGGTCCAGGACTGTATATCAATAGAACTGCAGAACTTTAAACATAATTATTCAAAGATTTCAATATGTAGAGATTCATCAAAGTGGAAATTTTTAAATTTATACACTGAATCATTCTATTGGGCCTTTTCTATTACACTGTGAATAGCTAAAAGGAAAAACCATAAAAAATAGTGTTTGATGGAAATATTGACAACAAAAAATTTTTTTCTTTTTCTTTTACTTTTTATTGATATATAATAATTGTACATATTTATGGGGTACATAGTGGTATTTAGATATATGTATTGTGATCAAATCAGAGTAATTAGCATATTCATCATCTCAAACATTTATCATTTCATTTTGTTGGGAACATTCAATATCCTCCTTCTAGTTATTTGAAACAATATAATAAGTTATTGTTAGCTATTATTTTAAATAATTTGTTCATGCCTATTTTGGGTGCTATGGAACAATGTAGAGAACTAAATAATGTAAAAACTTCTGAAAGCCTTCAAAACATAAATGTAGTATTTGTTGAAATCAAGATTGAGTAAACATCTTAATAGAATTTATTTTCATTTCAGTATGACAAAATAACCATTTACTTGTTATCTATTAAAATAATATTGGTATCTAAAACATAGCTAACAGAAAATCTACAGTAACATGATAAATACTGAAACTTCACTGAAGCTCTGAAATTTGATATCTTAGAGGAGGAAATAATTTTGTTGGGGTGGGCAGAGCATGTCTATTTAATACTTTTCCAAAACATTAATAATAATGCTTATGTCAATGAAAAATAATACTATATAATATTTTTAAATTTTTGAATTAAACATTTAATGCCAATTGAAAGAATAAAATACTTAAAGACAATTTAATATAATAAAATAACATGGGTTTTAAAGCATACCTAGTTATCACAAAATATCATTCTAGAGATTTTCATAAATATCAAATAACATATATGCATATACAGATACACAAAAAGTCTGTTATTCTTCCAAAATGATCACAATTATGAAATTACATATTTACATTACACACACAAATATTCATATACACACATTAATTTTTGTGTATTTTATATAAATATATGTGTATATATCACAGCAAAATTAGCTTCGAATATTCTCTACAAATAAATCATTACAAAATTAATTTTCCCTTTAAGAGTTACCACTATTTACGATACACCTTTTTTTAATATGTGTGTGTGTTCCTATAAGGATACAGTAACTTTTACATCATAACCAGTAAGTATCCACTCATTCAGCATATTCAAACATAACCCTTCCAATGGTTTTGTATAAGTTCCCAAATGGCAGAAGCACATGTGCTGTTAAATAGAATAGGTTCGGACCCATTTGGCAACTGTCATATCTGCTCCCCTTCCTCAACTCCCTTTAGTCTACATTGATTGCTAGTAAACCTCACCATTGCTAGGGCTGGTAGAGCCCAATACCTGCATCAAAAGTTTTTATCCTGAGACTCCCCAAACGTCCAAATTCTCTAGACATGCTGAGTGACTCACACATGTGGTAAGGATAGCATCATATTTTGATTATATGTTAAGGGATTTAATGAAAAAAAAGTAAGTAACGTACAAGACAAAATAGGTAATATCAACAGAGAGATGTAATCTCTAAGAAAGGAAATGCTAGAAATCAAAAACACTAACAAAAATGAAGAATGCTGCTTATGGCCCCATCAGCAAACTGGTCACAGCCAAGAAAAGAATCAGTGAACTTGCAGATATGTCAGTAGGAAATTCCCAAACTGAAATGCAAAATGAAAAATATAATGAAAAATGAAACAAGACAAACAATAAAACAACCAGAATAGAAAATCCAAGAACTGTCGGGCCATTTAAAAACATATAACATACATGTCACTTGAATACTAGTGAGAGAGGAAAGAGAGAAGGGAGAAGAAATATATTTGAAGTATTAATTACAAAGAATTTTTCAAAATTAATGACATACATCAAACTACAGATTCAAGATGCTCAGAGAACCAAGAAGAATAAATACCCAAACTACACAAAGGCATAAGGCATTGATGCTACAGAAAACCAAAGAGAAAGAGAAAATCGTGAGGTAGCCAAATAATAAAAATATCTTTCCTATAGGAGACCAAGATTAAGAATTAGAGTGGACTTCTTATGAGAAACCATGCAAGCAAGAAGAGAGTAGAGTAAAATGTTTAAATGGTTGAAAGACAAGAAAAACAAAACCAAAAAACTAGAATTCCATATCCAGTGAAATTATCCTTCAGAAATGAAGAAAACATAAATATTTTCTCAAATAAAAACTATGAGAATCAATCACCAGCAAATATGCCCTTTAAACAATGTTAAAATAAGTTTTTCATACCAATGCTTGTGAATAGGTCTGTGAATGGAGTAGCATTTCAGCCAAGATGAAGGTTATGCATGGATGCAACAGTTTGCTGTCTCTTAAGGAGTATTTACCTGGAATTCTACTATTAAATGTCCACTGTTTCATCCATAGAATTTTACACTGAGCCTTAGAGATGGCACCATTACTCAAGGTGACCATCCAGCCTTATAATGGGAAGCTGATTTTCACATATTTTCTATTTTCTTCATACTTACTGAAGTTGATACCTACCCCAAATGTGGGGTTTCCATTTTTGGTTTGAGTTTCTTCTGCTAACACATGAAGGGCTTACGGAACATAATTACGCATGCAATCCTAACCCATAAATACCTCAGACCAAGTGTCTTATTTTGTGGTGAACGAGAAGCTAAAATCAACACAGGATATTCTGATATCATTATATACTGTGTCACAGGAAAAAAGTTGGCCTGATTATTGAAGTAGTCTATTAAAAAAGCTCAACTAAAATGCTAGGATGGTGATGACACCATGTGGATTGGGGCATTTTTATCCCAGATGTGTTATATGTATTTAACTAAGGTCTGTTATACTAGAATATATGAGTCCTGGAGCCAATCTTCAACTGACTCTGGTCCCTTTGGGATCCTTATGTCAATTAATCAGTAAGGAAAGAAATGGGATATTAGTCTGGTAGAGATCATTGGCCCATATTATTACAAGGAGCTATAATATAATGGCAAAAGGTCTGAGTACATGTGGAACTTACAGAATCCACAGGACACCTCTCATTGCCTCTGTCCCTGGAGGGAGAAAACAGTGCGTTATAGTGATATCCACGAGCTAAGGGCTGATATCCATGAGATAAGGGCTTATAGATCTCAGGAATAAAAGGCTGATCACTTCAGAAGCCAAACAACTAGGGCTAAATGAATTTCTAGCTGAGGATAAGGAAAATTAAGAGTGGATATAGAGTAAGGAGAAGATGAGTATCAATAAGGATTCAGAATCAGCTGCAGCGGGTTCCTAGTCTACTAACTGAAAAGGCTGCTTTAGAGATTTTTACTAGTGGCTACTTTGACAAGCCAGATAATGGAATTAGTGAGAGGCCTGAGAGGAGAGCAGCAGTACAAGGAGTAGACCGTGGCAGAGGCTTTTAGAGCCCTGTGCCCCCTACTCTCAGCCCTGATTTCGGCGCCAGCTGGGTTAGGCAGCATCACTGTACACTGAAAGTTCCACGTCTAGCTCTTCTCATTTTCTCACTTTTCTTCCTTGGCAGTCCCCTTGTGCCTGACCCAGCACACAATGTTTTTGGAGTTTGCTGAGAATTAGCAATCTGGAAACAACTCTCAGCTAATGGAAGACAAGTATCAGTGAATAAATATTTCAGTTTTTTGTCCTGCACAGGCATAATTCTGAGGCACACCATATGTGATTCCTCAGAAGGTCCTCTGTAGGATTGAATTCCGGTTGCCTACAGTGATGACAGGCTTAATGATACATGTTTAATAAGCTCTTTTCACTTCCCCGTCTCTATTTACCAGGGCTTTTTGGATAACCTCTCAAGTCTTTATTGCAACCTGCAACAAAATTCTGGTCTCAGGCTCTGATGTTAGGCTAAATTCAATCTAGGAAAGCCTCTAACTTGGTATTTAAGTCACAGGATACCAAACGGTGTTTTAACTCAGCTAGAAAAGGAATGAACATTACCTAGAGATAAACAAAGAGATTTCAATAACTCAGTGCTTTCTCTCTGAAGAGATGGCAAGCAGGTCTGAGAGTGTTTTCATGTTAGCGAGAAGCAAGATATATTTTTATTCTGATTCAAATGTTTAAAATTGGTGAATTGTGATTTGCCAACAGGGACAACTTTGTTATAGAGTCTGTCCTAAACTGAGCATTACCACTGCCTTCGAAATTCTCTCCTGAATCTCATAAGAAAAGTTCATGACTCCATTTCCCAGATCTCTTTTCTTATATCCTAGATAGACTCTGCCGTTAAAGGCATTCATTCAAGGTTTGGAAGGTAAAAGAGTGAGACCATCATTCTAGGAAGGTTGTCGCAGGCCTATGCCTAAGCAAATATTTTATGTGAAAATCAATTTAACAGCTTGTCGAGAATCTTAAGCATTATCCACATTAATGTAGTATGCTGAGATAGTTGGCAAGAAATACCTAGACATTTCTGAGTTTTGTAGCACATACTAGGAGAGCTCCTAAGCATCATTCCTTTAGTGCTGTGCTCTGAGAAACCTTGTTCCACCAATGACTGCATGTGCATCTCTTTTCCTCAATTGAAGCTTTTTATGATGGAACAAATATGGGCTAAATGGCTGCTGAATGTATGAAAATGATGGCAACAAAGATATAACAGCATGAATTTGCAAATAAAATTGACAAGAATTGAAATCTTATTTAACTAGGCTTATTTCTCTGGGCCTATGCTTGGTATACCCATTTTTTTATGTGGTTAATTAATAAAAAGTACTTTTAATGAAATCATTTTTCTGGAATTGTTTAACATTTTCAGTGGTAAAACAATTTTTTTAAATCTATTGTGTCTTTTAACAATGCTCTAGCCATTCAAATGAGTGTTTAGTCTCTATAAAAATAACAATTCAATCAAGCATGTGGTGGAATTTTTTACTGAGAATTTCTTGAATTTGCATCATCTATACTTCTTATTCCTCTCTGTCTTCTATTTTTATGCCAACCCGAGAATAAAACTAAACAAGAAAACAAGCAAAACAAACTACACACACACACACACACACACACACACACACAGCAGAAACCAAAACAACAAAGAAAAGGAATAGTTCTTATGAATACTATTATTTGCAAAGATCAAGACTGGATCTTGAAAAACAGTATTGTAAAGGAAGGGTATATTTACTGGAAATAAAAGATAGTTTAATCTACTTGGTACAATAAACAAGTGGTTTTAGCAGATACCACAATGACAGCAATGTGGAACTTCTGAAAATATTCTTGACTATCATCACCACGGTGCCAGGGCTGCTACTTGTGTCCAGTGAGTAGAGGCCAGGAATACTGCTAAGCATCCTTAATGCTCAGGACAGCCTCCCAAGTTACCTGGTCCAATGTCAACATTGAATGTTGAGAAACTTTGCTTTAGAAGAGTAAAAGTCAATGCAAATGGTGAAGGGTGATTTAATTTGTTATTTTTAGGGTATTTCTACAATGAGGCAAGTTGTTTTCTTGTACTGAGTTCCCTTATTCATAAAATAAAAAGGGGAATTCTAATCCTAGCGTTGGGATAAAAAGTACCTGTCTATGAAGTTATATGTGCTATAACTAGAACAAGAAAAGTAAAAGAATCTTCTTGAATAAGGTGATTTTTTTTTCTTAAGGAAAGTATTTTAAACCCACAAGTCTCAGAAAAACACTTTTAAAAGTGTGGGAAACATGTCGAATGAAATGCAGACTAGAAATCTGAACTAAGAAAAAGATTGATGGATTTAAAGGATTTTCATGTCTAGAAAAAGAAAATGTGATTTACAGGTTAAGGCATTTCAGGGACTGTGAGAACCATATGAAGAAGCAGTTCCTACAGCCATCTCCACCCTCTCCCCCAAAATAATAATTATGCACGTGCTGAATAATCAGTCACCAGTCGCTTGATATTAATGACTGGAATGCGAGTCTATTCATTTGCCTTAACTATTACAGTGTGTGCTCCCTTCCTCATTCTAATCATCAACTGTAAAATGCATTAAGCCTAATGGGGAAAAATGAATCACCAAGTCTTATTTTAACAATCTAAAGATTTTGCATTTCTACCATGCTATTAACTCAACTAATGCTTTTTAGAGATACTGTTCATGTGAGGTAACAAAGAGGAAGACTTCCTGTGAGCACATCATTACAAGTTCATTTCAAGTTAGAGGAGTAGGAACAATTAACTAAGGACTTTTAGGCCATTCCTTAAAGAAAATTAGGAGAAAAGAATGAGACATTAGTTTTAGTTTTGAGTTAGTTACAATGAAACCAATAAGTCCATTAAAAGGAATATAGTATATATTTTTTCCTGAGAAAGATTTGTATGATTGCATTCTTCTCCACAGGCAACAACAAAACAATAGATTTTATATTTAAATTTTGAACACATTAAGTACCAAATTACTCTCCTATAACACATATTTTCCAATAATATAGTATCCAATTAAACAATACATTTCTCCCTCCAATGCACTCCATTCTCACCATCCTCTTGTCACAACACTAGTCAGTTCCTTGCTTTTCAAAGTGTGCAGTATAAGACTTACAGAAATTGAGCTTCAAGAAAAATTACAGTAGCAAGTATAGCATGTCAGCTAAAATAAAATACAACTTTAGGACAATGTGAGAATGAAGTCCAATTATATTGCTGTTGTCACATAGAGTTTAAATACCTACATAGTGATGCTAAAATAGAGCCCTAGCGGAGTAATTAATATTTGCTTTTTTATTTCATACATTTTTATTTCACCTCAACAACTCCTCAAAGATGTGCCTCTACAGATGACAAGAGTATGAGAAATGAGGTGTAAATTCTAATGGGAATTAATCGAGTTATCAAGTTATGCAAAAACTACCAAATTAGCCACATAATGTAGTCCATCAATATAGAGAGAAAAAAACAGATTGTTTTTAATCCAGAGTTTTTCATATAGCAATATTCAGCATAAAATTTGAACTTACTATTTACTTTGGCAAATTTGAAAATGAAATGGTCATGAGAGGTCAACACAATTTTGAATGGTCAACATGGCAGCAGCCATAAGAAATCTAAGTCTAGTCTTGATACATCCTCAAAGGTGTAGTCTTTACAAGATGATGTATCAAACAGCTCTCTATTCTTTTTCTGTAAATGTTCAGGTGCCCAACAGACATTTTGTGGCTGCTATGTATGCAGCAGGGAAAATAAACAACAAAAAAGTGTCAAAGAATATCAGATGAAAAAAGAAAAACAAAATGATGAAATAGAAAAAAATAAAGTCATATCCCTACATGGAAAGAAAACCTGAGGATTGTATTTTCTTAAAATATTTATACCTGAGGCAGATATACAAGGTTGTGGAAGTTATTCACTTAAGATATTTCATATTCTAGACTTTACTAATCCAAAGCAAGGTGTTTATCTTGATTTGAAAATGAATGTGACACTGGGAAAGAAGAAAGTGAAGCCATTTGCCAGTGTTGCTAGTTTTCCATAAACATGCAGCTCAGAAATCAACAAAGTTGCTATATTTACAGGAAATCCATCAAACGTAATGGAAGAAAATGGAGCTGTGTTTGCAGGAGAAACTGATTTGATTCAGAAGATATTTGATGATGCCTTTAATGCAGATTTTTGTGTAGCTGTTTCAGAAATAATGCCCAAGTCTAATCCATTAAAGAATAAATTGGAAAAATATCTAAAGCTTCTTAAAAATGCCATTTGCTGTGACATCCCCAAAATGTGTCAATTATTTAAAACTAGACATGAAATTACGGTAGATGTATAAAGGGGAACTTTTTCTTTACTTTTACGTAGGATGTTTCAGGTGACCATTTAGCTACCAATCTGTAAGCAATTATCACCGACGTCAGAAGCACAGATGGCTGATTTTGACTGAGCTCCTTTGTGATATGTACCTTTCTTAGTAGTTCAACAAGTAAATGTTGGTTACTAGACCCACTGTTGCCTAAAAAAGTAGAAATCAAAGAAGTAACAAAGAAGGTACCTAATAGTGTTGAATTACAAAATTATTTTCAGTGGATTAAGAACCAACAGAGAAAATTATTCAACTGCATAATTTCTACTTTTGGTATCCTGATATTCCTTGATCATGATACTTGAATGATAATTTTAACACTGAAAAATAATTATAATAATTTCAAAAATAAGAAAATATAATTTTCCCTGTGTCTGTAACTAAAAAAAATTAAAAAGCTATCATATTAAAATGGACCAAAAATGTCAATACTCATTTTGTTGATGTTTGAAAACTATGAGAAAAAATTCACATAACTACATGCAGCCCCTGTGGAGATCATATGTCTCTAAAAATTTAATATATATATTTTTTCACTATCTTTGAAAAGGCATTTAATTTACAAAAGCCCAAATCAAAAGTAAACTAAATGGAGCTATTTAAAATAATGTAGAAAGACTAATAAAATCACAGAGCATATTATTTTATTCCCATAATTTTGCCTTTGGAAGTATAGTTTTGCCTTTAAGTTTGGAAGTATAAAATCAAATGAATGTATTCTTATTGGGGTATATTTTGGGATTATTTTATCCATGTATTAATTCAGCAATTTTTTTATTACATAATTTTTACCAAAAATCGAATTTCCTGTTAGACTACAGTGTCCCAAAACACTGTGCTTATAATCTAGTGTAGAAAATGAATACTTAAATAAATAATGAATTATTGGTTAATTGGTTAAATAAATAATTAACCATGGCAGTTCAATTTTGTGAAACAAGTATTTATGATAGTAGTTCAGGGAGCTATATTTGCCCATAAGTAGACAATCTACACCAGGATTAGTGTGTTAGAGAAAGAAGAATCTAAATTATATATTGAAGGTCAAGTGAGAGTTGGCCAGGGAAGGAGGAGATGAAAACTATTCCAGGGAAAAGTGATGGCCAGACAGGGGCAGGGCATGAGAGGGGCCTACACATTGGTGACCTGAATATATTTCAGTGTCACCAGTGGACTGTGGGATTGTGTGACTTCTCAGAAAAAGGCTGGGAACCAAGAGTGGAAAGAGGAGTAGCTGAACGAGTGGCACCACTTGCATCAGTAAAAAAAGTCCAAGAGTGAGGAAATACGCAGTGGATCAGCACTGCTAGATTTCCATCACCATATAAATAAGCATTTATTAATAGAATTTTGATTGGAAACATTTTTTCCACTCACCCAATCTAACAGAAAAATGTTGCTTTAGAACAAAATGACAAATATAGACATTTTTTTTTTTATCTTCAGAAGCTGTGTAATCAAATCCTCACTTAAAAAGAAAAAGAACAGAAAGAGGTTGTGTTGAAGATATTTTTTCCATTTTTCTGAGGAAAAATATTTTCATAAAATAAAGTCTAACAAAGTTGTTTTGTTTTCAAAGACCTCATGTGTCACAGATCTCCCAATTTTATTTTATTTTATTTTATTTTCTGTCAAAGCCTGCTTGATACTTTGCATATTTGTCAATTTTATATGTATACATGTTTTAGGGTACAGAAATGAAGTAGATTAAATTAAAAACCTGTTAGAACTGAATCTTGTTTCCTTTTAACATACTCCAGCCTCTCAGTACTTACTGGAGAAGCACAGTGATCAAATAACCAGTAAGAAAATTCCCTAATATCTAATTTAAACCCGAAATATATATTATATCTGTGAATATTGTAATGTTGTTTTTACAAAATAAGGAAAATATCTCATTGTCTTCTAACATTTGTTATATGAAGGGAGATTTTAGATCAATCTGATATTTCTCCGTTTTTGTTATTTGAGGAGAGAGGCTGGATAATTTAAAGAATTTTTATATATAAAGTTTAAATATACAACAGGATTAGACACTTATGCTTCTTTTGTTCTTTTAATGTTCCTCTCACTTTTATTACTTTAAAAATGGAGAGTTTTATATTATAAAAACTATATCTGTATATTCTCACCAATATTAAAATTCTTCTAATGTTCAGGCTTCTGGATTTATTGTTCATATCTTTCTTAGTTTGTCATTGTTTTAAAACTCTTCTTCCCATATGCTGTAAGAATTAGTTTAATAGGCTTCTAATTTTTCTTAGCTGTGTTGTTCAAGTACCCCTACATATGCATGGCATGAAATATACTAAAATATGAATAAAAAATACTGCTAATCATATTGCTTTGTAACCATGTGTCCAAGGAGTTTTGGAGGCAGATTTTACTAGCATGTCAGCATGGTTTATTATTAATATTAGGCTAGTGAAAAAGTAATTGTGGTTTTAGCATTGTTGAAATTTGGTGTTTGCTATTGGAATACATTCTTAAATAACTGTGGTTATGTTATATATCATTTTAATGTGCATTTCTTGCTTTATTTTTTGCTAATGACTTATTACTTGCTGTTTATATTTATTTTAGACTATGGAAATGATGTTAGTCAAAAAGCAAATTCGAGCAATTTTCTTATTCAAGTTCAAAATGGGTCGTAAAGCAGCAGAGACAACTGGCAACATCAATAATGCATTTGGCGGAGAAACTGCTAATGAACTACAGTGCAGTGGTGGTTCAAGAAGTTTTGCAAAGGAGATGAGAGCCTCGAAAATGAGGAACGCAGTGGCTGGCCATAGTAAGTTAACATTGACCAATTGAGAGCAATCATCAAAGCTGATCCTCTTACAACTATTAATACAATGTCATAATAATAGAAACACAGTGCACAATAAATGAATGTAATGCACTCGAATCATCCCAAAACCATCCCCTTTCCCCAGTCCATGGAAAAATTGTGTTCCATGAAAACAGTCCCTGGTGCCAAAAAGATTGGGGACCACTGGGACATTGGATTTTCTAAAGGAGTAATTTTTAAGGAGTTGCTCTGCTTGCTTAATCTTAGAGATGAGTCAAAGTTTAGGAGCTTGTGGGAAAACATATGAATTAAACTAAAGTTTGGTAATGTCAAGTTAGAAAGTATATTGTCCAGATTGATCAATGGGTACAAACAGTTCAGCTCACTGTTGCTGAGACAAGATGGGAATTTGTAGTGTTTGTGTCTGGCCTTGTCTTAGGTAAGTAAGCAAGGTATCCTCTACAAGTTTTATCTAAGTCAAGTGAAGAAGGCTGGTTCATTGCAGTAGGCCTTTTCTTGGAAAACAAAAGGGGGGTGGGGTTTTCCCTAACCTTGGCTGTTTTTCAGGAGTACAGGGCTCAGGTAAAGTTTAACATTGTCAGCACCTGTTTTCCATAACCCTCTCAGAGAACTGTGACTTTTGTGCTGGTTGTATAGCAAGAAACACATGTTGAGACTTCATTCTGAGTGCCCAGTTCTGAGGTGTTCTGTGTAAACATCATTGGTTCGGTTCATTATTCAAGAGAGAAAATATAACTTGGTACAGAACTTATAGAGGAAAATTGTACCTAATTCAGGCCTTTCTGGATCCCTTGCTGTGAGATGGCTTTTGGCATTGATGTGTATAACTTTATTTAATACAACTGATATATATTCCTCTGACTTTAATTTTGTTGTGGTATTATGTCCTTGTCTTGCAATAAACCAATGATTGATAATCATTGACATTTTGGGTCCTGTAAGTTTTCCTTAGCATGCAAACTTTGTCTGTCACCGTGACTGAACCTCTTGGTTCTTAGAAAATTTATCTTTTTTATAACTGTGCTTGTATATCATAGAAACAAATCTATTTTTCTCAGTGTTTCAAAAAATGAATTCAGTACAGCAATAATGTTTTACTCTCCACAAAATTTATTATTGATATTTCACTACTTCCTTTACAAGATGACTTATTCTTGCCATGTATGCCATATAGATACACGGGAAGGAAAAAGAACTTGAAGATCAGAAATTCAGAATCTCTGTGGTGGAGGGAGATGGAGTCTTAACAAGATTTGTAGGGACTCACTATGACAAATTGTGCTGTGTGGTGAAGATCACCAGTATCTTTTGATCATTGTCCTCAGAATCCAGCCTTATCCTCTGCTAGTCTCCTGTATGGAATGGCCACTTGTAACATGGCAAACACAGGGCGTTTTATATGACAATACATGTATTTAAATTCCATCAATTCATGAAAGCCGGAGTAAAAATATTTGTTGGCTTCCCACTATCCTCTTTGCACAGATCAATGGTCTATCTGCCTATCAGGCCCTTTCAAATAACAGAGGTGGAGGCGCCATTGGGAGAGTATTTTAGTCTGTTTGTGTTGCTGCAAAGGAATACCTGAGGCCGGATAATGCCTAAGAAAAGAGGTTTATTTGGCTTACAGTTCTTCAGGCTGGACAAGAAGCATGGTATAAGCACCTGCTTCTGGTGAGAGCTTTCAGGCTGCTTCTGCTCATGGTGGAAGGTGAAGGGGAGACCTCATGGTGAGAGAGAAAGTGAGTGGGTAGGGTGTGCTAGGCTTTTAACAACCAGCATTTGTGGGAACTCACAGAGCAAGAACTCATTAGGGAGAAGATGGCACCAAGCCATTCATGAGGAACCCACTCCCATGACAAAAACACCACCCATCATGCGCCACCTCCAACATTGGGGATCAGATTTTGACATAAGATTTTGAGGGGACAAACATCTAAATTACAGTAGAGAAATTTTTGGAGAAGGGTCAGGACTCCTTCCTTTATAGATATGGCCTTATATATTCCCGGACATGAAAGGGAAACATGAGTCATATGAACCCTTGTATCAGTGTGCTAGGGCTGCCAAAACAAAATGGTATAGACTGGGTGGCCTAAGCAATAGAAATTTACTTCCCCATACTTTAGGAGGCTGGAAGTCCAACATCAAGATGCTGGCAGGGTCAGTTTCCTTTGAAGCCTCCCTCCTTGGCTTGCAGATGGGCGCCTTCTTGCTGTCCCTTTACAGGGTCATGCTTCTGTGCATGGGCATTCATTCCTGGTATCCCACTTTGTGTCATAATCCCCTCTTATAAGGACACCAGTCTGTTAGGGTTAGGGCCTACCCTAATGGTGTCAAATTTCACCCTAATCATCTTTTTAAAGACCCCATCTCCAAATACAGTCATATTCTGAGGTACTGGACATTAAGGTTTAAGCATATAAATTTTGGAAGAACACAATTCAGCCCATAACAGCCCTCACTCCCTCTCTAATCTATTTCCACTGAAAAGCCACAGAAATATTTCACATTTTCTAGGGGGGGTTCGTGACGCCCCCAATATAACCGGTTCCCCGAGTAGTGTGTGCTGCAAGAGATGGGAGAGACAAAGACACGGACACAAAAAGTAAGTTGAAAGGGTGTGGAGAATATCAGGGGACCAGCAGCATTTCCATGAACCAGGTGGCATTGACTGAAAATTAACACCTGGTTTTACTCTCTTTTTCATGCTATAGATTACAATGATTTCACTTGAAAAGCTCGGGGGTTACAACGTGTAGAAGTTTCAAGTCTCCCCTAATAGTCACAAGACGTCTTAGCTAATTACTCTTTTA
Organism: Varecia variegata; assembly: GCA_028533085.1. Classification (NCBI taxonomy): domain Eukaryota; kingdom Metazoa; phylum Chordata; class Mammalia; order Primates; family Lemuridae; genus Varecia; species Varecia variegata. The sequence continues at coordinate 15,525,321 of CM052436.1, forward strand.
TCTATAGAAGCAGGAACACATAGCTTCTTACTAAGCACAACTACGCCTTAAGGTATGTACAGACAGTGTCTCTGAACTCAGCAGCTGTGGCCCATTCCATCGAGGAACAAAGAGATTAGTACTTCTCATTGGGAGGTTAGCTCCCCATTAACCCAGGAGTTCTACTGAGAAAGGGGAGGGAAGGAGCTCAACCTGGTGTTTTTAAGTATTGGAGCCTGGGTCCCTTCTCCAGGGCTGACATTTTGCAATCTTCCTTTACAGCCCTGCTGCTTTTTAGGCAGGAGGCCCCTCAGGCTTTGAGGTGGGAGTCTGCTTTGCTGTACTCCCAGATTGCTGGAATGTCCCCCAACTAGGCAGTTAATTTCTGCCCTTATCTCCGGCTCCTGCTCAGGCAGCATTCCTTCATCTCCTCGCCTCCCATGGCCTCAAAATGGGGTCCTTAAGCCCGGGTGGTCTTATCCCCATCAATTTTCCAGCTTTGGAAAACCATTATTTACATTTTCTACATGTATTGGTTTCTCATTGTTTCTACACTCTGATGATTATTTACCAGAAGATTATGGTAAGACTATTATTACTTGTTACTCAACAGTCATTTGCTTGGAATCACTTGGGGTCAAGGGCACAGCATGGTGGGGGCCTCTCTGTTCTTCTGATTAAATCTCAGTCTTCTGCAGGCACTGTTTCCCAAAGTCTAGGGTATAGAGCATTTGCAAGGATCCTACCCTGCTTTCAGCTGTAGGTCAGGGCCTGGAACTTAATCTGCCACTCCCATGACATATTTTTTATAATAAAAAAATACTATTATTGCAGAATGCACTACAACATTTACATGTGACCAGGAAACCAAGTTCTCTACAGATGAAAAGCATCACTTTAAAATGAATTCCTTTTGTACCACATCAAATGATGTGCCTTCATCTTACACTTTAAAAAAAGGAGTATGTTTTGGATGGTATATCTCCAAGGACCACAATTCTCTATACATAACTTGCCACTATTGCAG
>CM052436.1:15526826-15548377 GCA_028533085.1 Varecia variegata
AATCACAGTAAAAAATATTTTGTCATGATTACTATTAAATTCATATATATGTATAATTTGCAAATAATTCTGTGTTTACATTTATCAAGTGCTATTTCAATATCCAAGAACAAAATTCCAGCTATTATCACAATTAGAAATATTTTTTAAAAACACATACATATTCCTATAATAATTTTATAGTCACTAATTTCAGACTTAGAATAATTGTATGAGGTAAATATCATTTTGATTAGTGGTAGCAGTGACATCTTTGGAAACTTGGACACAAAAATATTCTGCTGACTGCCTTCCCTCCTTTCTGGCCTTATTTACATACATCTCTTTTCACTTAGGCTGCCACCATTGACTGAAAACAAAAGGTTAGTCTCTCTTAAAAAAAAAAAAAAAAAGAAAAAAAACCTAGTCTTTGACTGTAATGTCTTAGTTCTGATTCACAATACCATTTGTGCATATAGGTAATCCTATTTTTACATGTTCTCAATATAAGAGGAATATGTATTAATAGTTATGCCTATGCCCTGTTAAATGCAATCTCACTGATGGGATATAAGAATAGCTAATCACTTATATTAACATTTAAATGTCTGATACCTTTGAAAAATAAAAATAAAATGCTGTGAAGGCCAAAAGAAAGAAGAAACCGTAGTGAGTTAGAAAAATCAGGAACCTTTATGAAAAAGCAGTATTGAGTTTGAACTTGAGGAATGAATAAAATGTCAACAGGTAGAAACGATAGTAAGAGCTTACTAGGTAGAAGTGTAAACCGTGAGCACAAGTCCAGATGTTTAAAAAAAGTGGGGATATTTGGAAAACAAATAATCAAGTTTGGCTGTGCTGAAGGTCAGCACAGAGAATTAACACACATTAAGGCTGGAACATATTTGGGAGTGATATTATTGGGAGGCTTGAAAGCTAATGTGAAATATTTTTATTTCATTAGCAATTATAACACTTTCCATGTTTTTCATTAAGGAGTTGGTAGGATTGCAATTTGGAGAATAATTCACTGAGTATTGAATGATACAGGACTTCAGTCAGGATTGTGGTAGTAGGAAGAGAAGAATGAGTTACAGCAGGAATTTTTGAGGTAGAAACAGGGTAGTTGGAAAATAATTGGGTATGAGAGATTAAAAAAAAAACTGAATCTGCATTAACTATGGGTTTTTAAGACTGAGTGACAGAAGGGTCCTGCAATTAAGAGGAATACGGAAGTCAGAAAGAAATACAGACATGAAATAATAGAAATTTGGTTTTGCAAATGTTATGCATTAATTAGATGGCGCCAGGGAATTGTGCATCCATATTGTGCATCCATATAAATAAAGAATGAAAAGGAGAGAGAATGACAGTTATATACCTGTTTTCAGAATAGGAATATTCATTGAAACCAGTGAAAGATATGATTGTGGTCGAAGGAAGTTTAGACATACTGCTTAATTTTTTTGTACTCTATCCAGGCCATTTCCCACTCAAAAATACCATCAATTTTGAATTTTATTTAATTCATTTATGTCAGCAGTCCCCATCCTTTTTGGCACCAGGGACTGGTTTCGTGGAAAACAGTTTTTCCACAAATGGGGGTTGGGGGATGTCTTTGGAAAAATTCTCATAAGGAGCCTACAACCTAGATCCCTTGCCTAAGCAGTTTACAGTAGGGTTTGAGCTCTTACAAGAATCTAATGCCCCCACTGATCTGATCGGAGGCGGAGCTCAGGCAGGGATGGGAACAATGTATAGCGATGTAAGCACAGATGAAGTTTGCTCACTTGCTGACAGCTCACCTCCTGCCAAGCTGTCTGTTCCTAACAGGCCAAGGACTGATACCAGTTCTGCTGCGGCCTGGGGCATTGGGGGCCGCAGATTTATGTTATGTTTTCTTCATTCAGAGTTAAACTGCTTATCAAAACAAGTTTCTCTTACACTCATAAATGTGGCAAGATTGCTAAGTGCCCACCCATTATTCTCTCTTCTTTCTTGCAGCAAAGTTCTACTTTTACTTGTAAAGGTAAGATGGTGAGTTTTTAAAAATAATAATATTTTTTTTCTCACCTTCTCTTCACAAGCATCACATTTTGGCCAATGAGGAATAGGGAGAAGTTCCAAAGAACTGTTCATGGGCTCAGTCATCCAGCATACTTCCCTAGTTGCTCATTCCTTTCTTCCTGCCTGAAACATTGACATGATAGCTGAAGTTCTGACAGCCATCTGAAGAGCAGAAATATGAGACTCATACCAAAATTCACAAGGAGCATGTTAAAGAGTTATCCTTTGATGGCGCGGTGACCCTCTGCTCTAATCCTGAACTCTCTAATCTGAATTTCTATATTTGAGAAAACATTGCATTTATAATTCATGTAAGGGACTATTTTGGAGCTGCTTCTTGTTCCTAGCTGAATACATTCCTAACTGATCAAATTAATTCAGTGTTTTCCTGTGCCAACCTGCCATAATACAATTGTGAGGATCTGCTTATCATCCCTATGAGCAATGCATCAATTTTGAGGGAAAGCAATATAAACATCCCATGATAAGCCATGACATAATAGATGTGGCCTAACAATATGCATGAAACTAAAAATGGATTCAGAAAGAAAAGAAAAGGTATGTTTTTTGGATGGCAGGGCTGTTTATTACCTTGAAATGACTTCAGTTTCTTATTGCAATCACCTTGGTTAATAAGTAGGAACAAACATATATTCATCTAAGTTAACATTCCACCAATCAGATACCAGCTGAGAATGTCTAACACCTTGATGTCCTTTGATTACCTATTCCTAGCATGCATGCTTGGTGCAACGTGAGATGTGTGCAGATACAGTAGGGGCAGGTAATTTGACCAACTAGTGGCTTGCTTCCTTTGAGATAAGCAGCATACAGAAAATAGTGACAAACAAGAGAACTGGAGGCATGAAGAAATATATGAAAAGCAGAAAACCTGATTACCTTATCTTGAGTTTACCTTATCTTGAATAATTTATCATTCTTTTTTCATCATTTATCTCCCCTGCACAGTAATCAGTGATGTTAAAAAAAAAAGAGAACATGCTGAATTTATGCTATTAAAGCTGAAAGCAAAAAAGCAAATGCAAAATTAAATATTCAGGACACTCTAAAACTCCCAAACAAGTTAACTTTTCTTTTCTCTTATTTGATAAATGAAGAGAAATGGATTTTGCACATATTTATTAAATCATTGCATTTATACATTATATTTTTGCTATTATAGAATGAACAGAAGGAATAGAGAAAATTTTCAGAATCCAGCTCATATTTGTTCTAACCATGATATATATATATATAAAAAAAAAAAAAAACAAAAAAAAAACAGGAAGCTATTCTATCTTTAATGCTTCACACTTCCCCAGGGGAAAATGGAATGTATCCATATCAAATATTTGGTAAAATGCTTAATAAACACTAGAAGAAACTTTTGATGGCTCACCTGTGAGATATTCCTCTCTTCTTCACTTCTTTCACAACCCATACCTTGTATAGGTGTTCACCCTTCACTGTAGGATGCAGGTATGGCCAGTCATCCTTAGCTCTGGTTATCAAACACTATCAGTGTAAACCAATTAGTAGGCTTCATTATCCTTTACAGTGATTGAGTTAGTCATAGACTGGTAAAGAAGTTTTAACCTATGAGATCAATAGTAATATCTGCTAGAAAGTTGTATAAAAGCTTACTTTACTCAAAAAAAAAAAAAAAAAAAAAAAAAGGCAAGAAACCAAGCAAGGAAAGGAGGAGCAAAGGAAGGATAAAGGAAGGTGAAGAAAAGAAGAGAGAGAGATTTCTGTTGCTTATTCTAAATTTTGCATCTAGATCTGCTGTAGCTTTCTTTTGACCAAAAGAAGAGCTCACCTAACAGTAAGACAACAAACAGATTTTGACACAAATTTGAAAAGAAACTAAGGCCTTAATGATATCATTAAACTGCTGAATTTACAAATCTGAATTTTTTCTACTTCCACACTTCTTGCTTTATTTAATTTGTTTCTCTTTAAGGTGATTGTGTAGTGTTAAATGTTACTTGCATCCAAAACCACGTTGATGTCCAAAGTATGTATCAACTAAACCAATGTCTACTGAATGGATAAAAAGCATTAGAATTTTCTTGTTAATGTTGATTACACACACACACACACACACACACACACACATAACTATTTGAATTTTTTTTTGAAGACCAACATATGTTTTTTCATACTATGATTACAGTGGGCAGGTAGAATGATATGAAGCATATTTCACATCAGGGTTTTTTTTCTAAGATTGAATTAAGAATGGCCAGCATCATAATTATCTGATGTTGAAAAATTCAGATACCTCCCAGGTCTCCTCCCCTGACATATTGAATCTGACTCTCTGGGAAGTGGTGATCCAAAATCTTAAATGTCAATGCGCAATACAGTTGGATCTTAGCTATTAGATATGTAGTGAACTTTCTGTTTTAGAAAATCTCCACTTCTTTGCATTTTTTTCAATAAGGTGTAATCCCAATTAGTTTAATATTATCAAAATCCAGCTTGTTACAAAAGTCTAGATGTTTTTCCAATAATTAATTCTCTTTAACACCACAGAAGTTGTCACTTATATTTAAAATCTTAGAAGTAATTAGCATCAGCAAATGTAATTCCTAGGAATTCATATAACTTTAACTTGGATAATTTTAATCAATTCCAGAATATTACTGATAAAGAAAATTAGGTTTTTATTAGCTTTATCTCAATAAATTTAAAAGTTTAGGATGGTAATAAGATTGTTAGTAATCAGTGCAAGTAGTTTGTAGAATCACTGTTCTGGAAACATAAGTAGAGGGATTCAATTCTAATGATGTTAATTCAGTGTAGATTTGCATGATCACAACTGTTTCACCAAGCCTGTTGTCTTAATGACCAACACAGCAGATGCTTCTCCTTTTCTTAAGCAAAACTCATGGAGATAATTATTAGATTCATCATAGACCAAAGGAATATACTCTCTGCTGGGGCTTATTTCCAATAACTGGGCTGTAGCATCTGCCTGCTGATCACAAGAACAAACAAGAGTGATTTACAGAAAATGACTCACTGCCTTTAATGTACCTGTGTGAATTTATTTTCATTCTGTGGTGATGCAACTACAAAGTGGATTTAGAAATATACTACTGATAAAAAATACTGGCATTTGTACTGGTGATTAAAACAGCCTCATTGCTGAATATACTTACTGAAAGATGTAAGTACCTAGAACTACAAAATGTCAATCACACTCTCTGCCAAGATGTTCTGCAGCAATATGACTTCTTAATGGGAAGAAAGTTGCCTTATTTCATCCCATGAAGTATTTATTAAACCATTTCTAAAAACGAAATCATATGCACATAAGCCAGAATAGTTGGGGATGCCTCACAAAACCTGATGTTAAATATGCAAGCATCATAATGTGTCATTGTTTAAATTTTTGTGATACAGAACTATATTTGCATATTAATTATTTACAACTTTACTTTCTTTTCTTTCTTTTTCTTTTTTTTTTTTTTTTTTTGTTTTTAGTACCAATGTGAGAGCACTTCTCTGAAGGTCCAATAGCTTAGGATTTCTGATTTGAGGGAGTACTTTTTCCCTGACAAGATAAGAGTATTTTTAATTGACATGACTAAAGTAGCAGGCTTTTCTCTCAAGCACAATTTAAGTAAAAATACCAGAACACAATGTTTCAAAAAATTTCCATCAGGATTTTTTAATGTACAATACATATTTAACAACTTAAGAAAAGTTTAAGAGTCTAAATAGGCATCCATAAACACATAAAATTGTTAAAATTATTTCAGTTTACACTAACAATTTAGTTTAAAGTTTGGGAAAGAAAAATCTTCATGAAATCAAACACATATTTCTAGTTTCCAATGAATCTGAAAGAGAAATTCACTAATAATTAGCATTTATAAAGAAAACTATTTTAACTGAAAATACAAAAAATAACTTTTAAGTTTATTTAACAAATGGGCTTATGTGCCTTGTATTTTATAACATGAATGTGTTTCCCTTCCTCAGTTGCAAAAGTTACACATTTCTTGAGTGAAATTACTGTGATCAGTAATTTCTGTCACCTCTGTTTGGGATATACATATCACCACATACTGCCACATAGCTGTATTTTAAAGAAAGAAAAAAATGAAAATTAAAGAAACAGTCTTGCTAATTAAATTATGTTTTGATGGTCAAAACCTGGCTCTTAGCTGTGTTCCCAGTTTCTAGATTAATGGCACATAAATGTTCTTTCTGGAGCTCTAATTCAGGAATCCCCTTTATATTTAAAATATTTTAAATTAAACCATGTCTAGATTTTAAACTATATTTAATGATATTTGATTTGCAATTAAAATTAGATTACTGTCTTTATACATCAACAGATTTTTCCAAGACATGTTCACTTTCTACCGAGAACCAGATTACTAGAACCAGAAACATTATCGGACATAGAATATTATGCAGTTGAAAAGAAGTGACCATCACAAACACATGAACATCCTATTCACTGTGTGAGCTGTGTGCACAACACGCTCACAACTCCCCCTACAAGGACATTCTCCTCTATTTTAGTCTCTTGAGCAGCTAATTTAATTACCCGATGTTTAGAGTTAGATGCATCAACGTTTTCAGTCCATGGCAAACATTAGTATAACATTTGTGCCTGTGTCTTTCCCATTGACTACCTGTCCTCCTTCATCTTCACTCCGCTCCACTAAACTCTCTCCTTTCCTTCGCAGCTTACTAATCCTTTAATGACCAGTTAGCCTTACCTATTCCCTGAATCCTCTCTGACATTCCAGCCAGTGTGATCTATTTGACGTTGAGATCCTATAGTGCCTAAGGTTGTTTCGTTTACTTTGACAGTATGTGCAGCTGAGCATGTGTTATGGGTTAGAGACCATGGAATATAAACATAGGTTTCATGAAGCTGTGCTTTCTGTCTAGTTTATTTTCAGTGACTAACATTTTACATAAAGTTATATATAAAATAAAAGGCAACATTCGTTCCTGATGGCTGGGGATTGAATAGCTCTACTATATCAGCAGCGGTAATTTATGGTCAAGGCTGTCCTTTTTTTGTGCAACTGATCATTTGTCTGAGTGTTAACAGTTATGCTACTGCACCTGCAGCATTAATTATTAGCTTAATTTCTTTATGTGTAAATAGAGAAATTGACAACCTGATTAATTAGAAGCTATTCCTAGGGGACTCTGAGTGCCTCTGGGGAAAGGTGAAACATAATAAATAAGTTTAATTATATTTTGTTCATGCTTAAACTATCTTGACATGATTTTATCTATTTAACTTTAATGTGCAAAGATAACAGCATATCCATGAAGAAAAAAGAAGATAGCCAATTTATTCTAATAATGTGATATTTTAAAATTCTAAATGATTAACTTGTTCCACTCAGAAACTTAGAATGACATTTAAAATAATGTTAAAATCAATTTTTCAAACTTTTTTTGTCAGTCATTTCCTTATTTATTATTATTTTATAAATTTCAGAATATTTTGGGGGTACAAACACTCTGGTTCCATAAATTGCCTTTGCACCACCCAAGTCAGAGTTACAAGTGTGCCCATCCCCCAGACTGCACACCTCACCCATTAGGTATGAATTTATCTATCCCCTCCTCCCCACTCCCATTTGCCTGACACTCGATGAATGTTACATAAAATCAATTTTTATATACACTTTTATTTAGAAAAAATCTTATACAGGAAACTGTGCATTTTCATATTTAGTGCATATACCAGAATTATGACAAAATGCACTCAATTCTAAGGTTCACAGTTAGGTTCAGCCTACAAGTACCTGCACATCTCAATATGTTTTCTACCTCGAAGTCACAACCCAAGACTGTAGAGTACTATTAGACAAACTATATTTAAATCCGGGCTCTGAAACATAACAACAGTACTGTCTTGAACACTATCATTCATCACTCTAGGCTTCATTTTCCTCATTTGTAAGATGGATATGAAATCATCATGCTCATAGAGTTTTGTGAGATTCAGTGAGATAAGCTATGTTAAATATTTAAAACCATGGGTAGGCTGCTGCTACTAAGTTTATGTTCACCTATATATTGAGAAGTGATAATATTAAATCCTTCCAAACACAGTTTCTGGATGGTCCACACATAATCCATTTTAAGCTTGAATTGAAATTTCTATTCTTATTTTCATTGCTATTCTTCCTTCACTTACGTCCAAATCTCTTCTCTTCTCTCTCTCTCTCTTTATCTCTTCCATATTACACATGTATATATTTATGTTTTATATACACATATACATATATAGACATATAAATGCATACATAGAGAAAGAAAGCACACTTATTTAGCTTACACATAATTTTCTAATATCCTAATTTCAAGGCCTACAATAGTGCCAAGTGCTATCAGGAACTCAAATACTATTTTTTAAGTAAATGAATGAATTTTCAGTAGAGGTCTAATGTTCTCCTGCTCTTCGACTGCTACTAGAAACTGATAGAGTAATGAGGACATATTAAAAAATTTCAGCATATTATTTTACAAGTCAGAATAGTAAGCTAAAACATTGAGCCGATATTTAAATTTGAGTCAATTAAAGATATTCTTTATCAGAAGAATATAATTTGAAAATTCTATTGTGGTCTTAGCACAGTGCTCAGCATAGAATTTCATTGACTATAATGTAAGCTAGTATGAAATTTTTCTTCTTTTTGAGGGATAGTTTATTCTGAGAATTTCTCTCAAATTTTCATTCTATCCTTTCCACACAATGATACAAAATACCCCTTGGATTTCATATGCAGATTTTATGGGTCATGTTAAATGCTAGAGACATGTCTACTCTAGAGCTCAGCAACTTGAAAATATTTTGCCAGATATATCTAAAAGTAAATGTACTTGGTAACACAAATGAATATACTCCCATTTGACAAAGATGTTATTTTAAAATGAGCTATAAATATGTTCATGCTTTAAACCAAATAAAATTTCTCCTGCAAATGTATCCTAAAGAATTGACACAGAAAAATTATAAAAATACTACTCTGTTTAAAATATGAAAATATTAGAAACAAGAACATAACAGAAGTGAAATTTTGTTTAGCCATTAAAATTATAATTTTTTTGTGATTTGACTTTTGAATTTCATTTTTTTCTTTCCTTTTTTTTATTTCAGGATATTATGGGGTACAAACATTTTGTTAACAAGTTATGACTTTGCCTGAATATAACAAAATCTGGAAAAGTCATACTATATAACTTGCTCAGCATAGCTTAGCATAACAAAAGCTATGCATACTCTTTTAAAAATTGCTGAATTTATATTTTCAATAAACAAAATTTAGGTATGCCAAATTTTCAAGAGCTGATGGGCAATATGGAGTGATGTGGTTATTTATTGTGCTATCACTGATGATTTGGGAAGGAGCAAAAAACCCCGTCACAGTGAATGGTGGGAAAGGGTACATATTTGCCTTTTATACATGTAGGAAAAGAAATAAAAATATTTTACGGCCGGGCGCGGTGGCTCACGCCTGTAATCCTAGCACTTGGGAGGCCGAGGCAGGCGGATCGTTTGAGCTCAGGAGTTCGAGACCAGCCTGAGCAAGAGCGAGACCCCGTCTCTACTAAAAAAATAGAAAGAAATGATTTCGACAGATAAAAATATATATAGAAAAAAAAATTAGCCGGGCATGGTGGCACATGCCTGTAGTCCCAGCTACTCGGGAGGCTGAGGCAGAAGGATTGCTTAAGCCCAGGAGTTTGAGGTTGCTGTGAGCTAGGAGGACGCCACGGCACTCACTCTAGCCCGGGCAACAGAGTGAGACTCTGTCTCAAAAAACAGAACAAAACAAAACAAAACAAAAAAAAACAATGACTTAGACACCACTGAACAGTAAAAAATAAGAAAAAAAGTTAATTAAGTTTCAAGTTAATATTAATTGAAGCTGTCGTATTTCCAAGTGTTTCTAAACTAAATGCTTTTCTTAATTCTTCATTGGGGAACTGTATATTCTAACAATTTATTCATGTGGATTCTCTAAAAATGACATGAAATTCTTTGGCCAGAGACCTTCAATCTCTGTTCTTGGAGGCTCCCATGGTGGCAAGGTCTGAGGATGTTGGAGCACTGACCTCCCCTTCAGTACTTCAACCAGTAAAATCCCTCATTCTTCTTCTTCTTCTTTTTTTTTTTTTTGGCTTCCTTGTAATATTTGTGAGAAATTTTCCATGCTGTATGTAATTTTGAAAATCAATACTCTAAGGCAGAGACCACAAAATGGTGTGCAAAAGCAAGACATAAACCATAGACATGGTGAGTTTTTTTTTGTTTGTTTGTTTGTGTTTATTTTTGTCTTGCACAGTGTTTTTAACATTGCCAATTTAGAAATAAAGAAGTAGCATTTCCAGCTGCTTTTGTGAAAAAAATCTTGTCATTTATGGTTTGCATTCTCATAAAGTAATAACTAGCTGGAACAAAGTGACCACAGTCTCCATTAGAAATGGTCATCAATATTAGCCTTCCTCTTGACCCCTCACATTTTACCATCACTTAAAATTTTTCATGGTCCACCAGCCTCATGTTTCTTGTGTTACCTGTTTAGTTCTTGTACACAATTGAATTTGGCCATTGCTAGGGTACTATCTTTTCAGTGAATAGTGAATCAACAAGTCAAATATATAGCAGCTAAAATATGGGAATGAGGACAAGATTAATAACTGGGGGCCTCTCTACTCCCTTCCCTTCCCTTCCTTTCTCTTCCCTTCCCTCCTAGCCTTTCTCTCTCTCTCTCTTTTTCTCTCTTCATTCCTTTTACAACAGATGAGGAACTAGCCATAAAATTATTCAAGATAAATAAATTTTTCATACATTAAATTTTAATTTGACCCCCATTCTTTGAGTGCGATAGAAAGTAAATCTCACTCAAATCGAGGTCCCTTTCTTTACCCCCATATTTTTCAATAGTTGGGAGGATGATTGGGATCTCATGGTGGCTTGTTTATCCTTCACATAATCTGAGACTTTCGTCACTGATCTGTGCAAATTACCACTGATCTGGTCCTTTTTTTTTTTTAAGAAAATTTTTATTTTTGATTAATAAATAATAATATATATAGGGTAAAATGTTATGTTTTGAAACATTGTGGAATGATCAAATCAGGGTAATTAGGACATTCATCACCTCAAACATTTATTATTTCTTTGTAGTGAGAGCAGTTAAAATCCTCTCTTTTATGTGTTTTCAAATATACGATACATTATTATTAAAATTATAGTCACCTTGCTGTTCAGTAGAACACCAGAACTTATTCCTCCTCTATAACTGCAAGTTTGTACCTGTTGTCCAACATCTTCCCCTTTGTTTATAGCTGTGGTCCGCAACCTCTGGGCGCAGGATCAGTAGTGCTCTGTGGCCTGTCAGGAACCAGGCCACACAGCAGGTGAGCTAGCAAGCAAAGCTTTGTCTGTATTTACAGCTGCTCCCCATCACTCACATCGCTGCATAAGCTCTGCCTATTGTCAGACTTGCAGCGGCATTAGATTCTTATAGGAGCACTAACCCTGCTGTAAACTGCATATGGGAGGGATTTAGGTTGTGCGCTCCTTATGAGATTCTAATGCCTGATGATCTTAGGTGGAGCCGAGGCGGTGATGCTAGAGCTGGAGAGCAAGTGTCTGCAAATACAGATTATCATTAGCAGAAAGGTTGGACTGCACAATAAATGTAATCGGCTTGGATCATTCCGAAACCATCCCCCCACCCCCAGGTGTGGAAAAACTGTCTTCCATGAAACTGGTCCTTTGTGCCAAAAAGGTTGGGTGCTGCTCCTTTACAGAAAAATGCTGTCATTTCCATGCCAGTCTTGAGAACATGAGCAACATTTGATTCTTTGTAACTCTGGGGCACAGAACTCTCCCTAAGGCTATTTTGAGGAAACTTCTCTGCTTTCTTCTGAGTCAAGCAAATTCCCAGAATCAAATAACACAAAAAATAGCATGCCTAAGTGCATGCATGGAACAGAGAGAGAAATACTGAGAGAGGGGAAAAAAAATCCAGCCTCACTTACAAACAGACCCAACAACCCATAAAATTGCAATGATTAAATCACATGTTCTTAACTTTATTCAAGTAGTAATGTCTCCCTGTGACAAGAGTCCAAATATAGTTATCAAAGCTCCACGATACAAAGGGATAAGTAAACCAACCAACTGAAAACCTAATTAAATTAACTGGACCATGAAGTAAACAAATGTGTAATATCTGTAATGGGATAAGAAGAAAATAAAAACTTTAAGTGTACTAGCACAGAAAAAGAGGAGGGACCTAGTTGTTCACAATGCTAATGAATGTATCTCACACATGCATAGGAAAGCAACATGGGGAGCATGCAAAAATGAAAGAGAATCAACAATATTAAATTTATTGATAGGGAATTAGGAAAAAATTTAAATGGAGTTCAAATTGGGAAATATAGCATAGCCACTTGACAAATAAAACTCAATACATCATCAGCCAAATTGTTAACTTTTAGAACTCATTTGTTGGTTTTGAAAATTGTGTGTGCACATGTGCACACAAACATACACATGCACACACATATACTTCATTTTATTGATATAGGATTATAAAACATTTTATATATAGCAGTTTTTTGCATTTATAATAGACTTTCTTTTTTAGAAAAGTTTTAGGTTCACAGCAAAATTAAGCAGAAGATACACAGATTTCCCATATACCCGCTGCCTTCATACATGCATAACCTCCCTCTTTATCATCATCCTCCACCAGAGTGCTACATTTGTTACAAAGGATCAATCAACACTGATAAATCATTACTACTAAAGCCATAGTTTATATTATATTAGAGTTCAATCTTGGTATTGTGCATCCTATGGTTTTGAACAAATTTATAATGCTATATGTCCATACTATAGATTCATACAGAGTTGTATCACTATCCTAAAAATTTTCTGTGTTCTTCCACTACATGCTTCCCTCCCCCTCAAAACATCTCTGGCAACCACTAATCTTTATACTGTCTCCATAGTTTTGCCTTTTCCTGAATGTCATATACTTGGAAGAATAGTGTATGTAGGCTCATTTAGATATCCTCCATGTCCTTTTATGTCCTGGTAGTTCATTTCTTGTTAGCATTGAATAATATTGCATTGTTTGGATATATCGAAATCCATTATTTCACCTACTAAAGGACATCTTGATTGCTTTCAAGTTTTGGCAATTATGAATAAAGCTTCTATAAACATCTATGGATAGGTTTTTTTCATGGATATACATTTTCATCTTCTTTAGGTAAATACCAAGTAGAGTGATTGCTGGATCTTATGGAAAGAGTATGTTTAATTTTGTAAGAAACTGCCAACTGTCTTCCAAAGTGATCATACCATTTTGCATTCTCATCAACAATGAATGAGAGTTCCTGTTCCTCTACATCCTCACAAGCATCTAATGTTGTCAGTGCTCTGATTTTAGCCATTCTAATTGGTGTGTAGTGGTAACTCATTGTTTAATTTTCCAATTTGTTAATAACATGATGTGGAGCATCTTTTCATAGACTTGTTTGCCATCTGTTTATCTTCTTTGGTGATATATCTGTTAAGGTCTTTGGCCTACTTTTTAATCAGGCTGTTAGTTTTCTTACTATTGAACTTTAAGAGATCTGTTTATATTTTTAAAAACTGTCCTTTATCAGATGCCTTTTGCAAATATTCACTTCCAGTCTGTAGCTTCTGTTTTTAGTCTCTTCTCGGTGTCTTTCACATAGCAGGAACTTTTTAATTTTAATGAACTCCAGCTGGTCAATTCTTTCTTTCATGGAATGTGCCTTTGATGTTGTATCTAAAAAGTCTTCACCAAACCCTTGGCCATCTAGTTTTCTCTTATGTTATCTTCTAGCGGTTTTATAGTTTTGTGTTTTACATTTAGATCATAGTAGTTTTGATTATTTAAGTGCATGAAGTGCATGTAATAATCAGAGGTCAAATTTATCTCTATATTAAAGTTACTTTTTCACATTTTGCTTCAAGATAGACCAATTTCTTCAGAGTAGGTATGGAAAACCCTGTTGCTTTCAGTGGCATCATTATTCTTCCACATAGTTTAACTTTTAGAAAAGATTGTTAATATTTTGTTCTTCTTTGACACTAATTTCCAATAGATCCTCTCAATCTGTCAATTAATATTTTGTCTAAGCAATTCATTTCTTCATTTCAACACTTGCTCTCACCACCATATTTATATTATTAACATCTCTTATTAAAGTTTTTCCCAAGGCTTACTTTTACCCTAGTTTCCCAGTGAAAGATATGAGCAAGAATTCTCAGTGAACAAAGTCAGGGACCATAAAGTCCACAGCACAAGAGAGTTCTACAAGCATAGAATAAGAGTCTAGCAGATGGGCTAACACTCTGAGGAGAAAGTTGTCACTTTTTGTACCTTTGAGATTTGATAACTTGCCTGGCTCAATGAACACAGGGTGTTTCTCATTCTTTCCTTTCCCAAATCATTCTTTCCTATCCCAAATAGTTTTGCACTTTCAGTTCCTTTTTCCCTGTTGTAAATCTGATGATATAGGATAACTTGAATTTTGTTTTATTTGTTGCCAGTTTGCAAGGAGATTATGCAAGCCTAATGAGAAGACTGACTTTGAATTTTAAACTGCAAATGGAATGGCATAGGTCACTTTAGTTTGTCTTCCTTGAGAAGGGGATAATTGGAATTTATGTGTCACAGGCAAGATATGAAAGGCAAGCTTAATGCCAAAAGCCTACATTAATACAAATATCACTAGTATATCCAATAAACTGAGACATCCGATATTCCCTTGACTTGGAAGTCTTATCACTGAGTTTCTGCCATTGTTTTGGCTTTTTTTTTTTCTTATCTGCATAACGGGGGAAATAATAATATCTCTTTATAACTTCTCAGGGAGAATTACGTGAGACAATTTGCATAGACTATACCAGTATGACATATATATGTTAGCTACTATCTTTGTGATTACTAATATCTTTATACTAGTTATTTTTGTTCCTATCAGACCTGGTGCCCTACATGCTGCTCAGGATGTTTGTCTCGTCTATCTTTGCTCTTGGGACTTGATAATTTTCCCAATGTCTTATCCATGCTCTAAAGTCTTATTTTAAATACACTGGAACCCCAGGGAACACAGTACTCCCTGAACCTGATGGCAAATACACTACAATTTAGAGACTTTTCCTGTTGTTGCTATTCCCTTGGAAATTATTTCTCTCTTGTCTAGCAGGTGCCCAAACCCATGCAGTAATTGGTTTCCTCCTTCATTTATTTAACAGAGGCCCTAAGTCTATGCAGCAATCATCCCATGATGTCTTAATTTTCTCTCCCTTTCATTATTGTACCTTTTCCAGAGCTTCTGCTAGCAATTTAGAATCCAAATCTCCCTTTGCTCTTGCCTCTCTGTCTTACAGATGAACACATATTTATTTCATCAACAAAATGAAAGCTATCAGGAAGGAAACACTTCAACTTGCTGCTGTTGAATGTACAATCCTACTTATATTCATCCCCCCTGTTCCCCCATTCTCTCTTCTTATGAAGGCGTATCTTGCACTCTTTAAATAATCTCTGCATTTCAGGACCTCTTGCCTTTCCAGAGATCATGCTCATTTTTTTGTCTCATCTCTCTACAAAGTTTTACTTATAACAGTTGTCTTAGTCTGTTTGTGCTGCTATAACAAAATACCTGAGACTGAGTGTTTCATAAAGAACATAAATTTAATTTTTACAGTTCTAGAATGTGAACAGTCCAAAGTCAAGGCACCAGCATTTGATGTCTGCCAAGAGCCCTCCCACCAGGTCCTCACATGGCAGAAGGGGCTAATGCTGTGTCCTCACCTGCCTGGTGGAAAAGTGGAAGGAGAAAAAGGGCCTAAGCTAGTTCCCTCCAGCCCTTTTATAAGGCATTAATCCATTCATGAGGGCAGAACCCCATGATTTAATCACTACCGGAAAGGCCCCATCTCTTAATATCTAGTTTCAACATGAGTTTTGGAGGAGACATAAACATCTAAACCCTAACTATAGCTTCCTTCTCTTCAGTATTTAAATGGGCTTTATTGTCCCACATTTGACAACATAAAATCCTCCTTATATCTCAGGGATTTTTTTGTTGTTGGAATTTTTTCCCCTTCTGAATGTCAAACTTCTGTATTTATTTTTTATTTCAAGATATTAAGGGAGTACAAATGTTTTTGTTACATGATTACCCCTAAGACTTAAGTTAGGGCTTTTGGAAAAAAAACTGTCATAAATAAATGCCTCTATATCTTCACTACACTTACTTCTCTATTGATTCCATTTGGGTTTCTGATGCCACTTCTCTACTTAAACTGCCTTTTCCAAACTCTCCAACCAATAATCTGCCACCATGGAGTGGATGCTTTTCCAATCTCATCATATTGAACAATACTTAGCACACTTTTTATGATAAAAATGCATTTTTAAAAATATTCTTTTTAACACTATGCTATTAGATTACACTCTGCCACTCATGAAAATCTGCATTACAGGCTCATTTTAGATGTGCCAGATGCTATCATGGCTTTAATCATCATCTTTTTTATGAGTCCCACATCCATAGCTCCAGCCTAAGTAACTTTGTGAAGTTTTAGATTTGTATAGCCAACAATATAAATATACTCAACTTCTCCAGGAGTAACTACAGTGGGTGCCTCCATTTCAGCTTGTCCAAAATCAAATGAACTATCATTTTCTCACCAAAGCAGCTTTTCTTCCATTTCTGATCTCAGTACATGGCACAATTACCCAACATGAGAACATAGTTGATACACTTTAACCCAGCTCAAAGGCATTCCTACAGCTTACACAGGCCTATCTTTCTAATACCATCTCAAGACATGTGCCAGAATCTACACAAAATTTAATTATATTCTGTAAGGTCCACATTTGCTTTGTCAGCAGCTGTTTCTCCAAGTTTTTCCTCAGCCTGACACCTCCTCTCCCCTGCCACAGTCCCAACCACACACACACACACACACAACACACTGACTCAATTCTCTTCATCCTCTAGGTGCCAGGTTAAGTTTCCTGATCACTCATGTATTGATGGGCATTTGGGTTTTTTCCACATCTTTGCAAATGCATTTCATGTAACCAAAATGTTTATACCCCCATAATAGCCTGAATTGAAAAAAAAAAAAAATGTTTCCTGACCACTCTTTTCACACCTTTCTGCAATGGAAAGTCATTTTTATGGGCTCTTTCTGAACCCACGTTTCCCATTTCAGTGAGCACATAGCATTTTTATTGAGTTGCATCCCTAATTATTTATGTACAAAATACAATCTTTACAACCTCACCATCTATTTTATGTTGTTTATCATTGAATCTCCAGCCTATTAAATAATACATTAACAAATATGAAAGCATAAAATTATAATATCTTAGTCCACATGAGCTGTGAAAACAAAATACTATAGACTGAGGGGCTTCTAAACAATAGAAATTTATTTATCAAAATTATGGAGGCTGGAAAGTCCACAATCAAGGGACCGTCAGATTTGGTGTCTGATAAGAGCCCTCTTTTTGTTGCATAAATGGCTGTCTTCTGGGGTCTCTTTTATGAGGGCACTAATCCCATTCATGAGTGCTTTGCCCTCATGACCTTATTACCTCCCCAAAGTCCCCACTTTCTAATATAATCACATCTGGGATTAGGTTTCAACATATGAGTTTTGAAGGGACACAAACATGTCAATAGCAAATAAATTATGTAACACAGTCCTCTTTCTACTCATATCAGTTTTCCTGCCTTTCCACACCAACCAGCATGTCACAGTTGAGTTTTCATTCCTATAAATAATCTTTATACTCTCTAAAAATAGAAAAATAAAAACCTCAAAAGACGTTAACATTAAATAAGAGACAGTATTGAAAATTAGAGTGTGTGCATTCAACTCATATCTTTAGAGAATGAAGAATTAATGGAAAGTTTTAAGTAATCATCACTGAGAAGATGTCAAAACCAGGAGCTTAGGTTTCATGCTCAGTCTAGCCAATTAAATTTAATTGAAATGACCACTGCATTAATAAAATTCTTAGCATAAATGTGTGGTTTGTGTTAATACCTGAATTATTTAACAGAGTACACTATGAAATTGGAATGTTGGCATATTCCCCGTACTCATTAACTCTGATGATAACGTTGAACAAGCGGGGACAAGAACGTGGCTAAAAATGTTGATGATAAAATAATGATTTAAAGTGATGAAAAAATACATGGAAGAAATGCAGTCGAGATAAGATGAGGATAGTATATCTGAAGGGAAAAATAAATTCTCAATGCAAAATTATAAGAAATGCAAGTATCTCAGAAAAATAGCTAAGTGTCATAATAGATAATAATCTAGCCATGATAAGTGATGCAGTCGTGGAGAAAGAAAACACATGCTGAATTCTTAAGTAGGAGCCAGACACGGAGAAATCATAAGGTAACTCTTATGTTATGTTCAGCAGTTCTTGACTTGTTTTCATAATCAAAATCAATGCTTTTGTGGGCAATGTAGAAAGAATTCAGAAGAAGGCAATGGAATCCATTTAAGTTTTAAAATTAATGATAAAGAAAGGTAATGAAATAAGTATTATTCTGGGTGTGACAATATTGAAAGAAGGCAAAGTCTATTATATAATACATAACAGCTCCTGGGTGAAGGATGATGCCCAGGTGGTCTCCACTAAGCCCAATCATGCAGAATGAAGACTGAAGAGTAACATATAAATGTGGGTAAGCTATGGTGAGGATTTCTAAGAGTTGATAAAATACTAGCAGAAGACACTACAGAGATACAGATTAAAAGTGATTCTTTTCTTTGAATGACTTAAGTGAAATCCTTTCTGAGAATAGACTAAATTGCCTTCCATTTACTCCTTATCTTCATAGAAATGTGGATGTTATTATTTTAATATTGATTCTGACAAGCTGTTAAAAAACAACAGTAATCCCCAGAATAGGTATTTATAAAAATTAGAAATGATAACAGTATGGGCAAACCTAGATAGTGGATAACATTGAGTTAGATATAGCATAGTGCAATGAGCACCCACTTTAGAGACAGGCATTCTAATAACAGTTAACACTGAAGAAGGCATACTTTGCCAAATGCCAGGCTGAGCCCATTGAGTGCATTGTCATTGTTAATTTTTCAGAGACTCTATATGTAGATATCATTATCATCTCTAGTTTACAATGTGGAAACTGAAATTTATTAGATGAAGCACTAGGCCCACAGCCATATAACTAAAGCACTTTATTCACACTCATGCTTGCTTGAACCAAAACCCAGTGTTCTTAATAAATAATACTAAGATCTAAGTAGAGGTTTTTTTGCTTTCCTTTTTCTCCACTGCATTTCCAGAGCCATACACATGGCAGTTGTGTGATGAATATTTATTGAAAGACAATTACAGATCACACATCCTTGAAAATAATAAAGAAACAACTTGGAAAATGCAAAGAAATCTATATGAGCAAAAAATACAACTTTAAGAGATTTCTAAGTTGTGGTTAGACTGATATTCTTAATTTGGGCATTTCATTATATTAAATATCTTAGTGTTGGATGTTTCTTGTGTCTTAATAATTGTTGCTGTTTTTACAATTTATATAACATTTTTTTTCTTTATGATTAAGGTTATGTTTGAATGGTAAGAGAAGAACAAGCATTTATTAATTCTGTGAATTCAATAGCATTTCTTCAAAATTTCAACCAAATAATTTAAAAATGCAAAATCTTTTAAAGCTGATGATCAACATATACTTTAGAATTTTTATGTCCACAATTTCAAAATAATTAAAGCATAAACCTGTTAGACCCCAAAAAATATGAGTTCTCAAAAAATGCAAGCATAATTGTGAAAATACCACTTTTAACATAACATTATTCATAGAATGTCTTTTGTTTTTGTTTTGTTTTAATTTAATAGGACTGTACTAAAATTCATAGCACTTCACCCTTGACAATCTTAGATAAATGGGATAAGATACCAGGTACAGACCTTAGCCCTAAAAATAAGTTCTCCAGAGAAAGGGAACTAAAAGAGTGTGTGTGTGTGTGTGTGTGTGTGTGTGTAAGAGAGTTATTTAAGGAAGTGATTCACACGATTATCAAGGCTTGGTGAGTCTAAATTTGAAGGAAGGGGCTGGCAGGCTGGAGACTCAGGAAAGTGAGTGCAGTTTTCATCCAAAGTCAGTCTGCTGATGAACCAGGGAAAGCCAATGTTTCAGATGATGTCTGGAGGCAGTCTGCTGATTGAATTCTCTTATTCTCCAGGAGGTCAGACTTTTAGTTCTATTCAGATCTTCAACTGATTGGATAAGGCTAAGGCACACCCACATTAAGAAGGGCAATCTGCTTTACTCAAAGTTCTCTGGTTTAAATTTACACTTCAACCAAAAACACCCTTACAGAAAATCAAGAATAATATTTGACCAAATTATTTGGGCACCATAGCCAAGTCAAACTGACACATAAAATCAACCATCACAGAAATGTGAAAGAAATATAATTTACCTAAGCCATTGCCTCCTTAATTATTCACTCGTTAAATATTTACAAAGGATCATTTTTTTTCTTTTATCTTTATTTATTGAATTGTTTATTTTTCATCTGAAGCAAGCATGAATTGTCTGGATTATCTCAAGTTTTGATGTTGTGTATTTAATATCAGCTGACATTAATCTGACTAGATCACATCAATTCTTTCTAATATTTGTCATATCTGCATGTTTTTAAAAGCGATAAAAGCCTAAGTTATACAATGGGACAGAGAAACCTAAGCACATCTTATAACAAGTTCTCTATGATCAAGCAAGAGTCTTTTTTTTTTCTGTTACTTCTCTTTGCTTTCTTAATATTAACACAAAATCTGTGGATTCATTTGTGAGATACTATCTCTAGAGAAGCAGTCTGACATCTTATTTCTCTTTAATTCCTTAGTCTCCT
The DNA here is from genome assembly GCA_028533085.1 of Varecia variegata. Classification (NCBI taxonomy): domain Eukaryota; kingdom Metazoa; phylum Chordata; class Mammalia; order Primates; family Lemuridae; genus Varecia; species Varecia variegata. The sequence goes on from CM052436.1 coordinate 15,547,870, forward strand.
TCCGGTCAAATGAGTATCTGAGAACTACAGAGATTTAAATTCATAAATTTCATTTTTCTCATATAATTAATAGAATGATATAGAAATTCTATAAAACAAAAATGCACTCTAATCTTAATATTTTAATATGTGACTTTAGTTAATATTTTGATTTTTTTAGCTGTAAATAAAATGAGAAAAAAACTTGAATAAAATACATACAGAAGAATAATGAGGCAAGAAGAGGAGGATAGGAAAATGGAAGAAATACAGAAATAATGTCTTCATTTTTCTCTTTCATATAACTTTGTAGATAGTGCTTTGCTCTATATTCTAACTTCATATTCTGTTTCTTCTTCCTTAACTTATCCTTTGAGAAGAAACTTTTTTTTGTATTATTGAGATATATGATCGATAGTTCACAGATGGTTTTCCTGGTATTTTTTGGAGAAAATGTTTACAATTATCATAAGGACCTTCACTAACAAAGAGTAGTTGGATGACTTTTTGAAAACATATTAGACCCTTT
>CM052436.1:15548877-15567052 GCA_028533085.1 Varecia variegata
AGTGCTCTTAAATAAAAAATTTAAAAGTAAAATAAAATAAAATTTTAAGGCCTGGCGTGGTGGCTCACGCCTGTAATCTTAACACTCTGGGAGGCCGAGGAGGGTGGATTTTTTGAGCTCAGGAGTTCGAGACCAGCCTGAGCAAGAGTGAGACCCCGTCTCTACTAAAAAATAGAAAGCAAATTAGCTAGACAACTAAAAAAAAAAAAAAAAAAATATATATATATATATATATATATATATATATATATATATATAAAAATTAGCCGGGCATGGTGGCGCATGCCTGTAGTCCCAGTTACTCAGGAGGCTGAGGCAGGAAGATTGCTTGAGCCCAGGAGTTTGAGGTTGCTGTGAGGTAGGCTGACACCACAGCACTCTAGCCCAGGCAGATTCTGTCTTAAAAAAAAAAAAAAAAAAAAATTAAGTCAACATAAAAAATTAAAGTGCTTTTGGGTTAAAGTAAATATACGTTAGCAAAAACTGAGGTAGAATATGCCAGGAAAATACAATCCCTACAATCCCTAAGGTACACTTCTAAAAAACAGGAAGCTTTAATTGTATATTAGATGCTACTTCCTGGCCTGATTCAATTAATTTAGAGAGAAAATCTAGCGGGAAGTAATGTGAAGTTATTTAAAGAATCTCTGTATCCTATTAAGTGTTAATATGTATTCTCTTGTTGAAGATCTATAAATTAATTTCATTGCATAGGATGTCCTTTACATTCCAAAATCCACCAATAATGCTATGTATTGTAAAATATGTCACATAGTATCTTTTTAACTAAAGAAACCAAGTTCTAAAACTTGTATTGCTAATGAGTTTCAGATAAGGAAATGTAAATATGTAAAAAAAGATTTAAGGCATAATCTCCATAATAAAAAGATATTCAAGAGCTTAATTGGTTCTTTATGGCTTTCCTGCATGACCTGCTGTGTATAAGAAAGGCAGAGATTTCAGGAACCTTAAATTTTTGCCCCACATTTCCTACCTTCCGTAGTGGAAGCCACATAGAAGCCACTGACTGGGAGCCTTCATTTCACCATTTGAGACTCACTCACCCTTTTAAGAATTGTGCATTCCTCCAGAGCCCTCTCTCACTCCCAGTGGATTAAAGCCATGTGAAAGCCTGAGTTTCTACTGAAATTGTGGAAGTGAGAGCTTTTGACAACCATTGTGCTGCAAGAAAAATGCCATCTTGCATCATTAGTCAAAACTAAGAGGGCACTTTGCCATCAGAGGCCAGCACCCTGGTCTTAGCCCCATCTTCCTTAATTATATTGCAGCAGTAGCCACCTCGAGCTTCTTCCTTTTTCTATTCTTGCCCTCTAACAGTCTGCTTTCAATACAGCACCCTGATTATCTTTTTAAAATGTGGATTGAATCATAAAAATCTTCTACTCCACATCCTGCAATGGTGTCCCAGCATCCTCAGAGCAAAAGATGAAGCCCTTACATCAGACAAAATGCTTTTTACAGAGCGGCTCACAAATTACTTCTCTGAACTCATCTTCTACTCATACTGACCTCTGTTTTGGTGTTCATCTCACACAGCTCAGAGCCTTTCCACACACTATCCTCTCTGCATTGAATATTCTTCACATATATCTACCTGGATAGCTTCATCATTATTGTCGATCTTTGATCAAATGTCACTTTTACAATGAAATCTGTCCTGGCCACCTATGTCTGATTGCACCAGTCTCCCCCATCACTACTTTCACACATCATATACATACTGACTCCTCCTTAATCTGATGTCTCTTTAAAATCCATAACAATTGTAACCTTTTAAATTACAATACAATTTATTCATGTATTATGCTTAACGATATTAAGGGCAGGAACTATAATCTATTTTGATGACTGTAGTATGCTAAGTTCCTAGAACAGGCTCTGTCACATATTAGGTATTCAAAAAACATTTCTTATATGAATGAATAATTAAGATGATGGCATGAGTATTTGGCTGAAATTACACACTATGATAATTGAAGTATGTGATTACTGAAAAACAGGGGATAAAAATCAGGAGATCTGAATTTATTTCTGGTTCTGTCATTACTTGGCTGTTCTAACTACACTTGGACCAGTCACTTGACATGGATGTCAGTGACATACATCATCAGTTTAAAAAAAATAAAGAAAGAATCTTGGGCTAGGTTATTTCTTATTTCTTCTGGCTTTCACATTCTTTTTTTTTTTTTCTGAATTTAAGATTTAAAACTTGCTTACTTCAAAAGGATATGAAGTAGTTTAATATATTAAATAACACAAAGTGGACAATGGGCTGAACATCTTCTATTTTCCCCTCCAAATCCCTTCTCCACCCTTCATCACTCTGTTGTCTGTCCTGGGAGACTGACTTGGACAGGCTCTTGTGCCAGCTGGATTTTTGTTGGATCCAATCCATGATAAGCTGCAACAGGAGATCTAAGGAAAGGGGGTGAATGAACTCAGAGTATTTCTTCCTCTGTCTCCCTCCTCGCACTATCTTCTTCTGCTGCCTTACTTCCTCCCTAAAGGGAACTGCTCTTCTCGGGGCTACCAATTTTACATGACTTTCTCCCTACAAACTACTCCCCTCTTCCCTTCTTATCATGCATGCCGTTGGGAGTAGCTTTCACATTCTATCATCCATGAGTATTCTATGGTTTTTTCATAGAAATTATTAGAGGAAGAATTGTCCTAAATGAAACTTTAAGAATGTATAACTTCTAGCAGAAATTGAAATAAGAGCTGTTGAATGAATTAATTTGGAGTTGTAATTTTATATATTCAAAGGTTAAGTTTCTCATTGAATTGCAGAGTGTAGTTTTACAAGTAAAAAAAAGAAATGTGCTCCACTGCCATCTCTGCCATGGTGTAAACACAGCTAACAGTAGCAATAAAAACACAAAATCTATTAATGAGTCACATTGTTCTTCATGGAATGAAGAAAGATCCTTTTGGGACTCTAGAAAGGAGACCCCTGGAAGTGAACCATGGGAGTGAAATTCATTTTTACTCTTGTTAGTTTGACAAATGTATCTGTAGTTAGTGATGGTTATAGGCTTTCAGAGAACAAAGAATGACCTAATCATTCACAAAGTTTTCCTGATGAGAATAAGATATGAGATATTAGTCCAATAATAAGGCTGTCAGCAGTTAGTCCATTTCTAGTATTTATGAAAAAATTGCCTTCTCTCTCTGCATGGTGAGTATAAGAGGGTGCAGTTATATATTAATTTACATTTTCCCTACTAATGCTAAGTTTAAAAAAACTACATGTAATCAATTCAGCAAGTTCTTGACAACCAAGAGGAAGATTATATTAGCCATTATCAGTTAGCTTTCCACATTGATTAGGCATTAATGGGCTTGGTTTAATATCAATATCCAAGTACAGCTAAAAAAATTGATAAATAAATGTGTAAAATGAGGATATAAAAGTCATTAAAGTATATTCACATAGACGACATGTATAAATGTAATCAAAAAACCTTTCTGCAGCTTAATTTTCTCATCTGTGTATCAAGTAGTTGTCAAGACATATCTAAATTTTACCCTCTATATTAGGATAAACCAGGATAAAACTTTATATGCAGCCGCATCTTCAAGTTAGGAGGGTTCTGGGTCCTTGAATCAAAATGACAAGAATAAGCAGGAAAGCAGGCCAATTAATAGAAGCACAGACATTACAGAGAATTCCTGAAACAGGAGCCAGGAATAACTCAAAGTAAATTATTTAAAGATGAGTGTAAGGATATTGGGACCACAGTATGGGTTGAGCAAGGACCCTGTTAAGTGTATTTCAGATGGGATATGGTAAGCATGTGTCTTAGTCCATATGGTCTTCTACAACAAAATAAAATAAACCATGCAGCGTATAAACAGCAGAAATTTATTCCCCACAGTTCTGGAAGCTGAGAAGTCCAAGATGAAGTGGTCAGCAGATTTGGTGTCTGGATGGGGTCCTCTTCTTCATAGATGCAGCTTCTAGCTATATACTCACATGGTAGAAGAATCTAGCTCTCTGTGGTCTCTCTGATAAGGGCACTAGTCCCAATTATGATGGATCTGCTTTCATGACCTAATCACCTCCCAAAGGATTCCACCTCCTATTACCATCTCTTTGACTCTTAGGATTTCAGCATATGAATTTTTGAGGAAAAACTTTCAAACTATAGCTTTCCACCTTTGTCCTGACCAAATTTATTCTTTCTCCTAGGCAACATACATTCTTTCTATCACAGTAGCCCTAAAAGTATTATGTCATTCCAGAATCAACTTAAAAGTCTAAAGTCCAAAGTGTCACCTGAATACCATCTAAGTTATGTATGAGTGACACTCAAGATACCATTCATTTTGAGATAAATTGCTCCCAAACTGTGAACATGCAAAATTAAATACATTATGTGCTTCCAAAAGACCATGGTGGGACAGGCATAAGAGAAGCTTTCTGCTTTCCCATCACAAAAAGGAGAAACATAAAAGAAGGAAGGAGTTGTAGATCCAATCAATTTCAAAACTTAACAGGGCAAACAACTTTAAATTAAGGCTTGATAATCATCTTTTACTCTTTGACCTGTGTTCTGGACACACTGGAACAGAGGTTGGGCCTCCAATGCTCTGTCCAATTTCACCTCCATGGCTTTGCTGAGACAAGCCTATGCTATGGATTAGAGTCAAGTCTGTGAAGCTTTCCTAGGCTAGAGTTACACCCTAGTGGCTCTAGAGGTCTTGGGTCATGGGAGCAGCCATGCTCCATAATTTCACTAAGCATTGCCTTAATGGGGGCTCTGTATTTTAGCCCCACCCCTATGTCAGTTGTCTGACAGGGCCTCCTGGGCTTTGAAATCTAGTTTGAGGAAGCAATGTTCCTACAGCTCTTGTACTCTGGACAATGGTGGAGATAACACCATGAAGATGCCACCAAGATTTAGGGCTTGTGCTTTCTGGATGGACAGCCACCATGACCTTCACTGTATTGGCCCACTGCCAAAAAGCATGACATTTAAATGTGAGAGTGAAGCCTTGAGATAGCTCTGCACTCAAAGCCCTTAAATTCTGGACCTGTGATGGAAGAGGTGGTCCTGATGATATCCAAAATTCCTTTGGGGCCATTCCTCTATTACCTTGATAAATAGCACCTGGTTTCCAATGATATTATACATACTGATTCTTTTTATCAAATGGTAACTTGGCTACCACATTGGTGTTCTTTCCTGAACACATTTTCTCATTTTGCATAGGCTGAGAATTTTTCAAATCTTTAAGTTCTGTTTTCTTTTAGATTAAAAATAATGTCTTTGAATTGTATCTCTCTTCTTGCATTTTACAATGAGCATTCAAGAGATGCCAGGATATATTTTCAACACTTTATTTACAAATTTATTTAGCCAAATATCCTAGTTTGTTGTTCACAAGTTCTACATTTCACAAAACACTAGGACATGAACACAATTCAGCCAAGTTTTTTGCTATGTTTTATATTAAAGGTCACCTTTCCTTCAGTTTCCAGTGTTTCTCATTGTATTTGAGACCTCATCAGAATGGTCTTTGTCATTCATACTTCTTCCAACATTCTGCTCATGACCACATAGTAATGTCAGAGAGGAGGCTTTCCCTGAAGCTCTCCTCTTCTTCTAGACCCTCACCAAAATCACTATTAATGGCCCATTCCCAGCAAGGTAGGCTTTAGTTAGCATGCACCTGAAAAGTCAACACATTACCCAGTTCCAAAACTGCTTCCACATTTTTAGATATACAATCATTCCCTGCATAACAATATTTCAGTCAACGACTGACCACATATACAACAATAGTCCCGTAAGATTATAATATTGTATCTTCACTGTATCTTTTCTATGTTTTGATATGTTTAGATACACAAATACTTATCATTATGTTACAATTGTTTATAGTATTCAGTACAATAACATCCTCTACAGATTTAGAGCCTAGGAGCAATAGGCTATAACCACGAAGACTATGTGTGTAGTAGGCTATACTGTACTACACTACACACATCTAAGTTTTGTGTAATATACTTTATGATGTTCATACAACAAAATCACCTAATGACACATTTCTTAAAAAGTATTCCCATCGTTAAGCCACACACGATTGTATTTAGTAGCAAAACCCCACCACTGCTACTGATTTCTGTCTTAGACTATTTGGGCTGCTATAACAAAATACAGTAAACTGGGTAGTTTATGAATGACAGAAAATTATTTTTCACATTTCTCAAACCTAGGAAGTCCAAGATCAAGGGGCCGGCAGAGTTGGTGTGGTCAGGACCCACTTCCTCAGAGATGATGCCTTCTAGCTGTGTCTTTGTATGGCAGGAGGGGCTGGGTAGCACTCTGAGATCTCTCTTATAAGGACACTAATCCCAATTATGAAGGATGTGCTCTGATGATTCACCTCCAAATACCATTGCCTTGGGCATTAGGATTTCAATATATGAATTTTTAGGGGACACAAACATTCAGACCATAGTAGTATGTACAGACTAGACTGTTCACCACAACTATGCTGAAAATAAAGTTGGGTCAAGGGGATGAACATGAAGCACAAAAAGCACAAGCCAGTGTTACAGCTCTTTTAGAATTTGTCCAGCAGATTTTCCAGTTCTCACCAGAAGACCCTCTCACTTTTTTTGTTTTTTTAAAGCACATGCTACACTAGGCAAATGTATAGAAGTATATTTATGAAATAGGATATAATACAGCTCATATTAAATAAAACAAAATTTCAGGAAATTCAATATTCAAGTAGTATTTTCTGAAGCACATATGTACCATACTTATAAAACATGATTTTATTAAAATGACTTTTTTATATCCTTTCACTGGATTCATGAGATATTCAATGGGTTCATTCATACATTCGTTCAGCAGATATCTACTGAGGGTTCACTATGTCTAGACTTGTACTTTTATAATATGGGCAAACATTGATGAATGTGGCAGACAAGGATACAACTTACATAGACTTCACATTTAGTAGAGAAGACTAAGGACTTATATTGTGCAAAAACTAGTGGAAGTAAGGTTCTTACCATTAATACAATTTGGTTTATATTCACAGATTTTTAGATTTTCTAAATCTGGGAAATTTAGATTTTCTAAATCATAGCTTATATATCTTCTGTTACATTGTCTATAGTTACCTATAAGTAAACTATTGAGTGATTTATAGTTTACTTCATTCAATTTCAGTTATAGCTTTTTAGTACATTTTATGCAATTAAAGATTTGGCTGAAACACATATTATCCAGCAATATTTATGCAATGGCTTGCTTGAGTGTACTTTGAGTGATGTTTGAGAATTCGTTGAGGTGGTATATCACCCAAGGCTAGAAGAATTCTCAGTAATTTCTTACGTTTTTGGATAAATCATCTTTAAATATCATAAATAGATCAATTCTTAGGTTTTATGTTATTCAGGATGTTATATATGCATAGCCAGTATAACAGTAAGTTTTCAGATTAAAATGGCTTGCATAGATTTTAAAATTGAAAATACCACTCAGATGTTTCTTATTTTTCAAGGTTAAGCATCAAACATTAGAGAAAGGCAAGGTCATAGCCCCCAACTCTGCCAATGCAAATTCAAGTATGAGTCAGTGTGGCCTAAATCAAAATATAATAATCCCTGTAGAACATAGATTCATTTATCATTAATTAAAGTAAATAGTAGAAGATAAAACAGCACTATTTATTTATTTTAATTCCTTTATTAATATTTTTGTGAGTAATATAATTTCATATCCATGAAGCAATATGAAGCATATGTTAGTTCTTATTCTGTCTATAAGGATACTGTCATGTTTAAATTACTGCATGTAATTTGCTTTTCCTGAAGCTTTCATATTTCTTTCTTTGAAAGAAATGTTTTAGTTATTAATATGCATATTGCATTGCCATGCTGCACATGTTTGAACTATTAAAAGATGTCTAAGGATGCAACTGTCTCTCAGCTATAAACCTATGCTTCTTTGTTCAGGGATGCTGGCCTGGGATTTGGATCCTCTGAAGTACGTTTCACCTTTAACAGGAGCTAGCTGGCAGTTACTGCCTAGGGAGAACTAGCAGGAAACTAAAAGGTAAGAGTAAGCAGAAGAACTTACTTCTTTCTGCATGCATGCTCTATCTATCAACTTTTCCTAACAATGTCTTTCATCTTGACAGTAAACCTCCAGAAGTTTATTTCATTATCTATAGTTTTTTAGTGTTTTCAATATTAGCCTCATCTCTCTACTCAGAGATACCAGTGGCAGCCAGGAAAAATGCTGAGTTCCCCAAAAATCTGAGTTTCGAATCCATGGGATTCTTCCACAATTTCAGGGTTTGATAACCTCAAACTCATCCCTTGTGTTAACCCAGTCTTAGTGACAGTAGATGCTTTTTTTATTTGTTGTCTTTCTGATCTCATTTTTTACTATTGCTTTTCAGCCTTGCAAAAACCCATGTAACCCCTTTCCTCTTTTAAATTAATTCATATGACTTCTGTTTTCTTCACAGAGCCACGATTAATACAAAGATATTTTCATTAATAGGCTTATGAAATTATCTCTTCAAGCCCTGACTTTAGTAAACATTAAGAATTTTCTAATATTAAATGTTAACACAAAAAGGCTGACTTCTTGTCTGGACAAGGTGATACAGACTAGTTTTTTTCTCCTTGCTCCTCCCTACTAAGCACAGCTATAAACCCTGGATATAATGCAACAGACAGCCAAAAGAAAACTCTGAAATAAAAAAAAAAGAAAAAGGTGAACTGGTTTGGGACTCCAGGCTGAGAAACAACACAGTGACAGGGCATCTTACCCACTCAACAGACAAAAGTGACTCAAGTCTGATGTTTCTTGACACCCAACATAACAACACAGGTGGCTTGTATAGGACTCATCCTACCCTAGGTCAAATGAGATTCTGCTGCAGGGAGGTGCTCATCCAGAAAGGTAGTCTTCATCCCCGCAGAATAGAAAATTTCTTTACTCACCCAGAGATACCTGGGGAAACTTCTGCTCTCTCATACTTTACCAGTAGGGATTAGCAGGAGTTGCAGCAGTATCAGATAAACCAAATAGACCAAAATAATGAAATTAAAAAAAGGTTTGATATTTGAACCATAGCCAAAAGTATTAGGCCAAGACCTACACGCTAAACCTAAGCAAGATGACTGCCTCCTAAAATAAAATATTTAAATAGGACTCAGAGTTTCCTAACATAATAGACTATACTTGGAATATGCAAGGGAAAATCACCCTTCATACAAAGAACAAGTAAAATCACAATGAGATTGAGAAAAGATAATCAACTGATACAAATACTGAAGTGATTCAGATGTGTTCGTTATCTGACAAGGATATTAAAACAGGTAACTTATGTAACCAAAGCATTTGTACTCCCATAATACTCTGAAATAAAAAAATAAAAAAAATAAAGTGGGTATACAAGAAATGTATAACAGTAGTTGGTAGGAAGGATATTTGTTTCTCTTATGTAGCCTTTTAAAACTTTTGAATTTTGACAAACAATGTATGGTCTATTAAAAATGAATAAATAAAAAAATTCTGAAAAAATAAATTATAAATTTTCTTGAAACAAGAAAATAGGAAATCCAAACAAAGAAATAGAGGTATGAAAAATAAGAAAATGGAAATTATAGAATAAATAAGTAAAATAACAGGAAAAAAAAAAGCTTGCTGCTTGGGCTCAATAGTAGACAGGATTTAACAAAGTATATAATTAATGAACTTGAGGATAGACCAATATAATTTGTCCAATCTTAGCCACAGAGAGAACACATGGACAGTCAAAAAAAATAACGGAGCCTAAGATCCAATGTCTTTGTCAGTGTAATCCCCTCAAAGAAAAAGGTAAAAGAGAATAGGCTTAAAAAAGTATTCAATAACGTAATGGCTAAAAACTTCTAAATTTGGCAAAAGACAAAAGCCTGTAGATCCAAGAAGCTGAAAAAAATCCCAAAAAGATAAATCCAAACAAAACTATGCCAAGATGTATCATAATCAAACTTTCAAAAACTAAGAAAAAGAAATAATCTTGAATGGCACCAGAGAAACAAATGCATCACCTATAGGGGAAAACTAATTTGAATGACATTATAGTTTTAATTTTAAATAATGGAGGCAGGAAGGAAATGGCATAACATTTTACACGTGCTGAAAGAGAAGAACTATGTGTCACAGATTCTATAGCCAGCAAAAAATATCCTTCAAGAATGAAGAAGAAATAAAGACCAGCAATAACTATTAAAAAAATTGTCACTAACAGACTTAAAGATGAACTAAATGAATTTTATCAAACAGAAATAATGTGATAAAGGAATCTTAGACCATCAGGAAAGAAGAATGAACATAAATATGGACATATTCAACAAACTATCTTAATCCTAAAATTTAAAAATCATACAGGATAATTGAAACAAATTATAACATCATTTGATATTCAACACAATTATATCTAAAAAATTGGAAATGTGAAGGGACTTATGGGAAGTGATAAAATGTTGATACCAGTAGATTGTAATAATTCACAAAGTCATGTATGTAATAAGTTTTATACACATACACACGTATATACACACCCAAGGCAATGTCTATAAACATTTTACAAAGAGTAATAATTAAAAACACTATAAATAAAAATTGAAGCCTAACCAAGGAGGTCACAAAAGAGAATTAAGAAAAATAGTACGTAAATGGAAAACAAATAACAAAAGGGCAGACTTTAACATAATACATTTATATACATAATTAAATACAACCATTAAAACATAGGGATTGGGAGAGTAGATTAGAACAAACACACACACACACACACAGAGACAAACTATATTCTATTTATTACAAATTTAGAATTCAATGATACTTGTTTGTTGAAAGTAAAGAAATAAAACAAGATATATCATGCAAACATTCCTGAAAAAACAGGAATAGCTATTATTAATCTTAGCAAAAGTAGATTTCAGAGCAAAAATTAACTATAGCTACAAAGAAGAAGGTAACATAATGATATTAATGAAAAATCAACAAGGATCCTAATGTGTATGCACAAAAAAATAAAACCTCAAAATGCAAAAAATGATGGAGATAAAAAAGTAAATAAATCCACAATTATAGTTGGGGGCTTCAACACCTCACTCTCAGTGATTGACAGAACTACTAGACAAAAAATTAGCCAGGCTATAGAAAAAATTAAACAATGTCTTATATGTGTGAGGATATTAAAAGTATACTGCAGATATGCCAAAAACAACTAGCAATGAAAGTGAGAGAGCACATAGGATAATTTTAAGATACTGTGTATATTTTTTCCTGTAGAAATGTAAAGTTAATGTTGTAAGAACTTAGTAAAAGTAGAGTTCTTTAGGGACTTTTCTTAAGAAAGCTTAAGATGAGTACAATTTACTTTCATAAATGTGAACATATATGTGTGTGTATTTGTGCTACAGGGCAGGAAATGACATTCTAGAAACTGGTGACATATAGAAGCATTTAGTTTATAGTTGAAAGGTATAAAAAGCGTATTTTAAGAGATTAAGAGATTGTTTTGTCTCATTCTCAATTTCTTGACCTACTACTAAAAGTGATAGTTGATCTATAATTCTTTGTCAAGTAAATACTCAATATGTTTTTGGTTTTGAGGAGTTATCTGAGAAAATTTTTGAACTGAACTCTAAAAATTCAAAATATATCATATAAGCAACATACTGATAACCATTTATAATTAATTCGGCAATCCCTCTTTTTATAAAAAGTCTATACAGAATAATATGTTCACCAAACTCATGTATTAAAAGTTATCATTCTGCAACATTTCTACAGATGTTTGAATGGTTGAATTTTAGGCAGTTTATTTTATAATAACATGGCAATAACTGATCATTGTGCCACTTTTTTCAATTCATTTGATGAGGTAAATATCTCGAGTGCCTTATGTTAGATGCTGGATCATAAGATCTCTTGAATAAACATAATGCCTACAAAATTTCCTACAATGGCAGTAATGAAAAAAAGTAATGATGCTCTTTGTTTATTTCTCCTATTTAAGATGATTAGTCTCCCCTGATAATAGAAAGGCTTGAAGTCTAGAAGAAAAAAAGAATCCACAGGATGAAGAGGAAGAAGAGAAGGTAAGAGAAAATATAATATTATTCCGCATATTTTTCCGAACTTTAAAATTTATTTTCTTTGGTTCTTTCAAAGATCTGCATCCCATCAATTACAATAGAAGGAAGGAGAAAGAGATAAATACATATAACAAAACTATTTGTAGTAGTTGAAGTCTAAAATGTTTTCTGTCTGATTCTTGCTTGTTTAAATAAGAAGTGAGACTGGTTTGTAATCAGGGGATGGGTTTGAGAGAGAAAGACAATAGTGGTCAGAGGTTTGAGAAGAACAGAAAATATGTGAATACACTGTACTGAAAAGCACTGGAATAACTAATGGGAGAAACAGAGTAGGATGTGTGAAAGGAAGAAGTGTTCTTAAATTATTGTGGTGCTTAACAATGCAGTTGAATGACATTCTCGCAGTAGTCATCATCTAAGCGTGACTACTGAGAAAGAAGGCAGGATGGTGTCTTCAGCCAAGGATAGGGATTAGCAAGCGTAGATAAATCAAATGAAAGCAGATAAAAGGCATATAGAATAACAATGCAATAAATGATGGAAAATATTATTTCAATCAAAGATAGCATGCTTTAATACAATTTTTTAGAAATCATTTTTAAACACCGTTATGCCTCCAAATATGTCTTTTCAATATATCATTGAATCTAATGGCGGTTTCCATGAAAAACAATCAGTGGAAAGCACATGGACTTCTTGGCTGAGTTTATATGGTTATTAATCTTTCTCAAATGATTTGGCATTATAAAGCATCATTCTAGTGAGTATATGTGCCTTCCACTGTCTGATTTTGGCACTGAAATTCTTGTTCATCTTCAAATTTAGACTTTTCATTAAACGTCAAAAAATAGTGTTTAATCTTAAAGTAGCAGGCAACCTCCCCTTTCCAACACTTCTCTAAAATCTGAATAGTCTTTTGTTTTTAAAGAGGCACTTTTATGATAGCATTAACTAGGATTAAATCTGAAGCTTTTCTCGGAGATTATAGAAATGCACTAGTTAGAAACCAGGAAATTTATTCAAATGGCAGTGCATTAAATGCAGAAAGAATACAGATGTGATACTATCTCAGGATTATACAGCAGTTTTCCTGGGGGAATATAGAGCTGGATATCTCTGAATGATAGAAAGAAAGACAGAAGGCTATGTTTTTATGCATTACAATGAAACCATAATGAGGCTTCACAGAATCTAAAAACTCCATTGCAAGATGAAATACTCCCCAGACCATTGCAATTCACTGGTAATACTGGTATTTACATATAGGTGTGGGTGGGAAGAATGTGGCTCCCCAGCACATTTTGGGCATATAATCCATCAATGAAGATGCTCCAGAGTTAGATGAATTTTACAAATGCCCCACAGTGAACAGATAAATTGTTTACATGCCATCTCCTCATTTGAGTGTTAGGTGACTTCAGAAATGTTAAATGGAAATGACATTAATTTAAATTGGAATTTAATATTCATCCCCATTGGGCAGTAGGCCACTTACATAAATAATATGAAAAAGATTCCAAGTCACTAACCCAAAATAAACCAGTTTAAGAAAGACAAGTGAATTAGAAAATGCTATTTTAAAATATGGTATCCACTGCAGGTAGTTTCACTATGGAATGACATTATTGCAAAAATCACTTGGGTTTTCATTTGTTTTCCAAATGCTTCAAACTGCCCCACCAATAATGGTGATTTGTAACTTAACTTAGATTACAGCCCCCCTACACAACTCGATGAAAACAATGCCTCTTTCCTAAGTTTAATGTATATATAAAGAACATTTACTAATTATATATCCTTTAATAATGCCCATATATCCTGAAACATTGCTTTAGAGAATGTTTCTGTGAAAATCATACACTAATGCTGCTTTGGTCTATTTTCTGTTGCTTATAACAGAATGCCTGAAATGGGGCAATACATGAAGAAAAGGGATTTATTTCTTGCAGTTCTGGAGGCTAAGTCCAAGGTGAAGTGGATGCATCCGGTGAGAGACTTCTTGCTGATGGGGACTTTCTTCAGAGTCCTGAGGTGGTGCAGAGTATCACATGGTCTCTCTTCCTCTTCTTGTAAAGCCAGAAGAGCCACCACTCTCATCATAACCCATTAAGCCATAACCCATTAATACATTAATCCATGGAGTAATCCAATTACTTCTTAAAGGCCCCACCTTTCTTTTCTTTTCTCTTCTCTTTTCTTTCTTTCTTTCTTTCTTTCTTTCTTTCTTTCTTTCTTTCTTTCTTTCTTTCTTTCTTTCTGTCTTTCTTTCTTTCTCTCTCTCTTTCTGTTTTGTTTGAGGTGTGGTCTCCCTCTGTTGCCCCAGGTGGAGTGCAGTGGTATGACCATGGCTCATTGCAGCCTCAAACTCATGGGCTCAAGGGATCCTCTCATCTCAGTCTCCCAAGTAGCTAGAACTATGAGTGTGAGCCACAACACCGTGCTAAGTTTTTTATTTTTTGTAGAGATGGGGTCTCACTATGCTGCCTAGGCTGGTCTTGAATTCCTGGCCTCAAGTGATCCTCCCTCCTTGGCCTCCCAAAGTGCTGAGATTACAATCATAAGTCATCATGCCCAGCCCAAGGCCTCACCTTTCAATATTGCCACATTGTGGATTAAGTTACCAACACATGAAATTTGGGGGATACATTCAAATTATAGTCATTGCAAAACCTGTAAATTGATAGTAAAGTTCTAGGCACTTGCCTTTTGCAAAGTAAGTGCTGCATTATGATTTTAACTGACAATCACTCAGTAAAGCCAAATTAGTTTTCCTATGCATTTATCTTTTAATTTTATCTGTCAAGAGAGACTATATGAGTCATCACTTAAAAGTTCATTCAAATTTAAATGAAATAAAAGTTCAAACAAATTGTTACTGTCACTTGATAAAAGATTATTTAGACTCAACCTGCCACTTTATCTATTTTATAGTCTCCTGTCAGGCTAAGAAGGAGTAAATAATTAACACAGGCATTAGTATGCTGGCATTGAAACTGATTTTTAAGATATTTTAAATGTAACCAAGCATTAAGACCTGAGATCTAAACATACCCTATGCCTCTTTAATTTTAAGCACCCATCTGACAGACTGACAGGCTATGTGCTATAAATCTCTAAAACATGATGTTATGAGTGCCTTCAAATGCCACTCAAGGTTCCTATAGTGATTTTAGTTAAACCATAGTTGAGTATGAAAAAGTGTGGCAAGAAAAGAAAATGTAATTATTTAGGAAAAATCCTGATCTCAATAACATAAAATATTAGTCAAAATTATCAAAGGTAGAATAAATAATAACTGATTAATTCAAAAATGGGCACTAACAATTTGGTCAGCAGTTTTTTTATTTTATAATATTTAACATAAAAACAATTTAAACTCAGTTAATTCTAATACATACTATAATATAAATGAAAATAGCAATTGTTCATTGGGCACCAACTAAGTGGTAAATACATTTTTATATCATGTCTAATTATCAAAAATTACATAGGATCATATCTTCATATTTTTCATATGGAAAAACTGAGCAGCAGTAAATTTAATATCAGGCCTGAGCACACAAGTGCAGAGAAGATTTATAGCCATCTCCCTCTGGCATGGTCTTTTTTATAAAGAATAAAGATTTAGTAATTTTCCAGATTATGGTATCATTGGATTTAAATAAATAACCTACTTTGTTTTAGTTATTTTTCTCACCTGCTTATATTATTTTTAAAGACAGAGTTTTCAGCCTTATGTGGCTTGAGAATACACATTATATTTGTGCTGGGAGGAAATTGCTTGGTATCTTCAAAAAGCATCATCTTTTACAAATGATGATTAATCTTTAGCTAAATTTTCAAAGCATTATTTAATTTAACTCAATATAATCTTATTAGATATTCTGAAAATTATTCTGATTTTCCCATTTTACCATACAAGAAAGTAGTGTCAAAATTATTCAGGAATATTTGCTAAAGCAAAGTAAGGAAGTCTTCATTAAAGACCACTGGGTTAGGTATATGGAATATGGCAATGCGATTTTGCAATGGGGGAAAGAAATTGGTCTCAACTCCAAATACAGTGTGGACAAGTGAGAATTTATAGCCAAGGAGCAAGGTGGTGTTCAGTGGATGGAATATTTCTAAGCTTCTAAGAGGAAACTTTAAGGGTAAGGGAGAGTCTATCTAAACCAACCTAACAGGCTTCTTGGTGAAGATAGGCCAGGGTAATCAAACATCCCCAGGGGGATGGTGGAGGATGAGAAATCTGATCCGATATTGAGGGTGATCAGACATCAAGGGTGGGGAATCCCTGCTAAACTGACACAACAAGGTTCTTTACTAAAACTGGATTTTACAAAAAGGTGCACAGATAGGCCTAGGAGAAGGTTTAGAAGGCTAACTAAAATTTGGTCAAGCAAAGAATCTTTGCCAGTAGTGTATATTAGTAGTATGTATTTTGTATACATTACATTTTAATGTCCTCCTTCATATCACACAGCATTTTCAATGGAAATATACTCAGGGAGGAGCACACTCTATCATTTTAGAAGTTAATAATAATGCCTGCCACTTTAAATAATGCAAATTCGGTCTTCTCTTGATCTTACAGCCTTGGCTAGTCAGCACCCAATAGGGCAAGAATGGGCAAAATTCTTGAAAGGGAAAAAAAGTCTCCAAATATGTTAATTATTAAAACAAATAGAAAAAAAAATGAATCCATGATTTTTTTTAAGTTAGAGGATTTGAAAGTGATGTAATATTCTTGATATAAAATAAAATGTAAGGCTTATGTTAATTGTAGAGTTTTCTATCCCTGGGATGTAGATTGGAATTATTGGAAAACCATAAAGAGATGAGTAAGATTTTCCCTTTTCCCCTTCTTTTTCTTATGTTGAATAAAGACAAAAATTGGAGCAGAGCTCTTGGTAACAGAAGGAAAAGAAGCAGTGAAAGAAGTATGGAAAAGCAAAGAACATAAAATGTTGGCATCAAAACTTTTTTTTTTTTTTTAACAAGGAGTCATTAGAAATCAAAAATAAGGCAAGGTGACTATAGTAAATGGAAGTGAAGATTTCTAGCCAGATTTAAAGTTGAGCTTTATTGTACAATGAAAGCAAATGTGCCCTGTGAGAAGCAGATATTTTATAATTATGTCTAACTGTCTTAAAGAGAATATATTTTCCTAAATTCCAGATAATCTCATTTTTAAAAATTATCTCCTTGATGGAAAAACTTATCTGAATGTGCCAGCAACTTTGCTTCATTTCTTTATATTTTCAGTCCTGCTGTGTTTAATACATCTGTGCTGTATTAATTAGTGAAATATGTTGATTGTATAAATATGTAAAAATCTACAGAAAATCCCTGCCTCAATAAATAATCACCAAGATGACATCAAATCTCTTAGGCAATTAGTAAATGCTTTAGAGTGAACCCATGTTGAGTTTCTTAGCAAGGAAAAAGCCTTATTAGGCTTAATACAAATAGGAAAAGATATGGACACATTAATAAAAATATTCTTGAAAAGAATCAAGTTAATCCATTCAAACACAATTATAAACCCAGGACATTTCTCCCTTGTTGATATTAACTCAACTCTAATTTCATAGCAACCATTTTATGTGCTAGAATGTTTTTCCTTTGAATCACTGGAAAACTGATGCCACAAAAAGGGATATTGTTTTTGTTAAAGTACTATTCTCTCATGATTCAGGTGAGGTTTAATCTTCTTTGATTCATTTTTTTTAAATTCAGCTATAAACTTCAAAAATTAAGAGACAAACTTAAGTATTTTATTTTACAGGCTTAATCAGAATTAACCTTCATATTATTGCAAAGTCAGAGATGGCAATAGAGTATTAGACAACCAAAGTAGTAGGCATAAGGTCTTAAGATCTCAATAAGAGTGCTGATTACTCAAAATCCTTGATGTTTATTTTCCCTAAAACTTCAAAGTTTCAGTAAAAGGGGAATTTTTATTAAAGCCAATGCTATTCTACACTTTGGAATCTGTAGACAACATGTAATTTTTTTTTTTTT
>CM052436.1:15567552-15586244 GCA_028533085.1 Varecia variegata
AAACTGTAAAGCAGGAGAGAAGGAAATCAAGGAGACTGCAGTTGAAGAGAAAGTGAATGCTTATCAAGAACCTATGATAATAAATTTCTCCAAATGTGACTTCCTGAGCTAATCATTCTCATTCTTTCAGTTTCCCAGGAATTCAACATGATGCTCTTTGTGTTATTCTGTTTCAACTAATCCATAATGAAATAATTCCTCAACCCATCCTTCAAGACTAAAGTAACAGTATTGTAACATGGGTAAAGATGATGAATTGAGCAGGATGTAGTAGAGATAGAAAAAAGAGTGTCAAGACAAGATGATTATAATCCATGATTCCTCACCTAAGTTTATTTAATGTCACCAAATTCAATGCACCATCTAGTATTTCAATAAGTAATAATTAAATATATCAGCCTTTTACATTTTACTTTAAGTTGAGTCGTCATCATATTTTACTTATTGAATGCTTTGCAATTCTTTTGTTCTTGAAAATTAATAAGCATTTATTAATAAAATAACATATTTTATAAACATCATTACATAATTTGGCACAAAATAACACAAGTTTTCCCCCATTGCCCCCCCCCTCTTTTCTAGACCCATTTGTTTTCTATCCCAGTATTTTTAAGTAGACTCTGGGTAAATCTTATGTTTACAAAGGTCTTATTTAATGTTAGTTTTATTTCACCCTCACCTTACTGTTTACTATTCTCCTTATGGTTACAAAATCTATTCCTTTTAAATTAATTCATACTGATTCATACGGAATGCACATGACAAATGAACATATGTCACTGGGTAGTTGAGAATAAATTGAACATTATATAAAAATAGAAAGAGACTACTGTAAAATGTCTAACTTAAGAAAAAGTAGTCGTCTTCTGACTATAAACAGTTGATGGATTTTCTTGGAGTGTGAAACTGCTGCAGGAAAAGTTAATATTTGTCTTCTTCCATAGGGTAGACCAGGAATCAAGACCTGAGTAAGTTCATGGGCTCAGTGGAGGATGTCATATGTCACTGGTGTGATTGTATATTAAGACCAAAAACAGAGGTCAGGCTGGGCACGGTGGCTCAAGCCTGCAGTACCAGCTACTCGGGAGGCTGAGATGGGAGGATGGGAGGAGCCCAGGAGTTTGAGGATGCAGTGAGCTAATGATCATGCTACTGCACTCCAGCCTGAGCGACACAGTGAGATCCTGTGTCAAAAACAAAACAAAACAGATTTTTATTTTTATTTTTTTACCTTTCTACTCCCACAGGCATATATTGAGTGTGATATTTCTGAGTCTTCATGATAGTTAATGGATGGATGGGGGACAAAAGCAATAACAGAACATTGTGAAGATTAGTTCTAAAGACTTTCATAAAGTGTTGAAAGTATATTTCTGAATGTGTTACTATGGGAAATGAAAAGTCACATTAAAACATAAATTGAGTCTCTGTCATGATTAGCTTCTCAAGGAGAGGAGATGTCACACCTCTATCTCTGTTTTAGTCAGTTCTGGTTTTAGCACAAGGCAGATATTCATTCTCCAGAAATAGTAACATTTGGAGTTTTTCCTCTAGTTAAAGAGCTAGTTCTAAAAACAATCTTTTATAATGAATTTTAACAGATAGAGTAGTGGAGTGTGTGTGTACATATGTGTGTTGGTGCACATGTGTAGGCACATGTGTTCATATGCATCCATGAATTTCATGAGAAAGAGAACAAATTTCACTTTAGTTATGTTTACTACTTGGAAATTTCTCCAAATTCTGTCTTTCACAAAGGGATATTCAAAGTGCCAATGCATGTACACTTTCACAAAAATGAAAACAAGTTATTAAAGAGAAAACCTATGATACTGCCTTTCTGATTTTTTTTTTATTTTTTTGGTAAAAAATTTTTATTCTTAGAGAATGCATGTTGCTTTCTTCACAAGTGTCTACGATTCAAAAAACCTTTATAATCCATCTTATTTAATGTCCACTTTTTGCTAGTTTTAATGCCAATATCTAATCCAGAGAGGAAAAATCATTCCAGCTTAAAATGCTTCATTGTACACAGTGTTTATTTACGACATACTCACAGCCATCATTACTTTATATAAAAGGATAAAGTGTTATCTCCTTTTATATAAAGTAGCAGTTACAAATATACCCTGAAATCTAATCCAGCAAAGGTTAATTCTCACTCATTCAAATTCCAAAGCTAGTTTGCACCTCTCCAGGGTAATTTTATCCTTGCTGTAGCTCAGGAATCTAGGCTACCTCTATTTTACAGTAGCTTCATCTCAATTTGTAGCTGCCATGCCTGAAGTGGCAGTGAAAAAAATAGTGTTTGGAACTTCCACCAGTTTCTAACTGCCTCTCACCAAAAGTGATGTATTTTTCTTCCTTTTATAGTCAATCAACTGGAGTTAGTCATGTGGTTCTAATCTTCCTTCCTGGAAAGCTTGGAAGCCTTCCCAAATTTCAGGAAGGAGAGAAGAGCCCAATATACTGAACACAGCAGTTGCTACCACACTGTGTATTAACTGTGTGATCATGAATACTTCCATCAAACTCATCATATTTTCTCACCTTAAAATTTGGGATAATAAGGTTGACCTCAGAAAGTTACTGTGAATAATAAACAGGATAACTTATGTTCATCATATAACACATAGTATAGAAAATCGGAAATGTTTAGTTCTTTTTCAAAAAGGACTCATAATTTTCTTCATTTGATGATGAGTTATCTCCCTTGGCCATATGTTTAGATGCATTTACTGGAAATTTTCAAGTTTCTCTTTCACTCTGTGCTGTGTTCCCAAATCTTTCATAATAGAAAGGGAAGATCATTCAGGGAAAACAAGAAATGTAATATAAAATGCAATGAGTTTTTGGAATATCTATTGATACAAAGCATTTTTAATTATCTGGTCATGATACACTCACTTGGTAAATGAACTATAGATGAGTAAAACTCTCTCTTCCCTCTTAGAGACATGGCTGGGTATGAGAATTAAATTGATCTAAGATAGACTAACAGGAGAAAAGTACAAAATCTAATATAAAATTTACATGCCACAGGAGGCCTGATAATGAAATGGAAACCCAAAGATTTGGCAAAATTGACATGCTTTTGTATTAGATTGAATAGAGCCAATTGTGGAAAAGTGACTAAATTATGTCGAGAGGCTAAAGGAAGATACGAATTAGTTTAACAAGGTTTATTTTTATAGATTCTCTCAGCTATGACTCCCTGTCAAAGAATTTTCCTTTTCTTCTGGTACAAAGAAGAAATGGTAGCCTTTATCTCCTGTTTTCAAGAAGGAAAGGGAAGATCAGAATACCCTTCATGCATCTGCTGTTTTTCTAAGTTGCTTTTAAATCAAAGTAATTCTTAAGTCAAAATGGCATATTTGAGGGTGGCATATTCTGCGACCCTTCAGAACTAATGTAAAAATGTATATAAAATTTTAACATATAAAAGTTCAGTCTATTATCTCATAGAATATTTTTAAAATTTCATTTAGTATTAAGAAATTCTATAAGCCTGAAACATTAATTAAAATAAATTGATGAAGTGATATCAGGAGTAGTGTGGGCAAATATTTGGGAGAAATAAATTGAATTAAACATGTATAATGAGTACTAACATAAATATTAGAATGATAATCTGTTTTTAGCCAAAGGGCAAGTTACAGCTGTTCCCAGGAACATTTAAGTATGTATTCTTATTTTATAGGCTCTGTGGAATGTCCTTATTCTTTATAGTAGACTACTGGTTTTTGGTCTTTTGACAAGAAAATATTGTGTATGTTTTTAACTGTCTAAAAGTTGTTTCAAAATAGTATTCAATATAACAGTGTTGCCTGATTAATATTCCCCATTGAACTGACAGTTAATCAGGTTGCATTTTTTTTTAATATGGACATGCTAAAAAGAAAAGAAACACTAAAAATGTCATTTTACTTTGTGAGACCAAATTCTCCTGACCAATGTTATGCCTGACTTATACACAGTGGAAACTGGGGAGAATTTTAGTCCAACATGTCAAGGATATTGCAGAGCCTTCTGATCAGCATTTGGTTTGAATGCAGAATCTAATTTGATGTCGTGTGTGTGTGTGTGTGTGTGTGTGTGTAATTTCCTCTAAAACAGAAAAAAGTAAAGATGATATACCGTATTCTTCAGATTTTCATTTTCTAATTTTCCTATTCTTACCCCAACCCAACTGCCCCACTCTACGTACTATGCACACTGGTTTTCTTCTATAGTTTTGTTTTCTATTGTTCCTCTTTCACTGTAGAATTTTCTTGCCTTATTTATGATACTTGGACAGATAGAACTGGTCTCAGTCTTAGTTTGGACATATATTAAATATATTGCAAGTTCCAAAATGATCTACTGTTCTCAAATAATTTTAACCACTTTCCTGAAGGATTAACACTTGTAGTGAGGTTAAGACAAGATAAAGAAAAAGCAAAGTCCAACACAGAAAGATTGCCTTTTAACTGCAGTATTACATTTTTAGGGGTCCAAGTTTCTTGTAAGCACTGTGTATCTCCAACAGATAAAAATCTCCTTTGACAAATGTCAGCATGTTTCTAGATCTCTAACACAGATTTCACAATGTTTCTGCCCAAATAAGATTTGTATCCATTTTGAAAAAGAATGTTCTTTGCTGAAGCAATACAGTTCCCAGCCTAGAATTGGAAATATGCATTTTATAACATCTATTAAATATAATTCTAACAAAATATATTTTTCTTTTTTAGAACTGAAAGCTTAATCCCTCCTTATCTGAGTTACACACAAAAGTTAGCTTCCTAGATGACAGTTGAGCTAATATGTTTGTGGGTGTATACATTTGTTTCCTTTACTCTTTCTTTTAGATGACTAATTAGGCAATTTTTTCCTTCTGAATCACTGAGTATATTTTTAAAAAGTCTTTAACAAGATTTACTGACATTCCATGTTCTTTTCAAAACCTATTAGAGTTACTATCATATTCATGCTACTCCTAGATAACATTAAGGAGCATTTTTGTTTAACTCACAATTAAAATTAAAGGTGAAGTGATGTGCAATTTGAAGAAGTTTCCAGCTTTTTTCTTTTTACATATGTAAGATTTTAAGATAAAATAATTTCTTTAATTTAGATAAAATATATTTCTTGATGTGAACCAAGGGAAAACTCAAAAATTTTGAGTTTTATAATAATAGAGTGAACATTTTTTAATAATAGGCATTGACAATGTCCCGTGGAAGATTTTAGCTCAATATTATGTGCTGTGGTTTGAATGTTTGATCTCTCTGAAACTGATATTGAAACTTCCCCAATGTGACAGTATTGAGGGATGGGGTCTTTAAGAGGTAATTGGGTCATGAAGACGGATTAACGGATTACCATGGGAGTGGCACTGGTTTATTTATAAGCAAAGGAAGAGACCTGAGCTGGCATTCTCATCCCCCCCTTGCCATGTAATGCCCTGGGCCACCTCAGGACTCTGCAGAGTCCCCACCAGCAAGAAGGCCCTCACCAGATGTGGCCCCTTGACCTTGGTCTTCCCAGCTTCCAGAACTATAAGAAATTTGTTTTATAGATATATGTGTATATATGTATATGTATAAATTACCCAGTCTCCAGTATTCAGTTAAAGGAACAGAAAATGGACTAAGACATCATTAGGTTTCAAATTTATGTAGCATAAGCTTCCAGAAGAGAAATTATTCATTAGCTTTCAATCAAGACAATCCTGCACTGTTTCTATGCTTCCAGAAATTGCAAGGTACTTTATTTAAATGATGAATAAGGTTATAAAGAAAAAACATAGTCTCTTCAGAGTCAGATAATGTCAAATTTAAAAAAAGCATTAGCCTGTATGCCCAGTCAACGTGGGGAGGAATATAACCCTGTCAAATTTTAGTACCGTTTTAACACTCTTTTTGGAGTGGGAAATACAGGTAAGACAGTTGAGAAAGCATGCAACATTTAAACCCACTAACACAAGGAATACACAGACATAAGAAATGCTGGTCAATTCTCATGGTACCTACATTTTGTATAGAAATTTTAAATTGTTAAATGGAAAAACAAGAGCTTAGAGTTTGGATATCAGACTGAGCCCAAGTGTTTACTGCCTCCTCTTCTTTCTCATTAAATGTAAGAGATCCTGAAGTCCTGTAGAAATCATATATGGCACATGTTAAACTGTATTGTGCTCTACATCCTTCTTCTCTTTGTTCTCTGTTAGGATTTTTCATTACTTCTTGCCTGCACTGGAGGTCTCTCCCTCTGGTTCCTTGACTCAGATACATTTGTTAAGGGCACCAGAGTGACCTCTTTAAAAATTACATTTTACCATGCATTTTCTGTGCTTTCAGTCTTTTTCTGGATCCCCACCTTCTAGAATCCATAGTCTAAATATATCACAGTGCAAATATCCATACTATGGAACCCTCCATATTATCCATATCATAAGATTCTCCCAGTTTTGGTCATTTGTTCCTTTATATTCCATTATTCAACAAACCCAAATGGCTTGCTTCTTCCTGAATATATCCAGGCAGCATACTGATTCTCTTCTCCATGGCTTTGTTAATGCTGCCCCCCACTGTACTCTGACATTCTAGCTTCCTCGTTTGTTAGGTTTTTTCACTTGACTCTTCCTTTAATATTTGGTTCCCGTGTTACCACTTCAGTCAGCTCTTTGTCATTTGTGCTTCTCCAAATCAGGTTAGCTTACTTATGCCTTCTAAATACTTCCGTAATGTCCTGTGCATTTATTATTGCTTACTTCAATTGGCATTTGCCTTAAAATTGTGTTTCTGTGATTTCCTTTACAACTAGGTTGATGGTACCTTGAGGTCAGAAACTCTGCCTTAATTATCTCATTTTTAATTATTACATTCTGTTGTCAATGGAAATAACTAAAACAAGTCCTTAATAAGCTGGACCCTAACCTCTAACATGTGAAAAGAGATGTACTTAAACTTTTAGCGTCACTGTTCATTTAAATGGACACTCTTTATCATAGGAAAGTATATTCTCAAAATGTATTTTCCTAAATATTAGAAATATATGCTGGTGTATTTAAAGCAGATGAAGTTAAATACCAAAAAGGTTTGCTGCTCCGAGCATAAGGCTTCTGTCCTAAGAAAGCTGTTTACTTGAGCTCTTGCCTCCAAGTGTCAGTATGCAGGAAATCACTTAAAACCAGGGTAACCAGTTATAATTTTCATGGAAGCAGCAATTAACCCGTAACAACATCATACCGGGTTCACATCTAGCACAATCCCCATCAGAGACAACAATTGAGGCAAATTACTATTCTGAGAGACAAGTAGAAATAAGAGCAGCTATTGTAATAGTCATTTCCTATACTACTGACAATTTTTTGTGACATGTTAATAAAAATGCCATAAACTGGATGGTGGACAAAAAACAGAAATTCATTTTTTTACAGTTCTAGAGGCAGGGAAGTCCAAGATCAAGATGCTGGAAGATTGGTGTCAGGTGAGGGATACCTCCTTCACAGATGACACCATCCTACTCTGACTTTACATGGTGGAAGGGGCAATCACACTCTCTTGGGCTTCTTTCATAAAGTCCCTAATCCCACTCATGAAGGCACTAACTTCATAACCTAATCACCCCCCAAAGGCCCTATCTTTTAATACCATCCCTTTGGAGTTTAAAATTTCAACATACAAATTTGGAGAAACAAAAACATTCGGTCCATTGTAAGTACAAAATGAGTGTGGGACATTTGGTAGTCAGTAACCAAGATGGTGGCTAATGGTCTTTCTAGTGTTCATGCCCTACCACATTAAATAGGGCTGACCCACATGACCAATAGAATATAGCACAAGTGACACTGTGTGACAACAAAGGCTAGGTTATAAAAAACATTACGTCTTCTGCCTTGTTTTCTTGGAACTTTCACTGCAAATGCAATGTTGTGAGGACAATAAGTAACCCTATGGAAGAGTCCACATGGGGGGGAGGAAGAGAGGCAGGCTCTCACACCATAAAGCATGAACTTCCAGCCATATGAATGAGCTCCCTTGAAAGCGGACCCAGTCAAACCTGTCAACTGCTGTCATTCCAACTGACATTTTGATTGCAATTTCATGAGAGGAATCCCCATTTAAGTCTTTCCCAAAATTTTCAGCCACAGAAACCATGATAGCTAGTACATATTTACTATTATTTTAAGGCCATTAAGTTTTGGTGTAATTTAACTGGCAGTTACAGATAACTACAGCAATCATATAGGGTCAATTATATAACTGAGTTGATGAACAAGACTTCACAGTAAATACTAAAGTAATGCAATAAAAAAGGTTAAGTATTTTTTACAGCAAGAAAAACAAAACATCGATAATCATTAGAGAGGACTGAAACTACCTGGTGCTACAACCATGCTTTTTCTTGGTTACATAGGGCACGCTTTGTCTTGAGATCATAAACAACATCAGACTAACTAAATTAGAAACACTGGAAGTAAACCTCATGGATTTGTGTTTTACCAAATCCCTGTGATTCTGATGCATGCAAGAGTTTAAGAATTACTACTCTTTTTGATCAGCTCCCTCTTGGAGTTATGGAATCACTGATATAATAACTGTAATAACATAAATGGGGTCCAGTGCATTTCATTAGGGTCACAAACAAGAATCTAGGAGCCTCAGGTATAAGTTTCATTAGAGGGAACAAAATAGTCAGCAAGTTTCTTGGGGTCTTTTCAATTGTCATGATGTTCTTGTGGGCTACATTTTAAATGACTGTGGCGATCAGACCATAGGAATTGTTATAATAAGGTCCATTGAAAGTCAAAACCTGGAGAATGCTTTGCAGTCATTGTGAAAGTCTCCCTTGTATTGTGACTTCCTTTTCTGCAGAAGTGTGGACTGCCAGGTCATCACCATACTTCACTTCAATACAATAATTCCAGGAGGGGGAACCGTGCCTAAATAAAGGAAATCTGAGGAAAGGAACCCATGGAGACTGTGCCTTGTAAAATTACCTTAACCACTCTCACAGATACACACAACTCACCTCAGGGTGGCCATGAATTATAAACCAGAGATTCAAAGACATAAATTATTAATAACATCAAAACTTCTGCCCAAAGTAGGTAAAGCTGACTCTGGAAAAATATATTTGTCACTTAAAACTATAAAGTCTAAAAGGAAAACACTAAGTTTTTACTGAGTTATGGCAACTTCCACCTGAAAGATAAAATACCATGAAGACAAAGGAAAATTAAACTCTGGCCTCCTGGTATGAACTGTAAAACCACTTCATAATATAGATAGATTATGAAATTGATATGGATTTACCTTGTTTACAGTTGTAATCTGCTGCTTTCTCCTAGGAAGGCTCTTTTCCCCAGGCTTTCAACATATCTCTTTCCTTTGAGCATCTCTCACAGTGATGGTGAAAAATTATAACCTGTGTGGAGATTATATACTCCTAAAGACAATATACTTATTAATGGGCAGATCTGTCCATACACAGAAAGGGTAATCATAAGTGATATCAGCCTACTCCATAATCAATAAAAGTGATGATTCTAGGAAAGTTGTACTGCAACTGAGTGGACAGGTGTACTGCTGTTGCCCTGTCTTGTGAGGTTGGATGCCTTAACTCTCAATCTGATAGCAGAAACTCTCTATTCCATCCATCCAATCATCCATATATGTATTCAGAATCATTCATTGAGTATTGCTGTATGATATTTGATGCACTAGGAATTCATTAGTTATTTTAGACACTGACAATCCTCTGCAAGTTTGGACCACTAGAAGATATTAATGCCTTCTCATATGAAGGCCTAATTTTTAGGAATGCAGTCAGGATTCATGAGAATACCAATTCTGAGAACAATAATTACCATAACCTTGAACAAGACAACGGATATTAAAATTGTGCTTTTTAACTTCATTCCAAATTTTGCCTTTGGATTCGTATATCATGTTATATTTTGATAATATCTGAATATTTGTAAAAAAGATATATAAATTTCATAAACTTGATTTTATTCAAAAAAATCTAAGTTTTTTGTAAGAATTGAGCAGGTCTTCTTTAAGGACAATCTTTAGCTTTCTTTTGACTTAACTTTATTCTATTATTTAATTATTTTTGCAAGACTAGGCAATCTTAATGCATACATTTATCTCGGCTGTGGTAATTCTTGATGTTCATTTAGTTATTTAATTTACCGTTAGTACATGAGTATCACATTGACCTGGACCTATTTAATATTACCATTCCCTATCAGTGTCTCATATATTACCTTTTTCTTTTTCCTACTTAGACCATTTGTCATTATTTAAAAGAGTGACATGTATTTACTGTTTTATTACTTGTAAACTTAATAGCTTTATTATGTATATGACACATTGATTTATCTCAAGTTCTTTTCAGGAAACCAATTTATGTTGTATATTCTTTAGTCCAACAATATACACTTTGCCCTTAAAAATTCAACCTAATTTGAAAGATACAAACACAATTTTTTCAAAAGAACTTAGACAATTGGCCACAAAACAAATGAAAAGATGTTCAATATCACTAGTCATCAGAGAAATGCAAATCAAAACCACAATGAGATATCACCACACCCGTGTAAGATTGGACATCAAAAGTCAAAAAACAACAGATGCTCATGTGAATACAGAGAAAAAGGCATGTCTATACCTGTTGGTGAGACTGAAAACTAGCACAACTCCCATGGAAAACAGTATGGAGATTCCTCAAAGAGCCAAAAGTAAGCCTACCAATGTATCCAGCAATTCCACCACTGGGCATCTACCCCAAGGAAAAGATAACATTCTATCAAAAAGGCACCTGCACTCAAATGTCTATCACAGCACAATTCATAATGGCAAAGATACAGAAATCAACCCAAGTGCCCATCGACATGAGTGAATAAAGAAAATGTGGTACATATGTACTTTGGAGCACCATTTAGCCATAAAAAGAAACAAAGTGATGTCATCCACAGCAATTTGGATGGAACTAGAGACCATCACCCCAAATGAAGCATCCAAGGAATGGAAAAACAAACACCACATGTTCTCACCAGTAAGTGATAGAAGGGTGCACATAGGCACAAAAGAATGTAAATCACAGTGGAAACCAAGAAAGTGGTGGGTGAGTGAGGGACAAAAACTTATCCACTGGGTACAAAAAATACTGCCTGGTGGCAGGCACACTGAAGGCTCTGACCTCAGCATCACAGAATGTAACCATGTAACAAAAACTTTTGTACCCCCCCCAATATTTGAAATAAAAAAGATTCAATTTAACTTAAAAAGAAAATAAAAAGTAGAACATAGTTCAGTCTAACAAACATTTATTGAAAACTATGACATATAATGTACTACAGATGGAAATATGAATGTCCTGAGTTTTTTCCCTGATAATCTTGGTGGGGAGATGGATGTTTAAAAGAACTTTTAAAGCACAGTGTTGTCTATGAGAAGTAATATCTGCAGAGATGTTAAAGCCAATGGATTCTGGAGCCAGACTAACTGACTTTGAATTTCTAAGCTTTGCAAATGACTATTTGTATGGTCTTTGGTGAGTGAATTAACCTTTTTGTATTTCTATTTCATTACTTACAAAGGGCTAAAAATATCGACTACTTCATATAGTTATTGTCAGGATTGCATAATCAGTGCTTATAACTTGCTTAACCTGGAGCTTTTTATGACTAGAATACAATTTTCTGAGAATAGAGAATGATTCTTGTTTACTTCTAATGCCACCAATGTCTAGTCTTGTCCTGGCACATACTAGATGCTAAAGGTACATCTATTTAATAAAGCACTGAATATTTCCTGGTTGCCTGTCTTCTCTTATTTTTTTATTTTTATTTATTTATTTTTTTTAGAGACAAATTCTTGCTCCAGACTGGAGTGCGAGGGCCCGATCATTACTCACTATAACCTCTCGAAATCCTGGGCTCAGGTGATCCTCCAACTTCAGCCACCTGAGCAGCTGGGACTACAGCCCCACTCCACCAGACCTAGCTATTTTTTTATTTTTTATAGGGATAGGGTCTTGCTATGTTTCCCAGGCTTGTCTTGAACTCCTGGCCTCAAGTGATCTTCCTTGTCTTAGCCTCCCAAAGTGCCAGGATTACAGGTGTGAGCTGCCATGCCTGGCCCCTGGCTTCACTTCTGATGATAGTTTTCTGTTCCCTAATTTAGCCTAAATGAGCATTTCACTTAATTATTCCTCTTCCAACTAAAACAGAGTTCATTGTCTTAAGTATCCCAGTAATCTATCTATCTATCTATCTATCTAACTATCTATCTATCTATCTATCTATACACACACACATTTAACCTCAAAGCCAAAGCCTTATTTCTGCAAAGGATATATTAAATTGTGACACACTTTATCAGTTTGTGCTCATTTTATTTAAGTAGAGTTTGCTAGCTATGTTTTTAAACAAGACCAGTTTGGAATATACACTGACAATGCATTTATTTAGCAACCAGTTAATATAGTGATTTAAAATATTTGTTAATCCTGAGCATATTTTTAACCAATTTGTGAGATAAAGCCCAATTTGTGTCTTAATACTTTGAACCATAACAATTATGAATGTCTAGGATGTTTTAAATAAAAAATTAAAAGCAGGTGGCCCTGATATTACCTATCACAGTCTTTCAATACATTGCCTGTTATATAAATATAAATTATCACCATTGTAATATATTTAATGAGGATGTTCCTCCAAAATTCATATTTCCAAGCCAATGGTATTAGGAGTGGGGTCTTTGGAAGGTGATTAGATCAAGATGGTAGAGCTTTCATGATTGGCATCAGTGCCCTTGTAAATAATACCCCCAAAAGCTAGCTACCCCCTTGCACCATGAGAAGTCACAGTGAGATGACACCTTCCATAAACCAGAACATAGGCTCTTTCTGAAAAATAAATCACCTGATCTTAGACTTCACAGCCTCACAGAATTGTAAGAAATAAATTTCTGTTGTTTATAAGCAGCCTAGCTTCTGGTATTTCATTATAGCTGCCTGAATGAATTAAGACTACTAAACAAACATCGCATGTTCTCACTAATAAGTGGGAGCTACAAAATCAGTATACATGGTCATATAGAGGTGTAAAGGACATTGGAAACTAAGAAGTGGAGAGGGTGGGAAGGGAGTAAGTGATAAAAACTAAAAACGTACCTGTCGGGTACAATGTACACTACTCTGGGCAGACACACTAAAATCCCTGACTTGGTGTTCTTAATATTTTGCAATAAAAAAGATTACGAGATAAAATTCATGGGAGCTGTATCTGACTTACATTCTTTTGACATTAAAACAATCATTTATTATATATAATAAAGCTCAAATATGTTTCTTCTGGATTGAGAGCTTAACAATAGTCTCTTAAGTTTTATAGATGAGAATATTCACTGACATTTCCTCATTAAAGTATAAGACTCAATTTTTCATTCAACAATTTTAGATTGAGTAATTGTACTATGGCAAGCCTTAAGGTCAGCTTGTTTACAAAAATAAACAAGTAATTATGATGACAAAAGTTTCATCTAGGACAATATTTTGTAAGATGTTGGATTTTATTGATCCACAATTGCAGGGAATTCAATTATATAAAAGATGAAAAAAGAAATTATGAGAAACT
Source organism: Varecia variegata (assembly GCA_028533085.1). Taxonomy (NCBI): domain Eukaryota; kingdom Metazoa; phylum Chordata; class Mammalia; order Primates; family Lemuridae; genus Varecia; species Varecia variegata. The sequence goes on from CM052436.1 coordinate 15,581,186, forward strand.
GTTGACATACCAATATAAACTTCTATTTTAATCACAATTCAAGTAATAATCCAATAATCTATGTACCCTTTTCATTTTCTATATTTGATATATAGTCCAATTAATAAAATCTGGAAAACATGTGAGCCAACTCATACAATTAATATGTCTTCTTTCATTTTATACGATTGTCTCATTTTAGAAGAAACTAATGAAAACACTTCTCCAAAATATCTCTTCATTTTCATCTTTTCTGTTCCACTTTGATTTCTGATCTCCTCATTTCAGGCCTGGACATTGAGAGTAGTCTCTTCAACAAAGGTTGTTAGGTCAACTGGATATCCACATGCAAAAGAATGAAATTGGACCCTTGTCTTACACTGTGCACAAAAATAAACTCAAAATGAGTTAAAGACTTAAACATAAGAACTTAAACTATAAAAGTTCTGGAAGAAAATATAGGAGAAAGTCTTCATAATACTGGACTTGGCAATGATTTCTTGGATGTGACACCAAAAGCACAGACAACATAAACAACAATAGATAAATGAGACTACATCAAATGAAAAGGCTTCTGTGCAGCATAGCAAACAACCAGCAGAGTGAAAAAGAAACCCATGAAGTGGCAGAAAATATTCGTATACCATATATTTGATAACGGGGGGATAATATTCTACATATATGACAAACTCCCATAACACAATAACAAAAGAAACAACTTGATTAAAATATATGAAAAAGACTTGACTGGACATTTTTCAAAAAAAGCCAATGTAAATGACCAACAGGTATAAGAAAGAATGTTCAACATCACTAATCATCAGGGAAATTGAAATCAAAACCAAAATGAGACATCACCTCACTACTGTTAGGATGGCCACTATCAAAAAAAAAAAAAAAAAAAAAAAAAAACAGAAAACAACAAGGGTAAGTGAGGATGAGAGAAATTGAAACCTTTGTGCACTTTTGGTAGAGATGTGATACGGTGTATCCACTATAGAAAACAGTATGGTGCTTCCTCAAAGAATTAAAAATATCTACTATAGCAATCTAGCAATCTCACTCCTGAGTAAGTATCCAAAATTATTGAAAGAAGGATCTCACAGAGATATTTTCACTCCCATGTTCACTGCAGCATTGTTGACAACAGCCCAGAGATGGAAACAAGCAACGTGTTGATTTGTGGGTGAATGGATAAAGAAAATATGGTGTGAATACACACAATGGAATATTATTCAGCCTTGAAGAAAACAAATCCTGTCACATGCTACAACACGAATGAATCTTGAGAAAATTATTCTGACAGAAATAAGCCAGCCACAGAAGAATTACTACATGATTCCACTCATATGTGGTATCTAAAGCAGTGAAACTCTTAGAAGCAGATACAGAATGGTGGTTGTAGGAACACACAGTTAACAACACTGTACTATAAACATAACAAATTATTAAGAAGTTAGATATCATAATATGTTTGTTTACCATAAGAAGAAAAGAAAAGGAAAAAAATGGAAATATGATTTTGGGGAATAAATTATATCCACCTCAATAAATGAAATAAATATGTGGATAGCAAACAAAAAGTAAATATACAAATAATACAAATTATTCCCACAAACCAATAAGAATTAAGTTAGAAAGAAGTTCAGAAAAATAGGAAAAAATAAAAGGAACATATTATGTTTTAGTATAACACTTTTGAAAACCAGAATATTTTTCCTTTCTTTTTTTTAAGATGATGTGACTTTGTTTATATAAAGAGGCAGTACACCAAAACTGAAATAACATAACCTTTGCGGTTAAAGTCCATCTGACTTGGTCATAATTTATTATTCTACTCCATATTAACTGTATAACTTCTCCCTAGTAACTTACTCTTGCTCTCAGTTTCAATCTTCTTAGCTGTAAAATTGGTATAATAAGATTCACTCATAGACCTGTTGTAAGAATTAAATGAAAAAGCCATTAAAATTATGTTAATCTCAAGGCAAATGTTTCTCAAATGTTTCTCAAGGCATTCCCATTCAAAGTCCAGCATTTTTAAAGAATGCCCTACTCACTCTTAATTTCTTATAAAACTATTCCTTCAAGGTCTAGTTTCAAATCATATATGTTCTTTGTTACCTGCTATGATGGATTATTTCCCAAAATGGCCACAATTACTCTACTCCCTGATTCCATGCCCCTTTGCCTCATGAATTTTCAGCTTTTCTTCTCAAGTAGTGGTATCTATTTAAGCTACTCTTAATTCTGTGATTTTCCTTACGAGAATGTGGTGGAAGGTTTGTGCTTCCTAAACTTTTATGCGTGTTTTCTTGGATTCCCTGCCACCATCGTGTGAACAAGATCAGGCTGGTCTGCTGGAAGATGAGAAAATATGTGGGCCATAGTCATCCCAGTTATCCCAGCCAAGCCACAGACATGGGAGCCAGCTCAGTCAAGACGAGCAAAAGGCAACCTGCGGCTGACTTGCCAACTGACTGCAAATACATTAACAAGGTCTCCTAGACCAGCCCACTCCAATCTAACCCAAGGACTCTTAAACTAAATCAATGCCTGTTGTTTTAGACCACTGTGCCATGGTCAGATTGTTTCACAAAAATAGTTAACTGATATTTCTGCCCTAATTTTGGGCAGAATTTATTCACCTTGATGTTGCAGTGGCACGTTGCAATCAACTGACAAGTTACCACATTATTATTTGACTTGGTTGTGCCTTTCTTTCTCTGCAGGTCAAATATTCCACGGGAACAGGAGTCAGTTCTTGTCCACCTTTATATCCTCAGAACAAGGTTAAATGCCTGGTATATAATAGATACTCATTAATTTTATTAAATTCTAAATTCAATCGAAGTTATCAGATGAGATGTGCATGTAGCCACAATTTGAGACTGGTCTTGTTTCTTTTGCTCATCAAGGCAATGCAATAATGACCTGGTTTATCTTTTGCTATAACTGCAGAGGCTTGGGGCATCCTGAGAGATTCAGTAACATTTGCTATTCAAACATTTTGTTTCAATAAATAGTGGGGCTTCTTAAGTGGGAATGCAGAACAAATGACTGGTGTCAGAGATGAACTTTCCACGGACGAATGGAAGTGGGCCATCAAAACATGCTATGAATTTAATGAACTATTTGCCCACACAACTTTTAGTATGAGTGAAAAACCAGGAAATATACTGTAAAATAGAGCACGTCAAACAGACTATGACCATAGCTCCCAGCTGCTATCTCAACAGCAAATTGAATAACTTGTTCTATTTTTTCTAGGTTATTAGAAATAACTTTGGAAAAAAGCCTGTAAGTATTCCATTATTTTTTTAATTTCTAGAAAAATAAATATTTTAATATATATTTTTTGTATTATTTGTGTGTTTTCTAACCATTGATCCTAAAGCATTATGATTTAAGTACATTTGGTATAAATTGTGTTATGTTTTGGGAAAATAGCACCTGAATGTATTCACACAGACATAATTATAAAATATCTATAACAAAAGATATATATGTATATAATGAATAAAATTAAAGCTTTGTTGAAATGATGCCAACAGTCCAGTGAGAGATATGAAACAGGAATTAATAACCTCATTTTATACTGACGGCAACAGAATCATAAAGATTTAACTTTCTAAACTTCTTAAGGAGGCGATCTGTCTGAAATTTGAACCTGATTCTTTCTGTTTCAGAATCAATGTCTTTTTCATTATGGTACACCATGTATTTTAGCAGAAATACATTTCTGTCTTAGTTTTTAGGAAAATGTGTGTAATATTTTCTTTGTATTATGTTATTTTATTATTTGTTTCCTTCCAATATGGAACATCTACTTGGTCTCATGGCCACAAATAACATCCAGATAAGAACCATGAACGGCAAATACTTCCAGCTTTCTCAGGAAGGTAAAAGAAAGAAGTTTGAGAAAGAAGATGATTCTAGACTTCTCAGTAGATATTTATTTTATTCATTTACTATTACCTGTGAGTGTTCTTATGCTACCTATAACATAATTCTTTCATCCATTTATTTGATCCTTCCTGAGTTCCTGCAGTTTGCCAGCCACTGTGCTATTGTTTGTGTTGGTAAACAAAACGGATTCCCTCAGTCCCTGGCCTCAGGGAGCTTACAGTCTAGTGGGAGAGACAGGTGATAAAAAAGAAATAAATACATAAACAGTCAATTATCATTAGTGATAAATGTTAGGCTGGAAAAGAATCAGAAACTCTGAGAGAAAACAAAAGAATGGGGACTATTGATTTAGTAGTGGGGAATCAAACTGAACTCGCAGGCAAAAGTTGCAGACACCTGAGAAACCGTAAATGTCATTACCACAGAAAGGGAGTGAATGAAGCAGAATGTGGCGAGGAATGAAGGTCGGAAGATAAGAGCCTGATAGGCCAAGGCACAACATTCAATTATGTCCTATCGAAGCATCTAGCATAATTTAAGCAGAAGAATTACATAATCTCATGATCTCCTACTAGAGGAAGATTAGATTTGGGAGAATGGAAATGGGAAAAAGGAAAAGCCATTATTTTACTAGAATGACTTTGCCAGTAAAAATGGAATATTAAAGTATTTTAGAGATAAAATAAAGGTTCCTGATGATGAATTAATAGGGAGTTCAGAAATAACTTTATGCCAAGAATGAGTCCCAAGTGTTGAAAATAAAGTGTGTCCTTTCTTATAGACATTTTCTTCACACCTGGGAAAAGGTGAACTGAAGTCATGTGAAAAATATTCAACTCAGAAATATTCTGTGATGTTCTTACCTAAGTGAATTCATGAAAACTGCCATGAATACTCAAGTATATAGTTTATATAAATGTGTGTGCAATCTATTTATGTATATGAACTTAAAATAGAAATAGAATGCAAAGAATTATGCATTATTGTTGTAGTTGCATTTTGAGTTATATTCAGAAAGGCATTGTGAATATTTTGAATGTCCTACTTATTGAATTTTTAGACATTTTTATGTCCTTATTAAGATTGAGAATTGTACTTGAATCCATTTAAACAACTTTATTCTGACTTTCTTTTCATACCAATAACTTTATTCTAGCTATAAAATTTTACT
>CM052436.1:15586744-15604232 GCA_028533085.1 Varecia variegata
GTCACTCAGCAACTACTTATATTTTTTGCAATTAAACTATGACCTCAAACTAGACTTCAGCATCCTTCTAAATTTTTATTTGTTATTAAATAAAATATATTTGAAGTGATATCTGTGGTCATCAAATAATACAACAATATTCAAAATAATGCAGACCAAAAAACTGTTTTAAGTTTTACAACACAGATATTCAAAATATTTTCTTTTAGAAAGGAATGAGACTAGAGCCTCTTGTCCCACTGTAGTGTTCATTAGCTTGCTCCACTGTGACATCTGCATTTATAATCTTTCAAAGGTTAAATCATCTTATATGTTTTGTATATGTCACATACAAAATAAATCAGCTTGAAATGGAGTATGACACTTAGTAGTCTTGTTTTAATAAAGATACACACCCACGCATATAGATGTAAAATAAAGCAAGTGAATTTCAATCTCACTTTCAATGTCTGGCTAATGCTAACTAACTTGAATTGTACTCATAAGCGGTTTATTCCTTTGCTTGGTTGTGAGATATTTCTTCTTCCTTTGTTTATTTTATTTTCAAAGTTAAAGAAGAATTAATTAATAAAGATATAAATTTGCAAAGCTTAAGAAATGTTGACATGTTAATGTGTGATTCCAAATTAGGTAGAAAAAATCTAAGGAGGTATACATATATAACATATTGCTGTTAAGGTAGTTGAATCATCATTTACTGGAACATGTGATATGTAACTTCTTCAGAGTTTTCTAAAGAAATCTTTTCTTAAAGTGTAAGACATATTGATATTGGTGTACTAACGATATGCATTTGTTTGTTGAGTCTATGTTTGTTAGAAATATTTTAGTGCTTTAGTACTTGAAAAGTGTCATCTCTTGGATAGAATGATACTTTTTACACTTTCCCTCTATGGTTTACTGTGGCCCGGGCATAGATTTCTTTCTATGGCTCATTTGTGTTTGTCTTAGAAAATACAATTTACAAGCTCAAGATTTCCATTCCTCGGTTATTCAATCAGGCACTAATGTAGATACAGCTTTGAAGGTATTTTGCACATATAATTAAAGTTGTAAGTCAGTTGACCCTATGATATACATGGTCTAACTTAATCAACTGAGCACTTCAAAAGCCCAGAGGTTTTTTTTTTTTTTTTTTTTTTTTTTCCTCCCCTGCTGATAGCAGAAAGGGAAGTCAGGAAGATTCGAAGTATCTTAAGGATTCTCCACTCTTGCTGTTTCAAGATGGAGGAGGCCAAATGACTAGGGAGAAACACAGGCAGCCACTAGGAGCCAGCAAAGAAATGAATGCCTCAGTCCTAACAACAGTAAAGAGCTAAATTTGTCCAAAAATCTGTATAATCTTGGAATTTGATTCTTCCCTAGAGCTTCCATGTAAGAACATGGCCAGGATGGTATCTTGATTTCAGTCCTGTGAGATCTTGAGCAGTGAACCCAACCAAGCAAACTGAGTTTCTGATCTATAGAACAGTTAAGATAGTAAGTGGAAGTTATTTAAGGGGCTAAGTTTGTGATCATTTTCTATGTAGCAAGAGAAGGCTCATATGCCTGACTTAAGTCTGCTGGGAGAGGTGCACAGGTTGAACGGACAACTATCACACCAGCTTCCCGGAGAAAGCTCTGGCCTTCCAAGACTTTTCACGGGTGTGAAATCAGCAACTGCTGTCTTGTATGAGCATGAAACTGACACTCCTCTGCCTGCAGACTAGGTACAACTTCAGAGTCTGGAAGATGGTCCCCGTGAATATTGTTTTGAATTACATTTAACTTATGCATGGACATTATCTTTTTGGATAAACTTTAGATACAGTGAAATGCCAGATCCTAAGTACACAGTTTTATTAGTGCCAATAAAAACATGCCACATATGCCACATATACATACACACACACATATATGAATATATTATTTATATATCATAGTATTATGTGTATAACTGCCACCCCATTCTAGACAGAATATTTTCATACCATTGTAACTATGCTTCTGCCACTTTCAAGTTACCTGCACTCCCTCTTAGGCAATTACTTTTCAGATGTCTTTTACTCTACATTAGTTTTGAGTCTCTTGATCTTCATATAAATGGAAGCATATAGTATGTCCTCCCTCGTGTATGGTTTCTTTCACTTATCAAGATGTTTTTGTTATGCATCCATGTTGTGACATGTATCAGTAGTTTTTGCATTTGTTTTTATTAAACAGTATTATTTTATTCTAAGGATATATTGTTATTTGTGTATCCTTTCTTCTCTTGATGAACATTTGAGTTTCAGTTTGGAAATATTATGAATAAAACTGGGATAAACTTTCTTGTACAGGATTTTTTGTGGAAACATTTTTTTATTTATCTTGGGTAAATTCTACCTAAGAGTATAATTGTTGTGTCCTAGAGTAGAGTTATATCAAACCTTACAAGAAACTGTCAAAGTGTTTTCCAAGTGGTTGTAACATTTTATCTTCTCTCAACACTCCCCAAAATATATGAAAGTTCCAGTTGGTTTACATACTCACCAGCCATTAGTATTGTCATACATCTCATTTTTAATCATTCAAGTGGATGTGAAGTAATATGTCATTATGATTTTAATTTATACTTCCTGATGTCTGATTATGTAAGGCACCGCTTGTTGAGTTAATTGGTAATTCCTACAAACATTTGTGTAGTATCTACTCAAATTCTTTGCCAAACATTTTATGTTGGTTTTCATTTATTTTTGACTTCTTGTAGATTCTACATATTATGAATCCAAGTTCTACATCAGAAATGAGAATTGTGAATATTACTATAATTATATGGCTGTCTTAGGTGTTTTCTAACTCACAGAATTTCTTAATGTGAAAATACATTTTTCAAAAGTTTTCTTAAAATTTAGTGCCTTTGGATCCACCTAAATAAAAGATTACCTTTCCGAAGATATTATTCAATTTCTTCTCCCAAGAACTTTATAGTTTTAGATTGTAAGTATAGATTTATGATCCATCTAGAATTAATTTTTTAGTGCTGGTGTGAGATATTGAGGTTAATTATTTTTCTATTTGTTTATCAAATTGTTCCAGCACATTTTGTAGAAAAGGCTGTCCTTTCTCAATTGAATTGCTTTGATGTTTTTGCTGAAGTAAATTGACTGTGTGGGAAGATTTCAGGATTCTTTGTTTTGTTCCATTAATCTATATCTGTCCTTCTGCCAATTCCACATTCCCACACTGTCTTGATTACTCCAGATTTATATAAAGTCTTAAAATCAGGTAGTTTGAGTCTTCCAAATGTTATCTTCTATTTAAAGATTGTTTTGCCTAGTTTCAATGATTTTATTTCCATATACATGTTAGGATACATTACCCAATCTCCACTACCAAATATTGAAGTATTAATTGAGATTTTACTTCCTCTATCTATACATTTTGGGAGAATGAACATTTTAATATTATAATCTATGTACATGGTGTTCAAATCCTCTCTATTTATTTTTATTTTTTATTGGCTAGAAGCTTCAGAGAAATATTAAATAAAAGTAGTAAGAAGTAAGAGCAGACATTTTTGACATTTTCCTTATCTTGGGGGAGGAGGAAGTCATTAAATATGATATTAATGCCAGATTTCTTGTAGAAGCCATATACCAGACTGAGGAAATTCCCTTCTATTTCTAATTTTTGTATAACATTATATATTAATATTCTTGAATATTTTATCTAGTTTTTCTATCAATTACTGATAAATGAGTGTGAAATATTCAACTATGAATGTGAATTTGTCTAATTTTCCCTTTGATTGTCTCTGCTTTGCTCCAATGATTGTAAAGCTCTTATTTTGGGTATAAACACATCTCATAGTATATCTTCCTGGTCAAATTATCCTTTTATCAGTATGAAAATTTCCTCTTTGTAGCTAGTAATACTGCTTGTCACAAATCCTATATTGCCTGGTGTAATTATAGGAACACTTGCTGTCTTATGTTAACTGTTTGCATGCTTTTTTGCATCCTATTACTGTCCATGCATCTGATTCTTTTTATTCAAATTGTTTTTTCCTGTTATATCTCATATACATGAGCCTTCTATTAAAAAGAAAAAAAACAGGTGGACAATTGTGTAATGAGGTCTGAAATTAAGATTCAGTATTAAGTGGTGCCTTGACAGCTGGAAAAATTGGTAGGGCCACAAGTTCCCCTCCTCCTTTACTTCTAACGATAATGTCCCCATCTAAAGAAACCCTCTTATTACAGAAACCTAAGCACCATGTCTGCTTATCCTTGAGGAACAGACTTCCGCTACCTGCTAGCCTGTGGAATTATTTAAACAAGGCTATCACATCCTCCCCCAAGATCCAGAGACACCACGTACCCTCGTTACTATAAAGCCTACCTCCTATAGCCTCTGCTTATTCCTGCTTCCTGCCTCCTGCTTCTTCCTGACGGCATGCCCTGGGTGGCCCTCACAGCACACAGGATCTTTCTCTCCCAGGCCTTGAGTGTGTGTGACTAATGCACCACTGCCTACCTCATCTACCCAGTGCTAGGTGTTTGCTAAACCATCTCACATTGTTTAGAATAGGAGATCCCTCTCTCACCAACAGGGTGAGTAAGAGATGATTAAACAACAAAGTCTGTGTTGAAATAGTGCTTGTTTCTTTATGATCAATGTAAATATTGTGATGGTTGGATTTTAAGTCTATTATTTACTACTTATTTTCTATATGTCTTCTACTCACTATTTTGTCTCCTCTTCTTTGACTGCTTTCTTTTGGGTGTATTAAGTATTTTACTGTCTTATTTTAATTTCTCTATTAGCTTTCCAGCTATACTACTTCATATTATTTTTCATACATGTACATGACTGTTCAGAGGGTTATAACTGTCCTTGTTATCAAAGTCTACTTTCAGCTAATCATTGGCCGTTTTACACAAAATTAAAGACTATTGTGTCCATATAACTCAAAATGTCTCTCCCCTCCTTTTTTGTACTTTCATTTGCAGTTTTCTATGATTCTCGATATTTTATGCCCATTCTAATTTCCATCGTGTGTCATTTCCTTTCTATCTAAAATTTCCATTGACAATTCCTACAGTGTAGGTCTCCTAGTGATAAGTTCTTTCATCTTGCACTTATTTGAAAAACTCTCTATTTTGCATTAATGTTTGAAGAATATTTTCTTTTGATACACATTTCTTTTTTTTCTTTTAAGCTGAAATGCTTTTTCTTTTTTTAATTTTAACTTTTATTTCTTTTAATTTCAGCATATTCCATGGGTACAAATGTTTAAGTTATATGTATTGCCTTAGCCCCACGTGAGTCAGAGAGCAACAGATATACTTTTTAGCACTTTAATCATTTTTTTCTTTTGTCTTCTTGCAGCCATTGTTTCTGAGGAGACATTGGCTAGAATTCACATTGTTTCTAAGTAATCTGGCATTTTTATTTTGGTGATTTTCACATTTTATCTTTTCTTTTGGTTTTCTGAAGTTTGAATATGATTTGATTAAGGACTTTTTGTTTTATTTATTTTATAAAGTATACATTGCTTGAGGATTATTTGGTCTTATATTTTTGTTTAGATTTTTAAATCAAATTTAAACATCTATTTGCACTTATTTATTCAACGATACTTCTTTTTCTGATAAATCTCTTTTTCTTCTCCCTAAAGAATCTCATTTACCCTTATGTTAGAAAACTCAACATTGCCTTAAAAGTAATGTAAGACCTATTTATTTACTTTTTTCAATCTTTTTTTTTCTTCTCTTGTGTTCATATTGAATAACTTCTTTAATCTATGTTCAGGTTGACTGACTAACACATCCTGTGAATGTTTTTAATTCAGATGTTATATTTTTAGTTTTACAATATCTATTTCTTCTCAGGGCTGAGATACATACCTACATATTTAGTGATTATATTTTTTGTCTTCAAGTTCTTGAATGTCCTGAAAGTGAATGTCTGAAGTCCTTATTTTCTAAATCCAACATTTGAATAAGTTCAATGTATGTTTCTATTGACTGTTTTTTGTCTTGGAAATGTCTCATTTTTTTTTCCTTCCTGACATTTCTACTAATTTTATTATATACTGGGTATCATGTACTATATGTGTCAGTGTATTTGGATTTTGTTTCCTTATTCTTGTTTCCTTGTTTCCTTCTTCTTATTTCCTTCTGTTTCCTGTATTTATCCATTTTTTATGGCAAATACATTATTAGAATTACTGATCATATTGATGTTTTGTAGGCTTGATTTTATACTTTGTTATGGTATAATTATTCTCTTTGCTTTTATTCATAGAATTAATCCCATTGCCATTGGGAATAATGTTTAACTTTAAGATGTAGAAATTCTTAAGTTTGGATCAGAAGACTTAGATGTTTACCAAGTCTGTTTAAGCTGGCATGATTCAAACTACAAACTATGTCTTCTGTATTTACCATCAGCTTAAATCTTTTTTCATAACTTTAGACTTTACATTTTTGACTTTCCAAAGAGCACTTTAATGCCCCCTACATGCATCCATACTTCAGGGTATAATCAATATTTCAAAAAAAATCATACACAGAATTTGTTCTCCCCCCATTACTTCTTTTATGTGTTTCCTTTCTCAATTCCAACTGCCTTTGAAGATCTGAAATCTGTCCTGGAAAGTCAAAAACCAATAAAATCATAGCTTAAGGATTTAGTTATGTCTGGCTACTGCTGTGTTGACTATGGAGTTTTCTCAGGGGAAAGTTTTTGTAGATGGATCTCAACTATGCACAATTCTTTGACCATTGATCTTTCAATGGTCAACTTTCCTCAATTTTGTTGTTTTTATTTCCTTCCATGAATACACACACACACACACACACACACAAGTACATATCACTACATGTATATATATTTACATAATTGAGGGTATAATAATGAGATATATATTGCACACATACACATATACCTATAATATGAGAGGGAAACCTCTTCTCATTCAATTTTCAACCTGAAGTATTAAACTTATGAATGAAAAAAAAAGAGATAAAACTAATAGGGGAGCAATATAGATTGCAGTATTATGACTATTAAAATTAAGCAAATTAAACTGAGGTAAGATTAAATCACTTTATTAGTATGTGAAATACTCTGCTATATAGCAGTAATTTTAAGAATGAAGGAGATGGAGCATGTCTCCTGTACTTACTTTTCTTCAATCTTTGCACAATATTTCCCTCTATCACTTTTATTCTGAGTTTCTAAAAGTTTTTGAAGGCTGTATCCCCAAGGGTGAATTGCCATAAAATTTCATGTATAGCTTTGCTGTTCTAATAAAATGATATTTGGGTATGTATTTTATGTTTATTTGTTTAACCAATATATACTAAGTAGCTACTATGTATCATGAACTATGCTTAGGTTTGGGGAATGTTGGTGAATAAAATAATGATACAATAAAAGCGCAAATTAGCATGTACACAATCCACAACTCATGCTAGGTAAAATTCTGTGTGTCAGTATCATATCCCATGGGAAAGATAATAGCTGGAGTCACTGCAGAATCTAGAAGATGCTCAAGATTGAGAGATATTGCTGGTTTATTGACTGTATTAAGATTCCTGCTGTCAAAGTCATATTGGCAAATTAGGTTTCCTGACTTTCAGAAAGTATAAGTGCCCCCATCATTGAACTTTTCTCTTACATGAAGATAGTTTAGAAAGTAGCAAGCAGTATCAGGAACACAAAATCTTCTTCCTATTATGTTCCCTTTCCTCATCAGGTGCTTTTACTTTCCTAGATTCTCCTGTTTTAATTTTTGCAGCAGGATTTATAGGATATGGGTACTTTGAGGAAAAGATGCCTAATTCTCCCTGGCCAGTGAAATGACAGGAGTGTCTGTGTGTGTGTGTGTGTGTGTGTGTGTGTGTGTATAAAGAGTGATCTCTCACGTATTATTATAATCCTATTGTTTTACCTTTTGAGCAGTACTAAACCAGAAAGGATGACCTTGCCATGATATTCTATTCTTTTTAGGTCTACTATTTCGACTATACCTAGTATTGGGTAGTTAGTTTTGGATTGGAAACCTATGATCTGAGACTGAAACTTTTTTTCCCTGGGGATGCGCGCGTGTGTGTGTGTAATATATATATATATATTTGCATGTGTGTGTATATATATATATAGAATATATATGGAGATTGTGGGTTTGTGTGTGTGTGTGTGTAGGTGTGGTGGGCTTTTGCTACAGTTTTTCCTTTTCCTCTGTTACTTATCTTAAATATTATTTATACCATTTTCTCTCAATCAACTTCTTGCCAGGTTAATTCTTTTATCAAGATATTTAATACCAGTTTCCTGCTAAATCATGTTGACAAGTGATTCCTGTGTTCTTAGAGTTATACTACTAATAGTAGTACTAAAAGTAGAAGCACATAGTTAAATAGGTTTTTATTGCATATCATACATGACATTCCACATTTCCCATACTTTTTTATTGATATGCATCCTTATTTAACAATTTTGTGAAACAGAGGTCATTATTTCCTCATTTTTTACACAAGAAATCTGAGGATATGACAGTCTTGTACTTGCCCTAAATCTCAAAAGGATTTATCTGACTCAGAGACTTCATTCTTAATTGAGGCATTTTGCTTTCTGTGTTATGTTTACAACCAATACAACCTAGACTTGGTCCCCAGGTTAGTAGAAATGAAAGATGACTGAAAACTTTTTATTTCTCTTCTCATTCAATATCACCCAAGGACACTTCTGGAAGAAGTTAGCTTGAACAAATGGAGATAAAAATTCTCACAGAATGACTCCAGCGTCCTGAAGGGTGGTAAGAGGAAGAGACTGGTATATTCCTGAAAAAGTAGAAATATGTAAGCAGGAATGTCTGCTAAAGTAGGTTTGGTATTCATTTGGAACCAATGATCTGGCTTAGTTCCTTACACATTTCTTTGAGAATAAAATGGAACTGAACTGATTCTTACTTGAACTCTCATATTTCCAACCTGCTGAGTAAAATGATGATTGAGATGTGAGTTTCGTCTGGTAATACCTGGTCAGGAAATTTTCTGTTATTGAGGATATCAATTCACAGACAAGATCTTAAATTTCCCTCAAGTCTTACCCAAATTATTAACACTCTTTTATAGTCATAAAAAGATAAATTTTCAATGACCAGGAATTATATTATAGCTAGGAAAAGATAAATTATTCAAAGAATTGGACATTTTAGCCATATTTATACCTGTCTTTCATCTGTATGCTACATTAATTATATTTCATGTTGTAATTGTAGTTAATAATTTCGGAGGTTGTTTAATTTTTTTCTCATTCTTTGATTTCTCTGTTGTTAAGCAATAGCTCTAAAGCAAATTTACAACAACCTTACTGAAACACTGTTTTATTCCCAGTTTAACAGGACAAAGTCAGTGGAAACTCCTATTTTTAGAAATGTTTGCTATAGTATCTCTCTAGCTAAGAGAAAAATCAATGCACATTTTTCATTTTATGAGGTCTAGGATGCAAAGTCCCAAGGTATAATTCATTGTTCTTCATGAGATTTTCTGACCACATTTTGTTTTCTGTCTTCTAGTTCTTTTGTCTCAATCTCACAGTTTTTGGCAGGTTTGCAAGTCACTTTGGCTTCTGTTCAGCCAAGATGGAATAGAGACTCTATTGGTATAAAGATCTTACATTTAAGTAATACCAACATGGCTCACTATTTGGCACTCTTTAATTTAATAAGATTCTAATTTAATTATCACTTCCATTTACTTAATAAAATTCATATTTAGATGTTTCTAAGTTTGCAAGTATTTTCTTGCTTGAGATTTGTAATATAATAGGTTTCTTTTGGAATTTTAAGATATGTGAGCCAGCAATTGAAAATACTTAGTCTTTATGGCTGGAAAAGTCCTCATTGCAATACTTGGGGCATTTTCTTATGGAATGTTATAATAGCGTGCCTCCGTAAGTGTCAGCCAGTAGTAGATGAAATTTATAAAACTCCTGTCAATTTTCAAATCCCTTTCAAAATTGGGTTTCATCAGGAAGCATGTCCCTTCTTCCCATGTAGTCTTTTTAGACTTTCTCACTGGCATGTAGAAATATCTTAGTTTTTCCCCTAGAAAAGCCTAAAGTCTGAAAGACAAGTTAAAGCCAGACAACACCCAGTTAAAAGTTTGAACTTTTAGAGAGAAAACTCTGAGTATCAAAATCAATAAATTCTTTCGGAGCAGAAAAGAAATAAAAGTCATTTGGGAATTTTGAAAAAAACAAACAAAATTGTAACTTTAAAAATTAGATTAAAACTCTTCTAAAACAAATACATTCCAAGTCCAAGAATCCCTGACTTTGGTGTACTCAACTGATTAAGCCTTACTGGATGAACAGGATCTTTTAAGACATAAAACCTGTCTAAAGTTTCTTTGAAGATATCACAAATTGGGCTTATCTGCACTTGTATTTACTTCCAAATAGTAATTAATTTATGCCAACTAAGCCTCTGTTCAAAACAATGATATAATAATTCTTACAATTAGTTTATGTTAATCCTTATGGAAAATCTGTGAGATTTATCTCCATCTTCATAGAAAGAGAAGAAACAGGGGTATTAACACAGCCAAGGTCATGTACTGATTAAGATAAGAGCTGAAATTTGCCCTAAAACTATCTGACCAAATCTGAGTATACATTTTAAACCACTGTCTATAATAAGTTGAGCAGTGAATGTTTTTCATTGTGATGAACATTATGCTTCAATATACTTCAAATACTTTTAATGTATTAAACAAGAAAGATATAGTTTGCCAATATAATTAGATTTTAAAAACTAATAAAATTAGGCTGGGCACAGTGGCTCATGCCTGTAATCCTAGCACTTGGGAGGCCAAGGGCGGGCAGATTGTTTGAGCTCAGGAGTTCGAGACCAGCCTGAGCAAGAGCGAGACCCCCGTCTCTACTAAAAATAGAAAGAAATTATCTGGCCAACTAAAAATATATATAGAAAAAATTAGCCGGGCATGGTGGTGCATGCCTGTAGTCCCAGCTACTCAGGAGGCTGAGGCAGTAGGATCGCTTGAGCCCAGGAGTTTGAGGTTGCTGTGAGCTAGGCTGATGCCACGGCACTCACTCTAGCCCGGGCAACAAAGTGAGACTCTGTCTCAAAAACAAACAAACAAACAAACAACAACAACAAAAAACTAATAAAATTAAATGCAACTCCTTAAAAAATAATTTTGGCAAGAAGAAAAATTAAATATCTATTACATGGTGCCTTTATGGTAGAGGCCCCACTAATCTGATACATGTTTGCTTGAAAATTAATCTTTACACAATTTTCCAATAATAATGAAATATTCTGCATTATATGGATAATATGTAACATTAGACAAAAGGACCACCTAATTTTGTTTAGAAATTAAAAAGTAGAACAATACCAAAAGATGATTTTGGAATTGCAACTTGCTTAACCTGATAATTTAAAACACTTATACCCTTAGGCATTTTCTTGTGTATTTTGCATAATATGTAGGCAACTGTTTCTCTACTTTTGTTTATTAATCTCAACATGTATGAAGTAACTTGTAATAGTCTGCAATCAGGTTATTTAGAGACTTATTTTACATAAACCTTGAGATTGAAATCCTTGAAGTGTTTTGAAAGAATGTATAAAAGGAAACAGCAACTAGAATCAGAGCTTGCTGTATTAACATATGTTGGCTGCAAACCTCATTCTTCCCTTAACTCTCGAAAAAGCAATATGAAAGTTCCAGCATCCTATTTGTATACTTTCCTGTACTCAATAAAGCTTCACATCTCAAATATGTCTAGACTTTTAGCTTTGGACAAGCATTGTTCTTCCTATGTTTAAACATACAAATTTGCATTCAGAACATAGTTTGGAAGCGTTGTCATAATTTTATTCCATTTACACAGTGGAGAGAGAAAAGAAGAGTATGATAATGAACTAGATAGTTTTAGTGCCAAAGGTAATCTCAGCAGAAATTACACACCTATAGAAATGTATATCAACATTTTGATTTAGGACTACCAACAATTTTAATGAAGTCATTTTAATTTCCTCAGTCTATTTTTTATACCTGAATGACTACACAAACAATGCAAGGGGATAGCACCAGCTGATAACACGTAAACCTTCCACATAGAAAAACACCTTTGCAGACATTTAAAAACACAGAAGCCTGCACATGGCCCCAGATCAACTATAGGGGAAGAGAGTAACTTTATAGCTTTCCACAGTACATTCTTCCTCTCACAAGTATTGAGATTCAGTATATTAGAAACACTTTGTGTTAAGTAATTTGGTGTTAGAGCAAAGATGGTGAAAACCAAGCATTTGCAGACTCAGATTTTAGTCTGAGCTGGACCACTACTGAATTGTGTTGCCAGCAGTTCAGGATGGATCAGAGACCTTGTCTCTGCCTTATCCCTATATCTTCAGGGCTGGCCCACTGTCTGACATATGCTAGGTACTCAATATATGTTTGCTACATGAATTCATAAATAAAGGAGCTAATTGCTCTTTCTTTGTGAGAAGACACTTTAAGAAATAATGACGACTGTTTGCTACCACTTTTTCCGGAAAGGACCCATATTTAATTGATTTAATCAGGACCACTTTTTGAAGATCAGACTGTCCACTAAATTCTGTATGAGGAGGGGCATTTTGGGTGTCAAATGCGAGTTTGTTCAGATCTCTGGTCAGCATTAAAAAGGAGGTAGTGGGAGGATTTGTAAGAAGATGATTACTTCTTCTGATATTTTAGGAGTGTTCAAAAGAAAATTGACTTTGATTCTCTTGATTTCTTGAGGAAATAGTGTAGGCCTTTTTCCCCCTCTGGTGTAGTGAAATGAGGTTGCAGAGGTCAAAGACAATGATTTATGGACATGGTCTTAGAAACAGGTCTGTTGAAGTGAAAAAAAAAAAAGTACTGTATTTCATGGTCTTTCCTGATAAACTACAGAAAGAAGTGTTACTGATGCAACACAGTGCTTTCTGATGGAGTACTGCCTGGACAAATTGTTCACAGCAGACTATATTCTAGCCGTGTGAAAGGTGTTCAAAAAATTGCCGGAATTCTTTTTCTTTTTGTTTGTTTTTGCTTTTGAGGCCATGTCTTTGGGATGAGATAATTTATATGAGAATGTGTTTCTTAGGTATTCTCACCAGGTACAGCAAAATATGTAATTGGATTTTGTGACCAAATGTTAATGTTAAGTACATTTCTTTACTTTATATAGTTTTTTTTGTGTGTTAGGATTTGAAGAGGAGTTGAATACTCCATTTTATAAAAAAATAAAAATAAGTAACAACATTAATTAGAAATGCTTTTCAAGTAATTTAGATGCATTTTGCTAACTGTAAATTCATGGCAGCATGAGCACCATATCATCTTCTCTGATGGCTTGCAGTCCTATAAAGAGCCTATAAATAGAATGGTCTCAATTGATTTGAAAGACAATATTTACACATAGCAAAACAAATTCTACAGTAATGCCATTGGTAATTTCTCACTATTTAGACTCGAAATTCTCTGGATAACTCCAGCTGTGTGGGGGAGAATATGGTTGTCTGTACACTGGAAGTAGTACTGCAGGTTTGTTCTGTATGTGGGTCCAGCTGAAGTTAAGCTTTAGGCCCTTGCTGCTCTAAGTGAGGTCTGTGAAACTTGTTAAAAAAGCAGTATCTCAGACCTGTTCTCAGATCTACTGAATTAGAATCAGCATTTTAACAATGACCCCAGGGGAATAACTGGGTGCATGTTAGAGTTTGGAGCCCTTTTCTAGGATTTTAGAACGTAAAATAAGGCATCCTCTGCATATAAAGAGTCCAACAGAAATGACTATATTTGCATTATAACCGGTTTAGACAATCTCTTTGAATTTCCTTACTTAAAATTTTAAATCTATGTTATGTGCATATAAGATAATATACTTAAGTATACTAAATCTTATATGTTATCATATAATATTTTTATGTTAGAATTGGGTCAGAGCATTTTAGAAAAAAAAGTAGGCCAATGACTTTATTTTATATACAAAAAAAAAAAAAAAAAAATGGCGTTCTGGAGGGTAAAATGATATGCCCAATCTTCCGTAAGTGGAAAGTAGCAGAATTCGGACTACTATGCCAGTCTCTAGAATCCAGTCTAGGGCTTACCAAAAAGAGATGCTTTCCTCTTCCTACGTATTTACTAAACACATTTACCAAGTGTAATATACCAGTGTTTAATGATGGCCATATACAAGAAAAGGATTAAGGGTTATTTCAATTTTCAAGACAGGTAAATATACACAAGAAATTATATGCAAGTATTATATAATAAGGGATCAGCTGTAGGAAGCAGGAATTGTGGGTGGGGAAAATGCGTTAATGGACTGCTATGATTTATTAAAACCCATATAGGACTATAGGCTACCAAAAGCCTCTCGTGACTTTTAAATTTATTTTTATATTACTTGCAAGAGAAGAGAAAAATTAAATTTACAAAAAGAGATAAAAAAAGAAAATATATCACTATTTCACCTTAAGGGTTACAAATATGCAACTCAAACCATGCAGATCAGTTGACTCTGAAAATAGCGGTTTGCATTTAACTGACAACTTCAGCTGGGTTCCAGAAATCTGTGTAGAAGTATAACTTAAACTCACGTCCATTCAATACCTTTACAATGCTCAGGTGAAAAAAAAAAAAAAAAGAAACGGGCGTGTGAATGATTTCCATAATTACTATAGTAGAAAATTCTTCTCTAACGAGAAAATATTGTTAATATAAAACATTTTTTGAGAATCAGTAGGGGGCACTAAGATTCCACTGTAATGAAAGTAGTAATCCTGTAGCAGTCCTAAATTATTTGTTCTCTTACTTTAACTTTACAGGGAAAACATCATAAACTGGTTTTTTAACTTGAGTATAGGTAGTAGAAATGCTTTTCTTTTAACCCTCAAAGGGTAGATGTATTTAACTATTTTCTTTAACAAGGAATTTACTTATTTTTTCCTATGTCTAAATCTGCACTTTGGTTTGCTTCTCACTCAGCATTCAACTGCAGTGCTATTTTCCTATCCTACTTTGTCAAAATACGATAATTAAGATTTTTCACAGATAAGAGATTACATAATAAATGACCTTCTGCATGAAGCTCCTTTAAAATGAAACAAAGTATGTTTACTACAAGCTGGAGCCAAGCAGGAAGTTGCAGGGAAAATGAGAAAAGCTTTCATAACCAACCCTCCTCACCAGCTGCCAAATAATGAAAACACTAGTAGACAAACAGTATCACACTTAACATAATTCTAAATCTGAGAGGAAACTATAATTATAAACATCGATTTTGATCAGCTGTTGAACGTTGTTATACTCTCCAAGTTAAAGGAAAAAAGTTTTATATTCACACAGAACATTATCAAGAAAAATTATTCAACATATATAAACTATGAAGGAATAAAAGAATATTGATGGGTTTTCATGTTTTTTTTTTTTTAATTTGGATTCCTTTAAGAGTTAATAAAATATATAAACTCCAGGTAGAATATATATTGAAGTATATCACTACAGGGTTTTCAATATAATATTTTGAAACTGGCCATATATTTTTGCCCTATACACTTATTTGCATATAAAATTATCTAAAAAAATTCTATAATTTAAAATGCAACTTTGGTTTGGGCCTACTGACCATTGCTTTAGGTGATTTGTGAATTCCTAATGAATCACATTTAGGAATGTCATTCCTAATGGTATTACACTGATTTTGCTTATTTATAAATCAAATAAACCAGGCTAAGATCATAGAATTGTAGAACTGTGAAGAACTCCATCAATTTTCCCAAGGACCTTTTTATTTTACAGATGAGAAATTTGTAAGTACAGAAAGGTCACTCAGAAAGCTTAACAAACAGAAGTGAATTATTCACCATGGTAGCAGAACTGGCAGAAAGTTCCAGGTCTCCTGACTTCAATCCAGAATTACTTTTCCGTGCCATGCTGCCTTTCTGTGCGAAGCATAAGTGATTTGCTCTCCGTGTAATAGATTTCTTTAGCAACAATTCAGAGAACAACCTGGACCCTCAGGGAAACCAGTGTGTTCTTCCTATCCACAACTGGAGAAGTAGCATTGTACTCAGAGGTGGAGGATACTATAGATCGATATAGAAAAATGGATTTATAAGACCATTAAGGGATGACCCGAAGTAATTAGCATTCCACTTTGTGAATGCTTTCATCGGTTTTCTCTCTAAGTACAATTGAAGTATTATTTCAAAAAAGCCATATTATAAATGTACCACGATGTCCAGAGAATGACAGATATTTTTAAATAAGACTAGTTGATATTGCTACCAGTTAGGACACCTGAGAATGGCACAAAGATGAAAATCTCAGCTCAACACTGAAGGTATATTACCTCTCCACTGATAATACGTTTTGAGGTGTGTGCTTTGTTTGCATTTGGCTGACTGTGCTAGTTCAGGCCATTTTTGCCCTCCTTCTCGTCAATATAATTAAATCAATTTTATATGCTGAATGTGTGATGACTCAGAGTGGCTGTGTTCACTGCCAGTGAAAATGTTTTGCTCCCTATATTTCATGCTAGTTCTCTATTAACAAAAATGGAATTTTCCAGCTTCATTACAAGATTAAACTCCTGATAGAATTAAACATGGTTGATGCTTTCTTACCAGTTCCAAAGCCATTTTCTTCTTGGGAACTACTATACTGAAAGATAGAACACCAAACCACAATTTCTCTAGGGATGAATTTTCTTTGCCCTTTGGAAAAAAAGTTTGGAAGTGTATCACTCAGCTTGGCAGAAGAATGAAATAATGTAAAATTGAATCATTTGAAATGAATGAAAGAATCTTACATAATGGTGTATATGACTACTTCAAAATACTTAAGATATGTAGGGTACTACATGACATGTGACCTCAGGGAGAAAATCATTTAATATTTTAATAAGATAACTCTGGATGCTGTCTAACCTTGTAAAACACTGATAATTTTTTCTTTTGCCTTTGACATTAAAAATGCAAAGCCAAATTTTAAGAGGTCAAGAGATTGGTTTTCTTCTCCCTCATATCAAATATATTAAAATAGTGTTAATTTTAGTATTCACACATGAATTGATTCTTCAGTCAATTTTTGTTATGGAATATAGGCGTAGTTCATAATTAACAGTCACTTGCTTTGATACCAATCAAAACAATAAATAAATACTGTTTATTCTTCTTTTCTTTCTTATTTGTTATTTTGTTCTTTCTTTTGAAAGAAAGAACAGGTTTTTTTTTTTCTAGTTTATGTGCATGAAAATATAGCTGGCTTTTTTTCAAGACAATATTTTAAAAGTTCATGGTTTCTGTGTCACGAGAATTAACAGACAACCCACAGAATGGGAAAAAATTTTCGCATACTACACATCAGATATAGGACTGATAACAAGAATCTATTTAGAACTCAGCAAAATCAGTAAGAAAAAATCAAACAACCCTATCAAAAAGTGGGCAAAG
>CM052436.1:15604732-15634309 GCA_028533085.1 Varecia variegata
CTATATGATGAGTGCAATGTGCACTGTCTGGGGAATGGGCACGCTTGAAGTTCTGACTTGGGGGGGGACGGGGGTAGGGGAGGGGATGGGTGTATACCTACAGGAAGAGTGCGATGTGCACTGTCTGGGGAATGGACACGCTTGAGGCTTGGACTCGGGGGATTGGGAGGGACATGGGCAATATATCTATGCAGAACTTTTGTACCCCCATAATAAGCTGAAATAAAAAAAAATTAAAAAAAAAAAAAAGTTCATGGGTAAAGCCATGCGCGGAGAAGGTGTTAGTTTTCCATGACTTGAACAAGGAGAGTTTGCTAATCTAAATAGAAAATGTTTATGTCTTATACTATTATTTCAATTGAGTCGTGTTTTTTTTTTTTTTTTATCAAAGAGCTTTAAATTGAGCCTAATTTCCATTAGACCAGAGAATTCTACTCAGATAACTGAAGTAGTTTATTTCCAGATGTATTAGTCAGCTAAAGCTTCTGTAACAAATACCACAGACTCTGTAGTTTAAACAGCACACATTTATTCCTCATAGTTCTGGAGGTTGGAAGTTCAAGATCAAGGTGCTGATAGGGCTTCCTTGTTTTCAGAGTGCTATCTTCTTGCTATATCCTCATATGGTGGACAAAGATGACTCTGGTCTCTTTATCTCTTTAAAGGGGCACCAGTTCCATCATAGGGACCCAATTACTTCCAAAAGCCCCACCTCCAAATACAATCAGAGGGCTTCAACATACAGAATTTAGGGGGATACAAACATGCAATCCATAGCACCAGCCATCCTCATTTAGGATCTTTCTTATCAAAGTTTAAAGTAGTCTATAATAAAGGAAAAGAACCAACTTGGATCATTATCTGTTACATGTATTCACTTTGTTAAAACCCACAATGTGCCTGTAAAATAAGAAAGACAAATGGCCAAGAAACATACGAAAAAAAGCTCAATGTCACTAATCATCTGGGAAATGCAAATTAAAACCACGATGAGATATCACCTTACCCCAGTTAGAATGACTTTTATTTAAAAAGTCCGAAAACAATAGATGCTGGAGTGGATGCAGAGAACAGTTACACAGTAGACTGCAAATTAATACAGTCCCTATGGAAAACAGTATGGAGATTCCTCAAAGAACTAAAAGTAGACCTATTATTTGATCCAGAATTCTAATACTGGGTATCTGCCCAAAGGAAAAGAAATCATTTGACCAAAAAGACACCTGCACTCAAATGTTTATTGCAGCACAATTCAGAATTGCAAAAATGTGGAATCAACCCAAATGCCCACCAATTCATGAGTAGATTAATAAAATGCAGTATATGTATACCATGGAGTACTGCTCAGCCATAAAAATAGAGATGAAATAATACCTTTTGCAACAATGTGGATGGAACAGGAGACCATTATCCTAAGTGAAGTATCTCAAGAATGGAAAAACAAACACCACATGTTCTCACTATTAAATTGGAACTAACCAATGAGCACACAAGTTCACAGAGGGAAATAAAACTCAGTGGAAATCAATCAAGGGGGAGAGGGGGAGAGGGAAGGAGTAAAAACTAACCTAATGGGTGATATAAACACTATTTGGGTGGCGGGCACATCTATAGCCAGGACTCAAACATTAAAAAAATGATTCATGTAACCTAAAACATTTATACCCCCTTAATATCCTGAAATTTAAAGAAAAGTGAAAACTAAGGTTGTAGTGGACATGAAATTTAGCTAAGGCCACAGAGTAGTAAACAGCAGAACTGAGTAAATCGCAGAACGGAGCTTTAAATTCAAATCTTTCTGACTTCAAAGCACATTCTACCTTCACTCTCCCCTTCAACTGTCTCATAACTCCTCTTGTGTTTAATTCAATGACTCAATGAATATTTTTAAATAAATTAAAATATTTTATTAAATGAAAATCTCCTCCAATTAAAACATTTATATATGATTGTTATAGAAAATATAATATTCTCATTATCTATAGGCTGGTTAAAAAATAAATTTGAAGCTCACTTTGGGACTAAAAGCATGATGAAGGCTATCCTCTGTGCTTTTTTCACACTGATAAATACAGTAAACTTACACAGTTCAGTCCTGGGGAACTCTTGGGATGCTTGTTGGAGTTTTCTGTCACGTTTGTCAGCATCTCTGGTACCTTTCCTCTAGTGTACAGTCTATTTGATTTTCCTTGTCTTTGTTTCCTGGCTCTGCTTTCTTTTTGCCAGACATCAACAAAAGGACATTTATTGGGTTGCAGGTGGAGAAACTGAACTGGGGTAAAGTTGAACAGGAAACATTCTTGGAATCATGAGGAGTTGAGTAGCAAGCCCCTAAAGATGATATTGATGAAGAGTCAGGAGCAAGTGAAACCCATCTCTGGAAAGCAAAATGGGAGAGCAGGGCAGAATGGCAGGAAATCCAGGACTGCAAACTAAGATAGGTGCAAACTTAGAACCAGAGCTAAGCATCTCTGAAGGTTCTGAAGGTTAAAAAGATAAAAATAAGTTTCATTAAAATGTTATCATTGGATATTATCAAGCAAAATGGTGACTTCTTTCTCTTTCAGAAAAAATGATATTTCAAATATTTCACTCATTGCACATTATTGGAATATAGAAGCTCTTGTCTCTAAATCTCCCAGCTATCAGTTGTTTGGAATGGCTTAAAAAATAAAACAATTTTGTTTTGGGTTATTAGCTTTATGCATTTACTCTCCTTTTTAGCTAAAATGAGCTGTGGAAATAAAATTCTGAAAACGTGCACTTCTGTTCCTCACAGCAAGTTAATTTTCAAGTTCATCAGATGTGTATTTATATGGTGATTGTATCTGTCACATAAACATTTTGTCAATCACTGCCTTCCTTCTGTTCTGACATGCTACGAGTACCATCTAAAATGTGATGAATGTTTTGCTTGTTCTAAGTAAACATTAATTATGGCAATGATACCAAACTGCACATATTCTATTATAACATTTCATTAACCAAAGCTACCATTGAAGCTGTAAAGTAAAAACATAAAATCCTAGGTCAAAATTAAATTATCAAATGCTTTTGCTTATTCTTTTTAAATCCACTTACCTGTTGAATGAAAATGTTCCTAAAACTACTATAAAGACATAAACTAGTCCATGAACTTAAATCCTAAAACTAATCAGAATGTGTGAGATAGCAATAGAGTCTAATGGGTAAATCAATTTATACTATCTTTTCTCTGTGCTGGTATTTTGTTTGATTACACTGGGAATGAAAGAGACATGATTATTTATCTTTTAAAAAAATAATGGCATAGAATTTGGCAGTCACCACAGTAATATTTCCCTGATCAAAAATCAAAAATCACCCATGGACAGTGAAACTAGTGAGTAAAAGTTTAAGGAAAATTAGGATATTTATATGGTCTTAAATATCTCCACATAAGGTACTTATTAATTACAAAGGTAAAAATAGTAACTTCAAAGGGAGAAACCTGGCAGGCGCCACCTTAACTAAGTAATCAAAGTTGACATCACCAGTAATGGGCCAAATTGGCAGTATGTGCCTCCTGATGATGCACTGAGGGCACAAGTCATTTCTTTGATATTATTGCCAAAAATATG
The DNA here is from genome assembly GCA_028533085.1 of Varecia variegata. Taxonomy (NCBI): domain Eukaryota; kingdom Metazoa; phylum Chordata; class Mammalia; order Primates; family Lemuridae; genus Varecia; species Varecia variegata. The sequence goes on from CM052436.1 coordinate 15,608,332, forward strand.
TAACCTGGATCTGACTATGAAAGAACATCAAACAGACCCAAATTGAAGGATATTCTACAAAGCAACTAGCCTGTATTTTCCATAAGTGTTCAAGTCATGAAAATAAGCAAGACTGAGGACCTCTTCCATATTTGAGACATGATCATTAAATGCAATGCATGATGCTATGTTGGATAATGCAGAGAAAAAGTGATTTATTTGCATATTCCTGATTTTGACCATCATATTTATCTGTATAAGAGATTATCCTTGTTGCTAGAAAACATAGAGTGAGGCATTTAGAGATAACAGAGCACCATGTATGCAGCTTATGCTCAGTATTTTCAGGAAAGAAAAATATTTATGGAGGGAAGGAATAAAAGAGACAGAATAAAGCAAATGTGTGAAATGCAAATATGTAAGACATTTGGAAAGATTTTTAGAGAATCATTTGCATAATTTTGGCAACTTTTTGAAAGTCATATATCATCACAAAAATGTTTAAAAAGAGCATAATGGTACAAATATTAGACAGGAAGTTGAAATGATATCAAAGGGAAGATAACTGAGTCTTAGATATTATCCATTTGAACTTAGATCATGTAAATATTACACCAGTATATAACATATTCTTGAAGTATGATATTTTGCAGAAGCAACTATATCTAGATCCATATTGTTCCTTCTGAATTATAGTCTGGTACATTTATATATCTCTGAGAAGATATTATCATAAAGACAGTAGCCCTTGATTTTGTTAATGTGACTAGTTATAAATTTATCAGAATAAATGTCTTGAGAATGTTAAATGTCCATGCCTGATATTTTAAAATGAGGTTTTTCATGAATAATGAGAAAAATACTATTCTTTTTCTGTCGTTATTAAATTCAGAAAAACAAAATCACCAAATCACCAAGCACACAAAAAAGAATGCCAAATTTTACATCACCAAATTTAATCTGAAACAACTACTATTCTGGGTATTAGCAAAACTACAAGAAAAGAATCTTTGAGGCAGTAAATTAGACCCTACTCAAAAACAGCAGTGTAGTATTTCAACCACCACCACTAATGATCATGACAGTTAACATAGGCATTAAACCTTTAATTTCTAAGCATATATATATACATATATATATATATATATATCTCACAGGGGATTTTTAAAATATGTTCCAGGATCTCATATGAATTATGCATTTTATTATTTTTAGAATTAGATATATAATTATTCATTCTTGCCATTTGTCTTTGTATTGTTTAAGATTAGACTTAGCACCTATTGTTAGAAACCCAAGATTAAAGTGTTTTAAAATAAAATGGAGGGTGACATCAGTGAAATGGTGAAGTAAGGATTTGCAAAATTTATCTCCTCCATAAAAGCAACTAGAATATTGGCAAAAACTGTCACAATCAACTTTTTAGAGCTCTGGAAATTAAGCAAAGGCTTGCAACAATTCAGAAAGTGTTTATTCAAGAGAATAGCTAAATCTCGGTAAGGGAAGAGAGATTTGTGTTGTTTTAACTACCGCAATTCCCACTCCCCCTTCCCAGTTCTCCGGTGGATTTGAAACTTAATAACTCACAATCACCCCCAATCAAAACCAGTAGACTGGTATCCACTGGAGGGAGCAGAATGGGTTAGAGCTCCTTTGAAGTACCATTCCCATATTATTACCATTATTTGATTTGTCCCATGGCTCCTTGGAAGACCATCCTCACAAAGCTTTCTTTATTTGACCTGCCTCAAAGCTTGGCCAATGAAAACAGTCTTTCTCAGGAAGAATTTTTTTTAAAACATACAGAGCCAAATATTTACTATTACAGCTGTTTACGGGGTATAAAACATAGGCTAACCAAAAAGGTCAAGAAAAAAAGGTAGAAATAAGATGTCCATAGGAGGGTTGAAAAGCTTCAACATATTCTGGAAATTTTGGAAGGCAACCTTCATACATAAGGCTGTGCACATACCCAAAGCTGTATATATGTTCTGGAAAGATCTTACAAGGCCCTCTTAAGAAAAGGCAAAGTTGTAAACTGCATGAGTGAGCACTAAAGGCCTGTGTCAATATGCACAAAGAAGCTGTTGGCAAAAACTGGGAAGTTTTTTGGTTTCGGGCACCTAAGTAAATCCCTGTCCATTAATTAGACAACCACTAAGCTAAGTGAGCAGAATCTTCAGTGGCCACACACAAAAAAAGAATACAGACTTTATAAAATTAGATCAGCAAAGTCACTAAACAAAAACACAGCAACAGATAGCAGTAACAATAAATGCTGGGAGGGGAGAAGTATCTAATTTCCACAGTTGCCATATTAAGTTATTTAAAATGTCTGGCTTCAAGCAACAATGACCAAAAAGAAAAAATGATGTTCCAGTGGTAATTGTAATTCTTCCCAGGGCAACCACTAAGAAAATAACTAAAAAAATGTAGTAAATATACAGTAAAAGAGAAGTTGGGAAGTTGAGCTAGAAAAATCACAAATCTTGTAAATATCCTTCAAAAAAGTCATAGAAGAAAAATTTCTTCTGGAAATGACTTTTGGAAATGAAATTCTTAGACCACCACCCCTCGTATCAGTAGGAGGGCCTATGTTTGTTCAGTGGACTGGAGGAGTAAAGACCACACCAAGGAGAAAAGAGGGTTCTAAGTCGTATTTTTGAAAGATATTTGTGTATTGTAGCCATTGCTCTATGTGGGGGCTTTATTCCTCATTATTGTATTGACAATACTAAGTTCTTTTTGAAATATATGACCTTTCTAGATGTTCTGAAATGCCTGGCATATTAAAAGTAAAGATCATAAAAAAATAGATATCTTTTCAATTTTTTTGGTTAAAATCTATAGGAAATACTGTAATTTTTTCTTTTTTTTTTCTTTTCAAAACAGTGTGGCTAAATCACCTTATTAAGAAGTACTGCTTTGTGTTTGGGCTGATTGGGGAAGAAGGAAGAGGAAGGAAGTGTAAGATGCTTTCCAGTTTGTTTATAGTGAAACAAGATTAAGCATCATTAATGTTCTGTGCATTGTGTTATGCTTATTGTGTACAGGCCTTATATGATGGACAAATGCATAGTAAATTTATGACATCTAGTCTTTCTGGGTGTTATTGAGGTTGCCAGGGTATGACAAAAGTAGAGTTAGCAAACTTTTGTTAAAATTTGCAGGAAAGACTGTCTTCTGAAAATGGCATGTGGGAGTAAAATTGTTAAAATCACCCTAAGCCTTATAGTTACTTATACTTTGTCTATTGAGTTAATAGAGAAACAGAAGAGTTCTGAGCCAGAAGGTTCCCAGTTAGAAGACACTTTTAGATTGTAGCATTGTTACATGTGTGGGACTTATTTACTGTGTGTAGTGGACAAACATTAGTATGTAAAACATCTAGATGTTTAGAATTGTATAACATCCAGAATGTAGAAAATGTAATATTACACTCTAAATTTTCTTATGTGTGTTCATGGAAATGATTGTATTTTGGGAATGAAATTATCAAACTTGATCCATTAAAAGCAGTATTGTGACTGTTCCCTGGGTGTTGGTGGTGGGCAGGGAAGAAGTGAAGAGGGCTGGTTCTATCTTTAAGTTCAGATGGTCTAACCATTACTTTATATGTGCATTTTAGTTGATACTGTGTTTATGTAAAAGACAAACAAGTCCTAAGTGCTAAAAACATGTTAAAGGTACAAATAGTAAAGTAAACTCTTTATAATGGTAATTTTGCTAGTTTATGGAAAAGATCATGTTGTGGAAGTGGTGTTTATTAATTAACCCCTGAAGCTAGATGCATTTCTGTATTTAGTCATTGGGATGGTGGAGCAAGAAGAAGAGAATGAGCAAAGGAAAGAGCTCTTTAATAGTATCTCTATATCTAAAAGACAATTTTAGATTATAACTATAATTCTATATGTTGATTTTTTCTAAAATGCCTACGTTTATTGTGGACAAAGTTCAGTCTTTTTTCTGCAACATCCACATTTTTTAGATGTTTTGGATGATAACGTAAGATAAAAAGTGGAGATAGTAAATTAACCAATTTGTAAATAACCGTTGATATATTTAAAAATGCATTTCATGTAACCAAAATATTTGTACCCCCATAATATCCTGAATTAAAAAAAAAAAGAAAAGAAAATGTGCATCTTGGACATGGAGTTTTTGAACCACCTCTGAGCAGTATATAATAGACTTGTTCATTGAGGCAGCAGGAAATACAAAAAGGGGGTATATGTAGATTGTTCATATTTTTATTTTGATAATAACTACTGTGGGTGTGTGCACCTGTTTTGGTCCTACAATATGGAGATATTGTTCAATAATTCAATGGGAATACACCTTCCTGTTAATATTTTAATAGTATTAATATATATTTGATAATGGAGTCTCTTAGAAGCATTATACCAATGATACTCTTACTTTATGTCTCATTTTGAATTGAGCATTAAGAGTATGCAGTATTTTAATTGTAATTCTACCATCATTTTTATCTAGCAGATTCTCACCATTTTTGTGTTTTATGCAATAGTTATCTCAATGAAATACAGGATTACATTTTTTCCTGGTTTAGTTGGTGTTGGATATTTTTGTTTATCAAAATACTCATGAATTTGAGACTTTGGTAAAATAATCATGGTGTGTGAAAAAGCCTGAGCTCACAGTATGAAATCGACCACGTAACAGTCTATGTTTAGTTGTGTTTGTAAACATACAAGGAATTAGAAGGACACATCAAATTGTAAACTGCTTGTAAAAAATCAATTATGACTGTTTTCTATGTTCTTTGTATCTTTTATTTTTTTTCTTTAATGCACATATTAACTTTTAAAAGTTTGAAAATTATAACAAGAAATAAAATGAAAACAAACAAAATAAGACAAAAGTGTATTTCTGTTTCACATAATGAAAGCCCTAGAACAGTGGTCCATGGCTGGTATGGAGTTGTCAAATAGTCAAGGATAGACTTTTCCTCTATCATGTATCTATGCTATTTTTAAACTGTCACTGTTTAGTCTAAACTGCTGCTTAAACTTCAGTCATTCTGTCTGGATCATATGCATTTGGAAAGAAAGAATGTTGAGAAAGTATGTGCAACTTCCATTAGATATAATTCTGAAACACACAGAAACAAATTCTACTTACAGTGTCTAGAATTTAGTCATGTGGCCATAACTATCTCCAAGAGACTGGAAATGTATGGCTGTTTCTGTGTAGCCATATATCCAACTGAATATTTGAAATTTTTTGTGTGTGCATGTGTTTGTGTGTATGTGTGTATGAAGGACATAATAAATTGTATATGTAATACATATTATATATAACTTTATGTGAAATAAATATTAATAGAACTCATGATGTTTGTGCAATATTAATATTATGTTAATTCTTGATCTTTTATAGACATTTTAAGTAATTATATGAATTTAATGCTGACGAAATATTTTGAGGTTTAAGAATTCACAGCTGCAATAAAATAGTGACCTAGACAAACTATCCTATAAAAGGTATATATGCACACTTTATTCTTCTGTCCCATAGGAATGTTCATCAGTCAGTAACATTGTGTTTAACGATTTATGCAACTGCTCTCTACATTTCACCTCATTTAAAGAGAACTCCACCCTTTCCCTATGTTGTGATAGATAGAAAGAAGAACTGGAATCTTTAAAACAAGTGACGTGAAATATGATACATCATTAAGAAATTCTGCAAAGTAATTAACTGACTTTTTTATGGAAATCTCCATCCATCAGTATGAACTTTTATTTTTTTTATTTTTATTTTTTGAGTGTATATTATCTTTTTGTTTTGTTTTGTTTTGTTTTTATTTCAGCATATTATGGGGGTACAAAAGTTCTGGTTAGATATATTGCCCATGTCCCTCCCATTCCCCCGAGTCTGAGCTTCAAGTGTGTCCATTCCCCAGACAGTGCACATCGCACTCTTCTTGTAGGTATATACCTACAAGTATGAACTTTTAGAGGCCCTGTTGATAGTGAAACAAGGATTTTTCTCTAATCCCCAATAGATAACAGGCATAACTTTAGAGTCAAGACATAAATAGGACTTTTCTTAAAGACATACCATAAGAGAAATATGCATACTCATTAATATCTCAAGAATTAAATCCTTCTGTAATAAAACATAGATAATTTTAACTTAAATTTTATGGCATTTCTGTATCTGACTACTTTTGACCTACTGAAATGCATATTTCATGCTGAAACTGAAGACTTGACTAGGAAAACTAATAGAAAGATGAAATATATCTTTCTACTATACCAACAGGTAATTGATTGCCTGATAAATGCCAGAATCTTCTTAAAAGATGCTTAAACTATTGGGTTATAAGGAACACCATGCACATTTTAAAAAATCAACAAAGCTAGACCCTCTGAAGGTGTACAATGCCTCTTTTCACTTAGCATTTTTATTCTGGAAGAAAGAAAGAGCAGTAACAGCCACCTGATGATGTGGGTGAGATAAAGTTACTCGAAATAAAGCCAGGCATAAGTAGGTAACCCATGCACATGTAAGACACTGTGGCAGATTGTAAGAAGGCAAAGAAAATCAACATAACTATCTCTAAAAAGTGTGCATAATTATATCTCATTGCTTTATCATTTATGCATATCACCAAATTTATTGTATTCCCTATTTAAATGTTTCTTTCTTTCTTTCTTTTTTTTTTTTTTTAGGAAGAGAGAAACATACACATATTATTGATTAATTAAATGAAGTATCTGAAAAGTCCTTGGAAAATAGATGTGTTTTTTTTGTTATTCATAGGCAACACAAGCTCACATACCAAGGCTTTTTAACAGAAACAAAATAGAGGATAATACTAGAATGTCAATTAGGTATTCTAAAATTTGAAATTAAGTATACTATCTAAGGGTGAAGCTAATAAAAATCAACCTATAATTTGGAGATTCAGGTTGGAAGACAGTAAGCAAAAATCTCCTCTATGGGCCCTGAGAATTCCTGATTTGTCCTTTTCCAGGGAAGCAAATGTTATTATTTGACCATATTTGGTGTTTATTTACTACACTTAAAAAAGAGGAGCCAAGGCCTTGGTGGCCATTCCACAAAAGAAGCTGTATATCTGAAAGAAGGGACAAGAAAAGATCATATCTGTATACCTTTGACAATATCTCTTTATTTAGAAATAATGTTTGATTTATTTTAAGTAAAAGAACATGATGCAAACTACGTGCGCACACACATACACACACCCCCGTACATAGACATACACACACACATTCATTAGAGACTCAGAGGAGGCAAAGGAAGTACACGGCCAAGAACAGCAGCTTTGCCCTTTGCTGGAAGTTACAGAGAAAATCCTCCGTTGCTTGCTCCAATCTTTACCATGAACAAAGACAGCTTTGTATTTTAAGGATGCTATTTGCCCTAAAATGAGATACAGTCTTTGTCTGACACTACATTTGGTGTGGAATGATGTATTTCAAACTGTTGGTCCCACCTTAGTCCCACCTGTGTGTTTTAGTGCCTTGACATCTCTAAGTGATTCTAAATTTAACAGGAATAACAACAAAATTAAATTATATTCTGGATTTAAAAGGAAGGCAACCCCTAAGAACTTATTCTTAACCTGCAGTATGTGAATTAACTTCAAGATACCTGTCAACAATTGTAATGGGCAAAATTTGTGTGCATGTACTATGCTTGCCATTCCAGACAAAAATCCAATAAAAGGAAAATTTCAAGCTAAAAGGAAGGATGTACTTAAATGGTAAGTGACAAGAAGTTTATTTTAAAAAACAAAAAAAATGTTATTTATAATATTGTATTGACTGAATCAGACTATACTTTGTCTCAGGAAAATTGTGATAATTGTCTTTAAAATGAAATCAAACAGTGAATAATTGGTCAGTAGATCTTTGGCAAGTCTAGGAGAAAGAGAACCCTAACTCAAGTACTTGAGAATCTACTTATAAATGACTACATAAGGTTCTTTGTGTAATGATACTACCAGGTAGATCATTCACCTAATTCTTGCTCTTTATCCATGTTCATCAAACAATCTTCTCATAATTTGGCTTTCTGTATAGATACCCCTAAAAGGACAGAATATATTAATCAGTAGACATGAGCATGTCATTGTCTTGGTAGAGATTTTCTTAATGCAAAGGATCAAATGGTCATTTTGGCTCATGCTTAATTTTCCTGAAGATTTGGTTATTGTCAGTCAGCTCTTGTGAGCAATGAGATCAATTTATAAACTAAAGAGCACTTTTGATCAAATCAAGTTAATGCCACTCGTAAAGCCTGGCCAGAGCAGGCAGATGTGCTCTGAAGCTGACTTCTGTGTCTCTGCCCACTCTAGTTGGAACATGAGGCATTCAAAGATACAGCAAGGCCAATGCCCAATTTAACAAGCAAGTAGAATCTTTTAGGTCTGATGATTATTTTTTAAAACAGCCTAAACTTCTTCTTTGTGCTCCATTAGATCAGACAGAATTATTTAAGGAAGTTATTAAAATAATAATAAAAGAAGAAAAAATATTTTGTCATGCCCAATTACTATAGACAAACTTTGAAAGACAGAAAGATTTTTATTAAAGATTCTGTTAAGAGCCCATGGCTCTGCATTGAGATTATTACTTTGCCAATTTCATTGTAATTTTAAACATTGAACATGCAGATTTTTCTTCAACAAAAATTCTCCTAATGTCCAATGTTCTTTTAAAAAAAATCGAATATGGTATTACTTTAAAGGATTATATGACTGATGCTATTTTTCCTACCTAAGCTTCTATCTCTCATGTCCTTGTTTACTGAGAGAGTGTTTAAGGAATTCATACTTGAAATTGGAAAAAATCCAGTGAATAAAATGGAAAAAAATCACCCCAATTCTTTTCACATTATGCAACACATTGTTAAAGATAATTATTGCAGGCTGATTTGGGAAATAGCAGAGTTTGGGTGCAGCATCTTAATGAGAAGAAAAAGAAGGCATCACTCAAAATGTAAATTTCTGCCAACAAAGGCTTTGAAAATATTTTTCTATATTTGTAAAATCACAGATGCAGACCCACAGAAGCCATGGCTACATGAGAAAGAATCCAAATATATAACTTTAATCTAGTTTTGAAGAGCCAGAACTCCAAAATATTTTCAGTTACATTTCACATAATGACATCCCATCAGACAGAAAGGAGGCAGCACTGACATGTGATCTTCACATCACATCACACACTAGAGTGGAGAATTTGAAGGCCATTGAACACTGAATTTTCCCATTGTACTGCAATTACAAGAACACCTGTGCTACCTAGCTGTGCAAGAGCCCCATGAAATGCAATGTTCCATAGCTGTCAAAACGTCTCATTTCTTGCCTTTGATGTAGAAGTCTAATTGTGCTGGATATGGCTCTTGTGTTAGGCTATTTTTCAGTTATAAGCATAAAACAGAAGGTCTAATAATTGTTAATTAACTCATGCAGTTGTAAATATTCAGCTTTGTACCATTCTTTAAATATTACTTTTGGTATATTTATAGAGAAAATGTGGGGGTTTCTGTAATATAAACATAATCCTTAAATCATAAGGATGTTTGAGGAGAGATATTGATCCATACTAAAATACATGAAATTCATGCATCTCACTCAGCTCTAACATTTGATTTAGTTATGTAGTTTGAGCTCTGTGTTTACAAAAATGCTGGTGACTTAGAAATTAGGCTTCTTTTACTATCTGATATTCATATTGATACATCAGGGACTGCAGTTTCTGTCTCAGATCAGGGCAATGTATCTGACAAATTGATAAAACAACTTAAATGGGTATAGAAATAATTATATTAAGCAGCTGACATTTTATTAATATATTCAATTAGTTTAGCCAAAAAGAAAAAAAAAATATTACTTAAGATAGACATTGCCTCAGAAATTCCCTAGAAGTAAGATGTGTGTTTTCCATGTTTGATGTTTATCTGGAAAAGGATTAAAATTATTAATATTAAAATATATGAGTTGGTACATGTGACAAAAATAAGTTTTGAAAAGAGAAATATTTCATTCTAGAGAGGTGAATTGCAAATGAGATTGATTGAGCTTCCTTCTTTACATTTGTGAAACACAGTTCTGCCTCTCTGTATAGTCTTGTGCTTAATACTAAATTCTACTAGGCTTTGAGTTCCTTGAAGATATGACTGTGTCTTAGTTGTATCTACACTCATTGCTCTTTTGAGTATCTGGTACACTGTAGGATCTCAAATATATGTTAATTCCTTGTGCACTAAAATAAACTTACAGTTTATTTTTGAATATTTCCAGTGACACTTTGACTTCTGAATATTTTTTGATATTTCGTTTAACCATATTAAAAATATTCAAAACAACTGTTGAAAAGTATGCATTGACTAGATGTGTATTCAGTAAATTTAAACAATATGAACTTAATTATCCATTAATTCCAAGAGCGGTAGGTATAAAGTAAATACAACATAACTAATAAGCTCATCAAAACAATTAAAAATATATGGCATTCTCATTTGTGAATATAGATGCCAAAATCCTAAACTAAAATTTAACAAGTTAAATGTATCTGCATCATAAAAGAGAAATATAGAATCGACAGGTGTACTTTATTTAAATAATGGAAAAATGTTCCACTATAAAAAATTAACAATTAATTATATTGACAAATTAAAAGATAAAATAGTTACATTCTATTAATATTAACTGATGATGAAGTAAGTATTGAATAAAATTTAGAAACCATTATTAATTCTTAAAGTTAAATATATATATTTAAGCCAATTATAAAAATAATTCCTATCAGAGTGGTTTATTGAGAAAAGAGTATGTCACTCATTTTACTCAACTAAGTTTAGAACATTCACTTATTCGTTTAGCATATATTTACTGGGTGTCTAACTAGATTCCATTCATTGTTCTAGGTCAGAGTTGGTAAAATATGGTGTAGGAAGGAAAATCTGCCAACCAATTGTTTTTATAAATACAATTGGAACACCACCATGCTCATTTGTTTGTTCACACGTTCTCTTTGGCTGCTGTCATGATACAATGGCAAAGCGGAGTAGATGCCACAGACCCCATATGTCCTACAAAGCCCAAAATATTTTAAGTTCAGGTGCTCTACAGAAAAAGTTCAGATCCCTATTCTAGGTGATAGTCAATTAGGGAAAGAGAACATAAGACTATAAAAGTGCATATTTTAACCTCAGATAGTAATAAGCACTATGGAATATCTATAGCATTCATATTTATTAATTTATATATAAAATATATATTACACATAATTTGTATATAAATAATTGTATATTATATAACGTGCATAATTCTCATATAAATAATTTGTATATAAATAAATTAATAAATATAAGTAAAATACAAATAAATTTATAATTTAAAATACATCGATTACACAAAAAGCAATAGTAGGAATTATAGCTTCCTCTAAGACAATAAATCTACCGAAGCTATTTCCCCTGCAGATTACAACTAAAAACACAAACAAAAGCAGCAACTTGAGGACTCTGAAGCATAAACAATAACAAACAGATTGGAGGAAGAAGGTCAAACTTGAACAACCAATACAGCAGTGGTGAGATTCCTTTGTCCTTTTCTCTCTTTTATGTGCTGGCTTTGCAAGAAAGACCAGGAAGGGCTAAATGTAACAACTGTACAGCAGGCACACATAGCAAAAACTCCAAGGAAACCCTCTTTTTCCGGAAAAAGAGCCCTATAAACTGGTGAGTATGGAAAGAATCTTCATTTGCGTTCTTTGTTTTTGTTTCTTAGTAGCAGGACTGTACTGCCCCAGAAGTGGGAGAAATGGCAGCACTGCCTCTAAAACACCAAGAGTGAACCAGTGTCTCTGGATGAAGTAACCTGGAAAAACAGAGAAGAGAAAATCCCTATTACTAATTTTTCCCTCGCTCTTTTTCTCACACCTTCTTCCTGAGCATGAGCCTAAAATACATGAAAAAAACTGTCATAAAATTTAAAAGATTTTAATATATGAAAACCAATTTTTTCTGGCTTCTCTGGGATATGCTTTAGGGATTTTTAAGATTACTCTCCAACTGATATTTTGCATAATCAATGTATCGAGGAAAGGGTCATGATTCCATTACTTAGCCCCGATAGATCTTCTACTATATCATGTCTGTTGCTAAGTCTAACTCCAAACATCCTAAGGAAATTTCTCATTTAAATCAACACTCACAGTCTCTTGCACTTATATGAGTGGCCATTCTATTACTCACTACCAGGGAGAGTTCATGCTCCATTAGAAATGAAAGGTTAATTGAAGAGGTCAGTTTTCTCCAGTTCATGTTTTTCTCTGTGATATTATAAATGAAGCTGTGATGCAGTTGTACTAAATGGGAGCTTCTTATTCTTTGAATATGGAGATAGAATCTGAGACTTTGGTCTTATTTCTAAATCCTTTAATTAACAAATTCAGTGTTCCAAAGGAATATATTGAGATTAAGCAATAATTCCTGAGCACACGTCTCTCTTAGTGTTATGGACTGAATTAAGTCCTTCTAAAATCCATATGTGGAATTCTTAACTCTCCAATACCACAGAATGTTAATATTTTGGGAGATAGGGCCTTTAAAGAAGTAGCTAAATTAAAATGAGGTCATGAGGTTAAACTCTAATCCAATCTGACTGGTGTCCTTATAAGAAAAGGAGGGTAGGACACAGAGGCATAGAAAGACCCAGAGCAAAATGCCATGCGAGGGAAGACACAGCAGGAGGATGACCATCTGCAAGCCAAGGCGGGAGCTCTCAGGAGAAATCAAAGCTATACTTTGCTCCAAGACACTTTGATCTTGGACTTTCAGCCTCCAGAACTGTGAGAAAATAAATGTCTGTTATTGGAGCCACCCAGTCTATGACATTTTGTTATATTATGTTACCTCTAACAAACTAATACATTTAGATACCATAACAACATAGCACAATTCAGCCACATCCTTTTATCTTGTCCTTAAAAAATTATCTTTTTAACCTAAACATTTGTACCCCCATAAGATGCTGAAATAAAAAAAAAAAATAAAAAATGATCTTTTTTCTTGAAGTAAATATGTCTAAATTAACTGTGTTATGATGCCGATGCTGATGATTAGCCGCTGGGGCTTTTCTATTATTGTAAAAGAGATACACAAAATATTCTTTAATTGGAATTTTTCAATATGACCTGAAATAAAATCAAATCCATTGCATTCATTATAAGGTGGTACAGCAAGGCTTTATGTAAAATGTTGATGCAATTTAAATGGAATGCTGAAAAGCATTTTAAGTCCACAAGAAAAAAGAAGCCCAAACTACATCTATGAAAGACAAACTATACATTGGTTCAACCCTATTCATCAAATTTATAATCCATGTGTCCTTTGAAAGCAAATGTGCTCATCTTGCATCCTGTAATTTAAAAAGAGACAGTTGTTGCAAATCAAACATAAGGCTATTTCATTTCCTTATTATTTGTGTGTTCACTGGAGTAGCACTTTTAATTTCCTTCAAGAACTTTTCCTTTGCATACACAACTTGTCTAATTGGCACAAGGGGCCTACCTTTACTTTTGACATGCCTTCCTCATTAAACTTAATCATTCTAGCTTTTGATTTTAAGTGAGAGACATGCGACTCTTCCTTTCACTCGAACACATAGAAATCATTGTAGGGGTATTAATTGGCCTAATTTCAATATTGTTGTGTCTCAGGGAATAGGGAGGCTCGAGGAGAAGGAAAAAGACAGGGGAAAGGCTGGTTGGTGGAGCCAGAACATACACAACATTTGTTGATTAAGTTTGTGGTCTGGTCTTATATGTGCTTGTGGTGCCCCCAAACACTTATAATAGTAATGCCAAAGATCACTATTCACAGATCACTATAACAGATATAACACTAATAAAAAAGTTTAACAATTGCAAGAATTACCAAAATGTGACACAGAGATAGGAATGAGCACATGCTGTTGGAAAAATGATGCCAATGGACTTGGCTGATATAGACCTTCAATTTGTGAACATTGCAGTGTCTGCAAAGCCCAATAAAGTGAAGTACAATGTGATGAGTTATGTCTTTATATGTGCAACTGGTTTAGTCAGTTGGTTTAGCCAGTAATGTATCGAATAATGTCTGTAGTTAGGATTATTTAAGAAGAGTTTACAAAGGTTTTATGTAGGTCGGCCACGGTGGTTCACGCCTGTAATCCTAGCACTCTGAAAGGCCGAGACGGGTGAATAGCTCGAGGTCAGGAGTTCGAGACCAGCCTGAGCAAGAGCGAGACCCCGTCTCTACTAAAAATAGAAAGGAATTATATGGACAACTAAAAATATATATAGAAAAAGTTAGCCGGGCATGGTGGCGCATGCCTGTAGTCCCAGCTACTCAGGAGGCTGAGACAGGAGGATGGCTTGAGCCCAGGAGTTTGAGGTTGCTGTGAGCTAGGTTGATGCCATGGCACTCTAGCCCAGGCAACAGAGTGAGAATTTGTCTCAAAAAAAACAAAAAACAAAAAAAACAAAGGTTTTATGTATCTCTCTTGCAGCTCTCTTTTACTTTTAAGTTGTAATTTCATACTAATTTTTGATGTGAACAAAAGGAATTTACCAAATCTCCCAAACTTGTTCACCTAATGCCCTCAGTATTAAGTGAATAAAATGCAGAGAAGCCTCTCCAAAATCTGGTCGAGGTTAGATTTTTACATTAGGAATCTGGCAACTGAAGTACCCAAAGAAGCTCCTATTCTATCATCCCCTCACACAAGGTGATTTGACAACTGGGTTCCCCAAGGAGTGTGAAAGAACAAAGTTGTTAAAGTTAATTGTGGACCTTAAAATCGAGAAAATGAATTATTATCTGCATAGGCTTAAATTATGTTGCCTCCCAAACTTACTTGATCTCAAAAGAATATGTATCCTCCAGATTTCTAGAGGAAAAGATCATATATCTTCTTTGTGTATAGCCAGAACATTTGATCTCATATAGGAAGATCAGAATGAATCATGCATTAATTATTGGGAACAAGTGGCACAAATTAAAGGAGCTTTTTATAGTTATTCTATCCATGGCATGTAACAGAGCTGTCTTATAAAATCGCCATAGTAGTGAGATCTTAATTTTATATTCCTTTATTATATCTTAGGTTTGTTATTGTTATTGAAAAGGATATATCCAGTTTTAATAATCAAGAAAAAATGGAAAATGCCAGAAAATCAAGAAATAGAAATTTTTTTCAGAATAAAGTCAATGATACCTTATAAGAAGTAAAATAATTGTCACTTAAAACAAAATTCTCATCAGCAATCATTAAAGCATACAAAACTATTCATATTGAGGATTAGTTAATAAGGCACAGTTATGTGATAGTTGACATTTTTGCACAATATATAAGTTGCAGTAATGTGGTCTCAGATACCAGTAGATTGGATGTATACAATGAATAAATAAGCTTTTCCTGAGCTGAGCTTTAGGGAATATTGGGATCTTTATAACTACTTTGAGAAAAAAGAGTTCTTGGACAAATTAGACTGTTAAATGTTATAAGCTAAATTGCTCTCATGATAATTCATTATGAGCATTAGCAATGTTAGGGCTCTGAAAATTTCTATTGTTAAAAAGACCTGTTTTACAGTGTTTAACCTAGTATTTCCCAAACTCATTTTAAAAATATTTTAACCATTTTTTAGGTTTAAATAAAAACTTTAAATTTTGGAGCTTTACGTATTATTAAAGGCAAGTAAACTTTTCACAGCTACTAGTGAGGAAATAAAATAGAAATTCCCCAGATACCCTCCACTAACCCCTCCCAATCATATCCTGGCTTTTATAGTAGTCTCCTTTTCACTTTTTTTTTTAAAGCTTTACCATTCTATAGTTTAGTTTTGCTCTTCATTGCATGTTCTTGAAGTTTCTTTCAATCTGTGTGTTCCCCTTCCATCTCTTTTACTTTTTAACTTGCAACCTATTTGTCTAAGAAACTGGATATGTTTTTCTATAGTTTCCCACAGCCTAGATTTTGCTGATTGTATCACTATGTTGTAGTTTAATAAGTTTCTCTGCCATTTGCAATTTCTGTTAATTGTTAATTGGCTCTTTATGCTTAATGAGATTTAGGGTCAATGTGTTTGGCAAGACTACATAGATAACATGTTTGCTTCAGTTAGGAAGAATGTTATATTTGGTTGTCCCTCATTTTGGAATATTAGCTGCTATGGATTCTCACTTCATTCGTTATTGTAAAATGGGATTACCCCAATTCTAAAGTTTCTTCTTCACTAAACTTCTTCACATAACTAGAATATATCTTTAAAAATATTTTATTTTGTTTATGTCTTAGTTATCTAGTGATATAGTTAATATAGGAAAGGCAGACTAAGTGGTAGATTTTTTCCCTTGTTTATCAACCATGAAAACAAAAAGTTGATTTTCTAGAATCCTCAATAAGTATCCAATTAGTTTTTATTAAAAGTATCATTCTGAACTCTTGAATTTGAATATAATTGATGTCGTTGAATTTATTGTATTTATTATTCTCATCAGTGTCAAATTTTTCCATCCTCATCTAAACTGAAGCAGACAATTCTCCAATTTATTTATTTATTTTATTCTAAGCCTTCAATCTAGGTATTAGGAATGGCCATTGCTTCAGGTATTTCCAGTGGACTAAGGTAGGAAATAGGAATATGAATACAAATCCTCAGGAATTTCTATTGCATGAACTTTTCCTTTATTGATTCATCTTTTACTTTTGCATATTTCAAGATAATCTTTTCAATTATTATTTTAGTACTTATATCATTCTCCTTCTTTGGTGCTCTCAGCAATACCTATTTTGCATGGGCTGGATCTTTATTGACTAGTTTCTATGTTTTTCAGATTGTATAAACTTACTTTCACTCTTTTCTTCATTTCTTTTGGACTTTTTAAACATCTGTTTCTCATAACATTATCTATTTTGTTTGTTTTCCCTTGTCTTTACCTCTTCTTTTTTTATCTTCAATTCTGAATTTTTAAAATTTCAATGTCATTTTAGTTCTCTCACACCTGAGTTTTATTTTTTTTTTTTTAAATTTTTTACCAGTTAATGCTAATTATTAGAGAACTGGTCAAATTTTAGTAACACAGTATTATTTTTGACATAGAGTTGCTCCATCTTGGATGTTTATTTGTTGAAATAGAGTAGATAATCTTGTCAGTAACATTTTTATCATTTTCAATCATTTCTGTGCTTGGTTTGCTCCAGCATGCTTTTCCTTTTTTCTTTTATTTCAGAATATTACAGGGGTACAGAAGTTTGGTTACATTAATTGCTTTTGTACACCCTCAGTCAAAGTTATAAGTTTGCCCATCACCCAGATAGTGTGTTTTAAAATTATGCCTTTTATATATGTGTTAATTGTGTAACTCTTTTAGCCAGTTTTAAAATATTGTAGTTTTCATTCATTTGGGGGGCATTTCTTTTTAGCATACATTTGTTGTCTGTAGGAATGTTATTCTGCTTCTTATTCTTTTCTTTGTTATAATTACTTCATATAAAATTCATCCTACTCTTTTTTGTTACTCATTCTTATATAAAATGATTTGTCTCTACTTATAAAAGGGAATACGGTTCAAAATTGTTTTAATAACATCATATCTTCAGATATCCTTAGTTTGTCTTAAGGAAATATTCCAAAATATGATATCTTGCTTCCTGAATTTTCCTATAGCCCTTCTTTACTTTTATCATTTTTTTTTAATTTTCCTTGTTATGCTCAATTTTTATTCCATTTTTAGAAGTTTACCATGTGTGTGGTGCTTTGTCTTGAAAGAGTGTTTGGATGGTTACTTTTGAGAGTTCAGAGCACTCAGACTATTCCATTCCTTATAGGTCTCAAAACAGAATTTTTTTCTCAACTACTATTGTAGTATGTAGATGTCCTCCTCCCTTTCCAATTTCAGGTGCTCTTTTCAAATTTTCCTGTTGAGCTGTCAAGACAATATTTGTTGGCCATTTTGAGTTTCTCAAGTATGTGAGACATGTCACTGCTTGCTCCTGTGCCTTCTGCATAGTTGCTAATAATACTCTTCCAATTATGTAGCTGTCAATGGTTTGTCCTCACCTAATCATATTTAAGGATTTGAGGGGAAAATGTGTCACCTCACTTTATTGTACATGTTGTTCTAGGTTTTTGGTTTTGTTACCTTAGTTGTACTGTCAGTTTTGATTTGAGCAAGGGGAAGGTTTTGGAAATGTTTAAATTTATGTCATCATGAGTTTTCCCAGAATGCCTCTCCAAATCTTCTATACTATAGAAATCTCACCCTCCATCCATGCAGATTATTTATTCATTTACAGCAAGAACTTGATGAACACACCATGAAGTAAACAACATATTTAAAAGAAATAGATTCAATATATCATTAGCTTTACAACAATACCAATTTATTTATTTAATGCAGAATAATCCATGTGAACTGCTTTGTACATCAAAGTAACTAAATAATTGCTAAGTGATTTTTTTTCTCTTTGCACTGCATGAACACAAGTAATAAAGAATGCTTTGCTGATAACCTATGTTAGCCTGCATTAGTGACACAAGTACAAAATTAGATGAGATCATTAGAAGATATATTATACAAGGAGTGTGTTCATTTGCTCCTAAATACACTCAGCAAAAATATGTTGAGTTTTTACTTTTGGTAGGCAATATCAAAAGGACTCATGTTGATGTATTTGCATATATCAATATCTATAATCCTTACAATCAGGACAAAACATATTATATACAGAATATCAAGTATGTATCTGGTTCTATGCTAGGAAACTTTTGTCTTTTAAATTTAATATTTACAGCAGGTCAGTAGAGATATAGTAGTATTCACAATCTAAATTATATAAATAGCCATTCAGGAAACCAATAAAACTTACTGGCTGGGAGAATACAGACATTTGAACCCAGGCTTTCCAGAAATAATGTGCAGCTCCATACTTAAATTAAGTCTCTTATGCTGCATTATAAGTTTATTTTCCTCCTCTTCATTTATTTTATAGCAGTAATTATAATTAATGTTTTAGATAAGGAACACTGCTTATGAACACTTTTAGTCAGCTATTCTTGTGATAATGCTATATAACAAGCCACCCAGATATCTCAATGGCTATTATTACCAATGCACATTCACATTTTCTGGGGTAGCTCTTCTCCAGGGCACATGACAACTTCTTTAACAGAAATATTTCTCATTTGGAAGACAGGCTGCAGAAATTGTGGTTACCTGGGCATGCTTTACTCACACAGAACAAGAGAGTAAGCCATCCACGAAAGCGCTTGTAAACCCTATTGTCAGAAACAGCATGTGTATGTATATGCACATTCTACCCGCCAAAACAATTCACAAGGCTAAGCCCAAAGTCAATGGGGCAAGGAGAGAAAAAAGAATTGGGAAAAAATGTACAATAAACCACTTGTAATGGGACTATATTCAAATCCCAGTGGTACTATTCAGTAGTTATGAGACCCTGGACAAGAAATTTAATACCTCTGAACCTCAGTTCCATCTTTTGTTAAGAAATAATAAGATAATGACTTTTTCCACTGTGTAAGTTTATTATGAGAATTTAACATTAAGGCAATGTAAAGGGATTAGCATGATTCTTAGATAATGTTAAATATTCAATAAATATATGTAGGACTCATAAAGTAAATATATATGTGTATACACACACACACACACACACACACACACACACGCATACCCCATCCCACATCCTGCATTGCCCATTCTGTGCTGCTGTGGAAATAGTTTTTTCTTCTAAGATACAACTGGAAGAAGTTCCATAAAACTTTTTGGATTTCTCAGTTTCAAAGGCCCTCTTTTTTATTACAATAAAAATGAACCTCATATCAGAGCTTCATATATCTGGAATACAAAGTGGGGAGAGAATTGTAGATTATGGCTAGGAAACAGTTAAAAAACAAATCATATAGCTGTTCATAGGCCATAGTAAGGAAGTTTATTGGATGGCATCCATGGCAGTTATTACCTTTATGTGGATGACTTCCAATTCTAGAATCTCTAGGCCAAGCTCCAAACTCAGATTTCCAAATGCAAGCTAGATGTCTCACCTTTATTTCAGGTGAGATGACAATGTGTAAGTGAATTTTCAAAGGAGGCGTCATTATATCTGCCATTGTGTTTTATGGTATCACTATAGCTGCCGTGTTGGGAATACATACATAGTAGGGCGTTCATGTATGGGGTGACTTGGGCTACTTAGCTGTGGAAGTGATGTAGACTGGCTGAAATTTTGATATATTTCTAAGACAGAGGCTACAAGAAATTCTGCTGAATTGAATATGTGTTATGAGAGAAAGCAAACAGTAAAGATGACTCCAGGTTCAGGCCTGAGCAAATGGAAAACAACATGTACAGAAATGAGGAAGACTGGGGAAGAGCATGTTTGGCACGGTAAAAGGAAAAATTATTTTTCTATATGTAAAATGTGATATGCTTATTAAATGTTCAAGCAGGGATGTTTAATAAATGGTTTAATAAATAGTTGGATATATGTATCTGGGGTTCAGTTGAGATATTGGGACTGAAGACACAGCAAATGTCAGCATGTTGATTTTATTCAATATAATCAGACAAGAAAAGTTTAATTAGCATTTATTGAGAAGAGAAGTGTTTCAAGATCTGAAACATGGGATTTTTCAAAATGTAGAGTTTGGGAATCTGAGGAAGAATAAACAAAGATGATGGAAAAAAATTGGCAGCAATGTTATCTCTGTGGACACACGAGAGAGGTTGTCTGTGAAGCCGAGTGAAGAAAAATATTTTAAGAATAAGGCATTTGATTAGTTGTGATAGACAAAATAAGATGGAGGACTGGGAATTGCCCACTAAATGTGGTAATGTGGAGGTCACTGAGGATATTGACAGAAACAGTTCCACTGGGCTTGAGGATATGAAAGCGTGAAGATGAAAACCAATGGTGAATGAGAGGAAAGTCGAGATATAACATAGAAAACTATTTTGAAGGGTTTGACTGAAAAGTAGTGAAAAGAAATGGGTTAGCAGCTGGAAGGTGATTAAGTAGAAAATATTTTTTAAAAATGTATGCAAGGTAATTAAAACGTTCCAATGAAGAGGGAGAATTTGGATAATACAGGAAACAAAAAAGGACAGGTGCAGAGTCCTCAATGGGTGAGACAGGCTGGATCCAGGGCATAAGTGACGAGGCTGAACTTAAATGTTAACATGAGTACTTCATAAGGAAAAAGAAGTGAAGGAAAAACCTACATAAGCAGATGTAGGTAGGTTTTTAGCATTTGATGTTGACAGCATGGGAAAATTCTGATTGATTTTATTAAGCAAAATCATCAATTATGAATGAAAAGTGAGAAGAGGAGTTAGAGTTTTGGAAAGAGAATTAAACATGTGTAATTGTCTAGACAAGAAAGAGACCGAATTAATTAAAATATCAGATTTGTAAGGAAAAATAAAAATTCATCACAGTGTGTAGTCTACATTCATATTTAACTCAGGTGGAGGTAGAAAGTGGGCAGGATATTGGATTTTAACATGCTTTTGCCAAGAGAGTGAAATAGAGAAAAAGCACAAAGAAAGAAAAGATCTGTGCAAAGCAGTGTTGTTAATGATTGCTTTAGAGTCAAAGCTAAATAAGAAGAAAAATTAATTATTGATATTTAAGCCAAGTAGAGAAGAGAAAGATACATGGATTTTGAGCAGAGAAATGTGGTAGGACCAAAGTATTGGAGTTCTGGATGAGGTGGAGAAATTTTGGGGGTAAGAGGATGGGAGAAAGTGAGCTAAAATATTAGGATGACATTTGGGGAAACCAAAATGCTAGAAATTAAGATTGTGAAAGAGTATACTTCTAGGCACTTGGATTCGGCTGTCCTCAGACTCTCTCTCCATGTATCTTCCATCGTTCCTGCAAAGCCTTATTTCTTTCTCTTTTTCCTTGCCAGTCTGACCGTATGCTTCTCTTAAGGCCTGGTTGAAGTTTCCCTCAATTAAGCTATCAATTATAACATACTCTACAGTGTTTTTCCTCTTCCTTAAAGCCATCTATCACTGGAAGTTGGTGTTACACAATATAGATCTACAGTAAATATGATGCCAATGTGCCCTGATTATCTTTAGTAGTTTAATAACTGAGGTGTTGTTTATTCATGTACTGTATCTCTGTCACTCTTATAAAATAATTAACAAATAAATTGTTTAAAGGATAAGTGAAAGACCAGGTGTGGTAGTGTGTGCCTACAGTCCCAGCTACTGGGAAGGCTGAGGCAGGAAGATTGCTTGAGCCTGGGAGGTCAAGGCTATGATTGCACCACTGCACTTCAGCCTGGGCAACAGAGATTCTGTCAAAAAAAAAAAAAAAAAAAAAAGGAATAAAATGAACCAACAACAAAACTGTCCTTATTTCACATCAATCTTATTTAATAAGTTGTTCTTACAGATGCCAGTTCCTTGTGGCCATTTACTAAGTATATGATCTTTGATCTATTTTTGAACTTCTATAAGCTTAAGTTTCTTTACCTATGAAACATTCTTTAAATTAATTTGTGAATTACAATAATATATTGTGTTCATCTTACCACAGTTTGTATAAAATAACAAACTGTTATCTAGAACAGTTTGTATAAAATAACTGGTAGTTAACTGGATAAAATATGTGACATATACTGTCACAGATCTCCATCAATATAGGTAATAGCAATGTATTAATCATATCAATATTTAATTGATAAGACCACAAAACACATAGTTATATCAAGGTTTTCAGTATTAGAAAATCAAGATGCTTATTGTAATGTTTAATGATTTAAAGTGACAAACTCATGCATTTGCTAAGTTTATCTTCAGCATTCTATGGATTGCATGATAGAATGTATACAAATATAATTACAAAGTTAACATTTTTTGATTTTAATGATGGCTTATATAATGATCAGGGCTGATAGACAAATTTAGAGATTCCTTCTTATGTATTATTATGAAAAAAATTTGTGCAAACAGTGAAAAATCACCCATGCTCAGTGACTGTTTTGAAAATCTACTCATTTATGGGCATAATAGCTTTCAAGTAAAAATGGTTGATTGGGTTTAAGATTATGTTTTATGGAAAAAATTGGATATGAATGACATCAATGATTCTTATTTTTTCTGCCTGAATGCATGTATTACTTCTCTTCTGCCCCCAAAAGGATATTCAGGCTGTGTCACCATCATCTGTAACATTTAACAAGCATCCACCGTGTGAAACAGGAATTTATTTCACTGAAGCCCTGATAGTGCTCTTGGGCACATGGTTGTTTTATTGAATTATGGAAAATGTTAGGCACTCCAGTCTGGAAAGTGGATTTATTCAAGAACTCTACAGTGTTCTACAGTGTTCTAGTACTCAACATTTTTTTTTTTTTCCCCTTAAAGGAGATTTCTGTGGAATTCTGCTCTGGCATTTTTCAATCTGTAATTCTCCCACCGATATGGACATTAGCAACCAATGCCAAGACCTTCTTGTTAAATGGTTATAAAATACCTTCTAAAACATAGTCTATAATAGTGAAACATAGCTTAAGCTTCTAGGCCTGGTATTTGTGTCCTCCTCTTGAGTTCTCGCTTTCTTCACCATAGAACATAGCAGCCTAGCACCTCTTATCTTCCAAGCATTAGATGCATAATTTTCAGTTTATCTTTGTTCTATTACCTTCTACAAACCAAAGAGATTAAAAATAAAATATGCCATAGCCCATGACCTCAAAGTACATAACACACAGGAGAAAAAAGTTAAACACAATTGTCATGCATTCCATATACCCAGGAATTCTTAAAAATAACGATACTTTCTATTCATTAGAGAGGAAAATTTGAATGATTGATTAGTTAATGGCTAGTTACTGAAGTAAACTTTTCTATAGAAATGGCTTTCAGTGAAACAAATGAAAATAGTAGTTTCTTTAAAACAGCATTGCTAGGAAGGTAAAAAGACACATAGAATTGTAAAGTTTTTTTTCTTTAATCTAAAAGGTTAAGCTATTAATTCTAAGTGAACTATATACACTTTTGAATGTAAATTACAATCCTGGGAGCAACCACTAAAATATTCTTCTAAAAGATATTGTCAAAAACCAACAAGTAAATTAAAATAGAGTTAGAAAATAGTCAAATAATTATAAACAATAAAGAAGAGGGAAAATAGGGAAATGAAAATCAGAGGAAACAAACAGAAACTAATAACAAAGTGTTACAGCTAAATTTAATTGTATCAATGATTACATTAAATATAAATGGTCTAAACACATCCATTAAAAGAGAGATGGGCACATTAGGTACAAATATAAGGCGTAACTATAGATAGTGTATAACAAATCCACTTTAAACAATATGACATGAATAGATTAAAAGAAGGGATAGGACTGCTGGTTTCAGCTTGGAAATGTAAAGAGCTGCAGAGTCACTCCTGTCTTTACATCAAGATAAAAAGCTGACCAACCTGAAAATCAAAAAAATTATAGACCCATCAGCAAATTGAGGTAACAGAGTAAAGAGCCACCCTGATTTTCAGGGAATTGCTGCTGAGATCAGTTTACCTGGAGCTTATTACTTCCAGCTGGCTGGAACCGGAAACTGCTAGGAACATTTAGATGTTAAATGTTAATTTTGATGAATTACTGAGGGTGAGCATTGATTAACTTGAGTGTGAGCAACTGAGAGCACCTGACAAAATTCAACATCCATTCACAATAACAATAATAAAACTCTTAGCAAACTATTAATAGAAAAAACCTTTCCTCATTCTGATAAAGGACATCCACAGAAAACTATAGGTAACATCATACTTAATTGTGAAACACTCATTACTTTTCCCCATATTATTAATAGTTGCCTAGGGGAGTCCTAACAAATTCCACAAACTCGGTGGCATAACACAAGAGACATTTATTCTCTCACAGTTCTGGAGGCTGGAAGTCCAAAGTCAAGATGTCACAGCAGGACCATGCTCCCTGTAAAGGTTCTAGGGAGTAATCCTTTCTTGACTCAGCTTCTGATGGCCCCTCTGCACTGCTTGGCTTGTGGTGGCATATCTCCAGTCTCCACCTCCATCTTTACATCACTGTCTTCTCCCTGTTCATCTGTGTGTCTCCAGATCTCTCTCTTCTTATAGGGACACTAGTCATGGGATTAAGACTCACCCAGTTTCAGTATGACATCACCTTAACTTTATTACATTTGAATAAACCCTATTTCCAAATTAGGTTACATTCACAGACACTCAGGTTAGGATTTCAACATAACTTTTTGCACAATACAAGTTAATCCACAACATCCCCCATGATCAGAAACTAGGCAAGTTTGTACACTCCTATTCAATACTGTACTGGAAGTCCTAGCAAGTGCAGTAATAAACTTATATAATTTTATATGTTGGCAGTATTTGATGTAGAGAGTAAATAACAATAATTTACCCTATCTTTTTAAAATGAACATGATGAGTGTAATAATCCTCTCCAGAGAAAAGGAAAGAAACCAATAGGATATAACATTTTATATATATTTATATATATGTAATATATATATATATATAATATATGTAACATTTTATGTTTGTATTAAGGAAAGAAACCAATAGGATATAACATTTTATATATTTATATATGTAATATGTATATATAAATATATGTAACATTTTATGTTTATATTATATAAACTTATATATATATAGGTAGAGAGAGAGAGAGTTCAAGAAATTGGGTCACGTGATTGTGGAGATTAGTAATTTCCAAATTTTTAGAGCAGGCTGGAGGCTGGAAATTCTGAAAAGAGTTAATATGGTTGATATTGCAGTCTTGAGTCCAAAGGGAGTCTGAAGAAAGATTTCTTTCCTCTTTGAGAGATCCCAGTTTTTTCTTATATGTACTTCAACTGATTATATGAGGTCAATTCACATTATGGAATACAGTCTGCGTTACTAAAA
>CM052436.1:15634809-15654799 GCA_028533085.1 Varecia variegata
AGAACTTGCTAGAATAAATTTCTGTTGTATCAAGTCACCCAGTTTTTGATAATTTGTTATAGGAGCCACAAGAAAGTAATATGTCAAAGATATACAAAAGCTGTCAAAGTAGGTACAGTGAGTTGCCGGGGAAATTTCCCTGTAGAAAGCTGTTTCTGTGCTATGAGGCCCCAGGGGGCAAGGATTAGGGGTGCTACCTCTTTTATCTTTAGCCTGATGAGGGACCTTCCATGGGAGAATGCAGAGGTCTTGAATTGATACATATGAAGCCTGATGTGTGACTCATGCTTGAGAAAGACAAGCATCCATGGAGCAAGAGAGAGAGGGTGCTGCCCCAGGATTTATGAGGGCAAGAGATGCATGAATGATTCCTGTGAACTAGATGTGGACCAGGAGGAGAATCAGTGTAGGGTCTACTTACATCTTTTCTAGAGTTGGCTGCATAATTTCTGTGGTCCATTGCAAAATGAAAATGTGGATCATTTGTTTTAAAAGCAGAGTTTTGTTTTGTTTTGTTTTCCTTTTTTTTCTGCAGTCTCTCTCTCTCAACCTTTTGTAGGCAGAATAGTGGTATCTCAAAGTAGCCATGTCCTAATCTTTGGAAGCTCATGAATGTTAGGTTATGTGGTAAAAGGAGAATTAATGTTGAAAATCAGCTGATTTTAAAATGGGGTGTTATCCTGGAGTGCAGGCAACCTCTAGAAGCTGGAAAAGGCAAGAAAATGGATTCTACTCTAGAGCTTCCAGAAAGAAATACGGCCCTGTAAATTCTTTGACTTCAGCCAAGAGATACCATTTTCAGACTTTTACCTTACAGAATGGTAAGATAATAAATTAGTATTGTTTTAAGTCACTAAGTTTGGCAAAATTTTTATGGCATCAAGTTGGACACTAATACACCTTTAATGGTTGTTTTATTTGCAATTTAATGATATGTGCTCCCTTGGCCATGGTGCTACCCGTAGGATGAGCATAAACTCTCACAGGGTGCCTGTGGCCTGCTCTTCAGCTCAGCACACAGGGTGTGAGCACCCAATGTAGACATTTTTAGCAACCACAATAGGTCCCTTCCTGGCAGGAGTTGCTAAGTGGGATTGGGGGACAGGCAGACAAAAAGCCATCCTGGGGGGTGGCAGGGCAATGGCTGGAGGCCCAACTGCATTTGAGCTAAGGCTCCTGTAAGTGCTCCATTGTCCTACTGGTTTCAACAAAATAAAAGTTCAAAGATAATATCATTAAGGATTTCAATATTGCAAATGGAAGGCATTAAACCCCCAAATCATGCTTTTTTTGAGTGTAGTAGCTTGTGCTCCTGCACTGTATATAAGTCCAGGAAGCTGATCCCATTCATTATACGGAGAGCAAATCACAAGGGCAATGGGACCCTGAACCCAGAAATGGACCCTGGACTCCCTGGGACTGTGATGATAGTCACAATTTTCCACTCAGAAGATACATGTATTTGCCACAGTCAAGGAAATTCTGGGTAATCTAGGCTATCTTCTACCAGCAGCAGACCTAGCAGGAAGGCTTTGGACACAAGTATTTTACATGGAAGGTGATCTTAGAAAGCCCTGGCAATGTAAAGAAGGAAGGAAGGAGAGAAAGAAGGGAGGAAGGAGAGAAAGAAGGAAGGAAGGGAGGGAGGGAAGGAAGTCAGGGAAGAGAAAGAATCCAATGAGGATATATATGTCAAGAGCAGGTTACTGCTGTTAACGATTAGGCATCCGTCCTGCTAGGGATATTCAGGATGCTGTGTGGAACAATCATCAGAGATATGCTTCATGTGCATTTAAAAAAAATGGGATATTTAGTCACCTACTTCTGTCATTAATTAATATTGCACCTAGGAGTGGTTAATTCCTGATATCTCTGTCATGCTTCTCATAGGGTTAATGTTTGTTCAAACTGTTATTTCTTATTGGATACCTTTCTGAGCCACTGTCTAGCAGCCTTTCACCGCAGCAAGTGGAGATGAAGGTGTTAAGTAATGGGCGCTAAAAATAGTACTTTGTATTAAAATACAGAACATGTGTTAAACATGAGAACTGTTGGATCTAATACTGGCTTTTCACACTGTGGGATGAGAAGAGGTGGAAGTGCCCATTCTGTTTCTCTTGAGCATACACCTGTCAAAGGTGTTGTCAGGGAGTGAGCTGGCTGCTTGCAAGCTCTCTCCTCTTGACCATCTGGTGGCACTTGACAAACAACATACATTTTCCACAATTATTTAAAATAGGTGATTATAGAAAGCTGGGGGAAAGTTTGTTTACATTTTTTAAGCTCCTTCTGTTTAAAGGACACAGTATTATTTGCCCTGTCATGCGTTTGAATTTTTGTGTAAAGTCACAGGATAATAATAAAGAAAATAAAAGAATATGGAATGAAGTAAATATGTTGTGTCTTAAATAATGCTGTTTTTCTTTTCTAGATGCAGTAAAGGAAAGAAACAAACATACCATTTTTGAGAATAAATGTAAATTATGAACAAGATATACTCTGGTCTCATACCTTGGTGCCATCTCTTTTGCAAAATTCTTTCCAGGACCTTTCTGGATATATAAGTAGGAAAGAATGAACATGTTGTTTAAAACTGTAGTGTTTACAAATCTCAGTCCATAATTGTGCTAAAACAATAATATAACTGATATTTTTCTATAACTAGGCACAATGCTTCCAGTTCCTATTTTCCCTGGTGGTGAAAACATATTTCTAGTCAACTAACATCTTTTATTGTTTCCTCAGGGTTGTCTCTCATATCCAGTGATGATGGGCAAGGGGTACTGGCAAGGGTGCCCCACTTAGTTCTCTGTCACCTGTCCTTGCTGGAAATTTCTGAGACATCAATTTTCCCATCCAGGTCTTGATCATTGGGCCGTGCAGGTCACTGTGATGTTCTTTTAAAACCCTCAGGAATTTCCATGCTACTTATGGGGACACGGACAACACTGTGCTGCATCTTTCTCACCGCATGAGACAGAGCAGTCTCAGGAATTATTTAAGGCATGTACCACATCAATGCTCCTCTCAAGGGGTTGGAAAACATTTGGTTTTCAAGGCCATGCTGGGGAACAGAGACTCTGTAAGGATGTCTCAGGCTCAATCCTCCTTTCTACTCAGAAGTCCTCTTCCTTTGCAGTTAGTAGCTCAAGAAAGAGGAGAAAACAGAGAAAGGTGCCCTCCACCTGCTAGTACACCAAACATGTATGACATTCTCATTTCTCTACTGCATCTCCTCTCAGGAAGTGAGCCCCTTTCTTGGAGACCCGCGATATCTATTATACGTATTTTTTGTTTCTCTTCTAACTCTCTTCTTTGTCAACACAGGAAACATTTATCAAGTGTGTGGGGGTCCAATATTTTTCTCTTCGTTCTCATGTATTCTTTCACTTCTGGATATTGTCCACACACAGCAGTCCTTCTTGTTTCTTTTTGTGTGTGTGTGGTTGGACTTCTGAAATTTAAAAGCAAGTGAAAAAAGACTGTATCTCACCCCTCCTATAATGTTATCTATTTCCTGAGACAAAATTCAGCCTAGCTAATGCCTGACTAAAAGGAACGGACAACAGAGTCAAACAATTTTAGAAAACAACCACTATAACAAAACACATTGCTTAATATTTTTGAAACATTGTACTAACTCATAAAACAGGCAGGTTGTTTGAATGTGCACACTTATCTGATGCTAGATTGGTGTGTGTGCGGGAGGGAAAAGGAATGATGTAAAAGCTGGGACTAACTGTGGAGGACAACAATGAGTTGTGCATTCTTCCTTAAGACTGCAATCCTGAAATACTTAAAGTATTAATTCCTCCTTTTCTTCTACGCATCCACATACTTTAGTGTCTAGATAACAAATAGATATCATGTTCTTCTACTTACCTGGCAGACTCCTATGAACAGGGCTTCCAAGGTCATGAACCCATTATGATCTGAAATCTCATTAGTAATGAGGATCTGAAGGGGATGAAGAAAAGACAAAACTAGAGGTGGTGATTAGCTACCTCTGGTTGTTATGCATGTGTGGGAAGTTAGCCCCATAGTTCAGATGTCAAACTCCATAGGATGCTGAACTAAAACATGCTTTGAAATTTCTTCCAAACCTGAAATTCAGAAATCCAACAAAGAATGACAGAATTCATCAGCAATTTTCTTTTCTTTATCTTCTATTATTACACTATACTTATAAAGTATCACCAGCCTAGTTATGATTATGTTATAGTCTAAAGTTAAATGAATTTCTTTTAAAAATTTTGTTGACTTTTATGCTTAAAGTCAATCCATAACTTTATAAGGACTATTAAAAATTGGATATTCATTAGTAAATATCCTTTAAGTATACAGTCTGATCTACTATAGTGATTTTTACAAGACTCTTCATTCAATTATGTACACATTTCTTAAGGCATTTATTCAGTGATTTATTTGAAACAATTATTTATCTATGCCAACACTGATCAGAACATGAAGAATACAGCAATGAACAAGACACAGAGAGTCCTGCTTTAGGAAGTTCACATTCTAATGGGGGAGGGAGAGCTCAGTGGATGTGGGGGAATGTCCCTGAAGGGTCCCAAGTAAAATATGAAAGACTTGCGATGAGAAAACCTTTGGGCCCTTAGCCCTTTTTTCATCTTCCTGCCTGGAGGGTGAACATGGATTCAGAAGATGCAGTGACCACCTTGAAACCATGAGGCAATAAATACGAGGACAAAGACCTATTCATTTAAGCATAATGGAGTGGAAAATTCCTGAATTCTTGATGGCAAAACTGAGCAGTCATATAAGCCTGACTAGTTATTTCTAAGCTACTTGGTACCTGGGCAAGTAAATCCCTTCCTATTTCAGCTATATTAATTTCATTTTATGTTCTTTTCAGTTGAATTTTTGCCTAAACAACAGAGACAGTAAACACTTCTGAGAAGTTAATATTTAAGCTAAAATCTGATGACAAAAAGACAGCCTTGGAACAACTTAGTATTGTAAACTAAGATGACATCTAGTACAAAGGCCCCCAAATAAGAACAAGGTTGGTGTTTTTGAGGGCTGAAGTAAGGAGGAAAGAATCTCCTCACTCCCTGTGGTATATACATGGCAGGGCGGGGGACAGAAATATAATTTCTATTCTTCAATCTATGGCATTCCTTTGACAGTCAAAAGGGGTATTATTTTCCAGTATGTTGAGACTTTAGGTGTAAACTAGAACTGCCTTGGGCAAACTGGAAAAGTCTATTATAGAGTTCCACCATAGTGTTTGCCTAAGATTTTTTGTGTGTGTGAAATAATGATTTAAAAAATATATTCCTAACTACTTTTTTTAAATTTATTTTTTTATTTCAGCATATTACGGGAGTACAAATGTTTAGGTTACATATATTGTCTTTCCCCCACTCGAGTCAGAGCTTCAAGCGTGTCCAACTACTTTTATATTCTCAATCTAATTTTTAGTTTGTTCTAGGCCCTCCTTTGGAATTTCTTATTCATTGTATATGATACCTCCATTAAAATTCCCATTTTAAATGTCATGACAGAATCATAACCTATTGAACAAAAGAATTTCCAGGATGACCAAAATATATTTTGTCATTAACACGAAGATGCTTCTGTGTCCTTAACCACAGATACAAATAAAAGATTAATATAGGATGCACTATTTCAGAGTAATTCTCCCCTATCTGGTTTAAAAGAAATGCTATTGTTTACTTTAGACTGCCAACCCTACAATCAGATCCATGTAGCCTTAGGGAGCCTGGTGACCTACTCAAAGAAGGTTAATTTGCTCAAAAGCTGTTATCACTGAGTTCTGAGTCAAAAGTGGTAGCAAATTTATGAGTTCTCTTCTCCATGCCATGCCAATGATTTTGTTTGTTGCATTACAGTGTGACTGCAAATTCAAACTCCATTCTATGAAGTTAACTGATGTATTTGATTTAATATCTGTCCAAAAATGAGATTATATTAACGGAGTGTTTGCCACTGTTGACAATTTTTGCTGTGTAAATATTTGCTTGTGTCAATATAAATAGCACATACATTTTTAAAGCATAAACAATGGGATCAAACTGGTACTATAATTTTATAAGATTATTTTGTGAATTTTACTATATATTATATGTAGCCCTGAATCAGTTCATATAGCTCTATCACAATATTTTTAATCAATAAATTTTATACAAAGTTTACCTAACTATGGCTTTGTCACTGCACTAGATCTGTGGTGTGGAGTTTGGCATTAATTTGGAAAATTCTCAGTTGTTATTACTTTAAATATTTCTTCTGCTGCATTCCTTTTTCTTTTTCTGGTGTTCTAATTATATGCATGTTATACCTTATGAATTATCCTACAGACTTGGGTATTCTGTTCTATCTTTTTTACTCTTATTTCTCTTTGATTTTCAGTTTGAGAAGTTTCTATTGATCTATCTTCAAGCTCATCAATTCTTTTCTTAGCCATGTGCAGTAGTGATGGGTCTGCCAAGGACATTCTTCATTCCTGTTATAATTTTTTTCCAGCATTTCCTTTTGATTAGTCTTAGAATTTTTTTATCTGTGCTTAAATTACCCATTTCATCTTACACATTGCCTACCTTTTCCATTAGTGCACTTGCTTTATTTAATTGTGGCTATTTTAAATTCTTTGCTGTATATCTCAATAGTGTTTATCTTTTGATTAAGCTTCACTGTGTGCTCCAGTTGTGACCCTTATGATTACTTTTTAGCATTTTTTAATATGGCTAGAGAGGGCTGAAATTTTGTACTTGTTCTTTGCCTCTAGATGTGATAAAGTTTTTCCCTTTCAGAGTATACCATTGTTATGGAGGGTGCTCTGGGCATATCTCAAAATTTTTGCTTTCTCCTACTCCCTAGTGTCACTAGAAATATCAGGGGATATTTCTTGGCTTTTCACCATGGGAAGCTGGTAGGATTCCTGGAGGTAAAACTCACAAATGCACAGAGAACCTCCTGAAGATTGTGGCCCCCAGTATTTTCTCACTTTCACAATAGTCCACACCAAACTTCTAGCAATTCTTTAAAATCACCATTGAAGCATTCTCACCAGTTTATGACTCTAGTGACTTCTGTTCCAGGTAGGCTGGATCTTAGCCATAATTCTCTTTATTCAAGTTTTTTTTTTTTTTTCAGATTATAGGGTAGTTATTTTCCCAGCAATCTCATGATAGATTTAACTTTTTATGGTTCCAAGAAAAGTCAAAGATGTTCACTTGGTTCATTGTCTTAGTCTATTTGGTGTTACTATAAAGGAATACTGGAGACGGGGTAATTTATAATGAAAATAAAAAATTTATTTGTCTCAAGATCATGATGTCTGGAAAAGTTCAAGATTGGACATGTGGTGAGGGCCTCAGGCTGCTGCCACTCATGGCAGAAGGTGAAGGGGAGCCGGCACTTGCTCAGAGCACATGGCAAGGGAGAAAGCGGGGGTGGAGGGGTGCCAGGCTCTTTTTAACAGCCAACTTCTGCAGAAACTGATAGAGTGAGAACTCATACCTGAGGAAGGGCATTAATCTATTCATGAGGGATCTGCCCCCATGATCCAAACAACTCCCATTGGGGCCCACCTCCAACATTGGGGATCGATTTTCAACATGAGATTTGGAGAGAAGAAATATTCAACGTATAGAATAGAATTCACCTATTTTTCTGTTGTGAGACTAGAGCCAACGACCTAAGCGCTTTACATGTCATTACATGTCTTACATGTCATAACAGCAACTGGAGGTCCTGCATAGTTTTTTTTTTTTTTTTTTTTAATCCATTAAAAGGAAAGGGATTGTAATTAAAATCATTCAAACACAAAGAGCAACAACAAAAAAAAAAAAAAAAAGGAAAAGAGAAAGAAAAAAAAAAAAAACAACAAAACCTCTAGGTACAGAGAGCTTCACTATTAGGTAATACCAAACATTTAACGAAGAAATAATACAAGATTTGCATGAACTCTTCCATAAAATTAAAGAGTAGGGAACATTCCCTACCTTAGATTGTGAGGTCAACCTCACCATGCTACCCAAAGCAGAAAAATAAAATATTATGAGGAAAATTTTTCAGATCAATATTCCTCATGAACTTAAATGTACAAATAATTAGCAAACCATTAGAAATTTAAATTCAGTAGTATATAAAATAAATAATTCTGCATCAACAAGTGATGTTTATCCAAGGAATGAAAGGCTGGTTCAGGATTTAGCAACCAATCACTCCACTGTATTAATAGTCTAAATCAGGAATTCATGACCTTTTCAATGCAGGAAATATATTTGCAAAAAGTCAATATCCATGCATGAAAAAAATCCTCAGAAAATTTTTAATTAAATGAACTTTACCAAGCTTCTAATGATCATCTACATAATAATTGCAGTTAATATCAAACTTAATGGTAAAAGAGTAAATACTTTCCCTCTAAGATAAGGAAAAAACTGTATGTGTCTGTCACACTCTTTTTCACCATCATACTGGAAATCCTAGGCAGTATAAGAAGATATGAAATATAAATAAAGGTGTGCAGATTAGAAAAGAAAAAATAAAATTCTCTCTCTTGGAAAAAATACAATTGTCTACATAAAAATGCCAAATAATTTTCAAAAAGCTACTGAAGTTAATAGCAAAATTTCAGTGTACAACACCCATGGACAAAAAGTTAATGTCATTTTTATATACTGTCATAAACAAAGCAAAATGATAAAAATGGGCCAAAAATGTTAACAAACACTTTACCAAAAAATACTCATGAATGGCAAATTAGCACATAAAGAGATGGTTAATATCGATATTCATCATGGTAATATAAATTCGAACTATAATGAAACACCCGTAGTAGCAACTATTAGAGACACGGAAAGAAGGAAGGAAGGAGGGAAGTGGGGAAGGGAGGAGGCAAGGACTAGAAATGCCAAAAGTAGTGAGGATATGGATCAACTCTGACTTTCATACATCAAAGGTGCAACAGTACATCCACTCTGGAAAGTAGTTTGGCAGTTTCTCTTGAAGTTAAACAGACACTTACCATAAGATCTTGCAATCCCACTCCTAAGGATTTACCCAATATAAAGGAAAACTTAGTCCCACATAAAAGTCTACATACAAATAGTTTTAGTGGCTAAAAACTAGATGCAATCTGCCAAGCTGTGGTGTTGAGGTTGTCAGTTGGAACAATGAGCCAGACTGAAAGTAAGGATCGTGCCTTCCTCTCTTACTGCAATAGCATTACCAAGAGGACCAAAATACAGAGATGTCCAGTGTTCCTTTTATCCCTATGGAAAAGCACTGGATGAGAGTCAGATGACAGGCAGGACAGCCTGTGGGGGTGGGGTCCAGAGATTGCCTTGCTGCTGAGAAATCCTGGACAAAAGGCTTTTGCATTTGTATGGTGCTGGAGTGCTGGGAGGAGGGTGGTGTGGGAAAAGCTACAAGTGTAAAATTATTGAATCAAAGTGGAAAAATGTGCCTTAGCCAAGTTCTCCTGCTAAGAAGGCCTTGGTGGAAACAACTGAGAAGTGCCTCAGCCAAGGTCCTGGTAAGAAAGTTTCCTAACTGAGGTGCCTGGCCCAGGAATGTAGATGTGCATAGAAGTGTGGCTGAATCTGTGGCAGGGGCTGGGGTTGGGTAGGGGTGATGCTGAATCTTTGACTGCAATTCCCTCAGAAAACTGTAAAGCATCAAGCGTGGTGTGCAGAGGGAAGCTTCTCCACCTGAGGCCTGTCAAGTTAAGCTTTGTAATTGCTTATGGTCATGCCTAAAATATTTCAAGTAGGACGTGGTCTGAACAAGGTATCCTTCAGTCAGTGAATATATCACTTATCTTACACATCCATACAAAACAATACGGAAGAATCTCAAATGTAAATTTTTCAAAGTGAAAGAAGCCTAACTCAATAGGCTACATTCTGTATGATTCAATTTATGTGACATTCTGAATAAGGTAAAGCCATAAAAGAAAAAAAAAATAGGTTTATAGTTGCCAAGATCTGGTGTGGGGGGAGATGTAGACCTACAACAGAATATGTGGTATATTTTTGCAGCGATAAAACTATTCTATATTTTTACGTTGGTGGTTACATGCATGCATATGTTTGTCAAAACTCAAACACTGTATTTTTGAATGAATTTCACTTGTACATTATAACTTGATAATACTAATTCAAAGAAAAATAGGAAATCCATCTTGTGCTCATTTCACAAAAATTTGGACTGGGGGGAGGATCAGACAAGAGTCTAGACATCAAGGAAATTAAATAAAAAAGGAGATATAGTATTTTGCTATTTATTTGGTCCAAGTTTTCAGTTTAAAATGACTGGGAGATTAAACATGTTTACACAAACAATAGCCTACAGGTTTTAGTAATGACTAAAATTCTCTGTTATGTACTTAAGGGAGTGATGGCAGTTATCTACATAAAAAGTAGGAAGAGTTATTAAGCTTCCCTTGGAAGGCAGTTTGAAGCATTCCAATGATTTTTACCACTTATATAATAGAATAAAAATTAAATTAAATTAAAATGCATGACTCCTAGCTTTACGTGCTGAAAAATTGAAGAAAGAATGACAGCTCAACAGTGATGAGCACACACGCCTCTCAGAATGTTATGTGCATTAAAACAAACCATGTTTCCTTAGAGAAATGCTGATTCCAAGTCTAAATCTGCTAATATGCAAGATTAGTTATGGATGACTGATTAAAGAGAACGTTAGAAAACTCTCAAAGTAATGGATTAAATTAAGTTGCAAAGACATCAATATGAAAGGACTCAGGAAAGACTGGACAAAATAAACATTAAAAATGCAATTGATTAAAACATATCAAATAAATAAAACTTATGATTTCATCATGAAGAAATGAGACAGAGAAAGAGAAAAAGTAGAAAAAGAAAATATCACTGGACACTGCTGCAAATAACGAGAGTATCAACTCCTTGCCTTAAAACTTGGCAATTAAAGAGAAAGAAATATTAATAAAATATTTACTCTATTTTTCTGCACAAAATATTTCAGGGTAATAAAAAAGGCACTTGTTAATGTGCAAAAATGTTTGTAGAATTCCAAGTAAGAAATGTGCAAGGAATGATACAATGAAAAAAAATGACCATTTTGCAAACACTGTGAAAGAATTAACAAAGGGATCATTATCAATGAATGAAGCCATTAGATAAAAAACTAACGGATGTTTCTATTACCCATTGCTGTATAACATCCTCTCACTCAACTTGGAAGCTTAAATCAATAATCATTTTATTGCTGATTACTGTGTACACCAGATCTACGCAAGAATCTGCAGGGACTTCTGTTACACATATTGTCAGCTGTGCTCAGCTGGCTGTTGGGCCACATTTGGATGACGGCTGGTCTAGAAAGTTCAACATGGCCTCAGTCACATGTCTGAGGCATTAGTGCTGCTTTGGTCTGCGTTGTCTAGGTTCTTCCTTGTATGTCTTCTCCCTCAAAGATCTCTCCAAATCTTATATGTTTTCTTCTATATTTTATACTTTATTCTATATATCCAATCCATCTAGAAAAGATTTTTATGTGAGTTCTGAGTGTGTGTGTATATATATATATATAGTTTTGTATAAGTTCTGGTGTGTATGTACTATTATTATAGCACTGCTACTATTAATACTTAAATAAATCATCTTTTACCCCAGGCCTGTATTGTCCCTAGTAACTGACATTAAATTTCTAAATATACCTGGATCTGTTTTTCACTAGACTAGCTACACAATGCTGTTTTTATTATACAAGATTTAAAATAAGTTTTAAAATCAGATGGGGTAAGTTTCCCCTTATCCCACTTTGTTCTTTTTCTTTTAAAAAGGTAAGATTATTTGACAATTTTCATACCTGAAAGTTTTAATCTGAACTTTAGAATTAATTTCAGCTTCTGTTTTATTTTCCTAAATAGCAAACCAGGATTTTCAATTGAGAATATTTATTCCTTGTGACTTTCAAATTGGGGAGATTATTTTAAACTATTGTTTGTCTATATTCATTATGCTCTGTTTTACAGAATCCAGGCAAGCTTTTGAACTTCAAGTTCAACTGCTCTAAAGATTGACAGTTTATCATGATTAAGTGTTTTCAGGGTCATATAAAGGATCTCCTATATGTAACACAGTCTCTCGTGACAGTTAGACAGCCATAAACATACTTTTATATTTTATGCATATTCAACCTTATTTTTAGATGCTTTGTTATATGATTTTAATGTCTTTGGATTGTTTTCTAGTTTCTTCCATGGGTAAATTTTTTATATGCATTGTTGCCAGTATTTAAAATCAGACTATACCAAACATAAAACTTCAATTTATAATATAATATTTAACACTTTTCCATACAAACTGGTCATTTATGTTGTGCCAATGTTAATGTTTCATCAAAATTTTCAAACTTTTGCCAAATTTATACTATAATAATTTTCTCAAATATCTATTCTACTTATGGTTTTAACTTGTTTATTCTTTCTGATATATATTTTAATTTTCATCATTTACCCTTATATGTTTTATCATATTTTATATATTCATCAATTTTCTTATAATGTTTTGAATAATTATTTTTCTTGCCATTCTCTTTTGTTTTCTATTTTATTAAATTTATTTTTACTCTTAGTAGTTATTCACTTAACATATTTTTGATTTTTTATTTCATATAGTTCTGCTTCTAGATTCTTAAGTCCTTAGCTTTTTTATTTCATTTTTACTGGTATAAAAGCATTCGTTACTAAACTTACCTTGAAATATGACTTCAATGACATTATACAGTATTAATTTGAAGCCATTTGGCATTTTAATGTTTTCTATCATCCATGTGTTAGTTGGACAGGTATTTCTGGGGTTTTTTTTTTTTTTGTAACTTTTTATTTTGTTATAATTTTAAGCATAAAGTTGCAAAAATATGCAAGAATACTCCAAGAAATTCTATATATACTTTACCCAGATTCAACAGTTGTTTATACTTCTTTTCAATCTTTGCTATACTTTTTTCCACTATGTTGCAACTTCTGGAGGATTTTCCTCTCAATATCATATAGAGAGAAAGAAATGGAAAATAGCATTTGAAAACTGAACAAGCAAGTATAGGCCTTTTAATAAGGGTAAAATTCTTAAATAAAAATCCAAAATGTAGAGACAAACTTCAAATTCTCATAGGAAAATTTAAACATTGTTGCTTGTAAAGGAAAAGGACAATAGTATGCAAATTTTGTTATTGCCTTAAAATTCTCACAATATGTATTCTTTCAACAATCATTGATTCATTTATTATCAGCTGTGTATCAGCTATTTATATGAATTAAAATAAATATGATATAAATGATTTCTGAGATTTTGACCAAAGATGGAATTTTAAATCATTGAATGTACTTTTCAGAATAGTTCTATTTAATTGAAATTATTTTTATTTAAATTGACAAGTATTTATTAATCATTTACCACAGGAGATATAAAATTTAATTGAGTTTACGTAAGTACTCAGAAACTGCATTGATGACTATTGTTAACAATAATGATAATATGTGACTATAGCCTTAAGAAGAAATGACTTATATTCACCACTGTATATAAATTCAATTTAAATTTTTGGCTCAAAGGTTCATGCATTTTTAGAATCCATGTATTTAATACTTAGTGTTTCCTTCCACAAATAACAATTCATACTAGGTGTTCTCAATGTTGCTTGAACAAAGACTGCGTCAAAATCCCTGAACATCGAATGTTGAATACCCATTGCTATCATTTTGAAAAGTTTCTCAGGGTATTTAGCACTAGTTTTGAAAAATGATCATAATGAGGACAGTTCAGATGGGGATGTGTGACAAGACAGCTGTAATACAAGTCCATCAATTGCTTTTTAATAATGGAACAATTCCAAAAAGCCAATGAAAAGCATTAATATAACTTGAGGGTGGATAATGCATTATTTGGTTGTTAATGGTTGAAAATGCTGTAGAGACGCTAAATTTGCTAGAACAAATCAAGTAACTACTATTGTATAATACCGACAAATATGTAAGCTTTCTGCAAATTCTAGCCTATATGATGGTGTTTAAAATTCTAAATGACCATGTAAAAATGAAGTAAGATGATCATAAGAAACACATTATTAACTTTAGGAAAATCAAACATTATATTAACTCTTTCACTATGTAAAGTCAATTAGCCACATCTTCAGTTGACTTAGATAAAGAGTGTTTGCCTGTGTTTGTGAAGGTATGGGTATGTGCCTGCAAGGCATAAAAACCTTTGTAAATTTTGAGTGTTGCTTTTATTGCTTAAATAAAATAAAAACAATAAAATAAAAAAAAACTATACATGTATTTAAATTTAGCTAAATTGTCATCTTAATGATCAAAATCTCCCAAAAAAGTTTTATCTGTAATAGCTTTTCTCTGTTTTTTAAAGTGCCATTGAAATAGCTACATTACAACAGAAAGTAAAAATGTATAAATTTATTGCAGAAAATCTAGGTTCACTTCCATCTGCTACCTATTCTAGTTTTGTGATATTACATAATTAGTTTATTCAATATTTTATTTTATTTATTTTTTATTTATTTATTTATTTTTTTGTTGTTTATTTATTATAGCTTATTATGGGGGCACAACAGTTCTGGTTAAGTATATTGCCCATGCCCCTCCCAATCCCGCCCCCCCGAGTCTGAGCCTCAAGGGTGTCCATTCCCCCGACAGTGCACATCGCACTCATCATGTAGGTATACACCCATCCCCTCCCCCACCCCCAACACCCCGAGTCAGATCTTCAAGCATGTCCATTCCCCTGACAGTGCGCTTCACTCTCATCATGTGTTTAGAAACACTAAGCACCTGATCTGTGCCAGGAATTCTGATAGATGTTAAGGATATCTCAGATTTTGGCATATCCTAATATTGTGGAGAGAGGGTAAGGTTTTATCTCTTCCTCTTCTTATAAGGACCCTAGTCCCATTATGGAGGGTCCACCCTCATGAGCTCACCTAAAACTTCCCTAAAACTCCACCTGCAAATTCTATCACATGAGGGCTGGGGCTTCAATATATGGATTGGGGGTGGAGGCACCATCATGAAGTCCATAACCTAGGGTGTGTTAAGGCCTGTCTGGGAAAGCCAGTGAGAGAGAAAGAAAGAGGAGTGCACTTCCACTGATGAGGAAGCAAGAGTCTCTGTCTGTGCCACACATAGATTAACCTGACCTAGAGCTTTTAATGGCATGAGAGGCAAAATGGTCCAGCATAAAATGAACATATTCACAAAACAAAGTCCAGGGACTGAAGAGTCACAGAAGGCAGTCAGTAGAAGGGGTATCAGCAACCTCATGATAACTGCAATTAGAGAATGTCACTGAGAAAATCTAGGAGAAAGTCACAATGCATCCTAGAGCAGTGCTTCCTAAATGTTACTGTACATACAAACTACCTTAGTATCTTTTCAAGATACAGGATCTCATCCAGGAACCTTTGGCAAACTCCAAGGTGATGCTGATGCTTCTGGTCCAAGAACCACACTTTGATACCAAAGATCAGAAGGCTTTAAAGAAAGTGTTGGCCTTGAATGTCCACCATACCCAGAGGAAACCCACACCAGACCCTGCCAACACTGCCCTTATAAAGGCTGTGCTCCTCTTTCTGCTCTTCTCTCTCATCCAGTGCTAGATCCATAAGGAGTGAGAAATCCAAGTCGATGAAGGGTAGAAAAGTAAGGTAGGGAGAGAAAGAAAATGGCTGCTGAGACACTGTATATACAAAAGGACAATGGCCAGACCACTTATGACAAGAACTCTGACCTATATTAGATGCCAAGGAAACCAAACTACAACCTCTAGCAATCCATCTAGGAAGTCAAACTACAACTTTTGCAGTAACCACCTCAGATAATCGGGACTTGGTCAATGACTGCCAACTTACATGTTTTTGTCTCCACTTCCAACTCAGGATCAACCAAAGAAAGCCAAACATGCTCCCCTAATCAATCACATAAGATGACCTCTGTCCAAGTAGCCTGGACCAGTCTTCCCCATGACAACAACCTGCCATCAAAATCCCCTAAAGATTTCCTTTTCTTTTTCTTCACTAAAGAGCTTTCCCATTCTCTGACATTCATTGAGTCTCTGCCAAACATAGGCAATGGTGGCTGACTCTCTTGCTCCAGCAGCCTTTGAATAAATAGCATCCTTGTTTGTTCTCATCTGAGTGATCTTTGTTTATTCCTATATCACATACATTTCCCATACTGAAGTCTTTCAAATCAGAAGCAACTTTGTCTTGGGTGAAAGGGAAAGCTTTGCTTTTTAAAATGAGATATGCAGTATTTTGCATTAAATTCAGGATCACAGTGACTATTTCTTGGAGAAGGAAAGAAAAGAATGCTTTCTTCTGAGTACTGTGTAGTTGTGATAGTTATTATGTGAGGGAATGGGTTAACTATTTCATAAAAAGGCAAACAATAAACAAGGAAAATGTTTGCAAAGAGTATTGGAATAAATTAATGAAGATAAAGGGCAAAGAAGGTTTAGTGCCCACTATGGAGCATAGTAATTAAATCTCTTAATTCAGAATCAAACAGACTTGAACTTGAACCCCAGGTCTTCTATGCACCTTCTGGCCTCTCCCAGACAAGGTACTGCACTTTTATGAGATACAGGGGTTTATTTTCATAAGAAAATGGGATAAATGATAGATGTACCTCATGTCGTTATAAGAGAACTAAATAAGAGAATAGCCACAAAGTCCCTAGCATA
Organism: Varecia variegata; assembly: GCA_028533085.1. NCBI lineage: Eukaryota > Metazoa > Chordata > Mammalia > Primates > Lemuridae > Varecia > Varecia variegata. The sequence continues at coordinate 15,651,552 of CM052436.1, forward strand.
TAGTAAATGTGCAAAAAAAAGTTTGCTATTAATACTATAACATTAATGACTTCATATTTTAATTAATAGTAAGTCCATTCAAAGTTTATGTAAAAACAGCACAGTTTTAGGTTGGAGGTCATCTCAAATATTAGTAAATAAATATTATTGCATGCAGTAGTTTCTGTATCGTATGTAAATTATTTGGTTTTCCTAAAGAAACATGTTATTAAACAGGAGAAATTGTAGTAAGAACAATTTCTTGTTACATATTTCACTAATCAAAAGGCATATGGCATAATGGAATCATATAATACCGAGTTCTCAAATAGCTCTTGCACATAAAAACTACAAATACAACAGGATTGTAATGGCTAAATAAAAAGAAAAGATGTAACTATGTCACTGAATTTTTACTTGTGATGCAAAATCTTAATGTCTTGGAATTATGTGTTCATCAAGAGTAATTTCGTGTTTAATAGATGACTTCCAATAAGAATAAAGTGAATTAAATTATTCATGTTTTTGTGATCTTTACATTATTTGCAATACTTTTTATTTATTTTCTAAATTTTTATAATCCTAACATTGTACCAAATATACTTTTTAGTCAAAATCATATCACTGACTTTTTCTATATTTTAACATATGTTAAAATTGTCACTTTTAATTATGAAAAAATTAACCTTATCCAAGCTAAGGTAGAAAACGAAGCAAAAGAAACCACCCATAATTCTGCAATTAAACAACAACTATTGTGAATACTTAATGTTTTTACTTCTAATAAAACTTCTAGTCTTCTCTCATGTATTTGCTGTGTCTGTGTATTTTGTTTTAGCAAAATTTTGTTTTTAGAGGTGCTACAAAGATGTTTATCCACTTGACATAATAGCAAAATTTTTTTCTAAAAAAACCTTTTTGTTTTCTATCAATGTATTATTTTTATCACATCTGTACTAGCATGAAATATGTTTCTATGTTTTCCAGGACAAAAATGGACATATAAGTGAATAAATAAATGATCAGCCATCATTATTTTAACTTACATATTTTCAATTACTAGTGATATTAGTATTAACCAACAAATTTTCTTGTTTTAACTTATATTTATTACTTTGCATACATATTATTTACTCATTTCTATATTATCATCTTAGAAAACAAAGATTTTTAAAATTTCAATTTTTGAAAACATTTTATATAGTAATTTTAATGGTGACCTTTGAATATTTAATATTTCTCTTTTGGATAGCTTAGCTATAACTCTAAATATAACAAATTCCTAAAACATTTAAAATAAAAGAGTTTTCTAGAACTAATATACAAAATAGATGTCTATATTATCACTATCGTCAAATGGTGATTCAACTTGTTACAATATTACTATCAATAATAGGTAGTAATGATAAGGAGGCTGTATTTAGATTCTCTGCTTTGCCTCTTAACTGGTGTGAGTTTACATATCTGATGGGTAAAGGTTACTTGTGAGACTATTTTAAATGAATCCTTCATAGTGTGCCTAAAGGTGCTACAGATGCTGGCTCAACAGTTTTCATCTGTGGGTTTGAAATTCTTATGAAACTTCAAGTCCATTCTTGACTTGAGGGGGAAAATGAGAAATTGCAATGACTTTAAATTCACAATGTGCCTAGGGCAAAGATGAAACTCAATTCAGTTGGTCCTGTTACTCATGGTAGACAAAACCAATAATTGAAGTTTTATTTTTATAAAGGTACATTAACTTTTCTTGGAAAAAAAAAGATCAAATGCAGGAAACAATCCTGATCCATTTTAGACTAGTATTATAGAATATGAATGACAAACCAGATATTAATGGAAAAACTTTAGTCTTCAGTTTTGCTTACATATTTAAAATATATGTTTCATTTTAACAACTCCCACTGAATATAAGAAAAAATATTTGGATTGTAAATTTTCATAGTTCAATAAAAATCCACATTTAAAAAATATTAGTAAAAAAGAATTTTGAAGATATTACATATTGATAGATTTTTCCAATTAAATAACAGCAAAGAATCAGGTGAAAACATTACAGGTATATCTTTATACCTGTATAAGGTATACAGGTGTCTTAGAATATTAGATTTCTAACTGAATGTTATCTAGAAAGTAGAGCCTTTAATGTATCATAAAGAATTGTTTCCGGGAGATTGGCATATCAAAAAATTTACTTGCATTCCCAGTGTTTAAATTTTTCAGCACAAAAGCAGAAACATGGTGTAGGTTAGAAATTATTATTTCATTGCTTTGTTATCGTGAGTTCACTTTTGGTCACAGAGCGTGGAATTCTCAAGTCTAGAGTGCTCTACATCAGCTGTCCCCAACCTTTTTCACACCAGGGACTGGTTTCATGGAAGATAATTTTTCCACAGACTGGGGACCGGGGGAGCTAGGTGGAGCTCAGGCGGTGATGCGAGGGATGGGGAGCGGCTGTAAATACAGATGAAGGTTTGCTCTCTTGCCTGCTGCTCACCTCCTGCTGTGAGGCTCAGTTCCTAAATTCCATGAAAGACAATTTTCCATGGATGGGGGGCGGGGCTCAGGCGGTGCCCAGTTCCTAACAGGATGCAGTCCGGTACTGGGTCGAAGCCTGGGTGTTGGGGACCGCAGCTCTGCATCATCCACGCTTAGTACCATACTGATCCAGTGTTGAAAATCTGTTCTACCACACGATCCTCTGAACTGCTGTACTCTGCAATGCCCAGTCTGCAAATATGCAACTAGGAGGTCATGGGCACCACTTTTATTTGTCCTTATCTTATTAGTGAAGCCAAGTGCACTATTTATTAAATATCAGTGAATTTCTGGTGCACTGTAACCACTAAACCCTCTCATGGGCTTGCTTTTTTTTTTTTTTTTTTTTTTTTGAGACAGAGTCTCACTCTGTTGCCCTCACGGGCTTCTTATTGATATTCCGTGTTCCCTTCCCAAGAAGCCCATTGTAGTTAAATACAGTTGGCCTAAAGGTGCAAGACCCCAAATCCCATTAGCAATCCTTTATTGCCATGTAAACTGCACCCAGTTTGATAGTTTGATTTACGTTGCTTCCTAAATTGTGTCTATTTCAGTACATTACTCTTTGGAAACTTCATTTTTCTCCAAGAGGAAAGTTCCATTTTTGTTCCTCGATTACACGTACAGTATTCCCATCTTATCTACAGGGGTTACTTTCAAGGTCCCCCAGTGGATGCCTGAAACTGTGGATAGTACCAAACCCTAAAAACACTATGTGTTTTCCTATATATAGA
>CM052436.1:15655299-15675373 GCA_028533085.1 Varecia variegata
TCATTTTATTTACCTTATCTTGAATGGTCACAAAATAATGGGAGTTTTGTATAATTATGCCCATTTTGAAGACAAGGGGATGAGGTTGTTGAGTTTTATTGGCTCCCTGAAGTTAACAGAACTACTATATAATCTTTGGGAACCCTTGATCTAATGAATGAATAAATCATTTAAAAAATACCCTTATATGAGGAATGAAAATTTGCACTTATAATAAGATATAATCATGTATTTTAAAAGATACATAAGAAGTAGATCTTCCAGGCAGAACATAATATTCCCACTGATGTATCCAAAAAAGTTGGGAGAAATGAGGGGGAAATCAGAACAGAAATGTGGGTTCCCTGTGTCTGCAGGACAAGAAAAAAAAAAAAGAGAGAACACTAATTCCTCACAGAATGGGAGAAAATATTTGCATGCTATACATCTTATAAAGGGCTGATAGCTAGAATCTATAAAGAACTCACACAAATCAGCAAGAAAAATTAAACGACCCCTTTAAAAAGTGGGCAAAAGACAAGAACAGAAACTTTTCAAAAGAAGACAGACTAATGGGCAACAAATATATGAAAAATGCTCAACATCTCTAATCATCAGGAAAACGCAAATCAAAACCACAATGAGGTATCACTTAACTCCAGTGAGAATGGCTTTTATCAAAAAATCCTAAAACAACAAATGCTGGCATGGATGCAGAGAGAGAGGAATACTCATACACTGCTAATGGGACTGCAAACTAGAACAAACTCTATGGAAAGCAGTATGGAGATACCTCAAAGAACTAAAAGTGGAACTACCATTTGATCCCACTACTGGGTATTTATCCAAAGTAAAAGAAGACATTCTATAGGAAAGATGCCAGCACTAGAATGTTTATAGCAGGACAATTCACAATTACAAAGATGTGGAAACAACCCAAGTGCCCATCAATGCATAAGCAGATTGATAAAATGTGGTATATGGATACCATGGAGTACTACTCAGCTATAAAAAAAATGGTGAACTAATACCTCTTGTATTAAGCTGGATGGAGTTGGAGACCATTCTGATAAGTGAAGTATCACAAGAATGGGAAAACAAATACTACATGTACTCACCATTAAATTGGAACTAATTGATCAACACTTATGTGCACATATGGAAATAATATTCATCGGAAATCAAGGAGGTGGGGGGGAGGAGGGGATGGGTAAATTCACACTAATACGTGCAACACACATTATCTGGGTGATGGGCACACTTATAACTTTACCCAAATAGTACAAGAGCCATTTACATAATCAAAATGTTTGTATCCCCATAATAGTCTTTAAAAATTTAATATGTGAATAAATGTAAAAGAAAATAGTGTTTCTGTAAGGCTAGGTCTCTAAAAATGTTTTCTCCTAAGTCATTCATTTAATCATTAATTAAATTATTCATTTGATAAATATTTTCTGAGGGCCTACTATGTGGCAAACACTATGTTAGATAACAGAAGATAGGAGAAAACAAGGAATGTAAATTTTAGGCCCAATATAGAAAGTTATAGAAGTTTGCTTATCATTTTCATTATGATCCATTTTTAAGTCCTTCTTACTGTTATTTTAGCCTGCTGTCTTTTTCTCATGAGGTTGTCAGAGTTTATCTACTTTACTAGTTTTTCCAAAGAACAAATTTTTGAGTTATCAGTCACTTTATTATTTTATTTTATAAATATTAGTTTCCATCCCCAATTTTATTATTTCTGTCTTTGGCTTTGTTTGAATTTACTCTGTTGTCCTTGATTTCATTTTTCATTTGAATAGTTAACTCATTAATTTATAATCACACATGACTTCTAATATTTTCATTATGTGGCACACATATTGATAAGTAGCAATTTTACATTCATTCAAATATATATTTGAATATATGCAAATATATATTATATTTCAATAAAATATATTTACATATTCTTTCATAACAAGTTCAGGGTCAATTTTAGAAACATACATGATTGTTAGATCTTCCTAGTGAATTGTTCTTTTTATCATTAATATATAATCCTCTTCATCCATAATAATGCTTTTTCTTTATTTATAGTTTTCCTGAAAGTAGGTTATGCCCCAAATTTATGACATTGGCTTCCTTTTTGTTATATTATTGCCATATATATAACTATTTTGCACACACATATCTATAGATATATATTTCAGAATGAGACACTGTATCTCCCAAGAGTGTCTTCTATACATTCTTAAAAGGATAGTCAGCAAATGTGCAGAAATGTGAGTCTCAATGAGAATTATCTCTCAACATTGAATAGTTATAGAGTTAATAGTTTTCAGCTATTTACCTATAGCACTTTGAGGATAATAATTTCACTCTGTTGACATTACTAAGAACACTTTTGACATTCTACAAAATCTGAACTTTGCTACACTACTGACATCATATGCTAATACTCTTTCCTTTGCTCACTCAATTCCGGCTTCACTGGCTTTCTTGCTGTTCCTGGAATATACATATTTCTTCCTCAGAGTCTTTGCACTGTCTGTTCTCATTTGCTGGAATGTGCCTAAACTTCAATTCCTTGACCAGATGTCACTTAACAATAAGGCCTTACCATGCCCACTACATTTAAATGTCTACCCTGACTGTAATAAACTTCATCTGCCCTTTCCTACGTTGTATTTTCCCCATCACACTTCTGGCACGCCTTATAATTTACTGTTAAAAATATGTATTTGTTTATTGTAGAATGTGAGTTCCTTAACTTCAGGCTTTTGTTGTCATTGGTTTTGCAGAATATAGATCCCTTATTTGAAGACAGTTTTCCTGTGGAATTGCTAAGAATCCAACTCCTGTTTTTAAAAATGTATCTAGGCTTACTAAGCTGTGGAGAATAAAAAGAGAGAGAGGAAAAAAAAAAAAAAAAAAAACAGGTTGAAGGGATAAAGGTCAGGCTATAGTGACACAATAGAGCTCCCACTCCAAAAGTTACTTTTCGTTCTTTGCTCGTGGAATTTGTCAAAGAATAGATAACTTTAAAAAGAAAATTCCTTTTCTCAAAATAATTATCTTCCTCCTTTCTTGGAAATCCCTGTGGGTATTGGAGTCAGAATCAAGCCCCAGGGGAGGGTCTCTTTTGCACTGTAGTAATTGACTTCGACTACTGTTAAAGAACAATCTTTTGTCCATGCTTTTCTCCCTTTGGTGACACATATGTCTTCTGAAATAACTTGAAGTATTGTGTGGGTTTCATCTGGAGGCCCTTTTCTTATACAAAGCTTCATGGCTTAAATTGTGTGTCAGTTGGTGAAAATTCTGCGCCTATAGTTAAGAAGTCTGGTTTCTGTAAAGAGGTCAAATACTGTATGAAAGGCAGATGATATAAATCAAACATAACTAGGGCAGATTCTTTCCCATTTTTCCAGAAATTATATTAATGTTTGCTTTTGTTATTGAAGGTAGTATATAAAATTATAGATGTTGTGAATTAATTTATTATGCAGTTTTCCTAGGTGCTTTGGAATGGATGGGGTTTGTCTTTGTTCGTGCTTTTATAACAGAACACCTAAGACTGGGTAATTTATAATGAATGAAAATTTATAGGTTCATGGTTGGGACAAGGAAGTCTAAGACCACAGAGCCGGTATCTGGTGATGGCCTTCTTACTGCGTCATCCTATGGCAGAAGGTGAAAATGCAAGAGATGGAGGGGGGGGGGGAGAATGGGACAAAACTGACCCTTTTACAACTAACCCACTCCCATGATAACAGCATTAATCCATTCATGAATGTGGACCTTTCATGTCCTAATCACCTCTCGTTAGGCCTCACTTCCAAATACTTCTGTATTAAAGATAAAGCTTCCAATACATGCTTTTTGGGGGATACATTCAAACTATAGAAATTATAAGAAGCAAAAGCAAAATATTATTTTAAAGATTTCTTGAAGGGAAACCCTAAGAACATAAGTTAATTTTGAAGGTTATATATTTAGCTTATATTAATAATAATGTCTGGCCTTTTATTTCAGTGGAATAATTTATACTATTTATATATTTTTTAAATAGCTTCAAGAAAAATGCGTGTGTGTGTGTGTATGTATGTCTGTTGCTTCAAAAGACTTATTTCATTAATGGTGTTTGTTCAAAAAAAATTTATAGGTTTTATATTTATAGCCATGTTGTCATGGGACACATTTTTCAAATTAAAGACTAAGGTCATATTTGTATGACTTCAGATTTATTTTTTTAATAAACTAGACATATTTATTTTGAGTAAAGGCTCTAAAAGGGCAAAAGCCTGTGAATTCAATATAGTCAAACTATTTTTCTTCATATCTGACTGAGGTGTACTCTTTTCTTGAGAAATAATTTTGAATTGATATTTCACCCATATGAAATGCATTTTAATTTGTGTTTTTAACAATGTGATATTTCAAATATATGAGATTTGGGGATCCATAGATTTTTTTTTTTTTTTCCATAAAGTGGTGATTTGTGAGGTGGTGGTGCTTTGGCAAAAATAAAAGCTATACCTGGGCACCATTCGAAGAGTGGAGAACCAAGAGTCTTATTTTATCACTTATTGTTTAATTGATTCACCCAATATTTATTGAGAACTTGCTATGCACAGAGCACAATACTGAGTTCTAGGGATTTCAAAATAAGCAAAGCAAAAATCCTAGAAACCAAGGAGAATATATCTTGTATATTATATTTATTTTATGTATTATATTTATATAATACAAAAGATAAAATAAATATAATATACAAGATAAAATAGATAAATGCTGTCAAATTATACATGATTTGCTCAATTAATTTTGCTCTTGTAAAAAATGAATATTTACATCATCTTTACTTTTTGATGTAAAAAGACACGTGCAAAACTACCCTCAGCAGGCCTCCTATTTTTGTATATCCTGTAACCTAAGAATGTTTTTTACACTTTTAAATGGTTTCATTTTAAATGTTTATATAAGTGGTTTTCTTTTGAAGTGGGATTTGAGTGGCACACTCCTCGGGCAACACCACTGAAACCGAAGAGCTTATTACAATGACAACACCTCCCATTTTCATACCTAGACTGAAAAGAAGGAAGCCACCAAAAATCTGTTCAAGGATGTTGGTGCTCTTGTCACTAATGTATTACTTAGCACTGTAGTGCAAAAAGTGTCCTCTCAGGAGATATATTTGGTCATGGTTAGTGATATGTAAACTACATGTATAACAATAAATGCACTCTAATATTCCTACTTGACAAGTTATCATATATTTTTTTCTACCTTATGCCACTAAAGATCCAGTATCTGAAACCTACTGAATGTAGGTGCAACTGAATCCAAGTTTCAGTCAAACAACCAGATAAACTGATAGATGTACTTCAAGCTTCTTGGGGTAATATATCATATTTAACATTTTTCCTATATACTCATACCAATCCACTTACCTCAATCCAGTATGATAAATTCCATCCTTTTTAATCTAACACTTCTAGAATCCCTTACCACACATATATTCCAGGTTTCTGACAAAATAAATTAGAAAAAAACTTGTGATTCTTTTGGAGTATAAACTATTTCCTCTAGGGTCAGACTTTCCCTAGAACATGATAGATAACATCTGACCTAGTTAGTGATCCACAGCTAGTAAGGGGCTGTTTGTATGTGCCTTGAGAACAGTAGGCATGCCCTTAGATGGCAACTGCACCAGGTAAGTTTATTACAGCTTTTTAAAGCAAAAGGAAGGCAGCTATCCTCAGACATAGGAGGGTGGGTGCTTAACTGCAAAGGAGGCTCAGGGTAACTCCAGCATTCAAATGGTCATTTTGTCTGGGTACACCTAGATATCCACATTTCTAATCTCAGAGTATGTGATGGTCAGTTTTATGTATCTAATTAGCTAGGCTATTGGCCCCAGTTTTTAAATCAAATACTAATCTAGGTATTATGTGCAGATATTTTGTAGATATGGCTTAAGTTCCTAAATAGTTGACATTCTGTAAAAGAGATAATCCTAGACAGCCTGGGTGTGCCTGATTCAATCAGTTTAAGGACCTTGAGAGTAGTACTGAGGTTCATGGAAGAACAAGAAATTCCACTTCGGACTGCAGCCCTGCCCAAAAGTTCCAGCCCAGCTCTCCTGACAGCCTGCCCTGTGGATTTTGGACTTGCCTATCAAATCCTCACAATCACATAAACCAATTCCGTGCTGCCACTTTTTCTGGTTACCTGATTGAGCCTTGGCTGATATAGGGTCATACTCCTCTTCTCACAATATCCCGACTTTCCCAAGAAACATTTGGCAAGACAATTCCATTTACATCTTAAAGCTGCAATCAACATAATTCAGTTATTTGTCTGTTTTTCTGTGGAGTTGGCTGTGTTGCTTCAAGAAATAAAAGATTATTTTAGAGATGTCCTGGAAGCTCTCTGGTTCTCTGAAAGTGACTGCAGCTCAAAATTTAAGATCTGAAATTGTCATTTTCTATTTATAAGTGCTGTACTCTGATGTAATCAATTGCAGCCATCTCATCCTACCATTCTTGTTGTCATCATTACTGTCATAACGGTCAAGGAAGGCAGCCACCTGTCCATCCACGGACATAACAATCAACCACAGGTGATACTTTGATTGATCTTGATGCCACTACATGTCCAAGATTAACTAGCACCACATTTTTCCTTTGACAAGGAGCTCATAGCTGTGCTCAAGCTCAAAGACATAAATCAATCCCCAAATTCCTACTTGGAGGTCTATTTCCTGAGACCAATATTGGTACTATTAATATGTCGATTTCTGTATTAATCAAAAAAGAGAAGTTTTACTTATTATTTCAAAATTGTTAATCAGGTTTTAGAGAACAGAAAAGGCAAACAGAAAACATTGAGGTATCAAGAAAATAGTTTTAAAAAAAGAGGGTAGATACTACCTCGTGGATTGGGAAAATAAAAGAAAGAGGCCAAGGTTATTAAAACTTATTAGCTTGAAAAAATCCACAACCACCCCTGCAAAATCCCACTATTCACCCTTGGCTGTACTCAGGTGCTTGGAAGAGGGATTCTGCAGACTTTGGAGCTGAGATATCTGAGGATGGTGTTCTGCCCGATAGCACAGATGGCTCAGGCATCTAGAGTGGCCCCCATGGGATTGTGACCAAGTTTTCTAAGAAGGGGGATCAGTGTACCTAGTGAGTTATTCCTCATGGGGTGACATCAGACTAGTTTTGGAGTGTGGAAAATATCAGCAAACTGCTACTGCTGGGGCCAAACCTTCCTGCTCCAGTGAGGAGCTGTTTTGGGGGAAATGCTGTCAGGAACAAGAGGCATCAGGAAACTTTGTCTCCCCCAGTGCTGCCTATTGGCAGAGCTAAACAGGGACTCAATAGACAGAAGAAAAATATGGGTTTTACAGAATACCATCCCCAACATCTCAGAGTTGAGCAAAGATGGGTCAGTTGAAGCTGAGAGTCAATAACTAGTAACAACCACATTGGCTGTTGTTTTACAATGTTTCAAGGCAGGATTTCAATTGGTTTCCTAGAAAAAAAAAATTTATGCCCAGAAGACAGTAGAATTTATCCCCTGATTTAGCTGTTCCAAATACTATATTAGTTGGGAATCACTGCTATAGCTAATGTATACCTTCAGTTCAATTAATCAAATATGTATTTACCATTTATTATAAACCTGAATCCTATTAGGTGTCAGTACTACAACCTAATGAGAAGAGGCACAGCCAATTTGGGAACCTCCAATCGGGTATATTTCTTATGGGCAAAAAGAAAATCCAAGCACTTGAAACTATCACGTGTGCTCTCCAGCTACTAGTTCTTAGGGTTGAAAATATAAACTTATTCTCTTTTTATAAAAGCTATCATGAGCAAATGGTGCTGAAAAAATGAAAGAAAAGGTTTCATGATTTCTAAATGAGAATAAATTAGAAATCACACTAATTTTCTGTCTTTAATAATGGTTAAAAATAGCCAGTACGTGGGAGGCTTTTGCTAGAATTACTTTGAATCACCATAAAAGACTATGAATGTAGCTACATGAGGATATAATGAATGTTCAATGCAGGGTAAGCTTAAGAGAGAAACTCAATACTTGATTTAAGACATAGCAATGAAATGTAATTTCAAAATTATAAATCAAAGAACATGTTTTCTGAGACTTATGCTTTAGGTGAGTTGGGATGTTCTGCAGCTTATTCAATAGAATTGAAAATATAAAGAGATAAATTCTGAGATTTATTTGTAGTCTTGTCAGATACTGAAGTACCCAGGTCTCATACATTGTAGTGATAGCTAATTATAATGAAATATAATATTTCACATAAAAATAATAATATGGGAGCCTCACCACATCAGGGTTCTCTTCAGAAAACTCCTGGCAGGGGAGACACTGCCAAACACAAAGTGTACTGTATGGAACTTTCCATGCCATTATTGCCGTGAAATATAATAACCCAGCACCTAAAAAGCACCACAGGCTGATTGTCTTTCCTTTTTCTTGCAGCAATTTTTGTTACAGGGAAATAATATTTATCTCCAGACAGTGCTGAATTCCAAATATTCTCTTTTCGCAAAATACTGCTTTGAATAAGATTCCATTTACCCTATCAGACAGGAGACTCGCCTAGTTCAGCACTTTTAGATTGAAATTACATATTCATGACATATTTTAGATAAATAGAATATTCCTCATATTGTTAATATATAATGGAAATTAATATATTGAATTTAAATTATCCTTTCTGATGAGGAGAAACTTTTTGTTCCCCCAGTTGATTTTTCTCACAGTCATCTTTGTAGAAGCCTACTAACCAATTGTAATAAGAATCTGGTTACTAACCCTCAGATCCCATAAATTAATACTATATATATTAAATGTTAATGCCTAGAAACTTTGAAGGAGGAGAAAAGTCATCATTCTTCATCTATTTTTTCTCCTTTATGTATTTACTATATTAATGCATAACTGCCGAAATTAAGGGTAATTGTATGGTTCTAACCGGGAAAAAATGAAACCGTTGTAGAGCATGCCAAGAAAGCCATTTTTTCTTGTGGTTTTTTTTTTTTTTTTTTTTTTTGTGTGTGTGTGTGTATGTATAAAATATTTTCTCTTTATTTCCCTTTATTTGTGCAAAAACTGTGCAACTTTGGAAAGTTACACAATCTCTCTGAGCTTGTCTTTCCTCATCTGTTGGAAATAGGGGTAATGACAAATCAAATTGCAGGTAGTTTGGGAATTCAGTGAGATACACATGTGAATTTTCCATTTGTAATAAATAGGCTTAATGGATATTGGTTCTTATTTAGATGTTTCAGGGGGATCTACCTCCCTCAGCTTATATTTTACAAGGAAGAAAGGGAGGGAGGAAGGAAGGAAGAGAGGTTATTTCACAAAGTGAAGAGGTTGACGCCATTCATTTTCTTGTATTTTTGAAACAGCGCATGTTTTTCCTACTCCGAGCTCATAACAGAGCATCAAAATAAAGCAGTGGAGTGAACTCAGGGACTTTCAGGTTTATTGAGTCCTGAGTTTTCCTACAGTGATCCAATTTTATCTTGTACTTCAATGCTTCATGACCTTGAGGCAAGTTAGGTTTGTGATATTGGAAAAACATAAAATTATTGTCTGCATTCTATAAAGAATATAATATTCGAAATGAAACACAAGCCATTTGTTTTCAGAGGTGTAAGCAGCTTATACTTGTTCTTTAATTCAGTTATATAAGTGGTGGGAGGAAGTAAGTCAATGAAGAAGGATGATAAGATTGATTAGTTTCCTGTGTGAAAAAAATCACACATGAATATCTGACTTTAAAATTGGACTCACATCATTCCACTCAGTGTTTAAGAAGCCAGGCGGTTAAAGGCCTTGCTGAGCTTAATTGTAAACATGGCTTAGCATTTACCTCTGCTGATTTCCAACCTACACAGCCATTCTTGCACTGTCAGGGAAAAATACAAGTGTATCTTTTTGTACCCGCCTAAACTCAATCCTGGGTTGAGCTTTAGATATCTGAATAAGCAATGATGAAAAACTATTTTCTTTTCTTCTATTTTCAGTCACTATATTTAAAAACAGAACACTGACATCAATATGTATTACTATATAGATGTTAAAGAAAGACACACCGGAATTAACTGTAATTAGCATATAATAAATTAATCATGGTGCTTTGAAATACTTCCAAATAGAGTATTAGAATTAAATTGCTGCTGAAACTCTTGGACCATATGCCTTCTCCTTTCAGATGAACCTCCACAATCCAGGGAGATTTCCATTAATGGTTGCTTTCTTATAGCAAGTGTGATCATTTTCAGTGTCCCTTTTGCTTCTATTTTTTACTTGATCGTCACCTACTTATTTGTCTCAATGTCAGAAGAAAACAGAAAAAAGAGATTTTCATTTTACAAGAATGGTATATGATCTACATTTCATAGTATAGTTATAATATAAAATTTTATTTTAATTTAAATGTTGAGCATGTCAAAAAGATAAAGCTCTGATCAATCTTTTTCGTGTTGCATTTGCAGGGAGTGATCTTGAGAGATGAAGTAACATCTCCTCCTCTGGCAAAGAGTCTTGCTTACTCACTGCTATAAACTGGGAGATTCCACAAGCTGACTGTCCCTCCCTGTAACACAACCAACTGTACATGCAGGTGTCTAAGCTGAACTTCATTCTCCCTGTGAGAACTGAGCCTCTGAGAACTGATATGAGCATGGTAACCCACCAGCTACTGCTTTTTCTATGAGTAGTAAAACTTTTCCTCACTGACCCAGGAGTCTCCTTGCTTCTGTCAACTCCTATGAAAACATAACGGACTAACTTGTTAGTTTGAAAGTGGGATACTTAGAGCTTTCAGAATTCTTAAAAATTAGAGCCAAAAGACACTATAGATTAGAAAAAATGTAGGAATTTTGAGTATTTTCACAGTTTTAAAATATAAAACTTCATATATAATTCCATGGGAATATGTTGGTATACAATCTAGCTGATAAACATAAGCTACCATGCACTTTTCATCATTATGAATGCTAATGAAAACTGTTACAAAAGTAGTTATTCACAGGGAATTATATAGAAAACCCATATTACCCAACTAATAAGAATTGTGGCAATAATTTAATAAGTTATGGCCATTAGTTTTGAAGCTATACTTTTTAGCATGAAGTTGGGAGAACCACAGTTTTTGGTGTGTTTTAGACACAGAAAATTTACTTTTCAAAGAAAGTTTGGCTGGCTATTCAGACTTAGGCCTATCTTCTATTCTTCCCACTGTATCAATTAGAATGAGATATAGTTTTGTTAGGTAATAAAAATTCAAAGTGATATATATGGACCTAAAACTTTTATCCATTTGGGTCGCCCTAAAGATCCACAAAAAACAGGAAAGGTAGTATATGTGTGTGTGTGTGTGTATGTTTGTGTATGTGTGTGTTTGTGTATGTGTATGTGTGTGTGTATTCAAAACGGGGCTGTATTCATTAAGGATACAGGGTAATCTGACAGAGAGGTGATGGAAAATATATATAGGTAAGGAAATGCGAATAAAACTGTGTGATAGCTCAAACACATTTTTAATCCAAGAGTAACTGATTCAATGGCTAAAATTACATCTATATCTATGTCTGTAACTGTATCTATTTTCATTGACATGTATCTATCCATGCATGTCTGTGTCTAAAAACTGAAGGCAACATTGAAAGAGACTTTCTTCCTTTCTCCCTTATATTCTTTTTTCTTTCATTTCTTTCCTTCACTCTTTCATTTCCTTTTCTTCCCACCTCCCGCTCTCTCTTCCTCCTTTCTTCCTTCCCTCTCTTTCTTTCCTTTTTCTTTCCCTTTTTATTTTTCTTTGAACATATGCATGAAAAATTGTGCATCATTTTCTACTTTTACTTCCGATATGGTAACTTCTATTATTGTACTTAAAAGCCATCTGAATTTCTTTAGAAATCTTAGAGTTTAAACTTTAAGAAACTAATTGAAAGTATACAGGAAATGTTAAGATTATCTGCTTTAAGGCAATTTAGAACCAACATTTTTCAAATTGATAGCAGAAGTAAAAGATGATTCTGCATCTGAACCTATACACCAATTTGAGGAACAATTGATATAGAATAAGATTTAGACTGGTATTTTTCAAAAACAACTGTTACTTGAATAATTACCAATAATAAATTTCTGTTTATTATACTGCAATAAATAGAAGCTGATTTATTATGCTTATTTTTTGACACAGCCAGAATTAAAGTAGATAAGTGAGAACTATTGCAAAATAAGACAGTGATATCTATTAATTATGATAAGAAAACTATATTTATTTATTTGCTCAATGATCTTATAGTTTCTTTAATGAGAAATAATTAAGCATATTTATAAATTTAAATTTTAAATCAAAATTAGCATTTCTCTTCTCACCACTGAGCACAATAATCTTTTTCAGGAGGAACACCCTGATTGACATGACTAGAAATGGGTGCGCTATGTGAAGTAGTGAATTGGCTTTTATCCTACCTATAGGTTTGTAAAGCAATTGGATAAACTTCAGTACTTATTTCTTGTATTAATGCATGGGTAAGGCAAAAGTTCACTAGAGCTGTTGACTTATCTGCATATAAAATGTTGAGTGCTATTCAGGAGAGAGTGCTAAATGTTCCACAGCATTGCAAATTTGCATAATGAAGAAGAGCATGCATTTAATTTACCATTAACTTGTTAAACCTCTCTGTAATATTTTCTCTCTGTAATTTATTTTTATATGCATTACAAGGTAATTGAAATCAAAGCTGAAATAGGTTAATAGAGTAAAAGGAAAAAAAGGAAAACTATGAACTGGATTTGCCCTTAGAATATTATCATAAAGAGCCAGGATATTAGAGTCGGTAAGTGTTAAAGGCTATTCATGGAAGCCTGATATTGGACTACCAGATGGTAGGTAAAACACTTTCTAATAAAATTGTATTTATACCTTCTGTAGAGACTGTGTTAGCAAGCACAGAGTACAATACACTATGGGGCACTGTCTTACATTTAGTGCGATGTCTATAATAATTGAAAATTCTGAAAAAATAGATGGGATGAACCAGACAAATTGGGAATAAGCAGGTGGGCAAATGCTTACCACCTTCAGCATTTCAACTGGGTTGATTTGAAAATATTAGGGAGGCATGTTGGCAAAAAGTATGGAAATGACTTATAAATATTAGAATGGTAAAAGTATACATAAGTGGTATTTTTAACATAACCCTCATTATAAACATAATTCTCATCAAATCCATCTGGGGTTAAGTAAATGGAGATAAGTCTAATACTGTTCTTTATCCTCTGTACATAAAACTAAAAATCAACTTTAAAAATATACCTCCCAGAAAATGAATTTAATTAACAGCTCAAAGGAAATCAGAAATATATCCAGGCTTTTTATTTGGAAGATAAAGTCCTTCCAGGAGCACGTGTGTTTGGGGGATGGGAGCAGATTCAGCTTTACTTGTTCCCAACAATTCTCTTCCACATCTTAAATTTAAATATAAAGAATTATGTTTTTTAGTATTTACAGGTATTATCTGGAAAATGTGCACATTTTGACAAGTGTCATTCTACAAATGTACCATTTATGATAATTGACCAAAACAATCATTGTTAAACCCTCTAGTTTGTGTTCTTTCAATACAGGGCTATTCTTTCTTCCATGTATTTCCAAGCATGATTTTTTTCTGTCTTACCCCAACATTTGTTAATTAAAATTACTTTGTAAAGCTGTATAAATACTTGTAAATTTAGGTGAGATCTTGTCTTTCATACTGTCCCTTGCCCTTCACCTTCCTCCCTATTCTGTTTTATGTTTGTTTGTTTGTTTTTGAGACAGAGTCTTGCTCTGTCTCCCTGGCTAGAGTGCAGTGGCATCATCATCAGCTCACAGCAACCTCTAACTCCTGGGCTCAAGTGATCCTCCTGCTTCAGCCTCCTGAGTAGCTGGGATTACTGGTGCCTGCCATCACTCCTGGCTAATTTTTTTCTATTTTTAGCAGAAACGAGTCTAACTTTTGTTTAGGCTGGTCTCAAACTCCTGACCTCAAGCAATCCTCCCGCCTCAGCCTCCCAGAGTGCTAGGATTATAGGTATAAGCCACTGTGACCAGCCCCTATCCCGTTTTTACCTTTGACTTTCAATCAACTAGATTTCAATCCCCCATAAAACTGGAAATTCTTGTATGAAAATGGGTTTATAAATCGTAGAAACAGTTTTATATAAGTTGCTTAAAAAGTGCATATTAATATTAAGAAATTATTCTTTCAAGACGCCCACTAGTTCATACTGTACCTTTCTACAAAATATAAAAAAATGAGCCCTCGCCTCCACCTCCCTGGGTACAAGCAGACATCTGTTACACAGGTGGACCTGGGGCTGGGAGTTCTTGCATAGCAAACAATGTATTGAGCTGTACACAGCCACTCTACTTGTCTAATCTCATATAAATTACAATCCCTAATTTAAAGAAGATGTAGGGACAGTTTCTAAAATGAAACATGGGAATATATGTGAGACCAAGCTGGAATAAGCCTATATTTGTAAACATATTTTTTTTTAAATTTACATTTATAAGGTTTATTTTTTTTTTTATTTATTTTTTTTTATTTTGTGAGACAGAGTCTCACTCTGTTGCCCAGGCTAGAGTGCCGTGGCATCCTCCTAGCTCACAGCAACCTCAGACTCCTGGGCTCAAGCGATCCCACTGCCTCAGCTTCCCGAGTAGCTGGGACTACAGGCATGTGCCCCCATGCCTGGCTAATTTTTTCTATATATTTTTAGTTGGCCAGATAATTTCTTTCTATTTTTAGTAGAGGCGGGGTCTCGCTCTTACTCAGGCTGGTCTCGAACTCCTGAGCTCAAACTATTCGCCCGCCTCGGCCTCCCAAGTGCTAGGATTACAGGCATGAGCCACCGCACCCGGCCTGTAAGGTTTATTTTTAATATAGCAAACACAATGTCATCATTTTTAACACAGTAAACCATAAGTTCATCATAGTAGAATTGAAAAATATGGAAAAAAGAAAGAAGAAAAAAACAATTCTGTCTATTCTCAGAGTTAGCTGTTGTTAAAATGTCATTCTATACTCTTGACTTTTTCACTTAACATTAAATAATGAGCATGTCTCATGTCATGCAAAATTTAATAAATTATAATTACTTTAATGATTACCTTAATTTGCTAATTATTAATGATTATACACATGTTTAATTTAAATAGAATGCATTTCAATAAACTGAACAATGAATTGTATGCTTTATACTAATATAGTTTCCATCCAAAAAGATAAAAACACTAAGAAACAGCCTTTCTAGGTTAACAATACTTTATTATTGCTATTTTTATTATGCCTCAGTGCTCCTTGGTAGGATATTTTATTATGTGCTTTAGTGTCTGATCTCAAGGATTTTAATTTTTATACTTCAATATTATAAATTTAATGATATAATATATCCAGGGTATATTTACTATTTTAAGTAAAAGCCACAAGTTTAAAAAAAAATAACAGAATCTCAAGCAAAGATCATAGGACTGAGAATAACTTAAAAATGCACTGTATTTTCTCATCTAAACAGGATTTAGTTTAAATTGATGAATACTTGAACGGAGTTCATAAAAATATTATTTGATTGAAAATATTCCTACACAGAAATCTTGCAAAAGCAGAACGTTATTGCCAATACTAGTTTCCTTGTAATTTCTTCTTTTTTGAAAAAACTTGTTTCTGGAAGAATTATTTACACTACTATCTGAATTTTTAATTCACAATATATATATAAACAGTGAGCCATTTCATCAAAGACATAGAAATTTAATCAACTTCCTGCTGACTAGTAAACCCTGTATTTGGAAGAAAAATTTACAATCCTTTCAGATGTAGATTTAAAAAACAAAACAAAACAAACAAAACCAAGAAGTTTCTTTTTTTAACTTTCCAAGATCCTTCTACTAAAATCCAGGTTCAGCAAGTATTTGCAGTGAAAATGACCTCCAGCTATAACCAACTGAAATCATTATCCAACAGGAACTCTCTAACAGTTAACCAGATTTTCTCCAAGTGGGCTGACATATTTCCACAGAGTTAGGAAGTACTGAGTGACTCATAAATCTCAGTTTACTAACAGGACCTAATAAAAACTAGTGTCAATCAAGTTCTAACAAGGGCCACTGCTAATGACACAGATGCCCATGAAGTCTTAACAACTGGATTTGACCATGAAGTGTCCACCCTTTTTTATAGAGAACCAAACATCAGTTTCACTGTTATGGCCTTCCACCCTAGTGGCTAATTGAGATATAGTCAGTATTCTCCAAAATGACAAAAGAACCTCTCCAATGCTCGATGCTGCACCCTCTTATTTCTGTCACCAAGAGTTTAAACAAGTGTGTGAGCTCATCAACAACTACTGCTTTCTGAGAAAAGTCTTCTTTCCCTTCAGGCATTCCCACTGATCATCTGCATGAGTAGGTCCTACCCATGCACCTGGCAACCTTGGTCCTAATAACCATGTCACTCACTTTTCCCAGAACACCAAGTGAAGCAACATTCAATTTGAAAGTAGTGGTCTGAGAAAGATACTTTACCCTTATCCTTGTTATTTGATAACCTTACTGAACAACTGACAACCAGGCATTCCCTTCATGATCCAATCTCATGACCCCAGTATGTCTTAATATTTCATTAAAGGACAATTTATGAAACAGTCATATGCCTGATTTTTTTTTTTTTTTTTTTTTTGTAAAATTCAGAAAAATGTATAGGGCTCTCAGACCAAGTCTTCTTAGTGGCAATATTTTGGTTACTTTGATTGATGTTTCTGGTGACTATTTCCAATGTCCTTTAAAAAAGTGCTTCTTTTATAAAGTTGTTATACCTTTTATAGACAAAATATACCATGCAACTGACTTGTTTTTCTCTATTGCTGTGATTACAAGGACATTCAAATAAATTTTATACTCATCCGTTACTGCTTTCCTTAGCTAAATGTCCTTGGTATCATTGTCTACTTCCTTTCAACTGCCTTTTATTGTGTAGTTTCAACTTAACCCTTTTAATCTGTGTTTTCATTGTAGGTTAACTCAAATTCCATTTGCAATGTGTATGTTTTCTCCCATAAGTGTCTTCTGTTTCCTTTATACTTACATATTAAATTAAAAGACGTATGAAGAGTAAACACTCATATATTAACTGCAGCCCTTGGACTTAATAAAAATATCAACAATGTCTTTATTTGGGAGGACTTTATTAGATTAGAAATGTAATAAAATAATGCTTAAGAATTCTTATAACATTCACTTTTAGGGGAGTCACTTTTTAGCAACACTAAACTGAGTCACCTAGAATATCAGCTATCAGTGGGACCTTGGACAATTTCTGCCTTTGGATTTTACCAAAGAGATAGAATCAGACTTAATGATCTATCATTAAGATTGTGAATATGTTTTATGTTTCTTTGAGAATCCTGTCTTTGACAATGCATAGCATAAATACATTTAATTTTCCTATAAGTTCAAAAAATGGTAAATCGAAAATTCATTCACATTCTCACAATATTTAAAAATGTGTACACATTAAAATACAGCTATCACTGATTCTATTAGATGTGAATGTCTTAGCAAACACAACAGGTCTTCCAGTTGTCTAGGTACTTTCTAAAATATCTACGAGAGATACTCTATGTGTTTGGAACTAGCATTCCAGAATTAGGATTCTGGGACATGACTCCCATAGGGCTCTCAAACCATGTCCTGAAAAACAAGTTGGTCCATTAATTACATATGGTATAGGTAATCCAGAACTATAGTTTTAGGAGGAGATTGAAAAGAGTAAAAATTGTGTTAAGCAAAATGTATTTAACAGTGAATAGCCATATCAAACCATTTCAATTATTGAGATCAAAACATTTGGATGAGTCAAACCAATATTAAGCATTAACCTAAAAAAGTAATGAAGATATCAAAATAAGATTGAATTATGTAAGCAAGATAATGAGCAGATTTACCATAAATGAATTACTCTGAAGTCTGAGTAAAGGAGTCAGAAAGAGGAAGAAGGTGTGCTTGCTGTCGCATAGATGCCAAAAAGGAAGAAAGTTTCAAAAAGGACAGGTGAGTCCACAATGTCACATGTCACAGATATGGATAAGGGACAAGGAGAGATGTATATGCAGGTGTTCTTGTGTGTGCAAGTTTACACACACACAAATAGCCTTCTCCTTATGGGTTTTAAAAAGAATGTTATTGAAATAGAAGTCATATTTTAAGGTGTTGAATAATTTGAAGCTGAAGAAATATGAGTGAACTATACTTTTGAAAAATATAATGGTAAAATATTAGCTGGAGAGGATTCACTGCTGAGGAAATATTCTTAGCTTGGGTGATTTTAATAAGTTTCGTGATCTGATTGTTCCTGAAAGAAAACAGCAGATATGAAGCTAATAAATGAAAATCTATGTGTGAAATAAAGTGATAGTTGGGGAAAGTAAGATTAAGGAATATATAAGAAAAATGGAAAACAGATGCTAGTTTCTTTTTATGCTTGTGGGAGTGATCCTATTGGGCCTGGTAATGCGGCAATCCTCCCTGCTGGCCTAGGAAACTGTGTATTAATAATATGTCATTTATGGCTAAAATGGAGACACGTAGCAATTTGAAACTGTGAAGTTAGGTATGGGGGAAGGAATTATACTTACTATTTCTGAAAACGATAAGGAAGCAGGAAACTGGAAGGTGGATAATATAGTAACCAAGTGGCACTACTGGGTAGGCTGAAGTGTGTAATTAGAGAATAATCTGTCATCATTTGGGTTAGGTTCTAGATGGAATATTGGTGGGATGTGGGTGGCAAGACATGAACAACTGTATGCCAGATTGCCAGTGGTAGGTTAGGCAGTTTATAGAATGGCTGTTGGAAATTTTAATATTAATGATAATAGCTAACATGTATTTATCATAGTCTGTGTAAGGCACTTTTATAAATGCACTGCATGGGTTTGTTTAATACTTGAAAGAACATTAAAAAAGGAGAGACTGTTACTATTTCCATTTTACAGAGGCACAGAGAGCATAAGAACATTAACTTAGATTTTACAGATTAGTAGTGGCAGAGTCAGGGTTCAAATTCAGAGGGTCTGTCTCTAGAGCTCACATTCTTGACCATTTCTGATGAAATAAATGAGTTTTCAACTAATAGCGAATTTTAGGATTTGGGGTGTAGGTCTTGAAGGGAAGTTTCTCGTTTCTCTGAAAAGCAGTGTCTGTTTCTTAGGGAACTGATCACTTTTCAACACCATGGCTTTTTAGAAGTTTAGGGCAGGCCCCATGCATTTGTTAAGTTAGTGATACTTGTCCCTTTTGTTTCAGTGTTCCTGTATCCCACCATTCTGTCATGTGTTAATTTTGGTGAGAGATCTGTATCTTTTATTTCCAGAAAAATTACCCCCAAGAATTTTATGAGTATACAGAATTCACTGTAGAAGGTGGAAAACATAGAGAATGGCCCAATACCACAGCAGCAAGCCATCCCAGCTGGCTTTAGCCCCAAGACTTTAGTTTATTGTCTCTGTTTCTCTTCGGGAGGACAAATTGTTTGTTTTTTCTTCTTGTGCAGAACAGTTTTGTTCATATTACTTATGTGATATGAACACATAATGAATGTGTTCATAATGAATGAATAATGAATGAAAGGTCTTACATTCTACGTCAAACATTGACCATGCTAAAAGACATACAGTCTATAACCTTTTCTTCTTTTTATTGCATTTGTTTTGTTGCTTGCTCTGTGGGTGATTTCTAGTGTTTATAGACAGTGACATGTTTCTACCTATATTTGCATAGGAAGGTGTTAAGAACCTATACTAGCATTCTGTTTTCAGTGTTTAACCTATAAAATATGATAGAATGAATTCTAAATTCAAGTATCCTATCTCCTGAAACTGACAGTTATTTTAAAATTTAGTTTGCACACCTATATTGTGAATGTTTGAGAAACCTTTGGGTGTTTTTGGATCTAGATTGAGGCTTCATGTTTGAGGGTTGACATATAAATAGACACAAAGT
>CM052436.1:15675873-15725480 GCA_028533085.1 Varecia variegata
ATCTGAATCAGGGGACAGATAATAATAGAGCTAGCCTCACATGACACCAACCACAGCCATATGTTTTTCTCTGATGTTTTGACGTTGGCAACTAGAATGACAGTGAGTTTTAAGCAATGTGGTATTTTTCTGTTTTTTTTCTTCTTACCAACAAACTTATTTGTCAGAAAATACAAATCGATGTGTCACAAAGGCCCATGAAGAGTAAGGAGAAAAGAAAGTACATGATAAGCAAAAACAGGCTGTAACTGAGGGTCTGCTCCGCAAGAAGCTGCCCACTTTGTGAGTGGTTGGGGAATTTTCTTTGCTTTCTAATCCCACCCGCAGCTTTCTGCATTTTGGGAGATCTTTCTCGCTGTTATACTGGTCTGGACCACACTAAGGCCGTTGCCTTAGACTAGGTGCAGTCTCAGATTTCCTGCCCTGTTCCAAAGCCTGATAGCCAAGAGTCCAGGATGTGCTATGGACTTTTGTCCCCCTTGCTTCATCCTCTGTCTTCAGTGATTGTTTCAATATGTTATTTGGTTTTGGTGTCTTAAATCGCTCCCTTATACTTCTCTGCATTATAAACTTTGTTTTTATGTTGTGAGATTGTTTTACATATATGCATGATGTGACCAGAACAACATAATTTGGAACTTATTTTAGTATAAATTGACTATATGCTTCCCATCCAACCTCTGTGTTTATTATTATTATAAATTATGATTACTGATCATAAAATGTTAATCACAAATCTTAGCAGTATAATTTTGATAAGGTCTCTTTCTTCCTTTTATGTTTTGCTTCCACTTCTATGATCAATAACTGTTTCACCTATATAGTTTCCTTCTACCCTGATTTAATTAAGCCTTTGCTGAATTTAATAATAATTCCGTTGATCGATAATAGCTTTAATTTCACTCGGAGTCAAACCTAAACCTCCTTGCCACAGTAGACATAATCTGATCTGTGCTGATGCCACTTCATCTCCTATCACACTCTCCTCCTCACTCATTCAGCTTTGTTGGTCCTTGAACCCAGCAAACTTGTTCCCATTTCAGTGTCTAACTACTCGATCTCCCCCTAAGGTCTGCACATGGATTTTGTCTTAAGATCATTCAGGACTCCTTTCAAATATCACTTCCTCACTAAGGAGTCCCCTGACAATCTTATATAAAGTAAGTTTCTTTTACTTATCTCTCTAACACTTACCTCTATTCTATTTATAAAACTTATCCTTATTTGAAAATTATTTATGTGTTTACTTGTTTACTCCTCTATCATTTATATTAGACTATAAGCTTTAAACGGGCAGGTAATTCGGCTTATAAATTAGGTCCATTTCCAGTTTCTGTTACAGTATTTGGCACATTGAAGATGCTTAATAAATATAATGAACCTCTGTATAACCATAGACATTGCTTGTTGAATAAGCACCTAGTCTTTGCTTTAATGTGGACCTGACCTCATGCTACTTGTTAACTGAATGACTCTAGGTGGGTTTTCTTTCTAAGATTCAATTATATTATTTAACAATAAGCTTTGACAAAATTATATCAGATAATACAACTAAATATTTAACTCAGTACAAAGTATATACCAATAATAGTCTTTCCATTGATGTTAACTCATATTATGCTATAATTTGCTTTTTTTCTCTTTTTGTTTTTAAATTTCAGAATATTATGGGGGTAAAAATATTTAGGTTACATATATTGTCTTTGCCCCACCTGAGTCAGAGCTACAAGCCTGTCCATCTTCCAGTCAGTGCGCACTGCACCCATTAGGTATGAATGTACCCATCCCCTTCTCCCCACTCCCACCTGCCCGACACCCTGTACCTCACAGGGATATATGAAACTTCAGAGCTGGAAACTTCAATAGATATTGAGTCATATTTTACACAGCAAAATACACTTGGTAACTGCAAAATTAGGAGCTTCCTGTGGTATTATGCTTGTAACCATCCTATTGAAAGTGAGATTATGTCTGGTAAACAAGAAATTCCAGAATTCTTGGAGGAGACTATGGCAGTCTGTGAAAAGACAGCAAAAGTCTTCACCCAAAGCAGGGGCAAAGTCTCTGGCATTGGCACTCCAGTGTGCCTCGTGGACAGGGCCACATTTATAAGAACAATGCCTTCTCGTATTGTTGTTTCAAAGGAGAGATCACCTAAGAGTCCTCTTTAGAAAACGTGACTTTTTTTTTTTTTTTTTTTTTTTGCTGACTTTTAGAACTCACAGCTTCTAAAATTACTACAAACTTGTTCTTGATTGGCAATAGTTTGTCTTGTCCACAATCAATGCAGTTTTGATGTGATGTGAAAAGATCAATAACACCTTTGAAGTTTTCATTTCAGATTAAAGAATCTCATTTTCTGTCTCTTGTTATTTTTGCCAAGAAAAAAGTAAAAAGATGATGCAAGGATACTAAAACACATAATACATCCATGTGATGATTCTGATTAAAATGATTTTAAAATAATTATTTAAAATATTAATTTAAGATGGTTTTGGAATTTGACTTTTCTTCCCTACACCTGAATTTCAGGAGACAAAGAAATGGTGTTCCACATATTTCACTAAGAAATGGGCCATTTTGTTAACATTTCCTAAAAAATAATAACCAAAAAAAATCACAGAATAATGCTATTGAAAATTGTATAGAAACTGAATGTTTAATTTTTCAGGGTTGCCAAACATTCTATTAAAATTGCAATTTATGGAGATGTTAATCTAGTTTCTTATAAATACATGGTACCAACTGACACTAGATTTTTATCACAAAGAATTTTTAGAGTACATTTTAACTTACAAATCAAACTTATCTGTGTAGCTGAGATTGAAATTTTTACTTTAAAAATTGGTAAATTTATGCTCATCACACTGAAAAATGGAGCAATATACTTCATAAAAATTTTTATCTGAAAACATTGGAAATACAGGTATACCTTGTTTTGTTGTGCCTCACTTAATTGCACTTTACAGATAGTGGGCTTTTTATAAATTGAAAGTTTATTGCAGCACTGCATTAAGCAAGTCTATAGAGCCATTTTTCCAAAAGCATGTGCTCAATTTGTGTCTCCGTGTCACAATTTGGTAATTATTGTAATATTCAAACTTTTTCATCATTGTATCTGTTATGGTGTTCTATGGTCAGTGCTCTCCGATGTTACTATTATAATTATTTGGGGGTGCCACCAACTGCACCTACATAAGATTACAAACTTAATTGAGAAATATTTGTGTTCTGACTGTACCATCACCTGCTTTTACTTCATCTCTCTCCTTCTTCTCAGGCCTTGCTATTCCCTGAGACACAACAATATCGAAATTAGACCAATTAATGACCCTGCAATGGTCTCTAAGTGAGGTTCAAGTAAAAAGAAGGGTCACCCATCTCTCGCTTTAAATCAAACGCTAGAAATGAATAAGCTTAGTGAGGAAGGCATGGCAAACGCCAAGTTAGGCCTAAAGCTAGGCCTCTTGCTCCAAACAGAAAAGTTATGAATGCAAAGGAAAGGTTCTTCAAAGAAATTAAAAGCGCTACTCCAGTGAACACATGAATAATAAGAGACCAAACAGCCTTATTGCTGATATGGGGAATGTTGTAGCTCTCAGAATAAAACATCAAACCAGCCACAACATTCCCTTAAGCAAAAACCTAATCCAGAGCCAGGCCCTAACTCTCTTCAATTCTGTGAAGGCTGAGACAAGTGAGAAAACTGCATAAGAAAAAGTTGGAAGCTTGCAGAGATTGGTTTATGAAGTTTCAGCTATTTCTATAACATAAAATTGCAAGGTAAATCAGCAGCAAGTGCTGATATAGAAGCTGCAGCGACTTATCTAGAAGATCTAGCTAAGGTAATTGATGAAGGTGGCTTCATTAAACAGCAGATTTTCAATGTAGATGAAACAGCCTTATACTGGAAAAAGATACAATCTAGGACTTTCATAGCTAGAGAGGGAAAGTCAATGCCTGGCTTCAAAGCTTCAAAGGACAGATTGACTCGCTTTTTAGGGGCTAATGCAACTGGTGACTCTTAGGTGGAAGTCAATGCTCATTTACCACTCTAAAAATCCTAGGACTCTTAAGAATTATGCTAAATCTCTTCCTGTGTTATATCAATGGAACAACCAAGCCTGGATGATAACACATGTATTTATAGGATGGTTTACTAAATATTTGAAGCCCATTGTTGGGATCTACTGGTCAGAAAAAAAGATTTCTTTTGAAATATTACTTCTCATTGACAATGCACCTGGTCACCCAAGAGCTCTGGTGGAGATGTACAAGGAGATTAATGTTCTTTTCATGCCTGCTAACAAACATCTATTCAGCATCCCACATATCAAGGAAAAATTTTGACTTCAAATTTTATTCTTGAAGCATTACATTTCATAAGTTGCCATAGACAGAGATTCTTCTGATGGATCTGGGCAAGGTAAATTGAAAACCATCTGGGAAGGATTCACCGTTCCAGATGCCATTAGGAACATCCATGATTCATGGAAAGAGGTTAAAATATCAACATTAGCTGCATTTGGGAGAAGTTGATTCCAACTCTCATTAATGACTTTGAGGGATTCAAGACCACAGTGTAGAAAGTAACTGCAGTGTAATGGAAATAGGAAGAGAACTAGAATTAGAAGTGCAGCCTGAAGATGTGACTTAATTGCTGCAATCTTATGACCAAACTTGAACAGATGAGGAGTTGCTTCTTATGGATGAACAAAGAAAGTGGTTTCTTGAGATGGTATATACTCCTGGTGAAGATGCTGTGAGCATTGTTGAAATGACAACAAAGGATTTAGAATATTGCATAAACTTAGTTGATAAAGCAGTGGCAGAGTTGGAGAAAATTGACTCCAATTTTGAAAGAAGATCTACTGTGGGTAAAATGTTATCAAACAACATCATGTGATACAGAGAAATCTTTCATGAAAGGAATAATCAATTGATACAGCCAACTTCATTGTTGTCTAATTTTAAAAAAAACTGCCATAATCACCCCAACCTTCAGCAGTCATCCTCCTAATCAGTCAGTAGCCATTGACATCCAGGCAAGACCCTCCACAAGCAAAAAGTTTATGACTTGCTGAAGGTTCACATGGTTGTTATCATTTTTTAACAGGAAAGCATTTTTAAACTAAGATATGACCTTTTTATATATGACATTACTGTACACTTAGTAGACTACATTATGGTGTAAACATAACTTTTAAATGCACTGGGAAGCCAAAAAATTTGTATGGCTTTCTATATTGCAATATTCACTTTTTTTATGTTTGTCTGGAACCAAACCAGCAATATTGCCAACGTATGCTTGTATTAGAGTTGTGTGTGTTTATATTTAGTGCATATATATTAAATATTTAGAATATATGTATGTACATATTTATACATATTTGTATTTGCTATGTATTTATTTTGTTTTGAATATATACATATACATTAGTATTTAATCAGTGTATTTTATATTTAATGTGCATGCACATATACACATATAAAATAAATAAGGCTGTGTTTCGTATTTAAGACTAGGTTCTCCTAGATTGGTTTTCCTGATAACTGGCCTCAAGAGATATACCTGTAAGAAAGTAAATCACAGGCAAAATCGGGCAAAGAGGGATTTTTTTCAATGTGATCATGAATGAGGACTCAGCCTATCTTACAAAGAGCTCTGGAGCTGTGATGGTTTTTATATAAGCCAGGCATTGACTGAAGGCCCCCTTGCAAGGGGATGAAACTTTGGTTGAGTCAGTTTCCTATGGCTAAGGGTAATTCCCAGTAGGGGATGCAACTGAGAGCTTTCAGAAGCTATTATTAATAACAGAAGGGATGTGGATTTGTCTGCCCTGAAGAGAGTTATCTGGGCAGAGAATACCTACTACAGTCCACACTGCACATCTCGGATCCATGTGTATCATTTAGTTTTGCCTACTGAGCTAGCTCAGGTTTCACTTTTATGTTTAATGGAAAGAACTGTACTGCTGCAGTGGATCTTGAGGCCGTTTTTGATTCTCATCACCTGCTTTGTCTTTAATTTCAAGTTTTTCCTTGCCCTGAGCTAGAACCTCTGCTCATCTAGGTGGCATGCCTGGTGGGGTGGCCAAAGTCTTCAACACTAAGGAGTTTAAGGCCCTGCCTAGAAAGTTCAATAAGACTCTTACTGTGTCCCCCAGTAGGAGCATTCTCCCTTTGGAGACTAGGCTATCTGGACCTGAAAAAAGAACAAATTTCCCTTGTGTGCCACTTTGAGCAATGTTAAGTGATCATTCTTCCTTCCACCTTTTTTTCCCCTAGAGCCATGTATTCTATTAAGAACGGAGCATCATATACTGGCCTATGACTTAGAGTATATATTATGTCCTGCAAGATGCCTACTCATCACAAGTTATTATTCTTAAGCTGGCATCTCAGCTTCATTTTTAAGAGGCCATTTTGACATTCTAACAGACAAGTGGCTACTGTGTGATGCGGAATATGATAGTACCATGTATCCTATGATTATCTACCTACTTAAAACCCCTTCTCCCTCTCTGCTGCTGTTGAATGGATCCCTTAATCTCAGTCAATATTATATGGGATCCTGTGCTGGTGATCAGACTCTGTAATCCCTCAGATAGTGGTACTAACTCAGGTTCTGCAGGTAGTAAAGACAAACACATATCCAGAATACATGTTGATCCCAGTAAAAATAATTCACTGCCATTTCCAGAGTTGAAAGGGTTTAATGTAATCAACTTGCTAGTGAGTAGATGGTTGGTCTTCTTCAAGGATTTACATTGTAGAGACTAAGGGTTGGTCTTTGTGGATAGCTGGTTGAGCATTGAGCAGTCCTGGTGAGTGGGAACACATAATGTTCCACTCTACATGGCCTTCATCCCTGACATAATGATTACTGTATTCGTGTACCCATTGTAGTATTTGGGGTGGCAGATGACAGAGGTTGGTTGATGTCAAAGGAATGAGTCATCCTGACTAAATTGTTTAGTGCCTTCTCTGATTAATCATTTCAGATGGTTGTAAAAATGAGTTTAACAGATCTTCACTTTTTATGACCATTTTTATAATTCTATGTTTATGCCTCCTCCTCTCATTTTACTTGGTCTTTCCAGTCTTTATTCCCCTTTTAAGACCTGTGGCCAATTATCCAGGCCATTATTCATTGCTGACAAGTCTATGTACACACTTACCATGTGACAGTTGTCTTTTCTTACATATTGGATGACCAAATGCACTGCTCCTCACAGCACGTTGGGAGGCTTTCTCCTCACTGAAGTCCCTCAAGCCTCCTAGCTGAGGCTATAGTTCAGCCACATCTATTTATAGGTCACTCACGCTGCACTGAGCTGACCCATCTTTGCGCCAAGCTTCATTTTTTACATCCTTTTTCATCTGGTCATAAAGAAACCCCTGTGAAGCCATGGATGTGAGCAGTGACAGAGGTGCTAGTGAGACAATGATGGTGACATGTGGGGTCCCTACTACAAAGATTACTTGTGCCCTCTGGCCCTGCTAGTGTCTGATCTAAGATATAGTGCTTCTATCATATACTGAATTGCAGCTCACCCACTCGACCTATGCCTTTGTGTATCTAACAGGGCCAGCTCATGTGGTATTCTCTGCTGCAAAGACATTTAATGAAACATTATTAGGTGCTCCATCTGAACGA
This sequence comes from Varecia variegata, assembly GCA_028533085.1. Taxonomy (NCBI): domain Eukaryota; kingdom Metazoa; phylum Chordata; class Mammalia; order Primates; family Lemuridae; genus Varecia; species Varecia variegata. The sequence continues at coordinate 15,683,534 of CM052436.1, forward strand.
GGGCCCACACTCTAGGAGCTGATTTTCAAATGCTATATGCTTTTCTGGCATGGCCTTGAACTCTAGGGACTATATTTCGATTTAAGGCTTTATCTTTCAAACCATAGCATATTCTAGTAACATAAAGTCTAGAAGGTCATACAGTTCATGAGGCAGGGTTAGTTGTACTGCAGCCTCGACTGTACTTTTCTTACTCTAGGCTTTATGCAGAGTTGGAGGTCAAGGTCTCTCATGTTACCCAGTAAGAGGGTTTTAACATTATTCACAAGTGTAGAATATGATGCCTTCAGAACCTGAAGAGTTATACAAAGTAATATGATGATTTCTTACTGGTGGGAAATGAGAAACTCATGCATTTGTTATGTATTTTAGATGGAACATCATGCCCAGCAAGCCCATTTGGTTGTGTATTTTCTATGTCTACTTAGCCATCACAATGGCAAACTTGAGTAGTTGCAATGGAGAACTTACAGAGTATAAAGCTTAAAATATTTACCCCCTGACTCATTATGAAAAACAAATGTCAACTTGTTCCCCTTCCCAAGATCACTGGATCCTCAAAAATTTCACCAATATGTTAGGCCCCTAAATCTTTAGAGGGTTTGTCTTCTACTGTATTAACTGTTGTTATGTTACAATATAACCACTAGTTTAACAGCTTAAAACAACCTACATTTTTTATTTCACAATTCCTGGAAGTTAGAAGTCTGAGCACAACATATGTGGGTGTTTTCCAAGGCTGTAATAAGGCTTTTGTCTGGAAATATAGTCTCGTCTAAAACTTGAGGTCTTCTTCCAAGTTTATATGATTGTTAGGAACATTCAATTTTTTGAAGGTCGTCCTACCAAAGGCGTTGCTTTCTCTCTAGCTCTTGGCCAGATGCCTGCTCCAGTTTCTGTGTAAGCAGCTCACAACTTGAAAACTCCCTTCTTCTAAGCCAGCAAGGGAGAGAAAAAATGTCTTGAGCAAGTCAAGAGCTATAATTTTATGTAATATAATCTTGTACATGTAATCAATCACAACATGTCCCTTTTGCCATATTCTATTGGTTACTAGTAAGTCACAGGTCCTGCTCACACTCAAGGGGAGGTGATTACATAGAAGCATAAATACTAGAAAGTGGGGATCACTGGCCCATCTTAAGGGCTTATCCACTACACCTACACTCTAGAGCAAATGTTTATTATTGAGATCTTCAACATTTTGCCACCTCTGGCTTATCTGGTTTGATTAACATTATGCCACCAAGATAGTGGCCTATTGTGATGGTCTGTGGACTGTTCAGCCTAGGTACGTTGGTACTAAATTATAAACAAATGATGAGAAAGTTAAGATAGCCCTGAAACAAAATAGTAAATATATCCTTTTGTCCATTTCACTTTAGTGATTTCTGGGCCTTCTTTCTGGTAGTGATGAAAACATATGCATTCATAAGGTCATTAGACACTTAGTGGTTGCCAGAAACCATGCCCTTCTGCCCTGCCAAGTTTCACACAACAGTTATAATAGATGCTTCTACTTGATTACCTGTAGTAGTCCACTGTCAACCACTGTGTTCCACCCACTTTTGGTAGTGTCAGACTGGTCAATTAAATTGAAATCTTATAGGAAACACAACCTTACATTGTTGAGGAATTCAGAGGTTATGTTATTCCCAGCCATCTTCACCCTTCTCCTGGCATATGTTAGTGTTCTTCATTTACTCTCTGGGAATGTGTGCAGTTTTAGAAACCTCTACTGAGCCTTCCCACTATTATAACGATTTTCCTACAGGTCAAGAAATTGACATGAGGACTCTTCCATATACCAAGCACATCCATTCCTGTTGTAATTCAGAGAATAGGACACTGAATATTATGTGGTTTTTAACACAGGGGACCCACCTTGATCTGGACTTGGCCCCTATTTGTACTCACTCTAACAAAAAACCCATGGTGTTGTTTTTCATCCCTTGATATGAATGTCAATTTGTCCCCATATCCTCTAAAGTTCCAGGTATTCTCCTTTCCCCATTTCATGTTTAATAAAGTAATGGTTCACAGTTCCCTCTGGGGAAGTACTAGGGGAATTATTATAGAACATATTAACCTTGCGGGTTGCAAGTTCCTTCCTCATACAGACCCAACTTTTTCTTTAGCCAGTGGGTTCTGGACTGAAAACTGGCTTAAGTCTACAAACTAGGCAAGGAACTGTGACTTTATTTTGTGACTATCTTCAGCCTTCTGATTATTAGTATTAGGTTGCTATGGCTGCCAAAAAAAATTACCACAAATTCAATGCCTTAAAACAACAAAAATTTCTTAGCGTTCTGGAGGACAGAAGTCTGAAATCATTTTAACTGGGCCAAAATCAAGGAGTGTGCAGGACTTGCTCACTCTGGGAGCTCTAGGAAAGAATCCCTTTCCTTTCCTTTCTGGCTTCTAGAGCTGTATTCTTTGCATTCCTGGGCTCGTGTCACTTCCTCCATTTTCAAAGCTCTCAGTATAACATTTTCAAATCATTTTCTCCCTGCTGCGGCCATATCACCTTTTCTCTTCTGTAATAGTACCTTGTTCTACCTTCCTCTTATCTTTTGAGGTTTATTATTTATTCAGTTTACCCCATCATCCAATATTGATATCTTTTTGATATGGTTTTGTTGGAGGCCCATTTATGTTATTTTGAGGAACACTGTGCTTTAGGAGACATTTCCATAGTTGTGTGCAGGAACCCCCTGAGTGCTACTCTACTCTTATCTGTACTTACCTTACTTCCACTGGTAAACACCACTATTTGGCTTCTATTATTTAGGGATCTTATTATCCACATTGCTTTGAGGGCACTCAGTTATGTAATAACATTTTCAATTGTTAGTTCTGTATAGAACACTTGTAAACTTCCCAACACTCTGGTGCCCGTCTCATCAATATTTTTTTACTACTTCAATAAACAGAATTTCCCCTGGATCCTACTGTAAGATATAGTCAGTGAGTTTCCTCAGGATTTTTGAAGCCATACTGCAATTCCGTGATACTTCTACATTTCTACTTTGATTAGCATGCACCATTAATTTTCTAAGATACTGAGGGCCATCCTAGGGGCATGTTATTACTGCTACCCAGAGTGTTTGCTAATATGTTAAATCCTTTTTGAAGGGAGTAAATTCCCATATTGATGATAAGCTATCCCAGAATTCTGTCCCATAAATAGCATGCTATCTCTTAAATATATATGCTATCTGCATCCTGCTGTTCCTCCAGGGGATAATCCTTCTTCCTCAGCAGGCCAAACATATTCTCATTTGTCTATCAGTGAGGCTGTTAGAAAATTTTGAGGGTAGATCCTGAAGTGGTATATAATTATTTATTAAGATATAAGGCCATTTAAGGCATCAACATGATCTTAATATAAAGAATGGGCACTATCTGCAAGAACTAAAATATAGGTATCTTGGAAAGCAAAATAAATTAAATTAGATTCCAAAATAATGTATATGTGCATGTGTGTATAGATTTGTGTGCTTTTGTGTGTGAATGAGTCTTATGTATGCATATGTGCATGTGTGTGCATGTGTGTGTATAATGTGCTAATTATGGTTGTTTTGTTTTAGTCTAAGAGAAGATTCTATTTATTCACTTTATAAAGAAGAGTGAGAGAAATTAAACTTTGATAAAAGTATGAGTTATGGAATATTACTCAGTGGTAAGAAGGAATGGATTATTGATATGCACAACAACTTGGAGGAATTTCAAGGACACTATGCTGATTTAAAAATGTCAATCTCAAATGTTACATATGATTCAATTTATTTAACATTATAAAATGATAAAATGATAGAAATTGAAAACATATTAGTGCTTGTTAAGGGTTAGGGATTGTATTGGGGTTCTCCAGAGAAACAGAACCAACAGGTTCCAGATCTAGCTAGACACATAGATACTTACTGTAAGGAACTGGTTCACATGATTATGGAGATAAGGAAATTCAAGATCTTCTGGTGGGAAATTGGAGCCCTGGAGAGCTTATGATATGTTTCCAGTTTGGATCTGAATCCAAAGTTCAGAGAAAAACTGCTGTCCAATTTCAAAACAGTCAGCAGGAGAGAAAGTATTCTTTCTTACTCAGGCTTTTATTCTATTCATGCCTTCAATGGATTGGATGAGGTCCACCACCATTGGAAACAATGTTTAACCAAATATCTGGGAACCCTAAAGCCTGGTCAACCTGACACATAAAATCAACCATAACAGGGGTTGAGTCAGAGGAGGGAGATGAGTTTGACTGTAAAGAGAACACATAATGAGAGATATTTTGTGATGGAATAGTACTGTATCTTGATTGTTGTGATTATTACACAAAACTATACATGTGATAAATTGACATCAATGTCCTACACAAAATTGTAGGAAGGTCAATTTTCTGATTTCAACATTACACTGAGTGAAAGCTACACAAGACCTCTCTGCAGTATTTTTGAAACATCCTGTGAATATACATTTTTCTAATTTAAGAAATAATTTTTAATTTTCTTAGTTAAAGCATGGCTTAATTGTATAAAACATTGAGAAAAAACAGATTACCCAAAAAAGCCATATTCAAGATGCAAGCTAATAAAATACAAGTATATGCAATCTTTGTCATAATTATATCTTCATTAAAATTATTGCAAGTTATTTAGCACAATATTAAAATATCATCAGTGACTTATTGAAGGAATAAATATAGTTCTCCAGAAAAGCATTTTCTTTCACTTGGTTTGAATTCCTGAATGTGTTTTATATTTTTTAAACCATAAACATTAAAGATAATTTCCTCTTTGGGGTGATTCAAAACACTATACCACCAAATGGAAGCATATAACTTGTTTGCACAGAATCATATCTATTTATTGTTTTGTGATATATAAGATTTTATCACCTTGCAAAGTGATTCTATGTCAGCCAATTTATCCCCAGGTTACTATTGTTCCCTTATTTTACATCAGAGTTCCTTGCTAGTGACAGGGGTCCATACACATCCCACTGAGAATAACAAACAAAAGGGATTAGGAACAGGAAGCTAAACTACCTGCCTAAAGCATATAGCAGAACAGGGAATTTATTTAGAAAAAAAAAAAAAAAAACAGGATTAAAACATACAGATGGCAATATACTCATAAGTCTTCTGTCTGAAGTAAAGGAGACCTCTTATCTGTGTGATATTGGCTGACCTGGCTGCCTTTTTGATGTGAATCCAGGTCAACAGTTCTATTTATTGACTCTGATTCTTCCTGACACTCAAGAAAAATATAACAAGACAAAGCAGAACAAGAGCCAGTGCTACAGTTGAAAACTGAAATAAATTACAATCTAAAGCTTCAGCTTTGTTATTTATGTTTTTCAAAATTACTTCCTTCCATTTTGATCCTAATCCACGTGAAGATGCAATTTCTGATTAGTATATTAGTGACAAAATAAGACAAACTGATCCAGAGAAAAAAGTAAACTTTATAATTACTATAACAGAAAGATTACCACAATAACGGGGCTTCCAATTTCTGGGAAATATTGGCAAGTGGAAAGAGGGCTCAGGGAACAAATAGTTTCTTGAGTGTCACTTTCTTCTGTCTAACTTTAACAGCTTCTTAAAAGTCTGAACAGAACGCCTGAGTTCTCACACTTTCAGAAGCTGTCCTTGTCCTTACAAAGCAGCTAATGTAGAGCACAGCTTGGATGGCCTCTCCGTGTGATGGCTGCGCAGTCCTGACATCTATGGGGCCCTGTCCTTGGCAATCATGTCCAGTCCCAGGAATGATTATATCCCTCAAAAATTCATCTTAAATAGCCGTTTGTCATCTCTTACTTGACACTCCTACTCTGAGCTTCTCTGATGATCCCCTTTGCTCTTTTCAAACCATCTCCCCAGGCAGTGTCCCTGTGCCTATGTCATTATATCACTAGCAAAGTCACACCTGAATCCTGCTCCCTTGACACCCCTGCACACAGACAAACATGCACACACGCATACGCTCCACTTCCCAAAGCAAAGCCAAGATGGGACTGTAATATAAAAAATACAAATAAACAAAAATAACTCACTGACAAAATGGTAATATTGGAATGAAATTATAATGCAAAAATTAATAAGTGTACACACACATACTCACACACAAAACTGGGTCCTATGTTTCTCTGTTCTTCCTCCACCAGGATTCCTTAATGTCTTTGCTGAACTGTTTTCCTTCACTCCCTCCAGCCACCCACCATTCCCCAAGGATCAGCTTTCACTCTGCAGCAGTCCAGTCCAATGGTTTTGTCCCTCTCTGGAGTACAGGTCATTCCCTGGAACCCAGTTAAACCCTACTGTCTTAGTTTGTTCTTGAGTGACTGACCTTAGAAATACCACTTCCTTCGGGGGACATGACTATTCTTACTCCCTAATGTTTTGTGCTACTTGGGGCCAGGTTAGGCAATCACAATACATGATGTATCTCTCTCAGGCATCAGTTAAAGCTTCCCTGAGAATTACACTGCCTGCTTACCAAATAAGCTCACCTAAGTGTTTCATGCCTCAATTGAAGAAGGGGTCTATTTAGAGATAAACTTCAGCTTCTGCCAGGAAGGCAGAAGGTACATATGACCAACATTTTATTTGTTTTTAAATTTTATATTTGAACAGTTACAAAATATAAAGTCAAGAATCTGCCTCTGTCAACGGAAATAAATTGCCGATAACTATAAAATAATAATTTGTCCCTGCTACATAAATAGGCTTGAAATTAATTCTGTATTTGTGGGATGAGTAGTAGCTGTTCAATTAATTTGTACAGTGTCTTAATAGTATTCTGCTTTTTACAAAAATGTTGTCCAAAATCAATGATATTCTTACTTTTGCATTTTCATATTTGGTTTTTTTTATTTTTTTATTTTTTTATTTTATTTTATTTTATTTTATTTTTTTTTGAGACAGAGTCTCACTCTGTTGCCCGGGCTAGAGTGAGCGCCGTGGCGTCAGCCTAGCTCACAGCAACCTCAAACTCCTGGGCTCAAGTGATCCTACTGCCTCAGCCTCCCGAGTAGCTGGGACTACAGGCATGCACCACCATGCCCGGCTAATTTTTTCTATAAATATTTTTAGTTGGCCAGATAATTTCTTTCTATTTTTAGTAGAGACGGGGTCTCGCTCTTGCTCAGGCTGGTCTCAAACTCCTGAGCTCAAACAATCCGCCTGCCTTGGACTCTCAAGTGCTAGGATTACAGGCGTGAGCCACCGCGCCCGGCCCATATTTGGTTTTTATTTTAATGTATATCTCAGGAGAGAATTGTATTATAGATGGCAGCTAATTTTGAGAGAGAAAAAATTAAGAACTATGGAATTGAGAGGGAAATATAATTTTGGGTAGATTAAGATAAAAAAACACTTTCCTATATTCTTTAGAGATAGCAAGCAAAGAATTAACTACAAGTATTGGTGAGGAGAATTCATGTTCCAGGCCTTGTTCTAGCCTGGATGCTGTATGTGTTATACCATTTAAATTAGGGAAGCTTCTGGCATCAGAAAATTTCAGTTATAGCTTTACAGATGTCCTATTCCTCAAAAACCTGAATGTGCATTTCTAAAAATCTTGAATTTATTAGGATTCAAAAAGAAGATTATTTTTTGAAAATCTATTTCCTGAATGATACATAACCTGTAGCAATTTCTTGATAAACAAGCGTTATTTCATTTGCTTCCTGCAGTAGAAAATATAAATATGTCATGGGTTTGATAAAATAGATTTAAAGGCTTCTTGTGTCAAATTAATCTTATTTCTTTAATTACACTAGTCTCATGCTGGTAGCATACTCATTTTAGTTTCTTTATTGGATTTTAGTATACTATAGAATCATACTCAATTATTTATTTCATATTCTAATCATGTATGACCTGAACATTTCCACCAAACTTAAGTCATTGTAAATTGTTTTCCCTCTAGATTTGCTACAGTTACATGTTTTCCTTGGACATATTTTGCCAGGAGGAATAACTGTTCTCTGTCTTCATAACGGAATCTATCAGAGTGGCTGTGCATCATGGCCTGTCCGGTGAGAGTCATTCAAGAAAAATTGCTGATTGAAAATAATGTGAGGAACCACTAGCGATCATCACTCAGGTAAAATCTTTCTTTTTAGTAGCAAAGGGCCACTTGGTAGCAGTGTAACGGTCCACATGACTGCAGAACTATAGTTTGGAATATAGCTTTCGAGAAATGGTTCCTTTGAGGTCTGACACTATGTTTTGAAAATATTTTTAAGAGATCATGAAAATGTGATAATAAATATATTCATGATTGTGTAGAAATGATGAAGACTCATAGACTATCCCATGGTGCCTCACCTCACCAGGGCCTTTTGAATGCTATTTTTCAAAATCATTTGAGCTAAACTTGGAGAAATGTGACTTCATCTTGACAACACTCAAGATCAAGGGCCTGCAGTTTTAATAATATCTCAACTGGTGATTGGAATGGAATTGTTTTTATAGTTGGGGCCTCAATTCTGAGAATTGTGCTTTTCTGAGCAAATACTTTCTTTTCTTTTTTTTTTTTTTTCCATTTTCTTTTTAAGTTGCATTTTTTTAATATCAATATTTAGGTGGAACGATTTTTATGTGTTTCAATTGTATTCTCGAATGGCTTGGGATGCAGATGTTTAGGAATTTGGAAAGTAGTTAAATTTTCTTATTAACTTTCATTAGTTTTCTTTTTTATTTTTAAATCTGGTTAAAAGGATGACAACGTATTTAAGTCCCAGTCTGTAACTAGCAAATATATTTTCCAAAAGACAGTTACTTTTATTTTCTTTTCTGAATGATGATCTTCCGTGGCTTCACATCAGTTTTCACCACCAGGACCAACATACACATGGAAAATGGTTAGCTGAAGTTACATGCACACTGACTTCTAGTGTCTTAGCCTGTTGGGGCTGCATATAGACCAGGTGGCTTATAGACAACGGAGATTTATTTCTCAGTTCTTGAGGCTAGGAAGTCTAAGATCAAGGAGCTTCCTCATAGATGGCCGTCTTCTCACTGTGTCCCCACATGGTGGCAGAAGCAAGAGATCTCCCTGGGGCCTCTTACAAAGACATTAGTCCCATTCAAGAAGAAGAGCTGTGATCACCTCTGAAAAGTCCCACTTTCAAATACCATCACCTTTGAGTCTAAAATTTCAAAATATGAATTTGGGTTGGGGGTTAGGGGACATAAACATTTGGTCCTTTGCACCTGGCATGTTGAGAGAGCATTTTGTTTTAATTTTAACTAAGCTTTCATATGTGTGTGTGTATTTGTGTCTGTGTGTGTGCTTAAGATGCATGAGAGAGAGTATTTTTTCCCTTATGAAGTTAAATAATATGATGAGCTGTTCTAGTTTACTGAGATTTTACCTCACAAACCTAATATTCAATCCTTTGTCATTTGAAAAAAGAAAACCAAAAATGTGAAATGCACATATGCGATGTCATTTAGGAAAATGCTCCATATTGCTCTTTGACAAATGCAAACATAGAAACTAAATTAGGCCAAGTCCAATAAACGATAAACTGTAGCATTTTATATCACAATTACTATTGGCTTATGTGTTTCTGTGAAAACATTACTTTAAGGGTAGTTATTCTATAAATGATGGCTGGTCCATATGCCTTAAACAGAAAGTAGGATTTAGAACTTATGTAAAAATTCACTCATACACAAAGAAATAAAATTAAGAAATTCTCTTCTCAGTGGCTTTTTCTTAACTTCTAATTTTAATAAAGGTATTGAATGTTAAAGCTGAAAGAGACCATAAAAATATACCATCAACCATGTGATTTACCAAGGATTAAAGGGAAGACCGGGGAACATTCCAAAGCTATTTTCCTGCAGCCACTTAGGAAGCAGTTTACATTGTTGCAGATACATCCTCTGTCTCTTTTCAGTCAGCCTGGCTTTACGTATCATGATTCTAAACTAGACTCTAGCAAGGAAGATGTAAGTGTGCCATCCTTGAGCCTTTAACCTGTGTCAGCTTTTTCTTTTCTTTCCCCAGGTGCATGGGCATTTCTGCTATTCTGTACTGCCTAATGTGTATATATTTTTAAAAGTGGTTAAACAGAAAAACCAGGAGCTGGTGGAAGACAGAGATGAAATTAATCAAAGCAACAGAGAAAATCAGTATTGATTTTTCAAGACTTTTTGAAATAGTACTCAATGTAGAAGTTATTCTTCTTGTGTTTCTAGTCAATATGGTCACTAAGCAACTCTTTTTTAACAACTTTTTAAATATAACCCAGCCTTCATCACCACCAGCAACATCCGATCAATGCAAAATAAGAAGCCATCACTTGGAATTTGCATGTGTTTACAATTGGCACATATAGAGTGAGTGACTACCCTCATATACTTTCTCAGGGATGCTGGAATACAAACTCCACAAAATCAAGGTATTGTGTTTTGTTTGGTTCAATCAGGTGTCCACTGTACCCTATGCAGAGTGGCACATAGGAGACATTGATGGAGTATCAATTAATTATATAAATAATTAAACAAAAATGAAAGTAAAATTAATTGATAAAAATAATCTATATTTTAAATTCTGAACCTTGAGGAAATATAGATAGAAAGGCAGAATTATCCACTGATGGAATTTTCTTCCTGATATGAGAAAGAGATTAGACCAATAGCAATTAAAGTTTCAGCTCAGAAGTCTAAAACAGGATGACACAGAACCAAGAGCATAACACAGAACTAAGTATCAAGTAAGAAGCAGAGTGCACTGAGACAGTGCATACATTTCCCTAAACCAGAGGTTACACACACACATACACACACACACACACACACACACACACACTCTTACTCTTTTATATTGCATTTAACTACATAGTAAATAATTCTTTTATATTGCTATCAATCATTATCAACTAACCCCTTATTGGTCCTCAAGAAGTCCTTACAATGATTTGTTCTCAAATGAGAACAAATTTATTCCCCAAGGAATATTTGGCAATAAGTCTTAAGACATTTTTGATTGTCACAACTGGAGACTTACTACTGCCATCTAGTGGGTAAAGGCCAAGGATACATGAAAATGCATAGGACATTCACCCACAACGTAGAATCATCTGGTCGAAAATATCAGGAATGATGAGGTTGAGGAGCCCTGCTATGAGGGAACATTTATGGTACTACTGGGGAGACCTCTCAATTGGCACAGAAGAGACTGTTAGACAAGATTCTGGTACTAGGTTAGGTAGTCCAGGTAAAAGGATACCGAATGGGACAAAGGCCCATTGTCCAATGAGTTTGATCTCATTGTCATACCTAAGTGAACTAAATATATAAGTATTAACAAAAAACAAAGTAAATTTAAAGAGATCCTGGAGATTGATTTTGACCATCATAAAAATCAAAGTTGAAAATTCCTACCATACCAGTAATTCCAACTTTGTGACTATGTGAATTATTTGAAGGTATTGTTTGAAAGAGGAAGTTGTGTCCACATCTAACATATAGCAAATCTCAATAATTGTTTGGATGAACATTTGGATACATTAGATGTGATGCTTGATTTTCTTTGCATCTCAAAGAGTTAGAGTAAGGCATAATTCTTCATAAAGTTGATATCAGTTATGAAGGGTGATTAGAACTACTATTTGATCCAGCAATCCAATTACTGGGCATTTACCCAAAGGAAAAAAAGATATTCTATAAAAAAGACATCTGCACTCGAATGTTTATGGCAGCACAATTCACAGTTGCAAAGATGTGGAAAAAGCCCAAGTGCCTATCAATACATGAGTGGATTAATAAAATGTGGTCTATGTATACCACGGAGTACTACTCAGCCACAAAAAACAATGGTGATCTAGCACCTCTTCTATTATCCTGGATAAAGCTGGAGCCCATTCTACTAAGTGAAGTGTCACAAGAATAGAAAAAGAAGCACCACGTGTACTCACCATCAAACTGGTATTAATTGATAAACACTTATGTGCACATATAGTAGTAACATTCACCACGTGTCGAGCAGGCGGGAGTGGGGAGGAGGGGATGGGTATATTCACACCTAATGGGTGTGGTGCACAACGTCTGGGGGGTGCACATGCCTGAAACTCTGATTTGGGTGGGGCAAAGGCAATATTATGTAACCTAAACATTTGTACCCTGTAATACGCTGAAATAAAAAAAAAATAATAAGCCACAGTAATAAAAAAAAAGAAAAAAGGAAAATGATGTATTAGTTTTGTTAATGTTAGAAGTAGAATCCAAAATGGAATCAAATGTGCCAGAGATTTATTGAGGGAAATATCTGTTCAACGTTTCAAGGAAGTCACAGAAGATGAGGGAACAATTGGACTTAGTTGCAGTTCTGACAACTATGACAGACCGGGGAAGGGTAGCGAGTGTCTTGGACTGCCTCGTAGTTTCAAGAAAGATTTGGTCAGGCCAATAAGGAATTATCAAGCTCCAATCTCCCATTTGAGGGGTTCTCTGGCTTGCAGGAATGGGGCTGCATTAGCATCCCCACCATGTAGACATCTACTTGGAGCTGCCATAGGAAGCCTGACCTTGGTATGCATGCAATGGTGGGCTCCAAGAAGCAACAGCTGGGGCTGTCAGTTCTGCTCCATATAGTAGGAGGTGTGAATGGTGCATTTTTACACTTGTTACATCATCCAAGACAAGAAAATAAAATGTTCTCCAGCCTCTTTTCACACATGACACATCAGAAATTTTTGAGAATCTCTGCTAAGAATATTAAATGAAGGCATAAATGAGAATCTGTACCCTCTTTCTCCCGTTTGTGGCAATGTTTTATAACTATTAAACCTTTAAAGATAGAATTATGTTGTGTGCTTTATATCAATAACAGTTAATTCATATTTTCAAAGTGATGAATTCATATTACAGACCAGTATGCTATTCACTGATAAATAACAGAATTTTGAATAGAGTTTCTGAAAGGCTAACTGCAAAGAATACTTCACATGTTGTAGGCTGATGCACAATAAATATAATAATGCAAAGATGACTTGATATGTGGAATTTGCTTTTACCCACAGTTTCTGATTGAAAGATTTAAAATGTTCTTCAGCTTTTTTTTAACTGAAGGAATTATTATATATTAATATTGGATTTTAATATTTAACATTAAATTTTATTATTAGTATTAGATTTTAATATAATAATTTATATCTCTTGATTCTACAGTAATCCAAAAATTTTACTAATAGAATTAGATATAAATCTATAAGTTTTATATGGTGATTTTGACACAATTTTATTTAGTCTCCAATATTATAGTAGAAACCAGTGCTCACACCTCACATTTCTCTATTGTGGGCCTCTTAAATTCTTTTCATGATTGCTCTTTGCAACAGCGTCACAAATATTCATGAATGCTGCATGCGTGTTAATCTTAATCAAAATACATTATCATTTAGGTTAACTCAGGCTTGATTTATGTCCTTCCCTTCTTTTGATACTCATCTCTAGATCACTCTAATTTTGCTTTATCTTTTGAACTAGTGCTTCCTATATTTGGAGTGGGCATGCTGTTATTTACACTGAGAAAGTGATTTATGCAGGAGCAAAGTGAAGTAGACCAGTACTATAGGGCACAATGAAAATAGCACCTCTATGACTGACTAGCAAGATTAATTCCTATATCCACCATTTACTGTAGATTGCCATATTTTGCAGTCTTTGGAATTTATGTTGCTTTAAATACCACATTTTGCCTGCCTTTATTCTAACTTAACCTAATAATTAATAGGCATATTTAAAAAGTGGAATTTAAAAATCTCAGAAATTCAGTATGTGCTATTTTAAGACTGCAGCTGCATTTATTACCCTATTCCTTTAAACTGTTAAGGCTATTTTTATCTAACTTTTCTGAGAAGATATTGGCCTTAGGTGCTTTCACAGGTTACTTTACTTAAAATCTTCTACTTCCACCAAAGTGTAAAGGGGAAAAAAAAAAAAAGATAATCAAAGCACAGGCATAAGAAAAAAAGACCTCTGACTAATCCTAATTTATTTTCATAGTCTATAAGCTCTGAGAATGCAGTAAATATCATACCCTTCCTAGACCTGCAACATTCATCATGGCTTACTGAGGACACAACTTCAGCTCACTTCATGTCACTCCAGGGACAGGTTCCTGAGAGGCTTTCTGTCTGCTATTTTTGCCATCCTTCCCTTCTGCCTGTGTCTTTTTGTCATTCTTTCTTTTTTCCTACCCTTCCTACATTAATATTTATATTTTTGTCCTACCTCCCCCCACCCCCAAAGAATAGGAGGTTATTGGCTGGGCATAGTGGCTCAAGCTTGTAATCCTAGTACTTTGGGAGGTTGAGGTGGGAGGATCACTTGAGGCCCAAAATTTGACACTAGTCTGAACAACAGAGCAAGACCCTGTCTCTACAAAAAAAAAAAAAAAAAAAGAAGAAGAAGAAGAAAAGAAAAGAAAAATTAGCTGGGCATGGTGGTATGTTCCTGTATTCCCAGCTACTTGGGAGGCTGAGGCAGGAGGATCACTTGAGCCCAAGAGTTTGAGGCTGCAATGAGCTATGATGACACCACTGCACTGTAACCCTGGCAATATAGGAACTTTAAAATAATCTTCCTGTTAGCGTCACAGACTATTCAAATATTATTTGTTAATTCACTCATGTAATCTTTACGAGAGTTCTCTGATATAAGAACCATTGTTATCCTCATTAAGTAGTTGGAAAATCTGATTCCCAGTGTGATGGTTAATTTCATGGTCAACTTGATTGGGTTAAAAGATGTCCAGATAGATGGAAAAACGTTATTTTGGGGTGTGTCTATAAGGGTGTTTCTGGGAGAGGATAGCTTTTGAATCAGTGAACTGAGTAAAGAAGATTCACCATCACCAGTGCAGGTCGGCATCATCCAATACGTTGAAGGTGAATTAAAACAAACGTGGAGGAAGGCCAAATACACTCTTTCTCTCTTCTGGAGCTGGGACATCTATCTTCTTCTGCCCTCAGACTTGGAGATGTTGGTTCTTAGTCCTTCGGGCTCCAAGGTTTAAAACAGCATCCCCCGCCCCCTGCCCAATTTGTAGGCCCTTGCCCTTGGACAGGCAGTTACATCAGGTTCTTAGGCCATTGAACTTGGACTGAATTATGCCACTGGCTTTCCTGGTTTTCCAGCTTGCAGATAGCAGCTTACAGAGCTTCTCAGCCTTCATAATCATGTGAGCCAATTCCCATAATAAATCCCCTCCTATCTATCCATCCTATTGGTTCTGGTTTCTCTGGAGAACTCTGACTAATACAACACTAAGATAAATTAAGAAACCTGTTCGAAATCTCATAGTAAGTGGTAGAGTAAGGACTTGTAAATCAGTAAATCAGATTCAAAGCCTACCATCTGTCTTTGCATGTATGAGTCAGTAGCAAATTCTAAGTATTATTTTTTCATATAGCCATTTTGCATTTCTCTTGAACCTTGGCAAATTCTTGTTTGAAGCCTAAGAGCCCTGTGCTGAAGAACAAGGAAGAGATAATTACGGTTGAACTTTCCAAAATTGCATTATCCAGGTCAAAATCTTTGATCACGTCCATCACAGAAAAACCCAATGCTGATGTGTAAAGCATTTGTGCAAGTATGTCTCCACTTTAGTTTCAAAGATCAGTTATCATCCAATTAATGGAAAATTATACACAGAAATATGGAAAACAACAACCCAGGAATAGTATTACACTGAACTAACATGGAATCCAGAATGTTATATATGAATTGGAAATATATAATAAAATTTGAGGAACAGAATATCATGCTATTGCTCCATTCATTACTCCAGTAAATGGAGTTTATTTATCTACATTCTGCTGCTCCATTATAAATATGACTCAATTCTTTTGGTGTTTTCTTTTTGCATATCTTTTTCTAATAATGAAGATCTCAATTTGTTTTTTCATAGCTAATCTCTCAGAGACAATCTAATTGTTATAAGGCAGCCATTATCTCTGATGGGCCAAGGATATAGATCTTTAGATCCCTGGCAGGGGCAACTTATAGATTGGATATCCTCATGTCTGGCACCTTCCCATGTTCCAAACACTGGGTAGGTAGGGCAGGGGCAATCCGTAGTCAATCACACTTAAAGAAAATCTCAGAGTTATTGCTTTGATACAGAAACAAAAGTCAGAACCAGTACTTGTAATCTTTGGCATTCCCAACTCATTGACTGTAATGAATCACCTAGTTGCAGTGTTTTAACCAAATTTGCTCTTTAAGTGATATAGATTGTTTACTATTGACCATTTCAATTTGCAAAGACATCCACCAAAATTTGTACTAAAGTAATAATGTTGTTTTCAATTAGACCAATTAGAAAATGAGAAAATTTGCATCTTGAAATCACTCTTCTTTCCAATAGCAAAGCTATATTATTGATGCACGGGAAGGGGCATCTTCGAAACAAGAAGCCAGGCATCTAGTTAATCGAAACTATGTGTCTATATAGGTATAAGCTAAAGTGTGGAGAAGGTCCAGAAAAAGCTCTCCTCTAATATTACTTGAGACAAAACTGTGGTTCATCAATGCTCACATATCTACTCTGATTCTGTCAGGGAAATACAGTCTTTGAAAAAGTCATTAATAGCTTAAGATATTGAATTTGTGTTGCTCAGCCTAGGAGTGATTTCTACCAAAGACTTAAAAGCTGCTGATTGCTTAGTGAGTGCTATAAAATGTCTGACATTCAAGGGAAAGGACATATGTAAAGAAGAGAAACTTAATACATTTCTGCATATTTATTCTGGATTCTACAGGAATGTTCGTTTGCTAAAACCACCGAGTTATTTGCTTGCTTTTTTATGTTTCCAAGTAGCCTTAATTGAATGAAGAAGTAAAATGCTGAGACTTTCAATTTAATTAAGCAAAGAGGAGAAAGCTTCATCTGACAGTGTAAAAATCATGGAGGAATAAAGAAACATCTTTTAAAAGCCAGCTTGACCCTTCCTCATCTTGAGGGTTGGTGAAATTTAGTGACTTAATTCCAAAGAATTATATTATATAAAGAAAGGGAAAAAAAAACTTTACAGTGGTGAAACCTGGCAAACACTACACTATTTTTGCCAAGTAATCAAGCGTCACATCATCCATGGGACATCATAGTGACAGCAAATACACCTGATATGATGTGACAAGAAGGGTGCTTTATCTCTGTGGTATTGGTACACCAAAGCCATCATAGCAGTCTGACCATTAGACAAATATCATAAGAACCCAAATTGAGGATTACTCCATAAAATACCTGACCAGGAATCCTCAAAACTGTAAAGTCAGGAAAATCAAGGAAAGTCTGAGAAATATCAATAGTCACAGACAAGAAGAGAATAGGATACATCACAACTAATACCTTGATTTTGGACTTTTAGTATCCAGAACAGTGAAGCAATAAATTATTGTTGTGTAAGCAACCCAGTGTCAATACACAGCTAAAGAGGTGCATTTGGTGATTGCAGAAGAGAAGTTCTAAGTAGGGCAAAAAGTAGATGTTAAGTTATATGGGTATAGTAATAAAACTTAGAATTTTCTAGGATTGCAGTTTCACAGCTATGCAAAAATAAAGTCTGTCAAATCTATGGGAGAGAAATCCAGACCCAGCTCAAACTTAGGGACCCAAATTGCTCATTAATTGGGGAGCTAGAGCATATTGACAGAGGCACCTGATTAGTGGACCGTTGCTAAGGTTTCTGCTTCAAGATAACCCAAAGAAGCCAGGAATAAAACAAGTTAAAAAGGTTTTCAGCTCTAAACACTAAGTTGAAGGAAGAAGAATCTATTCAAAATTTTAAAGAAAATCAAGCCTTTTGATCACTATATAGATTAGAAGTGAAGTGAGGGTAAAGAAATACAGACCCAAAATGAGTTGAGAGGAGGGGGATTTCTCCACTATTTACATTGGAAAAGTTATTTATGAATAAGTGCCCATGGTTTTTACCTACTTGCATGACCATTTTTGTAAGCCATGTCATCAGCTTTCATGTATTTATACATTCAAGAAACATTCATTATTAAATTCTTACTGCATTCACAGTCCTGATGAATTATGTGGAAGATAAAAAAATGAGAAATCACAGTTCTTCCCCTCAAGTTTTCTTTCAAATTAATTTATCCAGGGAACAAACACTGGATTGAGCACCAACCATGCATAATAAACTCTGGTAAGAACTACAGTACATAGTGTGATGATTAAAGAGATTCTTGGTTGTAAATTAGTGGTGAAAGAAAATAACCCCTAAAGCTCTATGATACAAGATATTATCATTCAAAAATTGCTTTCAGAAATTTACTAAATTGTGCTACATAATAAATAATTTGACTTGTATTTTGGGGATATGTGTGTGTGTGTGTATGTTTGTGCCAATGTGTGCTTTTAGCTAAAGGAAATTAATTCATCACATAGAAAAGATCTGGTGACAGAGTAAAATTTCTAACTGTATAAAAAAGAATTAGTACACATTTAAAGTAACATATTCTAAGTCATACTACAGAAAGAACTTTAGATAAATATATATGTAATGACTTTTTGATTACATTGAATGAAAAAAAGCTTAATTAGATGACAATAAAAATCCATACAAAAGTGTAACAAAATAAAAGTCAAATCCTAGATGAAAACCACAAATAGCTCCAGTGTTAACTACTGACAGCATGTAACAGAATACCCTCGAGTTTAGTGGCTAAATAGCAATCGTTTATTACTGCTCATAGGTTCACAGGTTTGTTGAACAGTTCTTCTGAGTTAGACCAGTCTTGTCTAATCTTAGCTGGGCTTGTTCAAGTGTTTGCATTCAACTGATGGATGGGGAGAGAACTGGTACAGCAACATAGCTTAATTAAAATCTTTGGTAGTTTGGTTGGCTCATGTAACGAGGATGACCAAGCCACATGTCTCATCATCCAACTTTTTGCTCATGGGGAAGACAAGTTTTATGAGAAAGAGAAGTAGTGCAGAAGACTTCTGGAAGCCTGGGCTAGGGACTGGAACACTCTTATCTCTGCTGTATTTTATCACTCAAGGCAAGTCACAAGGCCAAATTCAAATGTGGAGAAATATATAATAGATTCTCTCTTCTAATGGAAGGAACTACAAAGAGTAGTACAGAAAGGGATGAAGGATTGCACCTAAATTTGCAATCTATCATAGCTATTCATCAAATTGATGTTCTGCATTGTCCCAACATTTAAACAAGTTATCCTAGAATGTCTTCTTTATTGAAATCCTTAAGAAATGTTTTCTGAAATGCTATGTATGTATTGGATATAAACAACAACAAAAAATACCAAAATCAATACAAGCATTTTATCTTGTTCTAAAAATTGATATTCAACTGCTCCCAGAAATTGAATATTTTGGAATATTACTTTAAAAGTTAATAAAAAGATAAAAATGCCTTTTGAGTGAATGGGTTAGTGCTGCTATAACAAAGCATCCCAGACTAGTGACTTAAACAACAGTAATTTATTTTCTCACAGTTCTGGAGTCTAGAAGTCTAAGGTCAAGCTGTCAGTAGGGCTGATTTCATTCTGAGGCCTGTCTTTTGGCTTATAGATAGATGATCATCTTCTTGCTGTATCTTCACATGGTCACTTTTAAGTCTGTGTGTTGTCTGGGTTGAAATCTCTTGTTCTTACAAGGACAGGGTTCATATTGAGTTAGGGCCCACCTATATGGCTTTATTTTACCTGACTTACCTCTTTAAAGGCCTTATCTCCCAAAGACAGGCACATTCTGAGTTATTGGGAATTAAGACTATAACATGAGTTCTGGGAGCCCATAATTCAGCCCATAACATATTCTATAGAAATAAAATCAGGCAGTCTTTTGTTTGCTAGAGATGTAATAGAGTGCTGTAAGTAGATTATTTCCATTTTTATTAGTGTTAATTCTATAGTTGTTCTGTCGACACCACCCTCAACTGGGGTTACTGAGAATGAATACTACTCTCTGCTCACTTTCTTTGAAAATGATCTGTATCCTTTTTTGATCCACAGGTCATTATGCTTCTGGAATAAGCTTATATTGTTTGGTAAATACTCATATGAATAAACTACTTCAGTGAGTAGAATTTAAAACTTTTAGAAAAACTCAACGTTTTTCAATAGATTTGCATATCAATCTTATGCCTTCATCTCAGCTCAATCTCAGGTGAGGATAACTGAGACAGATGCAGATCTTTTGCACATTTCAGCTTTTTTATATGTGTGACACATATACATAGTTCATATGCATTTACATGTGCAATGTGTTATTATGATCACTCCAATCTCTGAGAAAGAAGTAAGGGGGGACAATTTTCATTTTCTTAATAGATAGGTATAAATAGGTCTTAACAGCTCCAGAGACATGGTACAGGGAATGAAATAAAAGACAGGACACCAACTTTTCACTCCCATTTTCTTTCTATAACTAATTAGGGAATTTCAGTTACCTGGCTCTGGCAAATCTATATTCATCAGAGAGGAAAAGAATTTATTTCAATAGAAAAATCATTTTTCCTAGACCAAGACATATTCACAGACTTCCCTGTGTGGAAACAAATTAAATACCCTAGTTGCAACTATTAATCTCAGTGACTGAATATTGCTTCCTTCTCCACAAAGCTAAGATTGTTATTTAATTAAAGAAAAAAAGCACTTCCTAAGAGACAACTATTTCTTAGTTTTAAGAAATTGAGTAAGTGAAGGAAAATACTCCAAAACTATGCATTGACAATTAAATTCCTAAAATCTTCTCGTAACTACTCTGGAATTGAATGCATCTTGAAAGCTATTGATCCATCAAAGACATATGCTCCTCATACTAACTTTTTTTAAATTTAATCTCACAAAAAATAAAGTATAAGAAATAATATACAAGTATGGCTTAAGTGGTTATAAAAGATACAAACAGCATTTCTAAATTTTCAAAGAAGGAATCCTAAAGAGCTATTTTTTTTCTGCAAAGCTCAGTGTATTTATTAAAAATTTGGGAGTATGAATTCCAACCCAGGACTTTCTGGAACCCAAACTTGTGATTTTTACTATGCTGTATTGCATGAAGTGTTAGACTTGTTCATGGTACTCTCTATCCTTTACTCTCTTGACTCAGAAATTAGGCTCAAGAACAGGTAACCATCTCTTAGACACAGAGAGTGAAAGTTTCTAGTTATATAGAAATGAGACTTCTTTAACACGAATGTAATGAATATTAGATGTCACCTATTACCTGTGACATTTCCTCAAATTGAAGGACCCCTGATTAAGGCCTGATAACCTTCTGTACATCTGTCAACAAGAACTCTTCATGGTGTTTTGACCACAAATATTTTTAAACTTATGGATCCTGACCATTCTTACCATATGAAATATTGGCATTGTGAATTCCTATTTGATAAATTATTATTATACGTTTTAATTACTTTGCTTAATTTGCACTCTGGCATTTTTGTCTAACTAATAATAACTAATTTTTATCTCTCAATCTTTGAATAATGACTTTGATTGAATTTTTTTCACAAGTGTATGATGCACAATCTTTCTATTTCACTGACTAGTATTATCCAATCTTGTGACTTCCATTATTATTATTTTGATTCCCAGAGCCCAGACCGCCTGATGCTTGTACTGCATGATCCTGATAAACTGTCAGCTTGAGATGGCATTCTATGTTAAAGTTATGCACACACCAATACTATGAGGAAATATTTGGATATTGAACAAAAAGATTAAGGAATAATGCTATGTAGATTATACATTTAATTTTATTTTTACTCTGGTTACCTTTTCTCCAACCTCTGAAGTACTCTAGTTGATGGTAAAAAAAAAAAAAAAAATCTATATTTTCTTTCTGAATCAGGTAGAATATAAGAGATTTTGCTAGATTACAAACAACCCCCCAAATCTCACTGGCTTATGAAACAAAGTTTATTCTTTGCAAGTGCAACCTGTTTATCTAGGTCCAGCAAGGTCTTTTGCTTATTGTTGTTAGTCAGGGACCATTGTTGATGAAGGCTTAACTTTGATATTGTAGGGGAGGAAAAATGTCTTTTCTCACCTATTCTATGCTCATGGCTGAGGATCCTGTAACAAAAGACAAATTGACAAGAGAAAAGCATACACATTTATTTACGATAAGTTTTTTTTTTTTTTTTTTTTTGAGACAGAGTCTTGCTTTGTTGCCCGGGCTAGAATGAGTGCCCTGGCGTCAGCCTAGCTCACAGCAACCTCAAACTCCTGGGCTTAAGCGATCCTCCTGCCTCAGCCTCCCGAGTAGCTGGGACTACAGGCATGCACTACCATGCCCGGCTAATTTTTTCTATATATATTTTAGTTGGCCAGATAATTTATTTCTATTTTTAGTAGAGACGGAGTCTAGCTCTTGCTCAGGCTGGTCTCGAACTCCTGACCTCGAGCGATCCGCCCGCCTTGGCCTCCCAGAGTGCTAGGATTACAGGTGTGAGCCACCACGCCCAGCCTATTTACTATAAGTTTTACCTGACGTGGGAGACTTCATTCCCTGAAGAAAAAATTAAACGTGTGTATATTTTTTATGCCAAGTCCCACGAAGAAGTGGATAGCTGTGGAGAGACACAATTGGACAACAGGAGTATGATTTAAGGATCATAAACTGTGGGAAACTTATCAAGGCCTGTTTGTTCAGATTCTTTTCTGTGACTCTGTGTCTTCTGAGATAAAAATGTTCCTTTCCTCTTGATACAGTGAGGACACCTCTGGAACTAGCGTGTTATGGTGTTCTCCAGGAGAGTGACAGAAAATCCTTTCCAGGTTTATGATCTCCTTCAGGGGAGAAGAGTAGGGTAAGGTGAGAGTGACCTTCCTGCATCTGCTGTTTTCTCAAATGCCAAGGTGCCATATTTTGGGGTGATGTGTTCTGAACCCCATCAATATGTTTTTCTATATCCTATAGGCAGTGGAAGAAAGGCCTGGCAAGCTATGCAGTGCTGTTGACCATCTGACAGAGGTGGGCCACGTTATTTTTGTTCACTTTTCACCAGTCAAAGCAAGACTTATGGCTAGGACTTGAGCTATGAGAAGGGAAGTGCAATTATTCCCCAGGGAAGGTGTTGCCACCCAACCAGGTTCATTTGCCCTCTGCCCAAGAGGAAGCCAATATGCTTACTCAGCAGGGTTTACAGCAGAGAAAGAGTTTATTCCTCATAGCGCTAAGCTGGGAGATGGGAGAAATTTTTCAATTCTGCCTCCCCAAGAATTCAGGAGACAAGAGTTTTTTGTTTTGTTTTGTTTTATTTATTTATTTATTTATTTTTTTTTTACCATCAGTATATTTTTATTTAACAACATTTTGAGAAATATACTTCAGGAATCAAGAAATGCAAAAAAATGGTGAGCAAAGAAATAGGTAAGCATTTAAGTTAAATATATTAAGAATGGTCTACCTAAAACAGTTTTAAAAATCTGCATTGTGGAGAGACAGAGTTTTTAAAGACAGTTTAGTGTAGGCAATTAAATCTGCTAATTGGCTGGGTTTAAGATGGAACCATAAGATTATAGAAATTGTCTTCTTTGCTGACCAGGTTCTTGGGTGGGAGTCACAAAACCACTTGAGTCAGTTCCTCAGTATGGGTCACTGGTCTGGGTGGGTCAGCCATTCCACTGGAAGGTGGGACCTGGAAGATATCTCAGAAACTACCCTTAGGTTTCAAAAAGGTGTTATTATCTATGGAGACAGCTAAGAATCTTTATGATCACCAACTATATGGCTCAAGAGTGGCAATTATAGAGAAGTAAACAGGGGGACAGTGGACAGTGGCTAATTATTATCATTATGTTTAGCTAGGCCTATGCCTTATTTTTAACTAGGCCCTTACCACAGTTCTCACCTTGCACCCCTTTTTATTAATTTTTAATGGCTGTTTTAAAGGGAAGTCAGAATTTACACACAAAAATTCAATCTGTGCAGGCTACCACAAGTCTATACTTCAGGTTAAAATGTTCTATTTACTCTCCTTTAAATGTGAAAATCACTTTCCTTCTTTTCCATCTCCCTCCACTCCCCAAGAGAAACCCTATTCAGTTACAACACTAGGCTCTAAATCTAGGATGTTGTGGCAGTCTACACACAGGTCCTTGTATTCTGGTGAACCAACAGCTAAAATTGTCAAGTTAATTTCTCCCTAGCTATATCCCTCTCACAACCTCCTACTAGCATAGGTTTAGTATACATACATAGGAGAAGGTCATCACAATTGCAATAAACATTAAGAATGAGGAAAAATGGAATTGCATACCATCCATTGGCACGTGACAATTCTGAAATCCTGCCATACAAACATTTTGAGGGACCTCTTCTTCAACATATTATTGGAAATATTAATAGTGTCTGTGTTAACAAAAAAATAGTCACTAATTAAAACAGTAAGGGGGACTGTCTTCAAGACATTGCAATAGATGTCAAGCCTATTGCAGTAGGGGAGAGAGACGGGGCTCAGCTTTGAATAGCAAAGATAGCTGCCAACTTACAAGCAAAGATCAGACTGAAGGGGTCAGTGGATGAATAGCTACTAAGAGGAGACATCAAGGGTAGAGAGATTCTTGCTAAACCAACTTAGTTGGATTCTTGCTGAATGTAGGCCAAAGGCTTAGACATCAAAGTTGGGAAATGAGGAACTTAATCAGATATGGAGGGTGATCAGATATTAGTGGTTGGGGGTTCTTTCTAAAAGGACAGCAGAATTCTTGTTAAGACTGGGCTATGCAGACCAGGCAAGGACAGGCAGCCAAAGTCAAGACCTAGCCCACAAGAGGGCTCAGATCAGCCTAGCTAACCTTTGTTCAAGGAGAGAGTCTTTGTCACCAAATAAACATTATAGCACAAGTAAATGTTTTAATAATGCGAAGACTAATAACTGCAGAATAAAAGTTACAGCATAAGTCAAAGCATCATATTTTTCCTGAACTTGTTTCTAACTGAATTGATAAATTACAAAAGTGAGCTGATCTGTAAGATATTAAATCCTATCTGGGCCTTTCAGTACCCTACTTTTCAGGGAAGTTGCTTTAGCAAGGCTGTTTTTTACAAAACCTTGTTACTAGTTACTTTGATTTTTCATCCTGGTTCCTGCCGCTCTGCTTAAATGACTGCTTTGTTTTATTCCTGCCTCCATGGAACACCAGAGGTCCCTGTCAGGGACCTCTTTCCCAGAGGAAACTTGAAGCTGTTTTAGCCTTTGCTCTCTTGTAGTCAATGCATAGATGTGTTGTTCACTCACATTCTTGCTTAACTTGAAGATTGTGTTCATTCCGCTCACACCCTTGCTGTGCACACGCCCATCTCCAATGGCCTCCGTCTTTTTTGAATGTAAAAAGGACATTCATTTATTGTCCTGGTCCAAATTTAAGGTGGTATTCATATTCCAATTTTTGTTTTATGAGTCATTTTTATTTTTTCTTAATGTCTCTGTTCTGTTTTACAGGCAGATGCTTCTGGCTGATTTGCTGGAGATGATATTCTGTGGGTGTTTAGAAATGTGGCTAGAAAGACTTATCTCTGTTTTCATTAGGCATCTTTGAATTGGAAAAATCAACCTTGATCTCATAGGAAATCTGAGATGCTGGCTGTTTAAAGTGAATTCTAGGGAAAACTTAAAAGCAACTACTGTTTCAGCATACACACACTTGAAAACAAGTACACTAGGTGTCTTGTTTCTGGGGCTTTCTAAGTTTCCCTTCTCCTCATACACTTGGATTTTCATCTAAATGAATCTTAAAATCTAGAAAACGTAAATCACTTTCCCACTGTATTGTATTCTAAAGCCAGGAAAGTCACAAATATTTCCTAGAACTGTTTTGTGGCTATACTGTAAAATATCTTTAAAAACTATTCATACATATGGTGTCCTGCATTAGCCTTCTTGGCTACATGTTGCTCTGCTCAGTACATCTAAATTACTACACAATTGCATTATCACAGTTGCATTGGGAAAGAAGGAAGGCACTGTGGTTATTTGAAATTCAGATTTGAAAAATTTGTCAATATTGCTTTTATTTTCATTTATGCTATAAATTCAAATAGAATCTACCAAGAGAAACTAGATGTAGAGAGATGAAGCAAGTCTCCAGAAGTCAATCATAGTGTTAGGTAGATAGCAAGGGATTCCGGGTAGCCTAGGGACAAAAGTAGGTGTCTTGCCTTGGTGCAATTGCCCCACCTGGGAAGAAGGACAAGAGTGGGCCCCAGGTCCCTATCTTGGCCCTGCCCCAACTTAATCTTGCCCTGAGCTACTGCTATACCTGGTGGAGTGCACATACTCTATGAATCTGCCAATCATAATTTAGCACGCCAGCTGCAAAAGAATGCAGAAGACTTTCTAGCCCACAGGCCAAGCAGCATAGGTACCATAGAGTTCAGAAAGTGACCTAGAACCCACATGCCCAGTAAGACTCAGTTCATGCAGCTCCCAACTGTCCAATCAAAGTGGTTCCATGGTGACGTTGGAACCATGGGGAGAGCCCTCTCTGGACACTATAAAACAAGACCCAGACTATAACCAAACTCTTTTTTCTGTGCTGCAACAAGAGTTCCTGTCGCCATCTGTGGCATATGTATCTTGCTCTGTAAACCTATGTCTTGCTCTTGCTCTATAATCCTATCTTGCTCCCCTTCAATAAATTTCACTTCCTGCTTGCCTTACTTTGGTGTGTCTTGTCATTCTTCGGCCATGAGCGCACCAAGAACCCAGAACACAGAACGAGGCTAAGCCTGACAATAGTATTTTCTTATTTCTTTTAATAATTTGTTTAAGCACATGGGATATGAAAGCAGCATAGATCTAAAAGCAGCAGCCAACATATCATCTCCTTTTATTACACTCTCAATTCCACTTCTCTTTGCTCTCTTTCTATCTCATTCTTACCAATGATGAAAAGATTTCTAAAAAGTCAAAAGCAAGCAATTTTTTTTAAGGAGATGTAGATGTTACTGGCCTAAGACAAAGAATATGGATTTTTTTTCTTCAGTTAAGTAATACAGGGAGGTGGATATCTTAGGAGAAGTTTCAAATTCAATCAGCCTATCTAGCATTACCATTGAGACTTGACCACGTTTTGCATATGAATATTCTCCCCTTTTTTATCTGGTACTTTAAAAGCCCAAGTTGCATGAAAATGGAGGGTTATGAAGCTACCTCTATTAAATAGAAAGCATAAAGTTTTTTCTTTATTGCTCTTTAGGCACAGATTATTAATGCTGTAATGACACTAAAGAGTGTTAAATGCAAAATTACAAAGCTCTAAAGAGCTTTATTAAGATAAGCAACATTTTATTGAGTCAATTCAGTTGCTATTTTAATGAAAATCTGGCTAAATAAATCTCAGTGGAAGCCACTACAGATGCTGTAGCATGTAGTCTGGGGAATAAGCAACTGAACTTGGGGGGTGGAGAGAGAAACCTGTAAGGGGAAGCAGAAGGTTTGGAGAAGTGAAGTGTAGGGCTGCAGTCTGATCTCGGAACAATTCCCTCCATTTCATTTACTATCATTGCACTTGTGTCATACAAACCAATGATCTGTCTTTTGGTACTATATGAGATCTTCTTTCTTCCTAAGTAAATGAAAAGCCTTTCTTATGTCTGCTAAATGAAGAAATGCATATCTGTGTGTGTGTGTGTAAATTTGAAATTTAAGAGAGGATTAAAGGAAAGAAAGAAGAAAAATGGAAAAAAGGAAGAATTAAAATAGAAGAAAGACAGAAAGACAAAAGGTAAGACAAAAGGAAAGGAAGGAAGGAAGGGAGGAAGGAAGGATAGGAGGGAGGGAGGAAAAATAATTAACAAAAGCAGCTTTCTGAACATTGGTGAACTACACAAGAGCAGTAGGTTCTGGTCTTGGAGTGTGCAATTTACTCAGCATGGGATCTTGGACAAATCATGTAGCATTTTTGGATATCAGCTTTTTCATCTTTCAGTTGAGATTGTCAGTCCATAGGTGTGTTTCAACATGTTTACTATTAGCATTTTGAAAGGAACAAAACTTCATTGGTTGGTTCTGACCCTGAATGTTGTACAAAGATCAGCACCCTGGCTCCCGCCTACCAAATGCAGGTAATGCCTAAGGGATTATGATGATAAAACTTCTACCATCTTGCTATCATTGTGTAAATTTCAGAGCGCCAAGCTCTGGAAAGTCTAGTACAATCATAAATTATTAAATTTAGTAGAGATATTTAAGATTATCAGCCCAATATTTTTATTTTAAGCATAGAGGTAATTCTTTTTTGTGACAAATTGTAATGAGAATTAGCGAGATTACACGTGTTGGAAATGCTTTGTTGAATGAATAAATGACAAACAAATGAATAAACAGGTAAATATTAAGTATATTATATGTCAAACAATTTCATATACTTTAATATTCACAGCAGTAATGTGAAAAATTATAATTTTCTAAATTTTAAGATAAAAGAATAAAGTGAAGAGGATATTATTGACCTGTTTCAGGAATGAAACACATTTCCTGACTTCAAAGACAGTATTTTTTACAGTGTTTTCTGAGCAGGTGTAGATGATGGGATCAGAAATATATGCAGAGTCTCTATGGTATACGTCTCCAGTAGTAATAGCCATTAGAGTTACTATTAAAATGATAAAATGTCTTTTAATAATACAGATGAGGGTATAACATTGTATTAGATTCCCAGGTAAATATTGCCAAATTGCTTCTCACAGTTAGCGATGTGTGGAAATTTCTATTTCCTCGTTCTGTTTCCTACTTCCTCCCTCTCCCCAACTCAGTACATTATCAAAATGGTTTTGATGTTTGCCATCTAATAGATAAAAAAGGATTTTATTTGAAACATATTTGTGAAATTTTACATATGTTTAAAATACATTTGCATTTTCTTTTCTATGAACTATTTATATATTTTATCTATATTCTATTAAGATTTTGTTCTTATTGATACAGAGATGCACTTTATGTCTTAAACAAGCTTTAAGTCTTTTTGTGATATTAGTTGCAAATATTTTTCCCTGTTGCTGTTCTTTCACCTTTGTGATAGGATTTTTTTTCTTTGTTTTCTTTTCTTTTTGGTATGTACTTTTCTTTTGCAGCTTTTTGTTTTGTTTTGTATTTTAAAAATGTTCCATACTCTGATATTTTAATAAAAATTTTCCAATGCTTTCTTCTTATACCTTAAAAATATCTGTAAATATAATTTGTCAATCTAAAATTATTTTGATACAAAATTAAAATATACCATGACTTTTTTCCAAATGGCTTTTCTATTTTTCTAACACCATTGAATGAATAATCCATCTTTTCCTCACCTATGTGAAATGAGTAGGTTACCAAAGCCAAAAACATAGAAGAAAAAAAAAAATAACCAAGGTCAAAGCAGAACTAAATGAAATGCGAAACAAAAAAAACAAAAGAAAAGTTCAATGAAACAAAAAGTTGATTCTTTGAAAAGATAAACAAAACTGATAGACCTCTTGCTAGATTAGCCAGAAAGAGAAGAGAGAGGACGCAAATAAGCTCAACTAGAAATAAAAAAGGAGATAATATAGCAGATATACATAAATACAAAATATCACCTGTGAACACTATGTGAATTTCTACACACATAAACTCAAAAGCATAGAGAAAATGGACAAATTTCTGGAAACACACGACCTTCCAAGACTCAATCAGGAAGAGATAGAACTCCTAAACACACTAATAATGAGCAGAAAGATTGAAGCAGTAATAAAATTTCTTCCAACAAAAACAAAGCCCCAGGCCAGATGAATTCACAACTGAATTGTACCAGACCTACAAAGAGCCAGTTCCCAACTGCAGAAATTATTCCATAACATCAAGAAGGAGGAAATCCTTCCCAATGCATTCTATGAAGCCAGTATCACCTTGATACCAAAGCCAGGAAAGGATGCAACAAAAAGAGAAAACTACAGACCAATATCCTTTATGAGTATAGATATATGTATTTTTAAATCCAACAGTTGAGGTTAGTAACTCACGTATTGGAACTGATAAAGTATGGCATTACATTCTCAAGGGGAATGGGAGTTCACTTCAAATTCTCACATATGGGTCTAATAAAACTTCAGATTATCTAGGGGAATTGTGCTGATGATAAATACTATGTGCACATACAGTAGTAACATTCACTGGATGTTGGGCAGGTGGGTGCAGGTAGGAGGGGATGGGTATATTCACACCTAATAGGTGAGGTGCGCACTGTGTGGGAGTGGGACAAAGGCAATATTTGTAACCTAAATACGTGTATCCCCGTAAGATGCTGAAATAAAAAATAAATAAATAAACAACTGGCTAACAAATAAAAAAAAATAAAAACCTTCCCTCCCCCCTAAAAAAATACTCTAGGGGAAAGGAATGTATACTCCCAGTACTTGTCAGAGGAAAACATATCACTCATGTAGCAAATGATGAAAATTTGGAATTGTTGCAAAGCTACCTAATATGTACTAAAACCAAGGTTTTGTTGAGATGGATCAACCATTTATGTTTCAGCAAATCAAATACCTATACCTAACAAAAAGCCAACCCTGATTTTTGTTCCAACAAATTTATTTGAAGCAATAAGTACACATAATAAAGGAATGTGTATCATTCCCTTGGAGTTAAGTGAAGACAGTGGAAAATGCCTAAGCTTCTGACCTGGGTTAAAATTCTAGCTCTGCAACTTAGTTTTGTAAATTTGGGCAAGTCATTTAATCTTTTTGAGTTCTTATTTTCTCATTGGCAAAATAGAGATAATGCATGCTTTATAGAATACTCTGGGGATTAAAGTTAACATATTATGTAGTATAAAAAGTATAAGTAGTATAAACTACTATAAAAAGGTTTTTGTCACTTATTATGAAAAAGGGATGTATGTCTCTTGAAAAACTAAGTTAATAACATGCAATGTATGATAAAAAAGAGAAAATTCCTAATTTTATTCCTTGTAGAAATTACAGTTAACATTTATTTCTACCTTTCAAATTTTCCTGTGTTTACAAGCATATATATATGACATTTTGCAAAAAAGGAGATTTTCACCAAATACTCTTAAGCAACTTGTTCATTTTATTTAACAACACACACACACACACACTCTTCCACCTCCACATAAATATAGACATTGTTAAATATTTGTTGCAAGATTGTTGTATTTCTCTTTCTTTTTTATAACAGGCCTTTGGTTCTGCTAGATGACAAGTTATTAACATGAGGGGACATGCTGAAGGTAAAGTGAGTTTTATGTCTTTCTGAGGCTTCTTGCTCTTTATACACACCTCAAATACATTCCTTAAAACCCAGCACAGAAATTAGGCAGAGGTTTTCTAATTTCTTGAATTTTAAGAAATATTGTGGTGAACTAGAAACCAAAGGTTTAGAGTCAGAGTAGGACCTAGCTCTGATGTTGATCACTGATGTGACCTTGGATGAATTTCCTCAACAGTAAAATGGGGATAATCGTGCTTACCTGGACAAAGTGGTTTTGAGGATAATTTTAGAATGCATAGTAGATGCTAAATAAATGTTAATAACATATATTTGTCATTTTGACTCATTACTCCCAGAAATGTTACATGTTTTTTTTTAAAACTGACAGAGAAAATAGGCCAATAGTAATGGGCCATTCCTGGCTTATTGTTAAATTGCTGCTTAGTTTTTATAGCAGTTTTAATACAATTGCGTGCACATTATTCAAGATATATTTGAGAGAGTTTAGAAAGTGTCTTAGTTTGGGCTGCCAAAACAAATTACCACAGAGTGGGTAGCTGAAACAAAAAGCATTTATTTCTCAAAGTTCTAAGGCTGGGAACTGTGAGATCAAGGTGCCAGCAAATGTAGTGTCTGAGGCAGGCAGTCTCCTCAGTTGGCAGATGGCTATGTTCTTGTTGTATTCTCATATGGCAGAGGTCAGGGAGAGTGGAGCTGCTCTTTGGTGTCTCTTTTTACAAGGCACTAATCCCATTATGAGGGCTCCACCTTTATGACTTCATTACCTCCCAAAGACCCCATTTCTTAATACTATCATATTGGGAATTAGGATTTTCAACCTATGAATTTTGAGGGGACACAAACATTCAGTACAGAACATGAAAGAAATAGTTGAGATTTTATATACATATATGTGTGTGTATGTGTTATATACACATATAATATATTTGGTATTTTAAAACATTGCAGGTTCATTTGGAAGGGATATGCTGTTGAGGTGATGGATGTATTTGTGAGTAAATTTATATTCGCAAGTTTCATATTAGGTCATGAACCCAAAAAGATACGTTATAAGTTTGAGGCTAAATCCAAGAGACTATTATTTTTTTCTGTTGGTATTTGTCATGGTAGTGATATAAGCCCTGAAGATGGAAGCATGGTTTTTGTTGCTGTTAAAATAAATTCAGAGAAATCAGATTATAGCTGATGTAATTTAGATGTTTGGAGGTGGAGGATTTTCTGATAGCAAAATCTAATATATGTAGTACCCCAAATGGAAAGCCTCTCACAGGGGGGTTGACCTGCATCAGGGAATTTATTTTTCAATGTGGTGATGCTGACACCAACTTCAAAATTGTTTTTTTCTCTGGAAGTTTTTTTTTTTTTTTTTTTTTTTAGATGATTCAGATTTTGTACATAGGCTTAGTTAGAAGCGAGGTTCAGGGAAGGAAACACTCTCTTCCTGTATCCTATTGCCTTTAGACTGAATCGATGTTTTCAACACTCTTATACATTGCTTCAGTTTCTATTTATCCATGGTTACTACAGGAAGGGCATCATGTCATAATAGGCACTTTAACATCTACTTCACTTACCAGTATCTTACCCTATGTGAGTGTTACAGCAAAGAAAACCTAAGATTTAAGAAGAACAAATAACTTACCCCGCATCACACAGTTTACAGAGGGTGAAACCAACCAGATACATCCAACTCTGGAGTTTGTGTTTTAATCACTAACCTATAAGGTCTAATTATAGTAGTGATTGGGTGTTGTTTACACACACACACACACACACACACACACATATGTTATACTTTTCTGTCTCCAGAATTTGATAATTTGCTTCTTTGTGACTTGTCATCTTAGTGGCTCCACAGCACTGAGCAGGTGTCTAAATGTTTGTTGAAACCAGTTTGTAACAGCAAATTCCTAAGGTCTTCTTGGGATAGAGTGATGGATTGAACTTTTAGTTTTTGACTTCTTTAAGAAGAGAGACCACTAAAAGAGCTGGCTGCTATTTCAGAAACCCTGTAACGCCCTTCCCTGGAGTGCTGAGTTCTCATTACCTCGCTCAACTTGAACTCCAGTAAAGGAAAGTTAGGCATGAGATTGGAGAAATAGCAACTCAATGTTCCTATCAAATTTTATGTGAAATTGTAATCCTTTGCAAACATAACACAATCCTTTTGTCAATTTTGTACAGAATTCATTAAACTTACTACAATTCAACTACTGCAAATTTGGTTTGGTTATTCATTTTCTTTTCCTTTTTACATGTGCCATGAAAACAACCCACCATGACAGGTACAACTGGGGAAAAGAATCAACCCATATAATTGAATAATCATAAGCCTGGATATACGATGTGCTGTTTCAAAGAAACTTCTAATCTTTTGTTTGATATGAATGGTTACATATTTTGTCAGTTTTTAAGATTTATCCTGAGGAAATGCCTTTCAACTCTATCCTATATTCTTCTTCATTACTCATGCTCAGTCCTGTAGAACTGTATCATCTTTTCCACAAAATTGTCATGAGGAACTTTTATATGCTGTTTCATTTGAAGCCATATGTTCTCAGTACACTTGTTTTTTTTATCATTTAAGAGGCAGAAAAAGCTTGTGATAAAATTCTAAATGTATTCACTACATATTTCAGATAATCCCCCCTACCCATTTTTATTTTATTTATTTCTCTAAATTGGCTCTTTCTTCCAATCTCCACACTGGTATTTCCAACTTCCTGAATTCTCCTTAAATTTTAGACCCTTTCTTCTCCCACATTATTCTTATCAGGTGAGTTCATCTATTTCTTAGGAATAAAAGGAGTAACATAGAAACCATCAGAAGACAAGCAGTTTCCTCCTGCTCCCTCTGACTTCAGACCAACCTTGTTGCTTCCCTGTGTGGCAGTGCATGGCATGGTGTGCCCTCTTCTCTTGGGAGCTGTGAATAATAAATGATCTTCCCAATGAAGGTCATCTCCTGATCTGTTGGCTTCCCCATACATGAATAATAATAAAACTTATATATATTTTTTATTATTTTTATTATTTTTTTTATTTCAGCTTACTATGGGGGTACAAAAGTTCTGGTTAGATATATTGCCCATGTCCCTCCCATTCCCCTGAGTCTGAGCCTCAAGTGTGTCCATTCCCCAGACAGTGCACATCGCACTCTTCTTGTAGGTATACACCCATCCCCTCCCCCAACCCCATCCCCCCAAGTCAGAACTTATATTTTTAAAACACTTCTTGAAATACCTATTTATTCTTTAAAGTAATGGTTGTACATCTCCCTGCAGAGCCTTCTGGAAATTGTCGGGGAGTATATTTATTTATTATAATGATCAGTGTTTCGGGTTACCAGTAGTATAGAGAGCGGTGGATCGGGGACACTAGACACCCTGCAAAAACAAGGGTGATGTTACAGAGAAGAAAGAGAATTTATAATAAAATATGCCTTTTAATGTGTAAATGCTAGAACAACTTTACACACAGAAAACAATAATGAAGAGCCCAGATTTTACCTTTCTATGAGAATACAGCACCTACAAATATGGATCAATACAGCTGTGTTCCATTCGTGGCTCAAATGCCACAAACAGTGTTGCCATTGGTGACATGATTTTTTAAAATTGGGCAAGAACTTTTAGTAAAGTTCTGAATTAAGTAATGTTCCTCAAATTACCACATAGTTCTATTCTTGGAAAGTTCCATTTATATTAAAATTATGCAAAAAATGTAC
The DNA here is from genome assembly GCA_028533085.1 of Varecia variegata. NCBI lineage: Eukaryota > Metazoa > Chordata > Mammalia > Primates > Lemuridae > Varecia > Varecia variegata. Next base: position 15,718,491 of record CM052436.1, read on the forward strand.
TGTACACGTATAGTATATGTAAATCAGTTGGATTCTATGATCAGACAATTTTTAAAAGTTTTATTACTTATGAGTATACCAGACAGGACATTTGAAAGTTACCTTACACGGAGGCACAGGTTATATTAACTATGTATTTCATTTTCATATAGTAAAGGAAAGCATCATAATATGTTTAATACCAAAAGTGTGCATTGGGTCTGATAACATCAAGAAACGATGTCTAGCCTCAATAGAACCAGAGCCCATTCTACTAAGTGAAGTATCACAAGAATGGAAAAACAAACACCTCATGTACTCACCATCAAATTGGAACTAATTGCAATGGTGATATAGCACCTCTTATATTATCCTGGGTGGAACTAGAGCCCATTCTACTAAGTGAAATATCACAAGAATGGAAAAACAAGCACCACATGTACTCACCATCAAATTGGTATTAACTGAGCAACACTTAAGTGCACATATTGTAATAACATTCATCAGGTGTCTGGCAGGTAGAGGGGGAGGAGGGGATGGATATATTCACAACTAATGGGTGCACCGTCTGGGGGATGGACAACCTTGAAGCTCTGACTTGGGTGGGGCAAAAGCAATATATGTACCCTAAACATTTGTACCCCCATAATATGCTGAAATAAAAAAAAAAGAACAATGTCTAAAATTCTGATTATTCTTGAGATTTGGGCTAGGACTTATTTTCTTTCTTGTTTTCTCACATTTCTCAGACAATTGTATTCATATCTATTGAAGCCATTACTGTTGTCAAGATTATTTGCTCCATCCTCTGCCTACACATCTCTACGGAGCTCTAGATCTCTTACTCATCTGCTTTACCAGCGTATCCATCCCATGTGTGTGGTCTTCCAAATGCTACTGAACAGATCACTTTCACAGCAAAAGTCCACTCTTAACAGCATTCTCAATCTCAAGGTGTAAACATTGAGGATATTGGTGCCAGTGTGTACTCAAGTGGTAGAACTCTTAACTTGGGAGTGATCCTGACTCCACTCTCCTCATTACCATCCACATTCAGTTAATAACAAAAGCAAATGGTACCTTTTTCCATCCTTACGGTCAGTTCCTTAGAGCAGATCAGTCTTGTTTTCTTCCTCTAATCCATTCTCTCTTTTACTGCCAGAGTGATCTTTCCAAGAAGGAAACCTGTTCATATCCTCTTCTGATTAGAATCTTTTGCTGGCTTTCCATTGACCTTACTGTGAAAGCTATAATAAACAGTATTTATAAACATTTATTTATAAACATTCATTTATTTATCTACCCAAATTTATTAAGTACCTACTTTAAATGCCAAGTGCTCTGCTAAAATTTGGAGGTAGTATGCTAAACTTGCTAAGTAACAATCATTTCTTTACAGAGCTTAAAGCTATAGTATGCAATATGGTAGGCACTACTCATATGTGGCTATTGTGCTCTTGAAATAGGGCTATTCCAAATGGAGACATGCTGAAACTGTCAAATACATTCAATTTTTAAAAGATGGTAGAAAAAAAGAACATAAAATATTTACTTAATAGCTTTATTTTGGGCTAGATGGCACATTATCAAACTATTAATTTCATCTGTTTTCATTTTTTTTAATGAAAAATTTAAAATTAAATACATGGCTTTTTAACCACATTTTTTGCTACTAGAAAATTTTCAGTTAAACATGTGGCTCCCATTTGGGGCTTGTGTTATGTTTCTATTGCATAGCACTGGCTTTGAGTCTAAGGGTGAAAGAAATAATTAAGCAAGTAGTTACAATAAGGTGTATGAGGTATTACAGAAGGGATATAAGATGTCAATGGGAGAATCACATCACCTAAATTAAAAGAATAAAGAAAAGTTTTTCACAAGAGGGGATATTTAAATACATATTTACATAGTGAGTAATAATGAGCCAGAAAAAAATGCTTGGGTAGCATATACTAGGAAGGAGAAAAACAAGAAGAGGGACAAAAACATCTGCATTTGATAACCTAAAAGCCATGTAATAAGTATGGAGAATAATGTATGGGAGTGGTAGTAACCAGTGAGGCAGGAAAAGTAAATTGGCTGGAGCATCAGTGGTTTTAGAAGCCTTGTAAAAGGACTAGCTTTTCCAGGTATTCTCATCCTCAAGTGCTTGTTAGTATTTTATTCAGATCAGACTACCTGTGTCTTTATTTCAATGTCCTTTCCAGACACTATACTGAGGGTTCTTGTTTTATATCTTAAATCAAGGTTTCAAGGCATTTTCTTTTTTTTCTTTCTTTTTTTTTTTTTTTGAAGACAGAGTCTCACTCTGTTGCCCGGGCTAGAGTGAGTGCCGTGGCGTCAGCCTAGCTCACAGCAACCTCACACTCCTGGGCTTAAGCGATCCTTCTGCCTTCGCAAAGGGGTTCAGAAACTACCCCGTCCCTTTCAGCTAATCTGTAGGCCCTGGGCTGCTGACTTCTATGCAGTACAGGAGCCATTTGCTGGAGAAGTTGTGTGTGCTGCAGTACCCAGGCCAAGAGAAGTCGCCTTCACTGCAGGAACTGAATGCTGGGGACACCTTATGTACTGCAGGATCCTGCAATAGGAGTACCTCAGACCTAAAAGGGAAGATCTTTGTTTCTGCAAAGTCTCCTCAGCATTCTCTTCCCATAAAGCTTAAAATTGCACCAGCTGGCTACGAAAAAATATTTAGTGGACCCGGCTCCATTCTTGGAGCAGACAATGAAAGGTAGATTTGGACAGGGCAGTTAATAAGTTGCTAACTGGCTGGGAGATTTATGGTGCAGAGAACTTAGGCAGACAAAACAAGACGCATTTGAGGACATCCATCAAGGTTTAGTAAATGGTATTTTCCAATTTAATTCAAATCTGAACATAATGTCTTACAGAGGGAGAGAGTTAACATACTAAAGTACAAATATGCAGGAGTCAGCATACTGATGTACAGTCTCACTGGGCTTCATGTTCATTATAAAATAAGGAAATTGAAGTTAATGATATCGAAAGTCACTCTGTAGTTATGATCTCTGATACTTTGATTCATGCAAACAAGTCCTTGAATGATTGTAACTAATATGCATTATTGTTTTAAAAAAAGTATTTCCAATATTCAAGGTTTGTCAAAAATATCACTCTATTAGATTAGGGTTTATTGAAACAAGTTGCAATTAGTAACTAATGTGTGTTATATTTTGAAGAATATTTACAATAATGAGTCTGGCGTAAGTATTTCCCTACAGTCCATAAACAAAGAGTAAGGTCTCAATACATCTGCTACAGCAGGCCTCCAAATATTGTCTCACAATAGCTGCAGTTAATTCAAAGATGCAATCATTGTAGTATTGAGTGACATTCAGGGAAAATTCATTTTTCCCTCTGATTTCATGATTTTCAGACAATGGCAGCTGCCAGCTCCAGGTACTGTGAAGACTGTGATTAGTATTCAAAAACACCATCAGGTTGCAAGCTTATATTTAATGATACTTTTTAATATACATATTTGATTAGCAAGAGGAAAATGAATCTTAACAGTTTTTTTTTTTTCCTGAAATACCTCTTCACATGCATATACTGATAGTGATGGAGAAAATTAGTTAAAATTAAAGGTGAGCACTCATGCAAGTCATGAATTTTTTAAAGCTATATTCAGTACGTCTCTTTTCAATCAGAGATTTTTTTTTCCTCAAATGCCATTATTTTCTGGTTTTCAGGAGAATGGTGCCAAAGGACCAAAATAGTCACAATTTTCCATGAATTTCTGGCTCATAAAGTAGAGTTGTGGACAGCATGCAGAAAACACTTTCAGAAGATTCTATGCCCCTTAGATGGGCCACATGTGAAGATGTGAATCCTTGTATGTTGAATATTTAAGGGAGACAAAAAAGGTGAGGAGGACTTTTCTGTAAACCCGTAGCTATTTCTGATGCCAGCTACCTTGTCTAGAACAGGTACTTATGAGGCCCATTTAATTGGCCTAAAGTTGCTCTTTCCTTTTCTGCTTCGATACTTAGTAGCATCATAATTGAGAGAACATAGGGACCTATTTTTAGAGATACTACAAAACAACTTTCTGAAAATCCAGCTGTATCTAGATTATGTGCCAAACATTTGTGGGTTTTTTCATATTTAAATAGTAGGTTATTGTAAGTAACTATTTTATGTGAAATTTTAAGAAAAGTTACCTCGTGAATGTTTTTATTTGCTTATTTGTCTTATAACTTGACTCAAACATTTTTATTAAGTGACTCCACTGAGAGTATCTACCTCCCAGAATTATTTATGTTCAGCTTTTCCATAGCAGTGCATCTTCTATAGCATAGTGTGCGAGTATTATCATTAGCTCATTTGTTAAATATATATTAAGCACATGCTCACTTTGGCAGATACTAGATACACAACAGAAACACAAATACATAACATGAAGCTGCTAGACAATTTTTATTGCTTAGCCTTTAAGAGTAGAAATGTGGAGGAGATAAATGCAAGATAACCAGGAAAATAAAATTTCAGAGTTAATTTGAAAAAAAAAGAACATCCTTAGACTCTATTTGTTTTTTGGTTAAGTGGTTGATACTTAAAAACCAAAAACATTGCATTTTAGAATATTATAATGCAAAATATTATATATTATGAAATGTGCGAGAGTTAGTGAATGACAGGATGAAAACATAAAAGTATCTTGGCAAGCTGGAGAAATGAACCTAAACTTATATGATGAAAGTTATCTGGATTTAATGTGAGGTTCTCAGAAGAAAAACAAGAAAATAAGTAAACACAAATACATGGGAAGGGAAGCAGATTGATTTTAAAAAGTCTTGATAGTTTATTGACAATAAACTCAATACAAGGCAACAGTGAGTCATGTTAATAACATGAGACATCATAAGACATATAGCCAAAAAAGTCATTTTGATCTTTTTTTTTTTCCAGGTTATTATTGGGGTACAAAAGTTCAGGTTATATATATTGCCCATGCCTCCCCATCCCCCTCCGTCTGAGCTTCAAGCGTGTCCATTCCCCAGACAGTGCACATCGCACTCATCATGTAGATCTTTTTTGGTTTTTGTTCTTTGCTTTATCTTTTTTTTTATTTCAGCATATTACAGGGGTAAAAATGTTTAGATTCCATATAATGCCTTTGTCCCACCCTAGTCGGAGACATTTTGATCTTGATAAAACTGATAGACATAGATAGAGAAAGAGAAAAGTGGTAGGGACTCAGAGCAAGGAAAGTTATAGTGTTCTGTATGTCATTTAGCTGAATCCCGGTTTGTTCAGTCTGAAGCACAGAACTTTCAGAGATATTGACAAATTGGAAGACTTCAGAGCCCAGGAGACCAGAATTGTAAAGGGAATTGACAGCATGACAGATGAAGCCTCCTTAAAGGAACTGTGGATATTGAATCTGTAGAAGAGAAAACTCAAGGGGAATTTGAAAGCTCCCCTTAAATAGACCAAGAGCTTTCATATGTAAGAGGCCTTTGATTTGTTCCTTATGGCCCTGATGCTTCAAACTGCAATGAAAAAGTAGAAACTCCAGGGACTATAATTTTAGCTAAATGTAAAGAGAAATTTTCTACCACTCACAGCTGTCCAAAGATACCTCTCAGACTGCCTCTAGAGAGGCAGAACATCAGGTCATAATATTTTCTGCATCACTGAAAGTGATCAGGCCCAGCCTGGACGAGTACACATCCGGCAGGTTGTTAGAGGAGGGATTCAACATCAGATGGAAAACTGGACTAGATACCCCTAAGGATCTCTTACCCCTTACCACTCCGAGTCTATACAAAGAACATATTTATTCTTCTGGCCACAGTGAGCATGGGCATTATCCTCTTAACCACATTTCTTTAATAAAGTCTTTGAACTATTTTTCTCTTTACACATTTAATTTTATAACACTAAAATCTTTTTAATTAGCAAACTTACATAAGAAAAGTTTAATATTTCATATACATAGGAAACATCACTATAGTTTATCATATGAACAATTAATAAATTATAAATGTGTCTAGCTGAATGTCAAGAATTTAGTGTTTATCAGCTGTTAGCAAAAAGGAAATATTGAATATTTTCAATTCCCTAGTCTTTAGTACAGTTAAAGTAAAATTAAATGGAGAGCAGGCCTGAAAAATCCTCTAGTAGAAAAAGCCAGTTATGCCTTGAATGTGATCTTAACCTTGTTTAATTTGTAAACATAAACTTACTTTGGGCTTTTGCTTATAAATGCCAATATTAAAGCAAAATGAAACTTAAGCTTAACCAAACAGAAGCTACCAATTAACTTACATAACTAGAAACTTTCCAGTGGGATAGACCAAATAAGGCCACTACATAGCTATACGCAATCAACTATTTTCTTTGCCTTACTTTCATGTTCACCCTGTTAAAAATAAATAAATAAATAAATAAATAAATAAATAAATAAAAGCCTTCTCTTCACACTCCTTCAACTTTGGGTTTGGTGCTGCAGGATTCATGAATTGCTAATGCTTACTCAAATAAACTCTTTATTGTGGATCAGTTTATATTTTAACAGTAAAAACATTTCATTTTCCGATTATGTTTACTACAAGATTTGAAGGGAAGCATTCTGCATCCAGAATGCCAAAAAGTGAACCGTGGTATTCCTTCAACAGACGGCAATGGCTTCTGTAAATGCATGTCAAAAAACCAAAATATACATTTAGCTGGACACTCTTTAAGTAGTTCAGTTGGTTAATAAGTGTAATGTATATGGCATAAGAGGAACATAAAAGGGTTTCTCTACAAAGAACTGAAATCAGTAATCCAAAAATATAAAGTTAGACAAGGCTAATTCAAGGCAGAAACATAGCATGAGGAATTCTTCTTTAGTAATTTCTTATTTAAATTACTAAATGGATATTGCATGTTTAAGTTGTAGGGTGTAAAATTATTCCTATAAACTGGTCTCTAATTCTTCAGTTATATATACTTTATCATATAATCCACAAAACATACAGTTTTAGAAAATAGAATGTTATT
>CM052436.1:15725980-15748330 GCA_028533085.1 Varecia variegata
TTTTTTTCATTTTCAAATGCCACAGCTGTGTTCATCAATACAATCATCTAAAGTCTGGACTCGTACAATGACCCATTCCCATTACCTATCTGTTCTCCTCTTGGAAATGGTATCTATTTTCTCTTCTGGTTGATTTAATTGTGAGAAATAGCTTTCCTGAAATTCAGGTCAATAAGATTTCCATTTATTATATAATAAATTGGGATGATCAATTTTACCTTTTATAACATCAACATAATCTCCACCAATAGCTATATATAAATTTTTATGGTACTTATAAGTAAAGTCATTACCTCTTAAGAGATTAAATGAATAGCCTTGTATTGACTTAATTATCTGGAATTTTAATTCCCATTTTTTATTCCATAGAAAAGCTATAAATTATTTTCTGAAATTATATAACTATATACATACATATAATATAATATATTCATATATGTGTATACATACAAGTTTGTGCTAGGCAGAATAATACTCTCCAAAGAAGTCCACATCCTAATCTTAGAATCTGTGAGTATGTTATTAATACATTACGTGGCAAAAGAAGACTTTCCAGAGGTGACTAAGCTTGTGGACTTTGAGATGGGGAGATCATCCTGGATTATCTGGGTGGGCAGAGTATAATCACATGAGGACCAGGCAAGGTGGCTCAGGCCTCTAATCCTTAGCACTCTGGGAGGCCGAGGTGGGAGGATCACTTGAAGTCAGGACTTTGAGCCCAGCCTGAGCAAGAGCGAGACAATGCCTGTACAAACAAATAGAAAAATTAGCCAGGCATAGTGGTGCATGCCTTTAGTCCCAGCTACTCAGGAGGCTGAGGCAGGAGGACCTCTTGAACCCAGGAGTTTTAGGTTGCAGTGAGTTATGATGATGCCACTGCACTCTAGCCAGGGGGACAGAGGAAGACTCTGTCTCAAAAAAAAAAAAAAAAAAATGTAATCACATGAGACCTTCAAAATGGAAGAGAAAGGAAGAAACATCAGAAAGATGCAAAAGAAGAGATAGGAGACATTCAAAGTGTGAGAGATATTTGACCTGCTATTCCTGCCTTTGAATATCAAGAAAGTGGGCTAAGGAATGTGGATGGCCTCTGACAGTTAGCAAGGAAATAGGGCTCTACAATCACAAGAAACTGAATTCTTTCCACAACCTAAATCTTGTTGCAAAATATTGAATTGTCTCCTACAGTCTCCACAAAGGAATAAAGCCTGCCTAAACCTTGACTTCAGTCCAGTGATACTTGTTCCATACCTTTGTCCTACAGAACTGTAAGACAAATTCACATTGTGGTAATAGAAAACAAATACAATGTTGAGTTGAAGATCTGTACTTCAACAGTAATTTATTGCATAGCTTATCAGGTTGAATAAAATGTCAGTCAATTCATTTTCTAAAAAGGGTTCTGTAAAACTTTTATTCAGAAGTAACTTTTGAATTATGTTATAGCAGTGATGCATGCTGTTAACATTACTAATAAATCTATGTATGGGTTATATGCAAAAATTTAGTATCTGGTTGATTTTCTTTTCTCTTTAATACACTTTTATTTTTAGAGCAGTTTTAATTTCACAGGAAAATTGAGCAGAAAATACAAACATTTCCCATATATCCTGGGCTCCCACACATGCATCAATTTTCTATTATCAACATCCCCCACCAGAGTGGTACATTTGTTACAATTGGTAAATGCACATTGACACATCCTAATCACACAAAGTCCATAGTTTACATCAAGGGTAAATTAGTGTTGTACATTCTATGGGTTTGGGCAAGTGTATAAAGGCATGTATCCACCATTATAATACCATACAAAGTAGTTCAACTGCCCTGAAAATATGTTCTGCCCTCCCTATTCACCCCTCTTTCCTCCCTAACTTTTAGCAACCATCTTTGAAGCAGAGACCAAGCCCTTATGAGACACTGAATGTTGTAACACCTTGATCTTGGACTCCCTAGCCTCCAGAAATGTGATAAATAAAATTCTATTATCTATAAATTGTCCAGTCTAAGGTTATTTTATTAAACAGCTAGAATGGACCAAGACAGCTAGCAAGTGGATATCTCTTTCAGTATTTCTGTAGTTTACAAGTTATACAATTTTATTGAGGAAAAGCTGAAATATCTACATAAGAAAAGGGGAAAAGTATGACATAATTTCACTAAACATATATATTCATTGTTAGTATGCAGTTTCTAGACATTTAAACATCTGTATATATAAACATTTAATTATATACGTAATTAAAGAGGCATTTTTTACAATAATAGAATCATGCTCCCAATATTGTGAGTAAACTCTTTCCCCCCCTCCACTAGACAAAAAACTAATGCTTTTTATGTGAATTGGGTTAAATTTTTAAAATAGTTTATTCTAAGATGTATTTAAATTATCATTTTTCTTAAGTATTTTTATTTCTTGATATTCCCCATGTTTTATATTGAAAAGATGATCTTCAAGGAGTGTAATATTAATCCTTTCTTTTCAGCATTAGTGAAGAGAGAAAATAAGTAACTAGGTAGAATAATTACATAGGACTCAGTGACACACACACACTTTCCCATCAAAATCTAAAGAAGATTCAGATGGATATTAATTTGATTTTGTTGTTAATTTCTTGAATCAATTTGATATATAGTTCATTTATTCTTGAGAGGTGACTATAAGAACTCATTTAAATTCACATTTCTGAACTTAACATTTCACTCATGTTTTCTCACATTGAAGAAGCTTTATTTGTAATTCTCTAATTTGAAAAAGCTGTTTTCTAGTACTAAGCCTTCTTTAATTAATATGTAAATCACTTAGTATTTTTCAGAACTACCTCTGAAATTATACTCATATCTCACAGAAATATCCCGTTCCATATAAAGCAATTTTTAGAAAAGTAAATCTACTCCATGTGTCTGATCGCTTGCTCAAGATTTTTAAAAAATGTACCTGATTTAAACTTCATGTTCTTTTAAATTAATGTCTCCAAAGCTTCAACATGGATGTGAAGACTAAAAGGATCAGTAGGGAACAGCCAGGGACAATGATTTGTCAGACAAACTTTGATGGAATATATGTATGTAAGTATATGTAATTTTGTGTGTGTGTGTGTGTGTGTGTGTTTGTTTTATTTTGAATCTCAATAACAACTTCATTACTAAGCAGAGTGTTGGTCTAGTAATTTATTATGAATCAATTTGAAAAAAAAAAAAAAAGTTTAGTCCTTGACCAGGGAGAACAAAAATGAACATTTTCTTTTACTGATAAAATAAATGGAAAAATAAAACATAACATAAAAGATAATTTTATTTTTTACTAATTACTAAATCATGTATTTCAGAAACAAAATAATAAAGCACACATAGGTATTAATAGAATCTTTTGCCAACATTTATAAAAGGGCTTTTTAAAATTATGAAGCATATTTTCAAATATTTAAAAATTTGCTGAGAAGGTGTTGAATTCATGTGAAGCTACAGAACATTAAATGTGAGCAAACTGTAGCAATGAGAGTGGTGATAAGGAGTTGTTTTATTGCTATAAATATGATGTAATTTTACTATCAGTTGATACTAAAGTTAAATAGTTAAGGAAACTCTGTGGGGTGGGGAGGTAGTTAGAATAAAATCTCCAATTAAGTTATACATTTTATGTTTAAGTGAAGTAGAACTGAATGATGACCCCATAAAGAATGTTTTGTCATGCCATGAGGATAGAGTGGAAATAGAAATATTTAGCCATCTTAAAATAACATAACTGGAAACTAGAAACCAGAAGGAAAGAAGTGAAGTTATGCTAAGAGGCATATAGAAAATCAGCTCTCTTATAATGCACCTAGACACTGTGTTTCCACTTGGATTAAGGAAAGTTTCCGTATATTCCAAGAACAAATGCTTCTTTCCTTCAGGTGATTTTTGGCAGGTTTCAACAAGCATCCTTTCTGTCAAATGAGCTGTAACTATAGTATTACTCAAAGGCAGTTTCTATCCACATCACAATCTCCTCACAGGACATTTATTACCATGGCTTTTATTTAGACTTGCCTGATAAGTTAGGAACATATGAAGGCTATCAGATTTTAAAGCCTAGACTTTTAAAGAATTAGTGAAGTTATAATCTATTGACATCATCTTGAGTTTCATTTGACCACAGTTGTTCGATGAGATGAATCAAAGTTTCCTTCTCGTACTGACTTTGTATGTGGACAATTGAAACTCATAATTCAAATAATTAAAATAAGTGAGCCATAACTCCCATTCATCCAGCTCTTCTCAAACTATAGCTGCAGGGTATACATGGGAAAACTAACAAAATGGGTGTTAATGCATCATTTCAAAGAGTAAATTTGGGGATAACGCAAAGACCTCTCTGGTTAAACATTTAGCAATGCAGCTTGCAATAAAAGTTCTAGGCAAATAGGCTGAATGTCTGGGAAAAATTATTATTGTTGTTGTAATGTCCATGCTGCCTGAAAGATATATAAAAAGTCAATTTTAGGGAATTCCCCTGAAACAAATGTTTATTGTATTATTGGTGTAAATCTTTATAATTGTAGTTGCAGGGGATGCTTACTATCATTTGGTCACATCAACTGGTCATTACAGTGTTATAAAAACTTGAAATGGCTGAAACAATTGCAGTGTCTTGAAAGGAAATCGATATATGCAGAACTGCATTTTACTCAGTAGAAAAAGTCTTTAAAATGCTTAATTTTGCACAAAGCACAAATCTAGCAGGGAATAAAAAAGGAACTTGAATTATTTAAGCTAATTTTTCTAACAGAATAAAAAAGCATGCGTGCGTGTACACACACATACACACATACGCACACACACACAAATAACTCCAGTGCAGGACCTCCATCTGTCTGAATGGTAAACAGTCACCACCACCTGGCTTCTGTATAAGATCATTGCTCCCACAGTAAATGTCACAATTTCCATTTCAAAACCCCCTTTCAGCTGTCTCATTCTGTAGCCTCAAAATAATAAATCACCTGCTATTATGGTCAAAATAAATCCCCTAGCTATGTGAGAATGATTGGAGAAAATGTGCCAAGAAACAATCATGGTGGATTGGTTGCTCTCTGCTGCATTGTTTCTATGTGACACAAAAGATATCCAAGGTGTTCTAAAATAGAGAATTAGCAACATTTACATTATTTTCACATTTAAGACATGCTGATACCAATTATGCTGCTGCCACAGCAACTCAGCTTCTACAGATGCTACTGCACCTTGTTTTAACTACAAGATTGCCACATTTGGGGATTTAATTCAAGTTTTGGACATTACTAATGTGTTCTGAAAAAAAAAAATCACTTACTCACTTAAGAATCATTTTTTCTTTGATTTCCAGATATAAAGTGGATGTAATAATACTTATCTTTTCCACTTCATAGAATAGTTTTGGAGATCCAATAAAATTACCCAAGTGGTGAGATTTGGACATAATTTAGGCATATCAGCTGGTAGAACTTGGTATGTTGTATGGGTAGGTTTATGAAATTATTTTAAAATGTCCAAAGTCATATCCTCATAAATTTAAATAAAATCAGTTACTTGGCCTTCATTTATAACATCTTCTCATTCTGCATTCTACACTATGTTCATCATAAGGAAGTAAAGTTTCCTGATTTATTCAAAGCCCAAGGACACAATTTATTTAAAATACCTCCAACATTTCCCAACATACGGCAGCCCATCATACAGAAAATAGAAAAAAAATAAAATTATTCCTTATGTATCATTAAGTGTGCTTCTTATTTCTCATTTCATCCATATTTTTCCTGTACTTAGCTCTTAGTCTCACATCCAAGCACATTCTTCCTGAATTCCATAAAATCAGTGACCAAGTATTTAAATAATATATACATAGCTACAGACATTTTCTCTAAAAAAAGTAAATGACTTCATTTTTTAGAACAATTTAGGTTTACAAAAATATTGACAAGGTAGCAAAGAGTACACATATACCTCCTGTCCAAAGTTTCCTCAATTATTACATCCTACATTAGTATGGTATATTTGTTAAAATTAATGAATCAACATTAATACTCTATTATTAACTCAAGTCCATAGTTTATTCAGATTTATCTAGTTTTACATAATGTTACTTTTTTTTTTTTTTCCCAGGGTCCTTTCCAGGATGCCACATTACATTTACTTGTTATATCTCTTTAGTCTCCACTCAGTCATGGCAGTCTCTCAGTCTTTCCTTGTTTTTGATGACCTTGAGAGTTTTGAGCAAAATCGTTAGGTATAGTATAGGATGCCTCTCCATTAATTTTTTTTTGATGTTCTCTTATAATTAGACTGAAGTTATGGGTTTAGGAGAGGAAGATCATAGAGTTAAAGTGCTATTTTTATCACACCATACCAAGGCTACACACTACCAACATGATTTAAGATTGTTGATGTTCACCTTGATCACCTGACTGAAGCAGTGATTGTCATGTTTCTCCACTATAATAACAGTACTCCTATTTTTTCCTTTCCTTTCCATCCTGTACTCTTTGAGAGGAAGTCACCATGCACAGCCCACTCCTAAGAAGGGGGAAATTATACTCCCCCTCCTTCATGGCAGATTATCTCCATAGGTTATTTGGGATTGTACTGCATGATAGATTTATTTCTTTTTTATCTATTCTCCCTTATTTATTTATTTAATGATTTATTTATATCAGAATAAAATGACATTTATACTTTGGGTAATGACCCAATATCACATTATTAATTTTGTGCTCAAATTGTTCTAGCTCTGGCCACCTAGAGTTTTCAATATCACCTATTTTGTTAGTTTTTTCATGTACATGTCCCCAATCCCCACCATTGTTTATGTAAGATTTTTGTGGGTTTTTTTTTTGTTGTTGTTGTTGTTGTTTTTGTGCTTTCATCCTCATGTTACCCATTCCTCCAAGGAACACTGTTCCTTTTCTTGGATAATGGTATCAAAAACCATGATCTGGACAAAAGATATGCTCTGTGCTGCTTGGTTGTCATTTATATTTTAGGCACTCCTAGCTGAAAAAAAATGATATATATATGTATATAAATAACACAGTTATGTGCATGTATTTGTAAAAGTTTCTATATGTAATTGTGTGCATCTATATTCAACTAAACATGCATTCTTATTAATGTCTCCAACTTTAATTCATTACACATGGATCATTCTAGCCTCTTCCTATTGCTTTTCTGTAAAATCCCACTCCAAGTGTGAAAAACCTGGCTCCCACCATCTGCTATTCACTAACTTAAATACTCAATTTCTGTATACACATGTAGCAACTTCAGAATTGTCAGCCATACCTGGGTTGGGGGGAGGGGCTATAGAATGCATATTTGCAGGAAATTTGCTTTTTGTCTTACAGATTCCACCCATTTTCAAAGTCATTTAAGCCAGTACCTTCCCCCTACCTTCTTATTTCATTTCATATGCTTATAACATAGCTGGATTCTCCTGCCACAGTCTGCATCCATTCTTGGGATCTTGCCATAGCCTAACTGGTATTTTTAAATTGGCACACATTAACGTTTACTGTTTGTGCTCTAAAATTCTATGGATTTTGAAAAATGCATAATTCCTGCATCTACCTTTGCAGTATTTTACAGAATAATTTCAGTACCCCCCAAAAAAGGTCTTCTTTCACCCATTCAACCCTTAACACATAACACCCCTCCAACCGCTGGCAAACAGTGATACTTTTACTCCCTCTTTAATTTTGCCGTTTCCAGAATGGCATACAATTGAAATCACACATCCTGTAGCCTTTCAGACTGGCATCATTTATTACCAGTATGTATTTAAGGTTCCATCCTGTTTTTTCATAATATAATAGCTCATTTGTTTTTGTTGCTGAAATAGTTCTTGGTATATATGTGCCCTGGTTTTGTTATTCACCTTTGCAAGGACATCTGGATTGGTTTCAGTTTGGGACAATTATAAACAAAGTTATTACAAACATTTACATGAAAAGATGTGTGTGATTATAAGTTTTCAAATCAATTGGGTAAATACCTCAGAGTACTACTGATGGATCATATGTAAAGACCAATGTTCAGTTGTATAAAAAACTTCCACACTATCGTAAAAACTTGCTGTATAATTTTGCCTTCCAACCAGCAATGAATGAGACTTCCTGTTGTTCTATATATTCACCAGCATTTCATATTGTGAATATTTTTGCTTGTTTGTTTTTGTATTTTACTTGTCATAATTGGTGTGTAGTGGCATTTCATTGTTGTTCTAATTTGCAATTTCTTATTGAGAAATAGTGTTGAACATCTTGTCATATGTTTATTTGACATCTGTCTTTCTTATTTAGTGAGGTTGTCTTTTCATATTTTTTTGCCCATTTTCATTTGAGTATTTTTTTGTTTTCTTATTCCTGTACATTGAGTTCTTTAAAAGTTTTGCATATAAGCCCTTTATCAGATATATGTCCTTCCTGCAAATAGTTTTTATCAAACTGTGGCTTCTCTTTTATTTCTCTTAACAGCATTTTTCACAAAGCAGAAATTTTTAATTTTAATAATATACAATTCATAATGATTTTTAAAAATTCTGTTTTTGAGTTTTGTATCTAAAAGCTCATTAACAAACAGGATGTCCCATAAGTTTCCTTCCATATTATCTTTTATCAGATACATTGTTATGCATTTTATTTGCTCCCAGCCAATGGCTGAGCAGAGCATAAAAATATTACTAAATTTGGGTCATTTCTACTCAATGGGGGATTTTCTTAATAGGCTCTATTTTTTCGGGGTTTCTCATTTTCAGAGTTGCATGACAGTCAGAATCTCTTTCTAATTAAACTTCTTTTTTATTCCCCTACTTTCACATGTTCTCCTTTTTAAGATTTGTTCTTCTGTCTTAAGTCTCTCCCTGACTATGTGCTTCCTCATTTCTTTATCTCTCATTCATGTTTCACCCACTTGCGATTTTAATCCATATTGGTCCCTGCTAAGAACACAAACCATTTCAACATTAGCATGGGAAAAACAGCGAGGCTTCTTTTGTCTGGTTTATATTTGTTACTTGGGTGAAAGTTTATCATAGAAGAACTTATGTGTTAGGGGGCTTCTTTTGTCTGGTTTATATTTGTTACTTGGGTGAAAGTTTATCATAGAAGAACTTATGTGTTACTACATTAGTTCTACTTTCTTAGACTTTCCTGAAGATGTTAAGGGACCAAAGGCTAAGACCAAAGGCTTTTTTTAAAACAAATTAAGAAGGAAACAAAAATTACACAACTTTATTCATACAATTTTTCTGCTGTTTAAATCACATTTAAATGACAAGAATTATACCACAATTGTCATTTTTTTCTTTCTTAGCGAAATCATTGAGAAAAATGTTATGCCTTTAGATTTCCTTATGTCCTGGTACATCTTAGAAAATAAATATTATATAGATGAATAAATTATATACATTACGCTGGTGTAATGCTATATAAAATAAGAATAATAAACTAGATGGACAGGTAGCTTTTTGCCAAATTTGAGGCCATTTTCATCTTCATTGATTTTAAGAAGCAGTATGTAAGACTGACATATAAAAATGCTGATTCAATTAAAAACAAAGCATACACCACATTAATAGAATAAAGGACAGCAATACATGATAACTTCAATAGACATAGAAAAAAATTTTTAAAAACTCAACACCCTATGGGTAAGTGTCTAATATCCAGAATATAAAAAACACATTAGTCAATAATTAAAAGATAAAAAAATAAAATGAAAAATGTGTAAAGAATTTGAATAAATATTACTACAAAGAGGATATACAGATGGCCAATAATCACATAAAAAGATGATCATCATTAAATTTTAGGGAAATGCAAATCAAAATCATGAGATACTGCTTTTATACTCTCTAATGTAGCTAAAATAAATGTTAAGAAAAGATACACAATAACAAGTGCTGAGAATGTGGAGAAAGTAGAACTTCATACATCACTTGTAGAATTGTAAAATTGTGCACTCACTTTGAAAACAGTTGGGGGTTCCCCAAAAAGTTAACCTTCGAGTTGCCATATGTATGACTCAGCAATTCTTTCCCTTGGAATATACCTAGGAGAAATAAAAATTTTTCCACACAAAAGTTGTACATGATATTAGCAATGTTAATCTGAGTAGTCAAAATATGGAAACAATACAAATGCCCATCAACTGAAGAATGGATAAACAAAATGTGGTATATCTATAAAATGGGATATTATTCATCCATGAAACTGAATGAAATAATGAAACCTGATGATACCTGCTAAAACATAGATGAACCTTGAAAACATTAAGCCAAATATAACAAGCTGGTAACAAAAGGCCACATGGTGTGTGACTACATTCATTTGAAATATCCATATTAGGCAAATGAATAGAGACTGAAGTAGTTTAGTGGGTTAGAAACTGGAGGGAAAGGAGAAAGGGGAGGAGGAGAAACTGTTGAATGGGTTTCTTTTTGGAGTGGTGAAAATAATCTAAAATTAGATAGTGGTGATGGTCACACAACTTTGAGTATACTAAAACACCAGTGAATTGTACACTTTAGAATGGTGAACTTTATGGTATGTGAGAGGATTTAAATAGAGATTTCTTCAAAGAAGCATATAAAAGTGGCCAGGAAGCACATGAAGAGATGCTGAATACTGGCCAGGCATAGTGACTCATACCTGTAATCTCAACACTTTGGGAGGCCAAGGTGGGAAGATTGCTTGAGGCCAGGAGTTCGAGATCAATCTGGGCAATATAGTGAGATCTTATATCTACCAAAAAAAAAAAAATTAGCTGGGCACAATGACTTGTGCCTATAGTCCCAGCTATTTAGGAGGCTGAAGTGAGAGGATTGCTTGAGCCCAGGGGTTCTAGGTTACAGTGAGCTATGATCAGGCCATTGCACTTCTGCCTGGGTGATGGACTGAGACCCTGTCTCTTAAAAAAAAAAAAAAAAAAAAAAAAAAAGATACTCAGCACCATTAATTTTTAGTATGCCCCAGGAAGGAAATTGGATAAGGACCGTCCCCCCTTGTTCTCCTCCAAATTCAAGCCTATTTTTTAATCTCCTCTTATGAAACCTTAGAAAAATGAAAACAACAAAATTCATACTAATTTGTAGGACTATCTTATAGCTTATTGGAAATTGAAATCTGCTAATAGTATGCCATGCTTTGTTGTTTGTGTTTGCAAAATTTTAACAGCCATACCTGAGACAGAAATGTGTGGGAGAGGAGGGTGTTATAATCTAAAGTGCTCTTTCACTAAATTTAAAATACTGTTTACTTTAGATATAATTGAATGTCTATATTTAAACCAATCTGTTTTGAAATATTTTTTCTAAGAAGGAGATTCCAAAATTCTTACAGAATAAGATGATTCCAAGCTATAAAATAATTCAAATTTTTTAAGGAAAAGTTAGTTGGCACAAATAGATGCAGATGGCATTTTTTAAAGAATCAGGTAATTAGCCTTTTCAATTAGTTTACACAATTGAAATCATCTTGTATTTGCAATTTTGAAAAGAATTGTAAGGGAATAACTCATGATTGACACTATGTATATTTCTAGGTTATCAAAATACTCAGATGGAGAGTGAAAATTTTAGTCTATTTTCTAGTGATTTTATCTGCTGTGACAGTCCAAGACCTCTAGACTGCTCATTGGAAGAAAGCCTAATATTCCTGATGTGCATTACTTATACTCCCTGAAGAATTCCCCGAAACATGCTATGATTCTAACAGAGCCTTGGTTAGAAGTTGCAGGGGGGGTGGGGAAAAATTGAAAGCATCCCCACTTAGAACTGGAAGCAGATAACATTGCCCACTGTCACCACTTTTGTTCAACATAGTGCTAGAAGTCCTAACCAAAGCAGTCAGGCAAGAGAAGGAAATCAAGGGTATCCAAATGGGGAAGGAAGAAGTCAAACTATTGCTCTTTGCTGATGAAAGTTCATATATCTGGAAAACTCTAAAGATTCTTCCAAAAGACTCCTGCAATTGATAAATAAATTAAGCAAAGTCTCAAGTTACAAAATTAATGTACACAAATTAGCAGCATTCCTATACACCAACAACAGTCAAGCTGAAAATCATATCAAAGACTCAATACATTTTTTTGATTTTTTTTTAATTCAGCATATTAAGGGGGTAAAATATTTAGGTTACATATATTGCCTTTGCCCCATCCAAGTCAGAGCTTCAAGGGCGTCCATCGCCCAGATGTTGTGCACCAGACCCATTAGGTGTAAATATACCCATCCCTCCTCCCCACTCCACCTTCCTCAAAGAGCTATAAGTAGAACTACCATTTGACCCAGCAATCCCATTACTGGGCATCTACCCAAAGACTCAATGCTTTTTGCAATAGCAACAAAGAAAATGAAATAGCTAAAAATGTATTTAACCAAGGAGGGGAAAGACCTCTACAGGGAGAACTAGGAAACACTGAGGAAGGACATCACAGAGGATGTAAACAAACAGAGAAACATGCCATGCTCATGGATTGGCAGAATTGACATTGTTAAAATGTCTATGCAATCAAAAGTGATTTACAGATTCAATGCAATCCCCATTAAAATACCAATGTAATTTTTTGCAGATTTAGAAAAAATAATTCTATGCTTTATATGGAATCAGAAAAAAAAAAAAAAAAAAAACGAATAGCCAAAGCAACAATAAGGAAAAAGAACAAATCAGGAGGCATCACTTTATCAGACTTCAAGCTACATTACAAGGCTATAGTAACCAAAGCAGCATGATATTGTCACAAGAACAGAGACATAGAACAATGGATCACAAGAGAGAACAGAGAACCCAGATATAAAATCATCCTCATATTGCCATCTGATCTTTGACAAAGCAGACAAAAACATACACTGAGGAAAAGAATCCCTATTAAATAAATATTGCTGGGAAAACTGGATAGTCACATGTAGAAGACTGAAAGAGGATCTGTACCTCTTATCACTCACAAAAATTAACTCACGATGGATAACAGACTTAAACCTAAGGCATGAAACTATAAGAATTCTAGAAGAAGAGGTTGGAAAAAAAAGTCTTATAGATATTGGCCTAGGCAAATCATTTATGATGAAGACACTAAAGGCAGCTACAAAATTAAATAAATGGGACCTGATTAAACTAAAAAGCTTCTGCACAGTTAAGGGAAACAATCAACAGAGCAAGGAGACAACCTACTCTATTTCTGGGAGAAAATATTTGCATGCTATACATCTGATAAAGGGCTAATAACTAGAATCTACAACAAACTCAAGCAAATCAGCAAGAAAAAAATCAAACAAACACATTAAAAAGTGGGCAAAACGGGCGCGGTGGCTCACACCTGTAATCCTAGTACTTGGGAGGCCGAGGCGGGCGGATTGTTTGAGCTCAGGAGTTCGAAACCAGCCTGAGCAAGAGCAAGACCCCGTCTCTACTAAAAATAGAAAGAAATTACCTGGCCAACTAAAAAAAAAAATATATATATATAGAAAAAATTAGCCGGGCATGATGGCGCATGCCTGTAGTCCCAGCTACTCGGGAGGCTGAGGCAGTAGGATCACTTAAGCCCAGGTGTTTGAGGTTGCTGTGAGCTAGGCTGAGGCCACGGCTCTCACTCTAGCCCCGGCAACAGAGTGAGACTCTGTCTCAAAAAAAAAAAAAAAAATGGGCAAAAGACATGAACATAAGCTTTTGAAAAGAATGTGGACTAATGGCCAATAAACATATAAAAAATGCTCGATGTCCCCAATTATCAGGGAAATGCAAATCAAAACCACAATGAGATATCACCTAACTCTAGTGAGAGTGGCTTTTATCAAAAAGTCCCAAAACATCAGACACGGGTGTGGATGTGGAGAGAACGGAACACTCAGACATTGCAGGTGGGACTGCAAACTAGTACAACCTCTATGGGAAATAATACAGAGATATCTCAAAGCAGACCTAGTATTTGATCAAAAAAAATATTTTTTTTAGAAAGACACTTTCACTCAAATGTTTATAGCAGCACAATTCACAGTCTCAAAGATGTGGAAACAACCCAAGTAGCCATCAATACATGAATGGATTAATAAAATGTGGTATATGTATACTGTGGATTATTACTCAGCCATAAAAAAAATGGTAAACTAATAATATCTTTTGTAGCAACCTGGATGGAACTGGAGACCATCCTCCTAAGGGAAGTACCGTAAGAATGGAAAAACAAATACCACATGCACTCACTATTAAATTAGAACTAAATGTCAACACTCATGCATACATATGGTAGTAAAATTCAACAGAAATCAAGCAGCTGGGAGCGGGGAGGAGGAAATGAGCAAATTCACACCTAAAGGGTACAATGCACACTATCTAGGTGATGGACACAATTATAACGTTGACTCAAACTGTGCAAAAGTAATTCATGTAAACAAAATGTTTGTACCCCCGTATGAGTCTGAAAAAAAAAAAAAAAGTTGCTGGTGGGGAGGATGCGTCAAACACTGCTGTCAATTGAATGCTGCACTCCACCCTTCCCACCCTGCTTGCTGACTGGTCTATGCAGACTTTGTCCTGGATTTCAGCAGCACCTGGGCTGCTTCATCACCATTTTTCCGGTGACCTTGCACCTTCTCAGAGTAACTAACTGTACAAGAATTTCAGTGAGGAGGTCCAGGTATTGACTGAGCCAAACTCTGGCCTTAAGTCCTTTCCTTTCAAGTGTACGTCATTTTCTTCTGTGCCTCACAGCCATTTACTCTTGGAAGAAGTTGGAGGTGCTCTTAGGTTCCTTTCTGCCTGACCCCTTGGGGGTCTTTTATCTCTGATATATATAGCACTAGGGGCAGACTCAGGGAGAAATATAAATAAGGGCATTCCTCATTGGCTTCTCTCCTTAGAGACTACTACTCTAAGGAATTATTTATTTCTGATCTTTTGTGAAGAGAGTGCAATGGGCCTGGCTCCTTCACACCCCAGAGCTTCTGTAAACAAAGGCTTCTGTGTGGGTTACTTTCACTCTCTACCAGGCAGGTGGCCAAGTGGGCTCTCCCTGACCCCTCTGCCCTGTGCCCTTGCCACTCCTGCTGCCCCTACCAGTGGCCAGCACATAGCTCTGCTGCCCCCAAAGCTATATATCCTTTGTATGCAGGAACCAGCATGTGGCCCAACAAATGTGCTGGCCACTCTCTGGCTGCCTGAGGAGGGAAGCTGGTCCAGTGGTGCCCAGCAGCATCTGCGAGTCACAGAAGCACTTTTCCAGGCTTCTCACGCCTCCCTCAGCATTGCTCTACCAGCTGGTGATAGAGGGCACATTTCTGTTGTTGATTTTAGTTTTCTTATACTATGCAGACATCCAGATACCTCTTTTCTGGAATCTGCCTTGGTGCTTCCATGTCACCATAAGTGCTGGTTGGGTGGGCATATTAAAATCCTCATATATTGTCATCTGAGCACTTCCACAGGATAAAGATTCTTCTCATACTTTCCAAAATACCTCACCAAACTGTCTGAACTCCATTTATTCAAAGAAGGTAGTATTGATATTCACTGATGTTGATGAAGAATAAAAAGTAACAGTTTAGAATGAAATATTTTGTAATAAATAGAAATTCTCGATACATTTAGTAAATAGGAAGACAAAGATACTGTCACTTAATATCATGGAATACATTCTCACAATTAGGGCAGCGCCAAGTTTTATGGGACAAAAAGATTATTTATTTTAAGGAGGTCAGTTTTTAATGAGTATATCTAAGATTCTTAACTGGGTAGTCCACTGGGATCTAGAACTGGTGGGTTGTACTTAGATTTCCTTTTCATTCTTCAACCATGGTGGAGGATTTCAGTTTTCAGATCAGAAAAGTCAGGTATCATATGAAATAAATAAGTTATCCCTTTTTAAACTCCAGGAAATGTATTTAAGTAAAACAATATACTTTTCTAAAAAAGGACCGATTAAGCACTCAGAGAAGTTAAATCATGAACTCCTAGCACTCTTGCTCTGACACGGGGTTTTACTCTTCCTGTGAGCAGATTGACCGTAATAGAAAGCTTTGCCAATTTGGTAGCATGACATCCTTTGGAAAAGCAAAATCTATAATGACAAATGAAGTAATAATAAGCAAAAATAATCAAATGTGAGTAATTATAATAGATTCATAAAAGTAAAAATTGAAAGGAATTAAAAAGATTGATTAAACTTGACTTCTAAAACAAAGTCTATCATTCTAGTGACATTCTAGAATATTTTAAAATGCAATTATTCATTTGTATTTGATGTTAATATTACAAACGTTTTGTTGGCCATGTATAACTCATAGGATTTTATAGAAAAAGTAGAAATTACTAGATTTTTATAAAAATAGAAATAAGCATCTATGTTAGCTATATATAGAGTCATGTTTTCCAGTTTATTTATCTTTATATTGTATGTGTTACTAGACTTCATTATCAAAAGATGACATGCCCACTGTTCACAACAGCTGCACTCCATTAACCTAATGGATTGGAATTATAGGTTGCCTTAGGAATTGTCTATTGTCTGGCAAAATCAAATGTAAACCCTACAGTGAAAAGTCTTGACATTATTAAATGTAAGAAATGCAGTGTGTTCAGGAAGATGTTAATAAAAAAGGATTCAGGATATTTGACTAATCCACCAGAAAGTAAGATGATGTTTAGGACAAAATACAAGCTACCAGTGCTTAATTGTTATTGTTTAGTAGAGAAATTGCACACTGTCAGTCACCAACCAACAGGGTTAAATGCAAAATTTGTTGTTAATTGATTCATTATCCTCATTTGCTATCAAACACTATACATATGCCGTATTCATGTATATTTCATTGTTTCTGAAAATAGTACCTTGTGCAATTGCTTTCATTTATCTATTTGAAAACAACTATACCACCACCAACAGAATATTGAGTGCCTATACTGTACCCAGCACTGGAAAGGTGCATTGCCCATAGACATGACCAAACCCTACAAACAGCTTACAAAGACTTAATCTTATGGTCACATTCTCATAACTAACCCAGAAATACTCTTACCTCTTGCTCACATTCTGTTATTTCTCAGTTGTCTTCCTCTTACTTTCATCACGTTACATTGTCAACACTCTGGTTTTGGGAGTCCTCTGGTCAGGATCAGGTTCACAGGCAGCAGCTCCAGAAGTGCAGACAGGGGAAGGTTAACCTTTCATTCCAGGGGCCACCCAATATTGATGTAGGGACCATCGGTTCAGTGAGGTGCGCCGCCTGTTGACAGGTGGAGTCATGCACCTGTGGAGGAGGGATTGTGTGCAGTGGGACTTCTAAGAGGAAAGAACAGTCATCATTGCCACTGCTGCAGAGGAGAGGGTTGAAGCACCTCAATCACCTCTTTAAACCTGCAGAGGCGATGTACCTCTGGAAGCTTATTTGTAGCTAACAGTGGTATTAACTATTAGACTTATGTCTTACCCTTTTAACATTCAACTTTTCTTTATGCATTTTAGTTAATTTGCATGAATACCTTCCTTCACTATAAGTAAATCTAAATAACTTATAGGTGAATGTTTCTTTCTCCCTTCAAAATTCATATGTTGAAGCCTTAACCCTCCATGTGGTGA
Organism: Varecia variegata; assembly: GCA_028533085.1. Taxonomy (NCBI): domain Eukaryota; kingdom Metazoa; phylum Chordata; class Mammalia; order Primates; family Lemuridae; genus Varecia; species Varecia variegata. Next base: position 15,743,564 of record CM052436.1, read on the forward strand.
TATTCGGAGGTAGGACTTTTGGAAGTAATTAGGTTTTAACAACGTCATGAGGGGCGAGCCTGTATGATGGAGTTAGTGTTCTTATAAGAAGAGGAAGAGATTAGAGCTCTCAGCTTTCTCTATCATTTGAGAATACAGCTGGAAGATGGCTATCTAGAACCCAGAAGACAGCCTTCATCAGAACCAGACCATGCAGGCAGCTTGATCTCAGACTTCCATCCTCCAGAACTGTGAGAAATAAATGTGTGTTGTTTAAGCGACCCAGTCTTGGTATTTTATTATATCAGCCTGAGCTGACTAAGACAATAATTTATATTTAGAAATTAAAACAACTATTAAAAGCTGCTTAGCTACTTAAAGGTTAATTTTAGGCTTAATATTAACAATATCAAATTTCAGACAGTGAAAATGATCACATTTAAAATATAAATCCTGAAAACAGGCTGGAAAATAAGAAAGGATTTCTAATAAATTAAACATAAAGGTCACCAGAAAATTATGGCCAACATTGAACCAAGAGTTAACATTTAAAATGGTAATAATGAAAGGGTAAAAATAAAATAGCCTTTGCAGATGAACATTTTGCAATCTAAGTCCCTTGGAAAAGGAACAAAATTTGAATCATACTATTCTAGGAGAAAGATGGTCATTTAGAAATTTGAAATACCTCACCAGGTTATAAGGACACTCTTCTTCCTATCTCATTATCTCCTCACTCTCTCTCTCTCTCATACACACACACACACACACACACACACACACACACACTCCATTTATTTGTTTTTACTTAGACTAATAACATTTAATGTTCCCTGACCACTGACCTTTAATTTAGTTTGGAAAACAAAATATATACCAATTCATTCAATGAACAGACATTTATCTGGTGCTATTATTATGGCAATCATATATGCAAATACTAGTTAAATAACAAGAACACTTGAAACACTAAAAAATGGAGAATTGTAGATAGAGTGACCTGAGATCAGTATTAATGACATTTAAGTAAAAAAATCAGAGAATGTCATCTAATGGACTTAACAGATTGAAAGGAGCAGAAACAAAAAAGCAGAGTCCAGGTACAAGCCATTGGAAAAAAGACTAGGATAAAGGTATTGAAAAAGGTGATAGTGTGTAGTCATAAATCTGAATTTTGACATGTAGGGAGCTATTAGAAGCACATTCTAGGTATGGAAAGGCATATCAGTTTGGCCTGCAGAAGACAGGGAGAAGCTCATGATGCTTTTGCTTCTTAAGTGGAACTTAGAGGGAAGAATCCGATTTTGATAAAGATAAAAAAGAAGAAAGCCATTTCGATTAGTGTATTAGGGTAAAAATTGGGCACAGGCATAGAATGGAAGAGGAATATTGATGAGATGAGGCAGGGAAAAGAGTAGTGGAAGCAGGACATAAGTGACATATTAACTCATGGAATTTACTCAGGAGAAAGACTTTACTATGTACTTATACCCAAGAAAAATGCGTATGTGTATCATTCCATACAATTTCAGATACTTCATAGAACCTATAGTTTCATGAATTCAATTTAAGAAAATCACATTTAGAAAAGTACTGAGGTGTTTTGAATGGAGAAAATTCTGGGTTGGAATACCTAGGAGGGACAGGTAGCTTGAAATAGGACTCTCCCCTTCTTTCTTCACTTCTTGTCCTACAAAGGAGCTGAGAAGTAGAGATACCGATCCCATTTTGAATGCAATGCCCTGAGAAAGTAAAATAAGAGTGAAGAATATTGGAACTTGTCTGAAGTCTATGGTTCTTTCCTGAACACTTTGTTTTCCAGATGGCGATGCCTCATTTAAATATTTAACAAACTCTGTTGACCAACTTCACAAGTTTGTGAGCTAATTTGGAGGTATGTTATCGAGCCAAACTGAGCCACTCCAGCTGATATTATGTGGAAGAAAGCCTGCCTGTCCCCACTTAGATATCCCTAAGGTACATATGCATAAACAAAATTAATAACTGTTGGTTTTGTAATACATTATGTTTTACAGTGTCATTTTATAAAAAAATAGACAGTTAGCAAAGAATTTAGTACCAGAAATGCCCTGCTGCAATGACAAAACACTAAACTTGTGGTATTGTCTTGGGAACAGACAGTAGGCAGTCAGTTACTGGAAAAACTTAAAGAAAGTGGGAAAAATGTTATTGAAGGCTGGAAAACAAGATGACTACTGATATGTAGTGTTAGAAAACTTAACAAAACTATTGTCTGCACTATGGCATGTAGAAATTTTACCTCACAAATTACTGGAGCTGACTATGAGATTTCTGTACAAACTAATTCCAATTTCTTTTAACAAATATCATAAGTCATGAAAAGAGAGATGAGCTAGGGAAGGAACAGGTATATTTTTAAGAAGAATTGAGATAAGAGGTAAATAAACAAGGACTAGTTGGGCTCTAATATAAAATTAATTCTCATCTCTAGTCCCTTGCGGCAAGAGATTATCAAATCAAGAAATGGCACAGCAAATATCAAAATCAGTGTCAATAGAACATGGTCTCAGGAAAAAAAAAAATCAAAGGCGAGACTTTTTTGTTAAGACTTCAGAAAGATATACAATGATGCCTTATATGCCATTTAAGATTGGTCTCTAAGATATTTTCCCACATCATCCTCATAAGTAACTCAAAGTAGAGAAGGTTTGACTTATGATTTTTGTCTATGGCTGTAATTATAATTGGCACATAGGTTACCTAGGGAGTCTTTAGGTATTATAAATTTGGACTAAAAGGACAGTGATGGTACAAAATGAAAAGAAAACTTTGGGTTACCAAACTTCTAATGGCAGGAAGAAAGCTGACAAAGCTACATGACTATAAGCACAGATGATTTCTAATACAAATGCAAGAATGACTCAGAGAGAGGGACCTAGCCTGCAGAGAAATATTACTAAAGAAAACACCTGGATTCAAATCAAGGAACTGTCAATATGTCTCTGCCTTTATTTAAAAATTGCTATGAACCTGTTAATTCTATGTACCTCCCATTCCTCTCCCCTCTCCCATTTAAATGGGAGTTTCTATTGTGGTTAACTCACGCTTGCCATGTTTTTGCATGCTGGGAGTGTGACATGACAGATAAATTTTCTCTGTAATTCGTGGAATTGCAGATTGTGAGGCACAGGATATGGAGGAGGGTGTCTGCATCTGAAGAACCATAATCAATTAGCTTCCTTCTCACCTGAACTTGGTTAGATGATGAGATCCTGGGCATCAAGCCAGTGTATAATGAGCAGAAGCTTTTCCACGCCTTGGCAAAGGGAGAATGCATTTTTCATTTGGGAATACTGTAAACAATTTGTTATCAGAGAGTAGATTGTGTTTTAAGCCCTACCTCCTATCGTCTGGTGGTTTCTTATGCAGCAATCGATGATCAGAAAAGTGTGTCAATTGAGATTCAGGGAGAGGATAATTTTGGAGGTTTGAGGATAGAACAAGAGATATAAGATTGTCACCTAAGAGAAATAGATTATAATATATAGTGTGATTCCCAGTCGGCACCACAGGCCTGATTGTGAATAATAATGTTGCATCATGATTTGTTTAATGCATTATGATTCATAATTTAACAATTGCTTCATTATTTTTCATTTAGGTTCTTTTTTACAATAATTTTTACTCCTAGAAGTACAATTCAGGACTAAGATTTCATCAGAAGAGTTCTCAGAGCATCAGCTCACCACACAGATCACAGTCAGGCTTATGATGCTCAGTGTCAGCTAAAGCCCAAACGCAGAGAACAGGAGTACAGGGCCGCTGAGTGGTACAAACACTGAGAGCACCAGAGAGAAGGCTTTAAGTGGAATCTATAGGGCAATCAAAATTATGGACAATAGAAACCACAGTAAGCCCAAGTTGTGTGTGTGTGTGTGTGTGTGTGCGTGCGCACAAGTGTGTAAAAGTCAGCAATGGACTAATAAAGTCTAAAAGCAAAACACAAAAACGAAGGAGTTGATTTACTTATGGAATTATTCATTCATTCATTTACTCACTAATTTATTCATTCACTCACAAAAATGCACAGAGTGTTTAAAATGAATAGGCACTGTTCTAGGTATTTGAGATGAACAAACTGAAAAAACTTGATGCTAACAAACTAGGAAGGGGTACAGATCATAAGTTAAAAATGCATACACATATGTAAAGATACCTAATAGAATTTTTAAAATTAAAGACATACTTACATATATGTAAATATGTCAAATTATATACAAAATATGCATGCTATAACAAAAAAATAAGAGCAAAATAGGAAAGAGAATGGTGTACCCTGGTATTCTTCATATGGAGGTCAGGAAGGCTTCACTGGGGAGAGGATATAGGATATTTGAGCAGATTCCTGAATGAAGAGAGGAAAAAAGCCTGGAAGGACATTCTAGGCAGAAGGAATGGTAAGTGCTTATGCCTAAGGGTAGTTTCCTTAAACAGAATGAGGGACAGGTACAAGAGTGAGGGTAAGGTAGGTTTGCAATGAGTGTGCAGACAGAAACCACTTAAAGTTTTAGATTTTATTTTCAGAGAGATAGAAAGTCATCAATAGGCTTGGATTAGGAGAGTGACGTGACTTAACATATTTTAATAGAATCATTCTGAATTCTCTGTAGAGACTAGCAGAGCAAGGGTAGAAGCAGGCAAGCAGGTAGGAGACTACTGCAACTGTCCAGAATAAACATGACTGGGCTTTGACTATAATAGAGGTTAATTCACAGTGGTAGGAAATGGGATAGATTTTGTTTTTTT
>CM052436.1:15748830-15761534 GCA_028533085.1 Varecia variegata
TATGATAATTGAAATAACTTGTCTAATCTGGTAAGTGACAAAGTCATGATTTGAGCCCATACCTCACAGCCTGAATTCCTTAGAATTGCACTTTTCTGCCCTGTAGTCAGGGAAAAAATGCTACACACAATGACTCAACTTAGCTCTGGTGTGTAAATGACTGATATAAGCACAGAATTTAATGGAGGAGGACACTGGGCACCTAAAAAGAGGTATTCAGCAGTGATTTGGAGCAAACAATGATTGCTGTACTAGTGACATTCTATACACATCTCATCAGATTGAGCTATAATTAGCTGCTGGAAAGGATCAGTGTACTCAAAGCAATTTGAGTGGCTGACACAGGGAAGGAACTCTGTGTAACTCTATCTTTGCACTTACCTCATCATGATGTCATTATCTGATTATCTGTTTAGATGTCTATTGACTGACCCAAACTGCAAGTTCTAAACATCAAGGATCTTATTTTATTTTATTTTTCTGAAGCTTAGACCTGAGCCCAGCACACAATAGGGGCTTTTTAACAGTTTGGAAAATCCTGGGTAAATATATGAATTAGATATATTCTTTTACTTCCAGTAAATTTTATACAAAAAGTTACTAAATCACTTAACAGTGCATTTTTAATTAAAAAGTACAAAAAATATTAGGTAATATATCTCAGAATCTTTTATTTCTTAGTAATATAAACACATATTAAGCAAATAATTCAATTCATCAAAGTCATTTTACTGTTATGCTTTCCTTTTATTAGCTGTGTTTTATCCATCTTTTATTTTATATCCTTCATATTTTATAGTTATAGCATCTTAAACACAATTATGCTGAAGTAGAAAACATTATTTACTAGCTATACAGAGTTCAGTCAGCTTTCTATTTTTTACTGACCACTTTAGATGATAAAAGCAATCAGATAAAATAGCATTAAGAATACAAAGAGAAATACAACAATATTGTAATTATTTGCATTACTTGAAAGTAGCATTTGGGTTTGTTAACACTTTTATATGCAGTGCATCCCACAGTGCTTATCACAGAATGCACACAATATATATTTGTGGAATTAATAAATATAGTACAATATTTAAACTTGTCTTTGGATATATTCATGTTTCATAGATAGATGATTATGTGGAAGAAATTAGTTAGATGATCATCAGCTTGGTTTACATATCCTATGCACACCAGGGGGCACATCTCCAAGTCTCTTCTCAGTTAGATTGGGGCTATATGATTGAATCAGAATGCATTAGGATGGGAACAAAAGTGACATGTCTCATACCTTTGCCTTTCCTTTAACATGTCTCTCTATAGCCTCCATCATCTCATTGTCCTGTATTTGGAAGCTAAGGATAAAAGACGATGGAGCCCCCTGATGATAAAAGACAGGTCACTTAAGTCACTATTTGGAGAAAAGCAACTCAAGAGAGCCTCTTGATCAGGATGTGTGAGAGAAACATCTCTGTAATGCCCACTGGTGTTAAGTATTCCATATTATGATACCAAGATCAGGAGAAGGACACTGTGTGGGGATCGAGAGGCCAACTGGGGAGCAGGTGATTGGAAATGGGAAAGGATGGAGAAGAGAAGGAAATTATGTTTCTGTACTTAATAGAAACTCTGTATTGTTAGTAAATTACTGAGTCTCTGGCAGATTTCTCCCTCTAAATTTGTCTTTATACAATAAAAATTTATCTAGTGAAATATAGAAAAATGTAAAAAGTTGAAAGATGAGAAAACAAATGTGAAATGAATGGAAAACAGGCTATATGTAAATGTAACTGAATGGTAGCAATTATAGGTCTTTTATCAAGTGTTGCTTGGATCCACATTTCTGAATAGGTTGCATATATTTTTATTTTTATTTATTTATTTATTTATTTATTTTTTTGAGGCAGAGTCTCGCTTTGTTGCCCTGGCTAGAGTGAGTGCCGTGGCATCAGCCTAGCTCACAGCAACCTCAAACGCCTGGGCTTAAGTGATTCTACTGCCTCAGTCTCCCGAGTATCTAGGACTACAGGCATGTGCCACCATGCCCGGCTAATTTTTTTCTATATATATTTTAGTTGGCCAGATAATTTCTTTCTATTTTTAGTAGAAACAGGGTCTCGCTCTTGCTCAGGCTGGTCTCGAACTCCTGACCTTGAGCAATCCACTGGCCTCGGCCTCCCAGAGTGCTAGGATTACAGGCGTGAGCCACCGGCCCCAGCCAATAGGTTGCATATAAATCTGGTTCATCACCAGATACATAAAATTACAATGCAGGAAACAGACACCAATATGCTAGTTATTTATTTATTTATTTTTTAAACATGGTATCTCTCTGTCTCCCAGGCCAGAGTGAAGTGGTGTGATTATAGCTCATAGCAATCTCAAACTCCTAGGCTCAAGCAATCTTCCTGCCTCAGCCTCCCTACTAGCTGGGACTACAGGAATGTGCCACCACACCTGGTTAATTGTTCTATTTTTTGTAGAGAAGGGGTCTGGCTCTTGCTCAGGCTGTTCTCTAACTCCTGCCTTCAGACAATCCTACTGCCTGGTCTCCCAAAGTGCTACAATTACAGGTGTTAGCTGCCACATCCAGCTGCTAGCTATTTTTGAAATACTGTGCAAGAAACAACCTACTCAATCTTTTGAAGCATATTTGTAAATATTTAAATATACCATAGAATACAATTCCCTTGAAGATCTCCATAAAATTAGGAATACAGACATTAGCTAGTCCCATACCCACCAGACTTTCAATTACCATATAGTGACCCTTTAGAATTCCTCAAAAATACATAGTCAAAAATGTAAAATGTCCATCGTGCCCCACATACTGTAAATTATGTAAATCTGAAATAAAAATTGACTCTATCTTTTGAGTTTAATTATTTTAATCAAACATTTAATGCTTTAAGATATAGAACATGTGTCTTCGTGTTAAAATACTCAAATCATATTTGAGAATATGAAAGTCTCCAATAACAATGTCAATGTATATTAAGCCATTTTTCATAAATACAGTGAAAAAAAGTATAATCATGTGTATTCATCCATACTGATAAACAATTTGTGAGGATACATTTATGTATTTATATTAATTCTTATAGAATAGTTTCTATATCTATTTATACATATTTTATAATCTCTCATATCTACCTTCAAAGTAAAATGCTATTAAATTAATCTAATGTTTTACTCATGTATAATTTTACTTGATTCATTCATTTAATTTATAAATATGCACATATATGCGTATATAAACATATATAGGTATTTGGGTGTATGCATACATAGTATATGAGGATGAAAAATTGTAAAAATTGTGCAATTCCAAAAATGTTCACTATCCTTTATGAAACTTTATACCTAACCATGATCCATGTCTTCTTTATTCTGAGATCTAACCCCCAGAAGCAGCCCCTATTTAGGCAATGCCCTTCTCTTGACAGACGAAAAATAAGGGAGCAGTGGAAAGAAAACAGGCAATGGCTATTAAACCTCAGCTGGGAACTGGCGCATATCACTTTCACTCACAATTTACTGGCAAAGCAAATCATATGACCACCCTGACAACGAGGTGGAGAAAAACATTTTCCCTCTACTGCAAGTCACATAGAAAAGGGCGTAGGACAAAGACATATATAAAAGTTCTTGCTGGGAAGGGGGAACAATGATTAGAAGCAATGACATAATTTCAATTTTTTAACTTAAAATATGTTTATGAATATTATCCTGCATTATTAAATTTTCCTCAAATAAACAATGTTTTAATTTTGTAAAATATCACAGCCTATGGTTGTTTTATGATTTAAATATTTCTCTAATTTTAGCCAAATAATTTATTACTGTTTTTATAGGTTGAAACTTTTTTCTAGAATCCTGATTATTACCCGGCATAGGAAAAAACTTAATAAAATAACCAAGTTAAAAAATACTTTAGTTTCTTGAAAGATATTGCTAGATTTTGTTTGTTTTTGAAAGATTAAACCAGTATTTTCTTTAAGAGAAAATGTTATTCCTATAATGTCATTTCCATATAATAGCTGAGTTTTATTTTGTATCAATCTTTCCAATTGTATGGATGAAAAAATATGTAACATAGTTAGTATAATTTGCTACATTAATTTACATTTCATTAATTACTATCACAGAAAGTTTTGGTTTATATATTGTTTTTAAATATTTATTATTTATTTCTTGTAAATTTTTTACATACTTGCTCATTTTCCACTGTCAATTTAGTACCTTTTAAATGTTTTAAAAAAATCTTTTAAAACCTAAAGAAAATAATTTTTCTCTTTTTACACATAATTGCATTTTTCTTAATGTTTGACATTTTTCTATAATGTATTTATTTATACATATATTTAGCTAGAAGAATTTTGTTATCCATTAATAAAATCTAGTTCAGCCAACATTTACAGGCACAAGATTTGGGCTACAAGGAGCTGAGTTAAGTGAGAGGCTGTGGTGACAACTGAAAGAAAGCAGGGGGCTCCACCCAGAACAAGAGGGCCATACACAACTCTTAGTGGAGTTAGTTGCCTTTATGGTAGCATGAGGGAGTAGCTCACATTTCTTTTTTCCTAAATGTAAAGGAAATCATCTCTCCATCCTCACTGTGCTTACTATAGCCATTGCTCTTTTAACACATAGTCACTGATGGAGAACAGGAAATTTTCCTTCCTCACAAAAATTAGTTAATGGACTCCTTGAAGAAGTAAAGTTAAAATGCTCAGGCCTAATTTCAAAGAAAATAAGCTGGTCAAGGCAATGAAGTTGTAAGGAACTGCACATAACAAGTTAACACTGTGCTTTCTCGGATGGGTTCGTTTCCCATTGCAGGCTTCCAAGAAGGGAGTTATGGGAATCTCTAGGACTTGAGAATACAAGAGCTTGGAAAAGGGACATGAGACTGAGGAATAAGAGACTGAGTAGAGGACTGCCTATAACTGTACTGATCGTATAGTTGTATCAGTGATATCTGATATTTAGTGATAAATTTTTGTTTTCGATGTTTAATTTCCTAGATTTTCAACACAATGAGTTACTTGTAAAAAACCTTGTATTAGTCTTACTTTGTCAAATGAATGAAGTTATTAGGGAAAAAAAAATCAATGGAGGGGGAGAGGAATAAAGTATTCCTTTATTTATATGAGAAAGTACACCTTACTAAATCCTCTCATTTTATCATAGCTGTTGACTTACAAAGGCTGACATATAGCCATCATACTAATACAAAAGCATTAATTATTGATATATAATAAAGATAGTCATATTTTTCTACAAACTTTTTTCTAGAAATAGTAGTCTATGACATTGACTTAAGAAGAAGCCTTTTTTGTATTGGTGTAACATTGTGTTAAATTCTCTTATGTAAATGTCATTATTCCTCCCACTTGATCATAGTCCATAGGATAGTATTATAATGTATTTTTGAAGACATCTTTTTAAAGAATGAGTCACAATATAACTGTTAGTGACTTAAAATTTATGGATTTTGTATGACACCAGAGTCGCTGCTTGGATAGCAATAACCTAGTAATAGTGGCAAGAGATGATATTGGTTTAAACCAAGGTAGACATTGTGGAGACAGAGACACTCACATGGAAATACTTAGATATTTTCAGGAGGAAAAAAATCTATAGAACATAATTTTAAAAAGGGAAGAAACTCCAAATTTCTTTTCCAAATAGCCAGGTGGCTGGTGGTCAGAAAATATTAATGACTGAAGAGAGTTAGGCTGTGGGAGAAAAGATTGAATGTGGTTCTTTAAAAAGGTTTGGGAGAAGACTGGTTTAAGATGTTTTACTAAATGCAGCAAGTATGCACCTTCTTCATGGAGAGGAACAAAAATAGTAAGTAGATATTCCCACCTTGAATAGATCATCTAAGAGAGAACACTGTGATTCAACAGAGACATAACAGAAAGGATTGAAAACAAATAAGGGGAAGGATGCAAAGAAGCTTGCTCAGCTGGGATTGGCTGGTAGCTGGGAGAAGCTCTCAGACATAGAGAAAGAGTAAGAGAGAAACTCCCAGGGCTCCACACTCTTGCCATGGTCTTTTACAATCTCAACTACAGGAGAAACCTTCACCTCACTAGGACCTTGAGACTAACAAAGGGAGCTGCCTAGGGATTGTACAGAGGCATTGCTCCAGAGAGGGAATTCACATGGAGTCCCACAGGCATTCAAGCCCAAGACAGCTGCACCAGCATGAAAGCCAAGGCCCTAGAGGCCTGCATCCTGCCCTGAGGCCAGGCCTGGTGCTGCTGCTGCCACTGTCAGGCCAAGGAGGAGAAAATGATGCCAAGCACTCTCACTCATTTTAAGACAAAGACCACGACCACTGCTGTGGGCTGCTGTGGAGAAAAGGTGTGAGCAAAGTGAACTCCTCATTGCTACTTGCGTACTGTTCCAGCTGAGAGGGTCCCCACCATCATCAGTGGCAAGCCCACACCTGGTGGCATTCTCCAAGCCCAGCCTCCAAAGTTCTGGGTCCTGCCCTGGGGCTGGGGCTAATGCTGCTACCACTGCTGCTGCCAGGCCAAGGAGAAATAAAGGAGAACAGTTACTCCCATGCATGCTCAGGACAAATCCCACCACCACTGCTGCAGGCTGCTGTGACACTAAGGCATGAGCAAATTGCTCGCCCCACAGCTACCTGCCTATGATGATCCAGCTAAGAAGGGCCCTGTACCCCTGATAGCAGGCCTGAATCTCAGCTCCACTACTCACTCCTGAGAATTCTGCAGGTGGCCTGGGGACTACTCTGCCGCTACCTATCACAACTGAAGCCTGAACACATTACCAGAGGGACTGAGGACAAATACACTGGCCTAGTCTCATCCTGTTATACTCAAACAGGCAGCACAGGGATCTGAACATTGCCCAGCCAGGCCACCGAGATTGGTACCTGATTACTCTCTCGAGGATTTGAAGTCAGGTCAACCCAACCTGCCAATACCACCATAGCTGGCACCTACCAGCACACACCAGTTGGGCCAGGGCACTGGTTTGCCTAACCTGTCACAGCTGGCACAAATACCAGCACACAACACTTGGGTTACAAAGGGTGTTCCACCACTATTACTGCCGTTATCCAAGTCATGCTAGCTGCCTGAGCACCCAAGAACCTGTTCACATGCCTGGCTCACTACTGCCACTACCAGCTTCTGAATAAGCCACCTGGATATGAAAGAATTGGCCCTCCTGGACCCACTAACACCAGTGCCAGGGTAAGCTGTTCTGGGGACCCAAAACAAGTATACTCAGCCCACCACCGGCACCACTGGTGCCTGAAGAACAGATGACCAGGCATACTAGTCCACAGAAAAACATAATTACTGCCTCCAATAATAACTACACTCTAAGCCACTAAGGAAATCACAGATACCACTGATGCTGTTTACAGCTGAAGAAATCATACAGAGATCACACTACTGCAGGCACCCAAAATCAAAGCCAAATCACCCTACCCAACCAACAACATATATATCTCTTCAGGAATATGTCCGCCCATATGCAAGAAACTTCAAAAATTGGAAGAATGAACTGTTACAGTAGATACATAAATATCAATGTAAGGACACAGGAAACATAAAAAAGCAAAGGAATATGACACCACAAAAGGAGCATAATAATTCTCCACCAACAAATTCCAATTAAAAAGAAATTCACAAAAAGAAATTCAAAATACAAATTTTATAGAAGCTCAGAAAGATACAAGAGAATTCTGACAAACAATACAGAGAAATCAGAAAAAACAATTCAGGATATGTGTGAGAAGTTTACTGGACAGATAAATATATTTAAAAGAAGTCAGTCAGAAATTCTGGAGTGAAAAATCCATCAAATGAAATATAAAATACATTAATAAGCATCAAAAATAGAATATATCAGGCATAATAAAGAATCTCAGAACTTGAAGACAGGTATTTTGAAATAATCCAATCAGACAAAAATGAAGAAAAAAAAATAAAAAAGGAATGAGCAATGCCTTTGTGGCATTTGGGGCAACAAAGTGAGGGGGCATTTAAATTATCAGTATCTCTGAGGGTGAAGAGACAAATAAAGGATTAGAAAACGTGCTTAATGAAGTAATAAATGAAAACTTTCCAAGTCTAGCAAAAGATTTAGACATCCAGATGCAAGTGGCTCAGTAATCCCCAAGTAGATACAATGGCAAAAGGTCTTCTCCAGGGCACATTATGCTCAGACTGTCTAAAGTCAAAGATAAAGAACAAATCTTAAAAAAAGTAAGAGAAAAGCATCTCATCATTTATAATGGAAACTCCATCAGTCTAACAGTAGACTTCTCAGCAGACAACTTACAGGCCAGAAGAGAATGGGATGATATATTCAAAATGATGAAGGAAAAAAAAAAAAAAGAAAAAAAAAAACAGCCAACCAAGAGCACTATGATCAGGACAGCCAAGCAAAAATACTATGTTCAGAAAAGTTATCCTTCATAAATGAAGAAGAAATAAAGTCTTCCCCAGACAAACAAATGCTGAGAGAATTTGTTACCACTAGACTAGCCCCAAAATAAATACTCTAGGAAGACCTAAACCTGGAGGTGAAAGGACAACATTTACCATAATAAAAACACATGACAGTATAAAACTTATTGGTAAAGCAATCACATAAAGGAACAATAGAAAGAACTCAAATAGTATCTACTTTGGAAATCCACCAAACCACAATGACAAACAGTAAGAGAAAAAGAAAGGGACAAAGAATATACAAAACAACCAGAAAACAATTAACATATGACAAGAACAATGCCTCACATATCAACAATAACCTTGAACATAAACAGACTAATTTTTTCACTTAAAAGGTATAGAATGACTGAATGGATAAAAATGTCCAACCGTATGCTACTTACAACAAACTTATCTTACTAGTAAATATACATGAAGACTCAAAGTAAATTGATGGAAAAAGATATTCCAGATAAACAGAAACCAAAACTGAGCAGGAGTAGCTATACTTATATCAGATGAGAGACTTTAAGTCAAAAACAGTAAAAAAAGACCAAGAAAGTCATTATATAATGATAAAGGAATCAGTAAAATGAGAGGATGTAGCAACTCTAAATATATATATATGCACTCAACACTAGAGTACTCATATTCATAAAGCAAATATTATTGCATCTAAAGAGAGAGAGAGAGACTGTAATGCAGTAATAGGAACTTAAACACTCCACTCTCAGCATTAGACAGATTATCTAGAGAGAAAATAAACAAAGAAACATAAGATTTAAATTGGACTTTGTCTCAAAAACTCAAACAACTCAATTAAAAAGTGGGCAAAGGCCATGAACAGAAATTTTTCAAAAGAATACAGACTAATGGCCAACAAACATATGAAAAAAATGCTCAACATCTCTAATCATCAGGAAAATGCAAATCGAAACCACAATGAGATATCACTTAACTCCAGTGAGAATGGCTTTTATCAAAAAGTCCCAAAACAACAAATGTTGACATGGATAGAGAGATGGGAACCCTCTTACACTGCTGATGGGACTGCAAGCTAGTACAACCTCTATGGAAATTCATATGGAGACACCACAAAGAACTCAAAGTAGAGCTACCATTTGATCCAGCAATTCCACTACTGGCTATTTACCCAAAGGAAAAAAGAAAAAAAAAACATTTTATAAAAAAGACATCTGGACTTGGATGTTCATAGCAGCACAATTCACAAATGCAAAGATGTGGAAACAATACAAGTGTCCATTAATACATGAGGGAATTTATAAAATGTGGTACATATATACCATGGAGTAATACTCAGCCATAAAAAACAATGATGAACTAATACCCCTTGTATTATCCTGGATGGAGCAGGAGCCCATTCTTCTAAGTGAAGTATCACAAGAATGGAAAAACAATATGCGGATCCTGTTTCAGTCTTCTACATGTGGCTATCCAGTTTTCCCAGCACCATTTATTGAATAAGGATTCTTTTCCCCAGTGTATGTTTTTGTCTGCTTTGTCAAAGATTACTAATATGCTGAAAAGAAAAAAAAAAAAAAAAAACAAGCACCACATGTGCTCACCACTAATGATCAACATTTATGTGCACTAATGGAAGTAACATTCACAGAGCATAGGGTAGCTGTGAGGGGGGAGGAGGAGATGGGTAAATTCACACACAGTGCATGATGTCTGTGGATTGGGCACACTTGTAGCTCTGACTTGGGAGGTGCAAAGGCAATATATTTAACCAAAGCGTTTGTACCCCTATAATATTCTGAAATTAAAAAAATAAATAAAATTAAAAAAGTAAATTGAAATTTACAACAAATGGACTTAACAGATATTACAGAACATTTTATCCAACAATGGCAGAATATACATTCTTTTCACTAGTACATGGAACAAACTTCAGGATAGATCATATATTAGGCCACAAAATAAGTCTCAAAAAATTAAAAATAAATTGAAATTATATCAAGTATATTCTCAGACAACAATGGAATGAAACTAAAAATAAATACCAAGAATAACTTTGGAAACTGTAAAAATATATGAAAATTAAACAACATGCTACTGAATGATTATTGGGTTAATGAAGAAATTAAGATGTAAATAAAAAATTTTCTTGAAACAAATGAAAATGGAAACAAAATATACCAAAACCTGGGGTACAGTAAAAAATAGTGTTAAAAGGGAAGTTTATAGCAATAAGTTCCTACATTAAAAAAGTAGAAAGACTACAAATTACGATGCACTTCAGGAAAATAGAAAAGTAAGAACAAACCAAACCCCAAATTATCAGAAGAAAAGAAATAATAAAGATCAAACCAGAACTAAATAAAAGAGAGACAAAAAAAATCCAAAGGATCAACCAAGCAATAGAAAAAAAAAATACTGTATGTGACAAACTCGCCACTAACATCATAAAGTATGGAGAAGAGTTGAAAGCTTTTCTTCTAAGAACTAGGACAAGACAAAGATGCACACTTTAACTACTCCAATTCAACACAATACTGAAAGTCTTTGCCAGAGAAATCAATCAAAAGCAAAAATAAAAAGACATTCAAATTGGAAAAGAAGTCAAACTGTCCCACTTTGTTGATGATATGGTCATATATCTAGAAAAACCTTAAGACTAAACCAAAAGCCTTTCAGATTTGATTAATAAATTTAGCAAAGTTGCAGGATTAAAAAATAATTGTGCAAAAATTAGTGGCAGTTCCATATACCAATAATAATCTAACCAATAAAACAATCACATTTATAATCACTATAAAAAATGAAAATACCTAGGATTAAATTTAAGGATGACACAGATTTCTACAAGTCAAACTATAAAACATTTAAGAAAGAAATTGAAGATAACACAAACAAATGAAAAGACATTTCATGCTCATGTATCGGAAGAATTCATATTGTTAGAATATGGTTACCATAGCACCCAAAGCAATCTACAGATTCAATGAAATCTCTACCAAAATACCAGTATCACTCTTCACAGAATTAGAAAAAAAAATCTTAAAATTCATATGGAATCAAAAAAGAACCTGAATAGCAAATGTACTCCTGAGCAAAAAGAACAAAGAAGGAGACACCACATTACCTAACTTCAAGTTATATTAAAAGGCTACAGTAACCGCCAAAACATGATATTGGTATGAAAATAGACACATGGACCAATAGAACAGAATAGAGAATCCAGAAATAAAGCTGCATATTTACATCCAATTGACTTTTGACAAAGCTGACAAGAGCTAACACTGGAGAAAGAACACCCTCTTCAACAAATGGTGCTGAGAAAATTGGATAGCGACATGCAGAGGAATGAAACTGGACTCCTATTTCTCATCATATACAAAAATCTATTTAAAATAAATTAAAGACTTAAATGTAAGACCTAAAACTATAAAACTACAGATGAAAACCTATGGGAAATCCTTTTGGTTATTGGTCCAGGCAAAGAATTTATGACTAGGACTTCCAAAGCACAGGAAAAAAAACAAAAAATAGGCAAATGGGACTTAATTAAAGTAAATAGCTTTTGTACAGCAAAAGAAATAACAGACTGAAAAGACATCTGCAAAATAATAAAAAATATTTGCAAACTATTCATCAGACAGGAGACTGATATCCAGAATTTACAAGGAACTCAAACAACTCAACAGGGAAAACAAATAATTCCATTAAATAGTGGGCAAAAGACATGAATAGACATTTCTCAAGAGAACACATACAAATGGCCAACAGCTATGTGAAAAAATGCTCAATATCACTAACCATCAGCAAAATGCAAACCAAAAGCACAATAAGATAGTATCTTGCTCTAGTCAGAATGGCTTTTATTCAAAAGACAAAAAATAACACATGACAGTGAGGATGAGGAAAGAAGGGAACTCTTATACTCTGTTGGTGGCAATGCAAACTAGTACAGCCATTACTGAAAACCATATAGAGATTTATCAAAAACTAAAAACTAGAATTATCATTCAATCCAGCGATCTCACCACTGAGCATCTACCCAAAGCCTGTGGAAAGCAATATGGAGATACCTTAAACAGATTCAAGTACACCTACCATTCGGTCCAGCAATCCCATTATTGGGCATCTACCCAGAAGAACAAAAGTCATTCTACAAAAAAGACACCTGTACCCAAATGTTTGCAGCAGCACAATTCACAATTGCAAAGATATGGAAACAACCCAAATGCCCATCAATTCATG
>CM052436.1:15761634-15795953 GCA_028533085.1 Varecia variegata
ACCAGAACTTTTGTACCCCCATAATAACCTGAAATAAAAAATAAAAAGAATACATGTTTATCATAGCACTACTCACAATAGCCAAGTTATTGTATCAAACAAAGTGTTCAATGGATGACTGGATAAAGAAAATTGTATACATACACAATAGAATACTATTCAGCCATAAAAGAGAATGAAATCCTATCAGTTGCAGTAATACAGATGAAAATTGAGGTTATTATCTTAAGAAAAATAAGCCAGGCACAAAAAGACAAATGTCAGACCTTCTCACTTACATGTGCAAGCTAAAAAATTGATCACACTGAGATAAAGAATTGAAAGATAGATAATTGAGACTAGGAAGCTTGAGTGAGGGAGATTGGGGAGAATGAATAGAAGTGAGTTAAAGGATACAAGCATACAGTTACATAGAAGGAATAAATCCAATGTTTGATAGCCGAGTAGGTAACTATAGTTAAATATGTACTGTATGTGGGTGATGAACATCCTAAATATCCTGACTTAATTACTATGCATTATTTTCCTGGAACAAAATTTCACATGTACCCCATAATTTGTACAAATAAAAACATAAAATTAAGTTAAAAAATAAAAAGTTTAGTATCTTCAAATTTTCTAAACTGTGCTATCAAGAAGCAAAGTTTTCAAAATTTATAAATCTGGTATATAATAATGGGTTTCTAGATGATATAATTTTAAGGAAATTATGTGATTGCATTTTTTTGCAATGGTAACTCTGTGAAGTCAGATTAGATTATTAAAAGTGTGTGTGTGTGTGTGTGTGTGTGTGTGTTAATGCAAAAATGCCTTTTGATCACCAGCCCTCCCAGAATTGGCAATTGGCTTAAGAAACAAGTTTTTGTTGTTGTTGTTTTGTATTTATCATCTTGAAGAACAATGATCCTGAATTTCTTTAGTCTATTTTATCATAAAACTCTTTGGTGAATAAAAAGGCTAATATATTAAAAGAAAGTATGCACTGTAGCAAAATAGAAAAACATAAATGACTACTAGACTTGTTTGCAGCACTTGATCTTGTGGGTGTCTCATATGTACTCTCAAGAAACTGATATATAAGACCTCCTGTAGTCCCATAGAACATTGGATCTAATTTAAATTCATACAGCCGCCTGCTACTTACTGTTTTTGTTGCTATGCACTGTGATGACTAGATACAGCATTTAGCAGAGCTTGATGACATTCTGGGGGAAAAATGGATGTTTTCTTTGTAATTGCTTTTTTCCCCCTTATTAAAAATAAATCCATCAAATCCCAAGAAGCATAGATATTTTCTATTAACTGAGAATATAAGGAGGGGGAAAACAACTGTGAAAATATAAATTTTACTTCTTTTTAACTCATCATTGTTAAGACATGGAAATAGACAAAAGAAATTTCTGGGTATCCTTTTGTTGGAGTGGTGGTGCCATGTACAAGATCCTCTGGTCTTATGGATTCTATGGCATAGTGCAACTTTGATTGACTTTTAATTGCTAGAACACTTTATAATGCTCTAGTCAGAAAGCAAGATAAAGTAATCCAATTGTGATGCCAATTATCATCGTCAATAACACTGCAATCAGCTTTTGCCATGTAGAGAGCAATAGGTTTCTAGCATATAGAAAATAAGATTCTAAATATATATATATGCCATGCTCATTATTATAAAAATACAGTTATAATTAAATTATATTCTGTCATTTTATACATATTGGATTTTATAATTATGTATATATCTGATAATTAGATTTTAACTTAGTCTTTATTTTCCAGTCTTGTCAGTTATGAAAGTGTGATGCTCATAAAATAGGGAGAACTTAGAAGAAAACTGCTGATCAAACATTGCTAATCAATAGGTTGGTTATTTTAGCTTATTATCCTACAAAATGAAGACTTATGTATTTTGTTATTTAGAAATGATATAAAATATTTATTCATATGTTTTCAATTGAACAGTGTGATAGGTTGACAACTCTTTAATTAACTTAGGATTTGACTGTTTCATCCATCTAATTCTTGCCATACCTTCTACAGTAACGCAGTCACTTACATGCAGTGCTTGTTAACTTTGCATTTCCCAGATGTCTTGATGGGAGGAAATTAAAAATAGAATTTTCTAAAGGTTAGTTAATTACAAATAATAAATTTTGTTATGCAAATGTGGACTCCCTAAAACGATTTAATTTTCCAACAACCCATACTGAGCTGGTAAATTAAAAGTTACCTTTAATTTACAATGTTAAATTTTCAATCAAACTAAAGGTTACTCAATTACAAGGACATGTAAGTTTCCACATGTATTTGATCTTTTCTCTTGGAAGGAAACTAGGGATCTAATTTTAGTTTTTTAAGGTATCTCTTTAGAGATTTGATTAAAAGACAATTTATTTTTTTACCTTGAATGAAACTATTCCAATGTTTAAGCTAAGGTTCAGGAGCAGATTTGGCACTCTGGGGATTTTTGTAAATTCATTCACTCCATAATCTTTGTCCTTCTTATCTACAGAATCTGGCGCAATTTGATTTATTCTGTTTTTTCTAGCACAATGATGATAGAAAAAAGCATCTAATATAATATATATTAGCCAAATTTTAAGTTCAAATGCACTAGGAATATCTAATAAAAATATTTCTGTTACTCTTTGTATCCAAAATGGTCCAAAGTCAATAGTTATGTTTCCTCCACTTCTTTCTTTCTCTTTCTCTCTCTTCTATACCTACCATCATTTGCTGTCTTCTGACCCAATTCTAAAGTGGAGTAGAGATAATTTATGATAAAGCCAGGATATTAAACTGAGAAACATAAAACAAAGACTATAGAAATAGAGTGATAAAAACACTGACTGCCTAGGAACCTGTGATCATAAAACTATTGTGGTATAAAATTAAATCTGAACTTCCCAGCAGCCACACAGCCACACCCACACCCTGAAAATGCCCCCTCACGCCTGCCCACACAAGCATAAGGAAGCATGATGATTACAGAATCCACACTGGTACATTGACTGTCTTTCAGAAGCCCAAGGAACCATGCCTCCCTGCACCTTTGTACAAGATAACAGCTGATATTTTCACCAGATTGACCAATTCTTACTCTTGCTGTTTTCTAGGCTTCAGTGTGTTCTAAAGTAAATATGTGACCTTTAGTTTAAAAAAAAATCACTACAAGATTGAAATTATGAAAAATCAAGCACTTATACAAACTACTCATATTGTAAATTCTAAGACTTTTCTTGGGACTGTGTTTTTAGAAGTTATTCTCTTTCTTTATCCTGCTTTATTTTAAATTTTATATCATTAGTTTGCAGGTAGAATAATCCTTACTTGTAATTGTCACATGATCCTTTAATATACATCTTTATAAATGGATTTATGCCATTAACTTTTGTCACCACAAGGCAGAATTTAGTATCTAATAAAACACAGAGCCGGAAAAGAATTACAATGTCAGATTTGGTGGTGATTTCTTTACAGAGGCAAACAATTAATTTAAGAAATAAAAGAGGAAAAAACTTGTTCTGTTTTCTTCCTCATGCCTGTTTCAGTTTGGAGCTTACCCTGACACTGCCATTTTCTTCCTTCCAGGATATTACCTATATTACCTCGGAGCAGGTGCTCTCTCCATTGCCCTCTCTTTATGTGGTGTGAATTCTCTGAAAATATTTTACTCTTCCTTTTTTGGGAATGGCTTTTCATTTTTTGTTTTCTACCCACCAGCTTATTTAATTTATACGTTACATAATTTTTATATGTCTTTTGTATTGATAATTCCATCATTGAAATTTATGTAACTTCAAACTTTCCACTTTTATCACAGCTATTCTTTCCTAATGTGTAGCGACACATTCAAAATAAGCCTCAAGCAAATGCTATCATGGATTTTAAACGACAGAGAATGTACCATGCATTCTTAAAGGCCTTAAATTAACACCATAAGTTCTTTGTATAGGAGAGAAAACTTTCCGTCAAAGAGTCTAAGTTTTAAAGGACAGATTGGAATCTTTATCTCAGTTGTATTTGATTCTAGACTGCAGATCGTTCTATGAAACAGGTTTCAGATCCTCACTCTGAGTTACATAACTGAGAGTCACAGTTTTTGTCTTCACATCATGTCTTATGTGTCCCTATGTGTCCCTTTTATATTATAGTACAGTTGACCTATTCAGAGAAATTAGGTATTTGTGCAAAGTACCCCAGTTACCTCAGTTTGGCTTCATTCAGTTGGTATAGAGAGTGCTAATCAAAATTCCTATATATATATATATATATATATATATAGGAATTCTTTGCATATAAAGGGTCAGTAGACCTTTGTTCTACGTCAGAGTTAAGCAGAGCATGGTTGATTCATTTCCAGTTTTGTCATATCTACTCCTGAAGTGAGCACAGAAGAACGTTATTAAAAATGTATCCTGGGAAAAAAAAATGCTAGGTAATTTTTTAATCTTGTAATGCCTTAATTCCCTAAATCCAGCCAATAGGCTTAAAGACATTTTCTATGAAAAGCTTTACAACTTAAGCACTACAGTATGAATCAGCCAGGCCCCTTAGTTAGTAACAAAGTGCTACCAGAGGAGTAATAGGAATAGGAGGCCACAGACAAAGGGGATCCTAAAAGCAAATGTTTCGTATCTCTGGGATCTAGCATTTAACAGCAACTCCTAAAAGTCATCAGGATGCACTGGGTTGGCTTCTTTTACCTGAACATTATTGCAATTGTATTAAAATCACTTGTTTGCATTACTATCTCTTTCTCTATGCAGTAGGCTCCTGCATAATCACTGGCTTTTGTATCTTCAGTGTCTAACATGAAAACCAGCATATAATAGTTGACCAGTAAATGATTGGATGAAATTCACAAGGGAGTAAATGAATGATAAGCAGCCTCTCTTTTGAATTAGTTCATCTGATTAGCCTGTCCTAGTCTTCAGCTAAAACTCTTCTTACATTAGAGTTTACTGTTGGTGTTGTACACTCCAGGTAGGGGTTTGGATAAATATATAATACATGTATCCACCATAGTAGTGGCATACAGAATGATTTCACTGTTCTAATAATCTTGCAGCACTCCACTTATTCATCCTCTCCTTGCCACCAAACTCTGGAAACCACTATCTTTTTACTCCTTAGTCTTGCCTTTTCCAGAATGTCATATAGTTGCAATCATACAGGATGTACTCCTCAGATTAGCTTCTTAAGTTTCCTCCATGTCTTTTCATGGCTAGATAGCACAGTTCTTTTTAGTGTGGAATAAATAAGTAAATAAATATTTCATTGTCTAGATGTACCACAGTTTATTCATTCACCTATTGAAGGCTTGTTTGTTGCTTCCAAGTTTTAGCAATTATAAATAAAGCTGCTATAAACATCTATGTGCAGGTTTTTGCATAAATTTAAGTTTTCAATGAATTTGCACATTGGTGATAGGAGGCTAAATTAATACAATCACTTTAGAAAATTTTTAGTTTGTAAAGTTGAACATGTGCATAGCTTATAATTCCATTCCTGAATACATATGTAACAGATGTGTACATATGAACACTAAAAACATTAGAAAGTTTATAGAAACATTAAAATTAATGCTATAATATTAATATTTAATAGTAATGTTTTATAGACTGAACCCACATGATAAATGACAGCTGACTGGATAAAATAAAAAAATACTAAACAACTGTACTGTCCAATACAGTAGCCACTAGCCACATGTGACTACTAAACGCTTGATCCATTAGCCTATTCTTTTGCCTATACCGCATGGTCTCCATTACTCTAGCTTTACTGTTAGCCTAGGGATGTCTTCCAAGTCTAATATTTACTAGCAGGAAGTTTTACAGCACTTTGCAAATATCAATGCTGTTAAGGCTTACAAAACCCACACTGTAGATTAAAAAACTGAGGCTTAGGAAGGTTATTTAACTTTCTAAAAGTGTCAGAGCTTGTTTGTGTTGGAGGAGTTGGGTTGACTTTCCCCAAGGTGTCAGAACTGGTATATGTTGGAGTTAGATCTTGGACAAAGATCAAACTTACTCCACCTCCCTGGCTTATGATCTTTCTCTTCCCTTCTTCCTAAGAAAATTTTCTTGGCAGTCCTTTATTCTCTCCAAGCTGGGATATCTCGGATATGAAAATGTAGTTCGAAATTCATATTGTATTTTTACACGTTTATGTGTAATATTCACATTATATGCTTTGGCCCAGAAAAAGGTATACAATGGTTCAGATGGGGGCAGTGAAAGAGAGAACTTTTTAACAGATAGCTTTGCTATGTGAGATGATCTTCTTTATCTAGAAGGCAAAAAAGAAAACAAAACAAAAACCTGGTGGCTTTGCTGACAAACAGAGAATGTTACACTTTATATGGAAATTGTATTATGCAAACACATTTCTTTGATGCATAAAGTATACATTTGTAACATTTTCTTTTATAATTTACCATATCTAATTTGTCTGATGTCATGCCCTCAATTTACAGAAGTATAAACAGGTTTTGTCAGTAAAAACTTTGCTATATTTTGATAGTAGCTGGAATGCATTATATCTAGCTCTGATGTTATTATTTGATTTTTAAAAAATTGCCCCAAATATTCAACATGAAAAAGGTCTTTCAAACTAGGTAATATTTAAAGACCAAATATGTGTACTATCTGCTGGCACTTGTCCACTAATATCTCTAAAATGTAGTCCTTTATCTAAATTCTCTCAGTACTAATTTTAGACTTTCATTAATTTCTTTTTAAAATTTATAGGTTTTTACTTTGCCTTAACCATACACACACACACATTCTTATATATATATGGATGACACTATATTATATATATATATATGAAAGTATATATACATAATTTGAAAGGACAAATATAAGTTGAATAACTATCTAATATCCGGTTATAGCTCCTCTCTTTCTAGAATCCCCTGGTGTGCCCCAATCCAAACATAATAATCATTTTCCTAGGTGAAACCATCATTGTGGTTTTAGTGATAATCATTCTCTTACTTTTATAGTCAATTTCATTGTTTAGTGCTAAACAATATGGTCTAATGGATGCATCTAGTAACTGGGAAATAAATTGTTTTGCATATCATATATTTCCAATATTTTGTTTTCAAGATAATTAAAGGAAAATTTAATTGATTTGTCAGTTGAATAAACATTATGGATAATTTTTCATAACAGAATACTGTATAACATTTAATATACTATTGAATGACATTGTATGGTGAAGAGCATCTTCAAATTCATATGCACTTATTTATATGAAATAAAATTTTTCAATGTTACCTTAATAAAAGTTGAAATTAGAGGGTGACTTAGTACTAAGGCTGTCTCATTCAAACAGTAAGTGGTAGCCACATGATACTACTGAAAATTAAGATCCATTTACCTTTCTAAATGGTGCACATTTCTAATATATTTAAGTTTTGACAATCTCTAATCATGTATAAAATTAGTAATATGTTTATGCTATGATCAATAGTCTAAAATGACACTTCAAACCAAAAGAATGTTTGGTTTGTAATACTTAAAGCTTAATGGGGGCGAGAATGACAAATGAGAACATGCCACTTTATATACATATCTGATAGCAAAGAAATATTATAGAATTATTATAAAAATAATTACAATTATGAAATATTTTACTTTGGTATGGAATTCTCTGAAAGAAGTAGAATGACAATGTGAGCTCAAGAAAAAGAGGATCAATGTAAACACTTCCAAATGTTAAAGAAGACCTTTTAAATGTTCTTTAAAATTGATTTTGGTGGTGTTTTGATATACAATAGCAAATATTTAATATAAATGAATGGTATGAATATTTTACTATATTATAATGTCATCATTTACAGTATGCTAAAATTGTAAAATATTTAACTTTTTAAACCTAAGGCAATTCATTTTAGGTATTACTATAAAAATATGCAAGAAGGCATATAGCTTTAAAAAATTTGTTAAGGTGGATATGTGATCATAAAATCTTAAGAGTACTCTCTCATCTAATACTATGAATCATATTCTTAGAAGTGTCCTGTTTTCAATTAATCTGTTGCAGTTTTTAATTTTAACATAATTTGTTTTAAATTTTCAGAAAGTCTTTTTCATTCCTTAATTTTGACTCCATAAAAATGCTTATCAAATTTGGCATCAATAAAGTCTATTTCATCTGTTAACTCATAATAGAAACTACCTGTTCCGGACATTTAGCTTGTTCTTCTTTCTGTATCTTGAGTCTTCTCAAGTTAGTTGTAAACTTCTTTATCTGCTGATAATTTTGCATCCCAGTGTTTTTCAAGAAATTTACATCTCTCATACAAGGGAAAATCAGGCAAAGATGACAAAACACCAGTTTCAGCTACTGGAGACTGATTATGAACAAGCAAACAAAATCTTGATTTCTGTGTTGAAATTTTGGCAAAGAAAAAGCTTCATTCCATTTTCTAGCTTCTCCTCCCCTCGCCCCCAGTAATCCACACAACTCCCTACCCTCAAATATTCAAGGGTTGAGGTCTCACTCAAATGTGCAGACATGGAACCAAATCATACTGCAAGTCCGGTGTGATTTCCTTTTCACCATGGTCAAGAGAATTCATGAGAGTCACACAGATCCCAGGTGTTACAACTCCGCATTAAGAAAACTCTCAGACCTTGGTCTCCTGAGTCCCAGGGTTCCATATCTGTGGATTCAACCAAATGCGGATTGAAAGTATTAAGAAAAAATAATGATTATGTCTGTAAGGAACGTATACAGACTTTATTCTCTTCATTATTCCCTAAATAATATAGTACAACTGTTTACATAGCATTTATATTGCATTAGGTATTGTAAGTAATTTGTAGGTGATTTAAAGCATTTGAGAATATGTGCATAGGTTATATGCAAACACTACACCATTTTATATCAGGGACTTGAGCATCTGCAGATTTCTACATCTGAGGGAGGTTTTGGAACAAATTCCCCATCGATAAGGAGGAACAACTATACTTGTAATCTAAGGTGAGATCTCTGGGGAACCTATCATCCTTTATAGACCAAAATGTAGGGCTGCTGTGATACGACAGGGGCAGTGGGCAGTGAAAATACATACAGCAGTAAGGAGATTATCCTGAGTGCCGTCAGTGGAAAGGCTATATTTCACAAAACCATTCCTGGGAGTCAAAACGGTAGGGGACTGCTATTTTAAAGTATCAACCATTCTGGCAATACTTCACATTAAAAGATTTAGTATTTAATAAAACTTTAAAATTTAAATATCCTGGTTACTTGGCAGTCTGGAGGACTATGTTCTTAGCCTCATAGTTTGGCTATTCCAGGTAACAGCCCACATAGCAAATTCAATTTTACCTGCCTACCCAGTACACTATTAAATTATTCATGGTAATTTTATAATGGAGTAAAATGCTAATTCCTAAAGGTACTGAATGGAAGTTGAAGCCAGTATGCGAATTTTCTTAAATAGCTGCGTCATGTGTACCAAATAAAATATATTTTATAAGGCTGCAGGGTCCTCTTAAATAAATAGATCTGTTAAGCTAATAAAACATTGGCACAATAAAATAATCTATTTAACAAGTTTCTGGTGTGTTTTGCTAAATTGCTTTGACAAATTTGCAATCATGGGGCTTGAAGTTTTCTAAAACTTAATGATTTGAATCATCACCAGGGATATTTAAATTTTAATGTTCTTATTAAATACAGACTCTCCAAATGTGACTTTTTGTGGGAATGTTTTTTTTGCATTGAGGTAAAAGTTTGAATACAGACTTTGACTATTCATATAGCATTTGGAGACTGAGTATTGATCATCTATATGCCATCTTCATACTTGCCAGTTTGAATATTTGGGTAAGAAAGTTTTTAGCTCATAAACTTCAACTCGTTAGTTTCATGTGTTTTGATTCAATTGTAGAATTACAAGCATTTATTTATTATCTACATTTATATGCTAGTTTTAAAAAGTCATGCTTATTGTGCAGTAATGCATTTTGGCAATCAAAGGCTTTTGTATGACTTCTGCCAAGAGTCCCAAATGGAAGAGAAAAGCAATTTTGTACATTCTGTTTTTGTGTTGTCTTTCCCAAACCACTGTCCTTTGAAATACTATTTTTAGCAAATGGTAAATTTAGGATTTCCTTAAAACTACAACATTCAAGTGGGCATCTACCTGCTATTGTAGGAAAACATTCAAGGAAATATTTAATTTATGACAATGTCCTGAATCAAGTCATAATCAATTATATGTATTATTTATAATTATTCTGTGAACAGGAAACTTGCAAATGTCCCATCATCTCTTTCAAGACATCTGCAAAAAAAGGATCTTATTAAATACCAGAAATTTTGTGGTTCATTGGATTCACTTCATGGTGAAAGTTGGCACTGAGACATTTGCTGGATTTAGAGTGGTCTATGCAATTTTTATTGGAATATTCATCTTCTCCTATACTTTGCTTAGCAGAGTTGAGCAGGTGTTAAATCATAAATATCCCCGGTTTCTTTTATTCCTTTAATCTTGAGAGGTCATGTTAGAATGCCCTTCCTTTTCTATAGTGTTATCTTTTCTCCCATGAAGTGATCAAAAATTGTTGAATCTTAGGCATTTCAGGCAGATTAAAAACATGTGCAAATCCACCTCAATAATTATACTCAAATAACAAGAAGGGGAAGAAAAGAAGGCTATAAACTCAGAACATCAAAGAGTCTAGGATAGGAGAGAAAAGGAGACAAATATGTCAATAATTTTCTGTGATAGGAAAATGAATGAATGATCAGTCAATTAAAGCATTGTAGTTGTTTTGTATTATTTTCGCTGACCTTAAAGATGTCTCAGGAGGATTGGTTGCCTGAATTAGAAACTCTAACTTAAGGAATTACGGGAGTAGCAAACTGAGATTAATGAAAGTTTTGCTGAAGTTGTTATGTTCCAAACAAAGCATCTGTATTTGGTTGATTTTTTTTAACCAAGTAACCTGTAATTGATGAAAAACTCATGGATGCAGCTGCACCCAATAATGGTAAAAAGTCCCATAAGCCAGAAGGGGATACATGGATACATTGTTAAAATATATTAATATAATACAAGTTGAGGAGGCCCAAGAATTGATGGTTTCCCTAAACTGAGTTAGTCTGCCCATTGTAGGCTCATCTCTTGTAACCACATACAATCTTCCTTCGGTATCTATGGGGAATTGCTTCCAGGATTCCCTGCAGATACCAAAATCCATGGCAGTTCAAGTCCTTTATATAAAATAGTGTAATATTTGCGTATAACCTGCACACATTTTCCTCTAAACTTTAAATCATCTCTAGATTACCTATATTACCTAATACATGAAAATGCTATGTAAATAGTTGTTATACTACATGGTTTAGGGAATAACGAGAAGCAATAAAAGTCTGTACATATTCATTAGAGAGACATCTGGGGTTTTGTTGTTGTTGTTGTTTGTCTTTTTCCCCAAATACTTTTGATCTGTGGTTGGTTGAATCCACAGATGTAGGACCCACAGATGCGGAGGGCTGAGTGTACATCAAAGGTCAATGTAGTCTGGGGCATCAGCAGCTGCATCCAGGTCTCATGAGAACTTCATTACGTTCTGTTGCATCTACTGCATTTTTTCTTAAAGCCGAACACGTGGTATCAAATGAAGCTGATTGTGATTCTTGAGTCTGACTATCAATTTGAACATAAGACCTAGGCTTATGCTAGTTGGCTGCTAGTTGAGCTGAATGGGTTATGCAACTAGCAACCAGCACAGCAGAGAAAGATGCAACATATAGGTTAGCAGAAGAGGGCGGAAAAACATGGGCGAGGATTTGATTTGCTACAAGAGAATGTACAGTCTCAAGACTGGGGTAATAAAACACATGGAAGGTTGATATGGGGGTATTGAGTTGTGGAGCTAAGAATAGAAAGATAGTAAAATTATATACAAAGCAGTTAGACCTCCAGGTATCTTACTGCATCCCACATAGCAGGGCCACCATTCCTTTTTGCATGCTTTCCCCCTCCACCCTCAGACCAGAAGCCACTATTAGAAGGACACTGAATCTGTGAATCCCTGCACATATGGAGCTCAGGCACCACAAAAGCCTAAAATGTCACTGAGAACTGAAAATAAGGAATTCAATGGAAAGCCTTCCTACTGTACACTTTAACCCCTAGCCTCCTTCTTCTACTTGCTCCCAAAGCCCATCCAGCCAGGGCATGTGTTCTCTACCCCAACTTCCAACATCCTTAAAAGGAAATTACAGGATTTTAATAGAAAAAAAGAAACTCGTTTTAGCAATATTATATACATTTTACTAGCATTTGAAAGTTTACAGGTAAAGCATGTTTGACTCAGATTACCAGCCACTGAAGTCCACTAGTGACTTTCTTTCTGTCTATGCATGAAGAGTTTCCAATCAGCTCCTGCTCCATGAATGGACAGCCTGGGTTCCCCAGATACTGAACTAAGAATTAAAACATGAAATGGAAACTATAGCAATACACAGATACATTGACAAAATTGGAGAAAGTCAAGATAATGCAAAGAGGAAGAAAAAATTTTCAAAACATTGCAAAAATAGTAGTTAGTATCCTCCACTAAAAAAGGAAAGTTATTGCACCCATGAAAACCAAAGCAAGATAATCTTTAAAAAAAATTGAAGAAAAATAATACCTTTAAGATTCAAAATAAGATAAAAATAAATTGATAGATTTACTGAAATATATCAGAAATAAGAACAAATATATCATAATGGAAGATATACATATACTATGTTATAAAATATAGATACTTATATTTAATATAATACATTTATAAATATATAAACATGATGCATAATTATATAAACGATATTTAATAATTTTATTTTAGTTAATAATAACATATTTATAAATTACAATTAATTTATAAAATATAAAAAGGCATATAAAGGAAAGAAAAGGCTAAAAGACTATGTAATGAATTCAGGAAGCTCATTATAAGACTATTCAGAGTTCCAGGAGGAAAAAACTGAGGTAGAGAAAATCATCAAATAGAGCAAGAATGGTGCCTTGAATAGAGAGATGTAGTCTCCAAATTACAATAGCTGAACAGGTAACCAGGAAAATCTGTTTAACACCCATCACCACTCTTTGCCAAACATACATAAATACATAGATGCCAAAATGTGCCTCTGTGAAATTATGGAACACCAGAAATAAGGAGGAAATCCTAAATTCTTACATAACAACACTCACAACTAAAACATCAAACAAATAACCAGGCAAAGAAATTCCTATGACTTCTAAGATCTAACAGCTTATACACAAGAATGTATTCTGGATCTTGAGGGAAATGATTTTGAGCCTAAAAGTGTAATAAAGCCACACTATTAATCAGGGATCAGGGAGATGAAACGTATTTTGAGGTAGCTAAATAGTAGAAAGCGAACCTCTCCTGCATTCTTGCTTAGGAAGCTACTAGAGAATCTGCTCCATCAAAATGAGGGAGCAATCAAGAAAGGGAAAGACAGGATCTAGAAGGAAATGGGAAATCCAGAATGGATGAAGAGGTAGAAAAGCTTCACAGTGAACAAGAGAGCCACTGCTTCAGCTTGGAGCAAGAGGGTAGATACACATAGGTCTTTCTAGGAGTAAGGGGTAAGTAAGAGTGATAAGTTACCTGATAGAATTGAAAATGTAGAAAACAGTGCTGGGAAGTATTTAAGAACTCTGCATGTGATCATTATAGAAAGTTAAGCTATGGGAAAAAAAAAAAAAGAAGCAATTGCTAATATTGGAAAAAAAGATGTAAAATAATAGAAACATATTCATAAGAACTTTATTGTACACATTCATAAATACATTATGAGCTCTGTTTTGCATAGAAGAAGCCTAGAACTACATTTCTTAGAGCCTCTTTTCCTGTATAAAGAAAAAGTAGAGAGCTTTTTATCAGAACATAATTGAAAACTACCAGCTTCCCAGTGAAATATGAGTGAATCATCCGTCCTAGTAGTGCAGACTGAGGCAATCAGATGGGAACTTCCCAGAGGTGCTTGAGAGTTCCAGTGGTTTTAGGGAAAGCCTTTGAAAACCACTTACTTCTATGTTGCAGGATGAGATACTTAGGGAGCAGCTCCCAAACTGTTGATCCTTGGACTAAAAATTGTGTAAACCTCTGATTCCCTGTATTAATCTATTCATATAAAACATGCAGGGTATTGATTAAATTGTTTTCCTGATCAAATCATGACAAATTCAAGATACACACACATGTATACATATATACACACATATGTGTATACATGTATACACATATATATCTTTATATATACACATATATGTATATATGAAATATTGTCATAAATATGAGATGCAACTGATAAAATTGTGCATCTGGACTAGAAAGATACAATAGAGGATTGCTGTCTTTTGTTTAACTATTAAAAAATTATTTTACTTGGTATGTTATGTGCAAGTGTTATTAACCAGCATTGCCAGTATTGACTTTAAAAGAATAGCTGAGCTTTGACTTGGATAATACTTTGGGGTTGTGGGATGAAGTGGTTACAGCTGAGGAGACTGTAATATCAGGGAGCCAAGACCATTTTTTAGGATTATGTCATACTCTCATACAGAAGTGAAATGCACACAATGTTAAGAGTTTTCAAGAAACGATTTGCATGTCCTTCAAGAACAATAGACCATTACCATTACACTCAAGTCTACCTATGAAGACCAAGTCTAAATAGTTGTCTGAAAAAAATTATTGTTTATGTTATTTCCATTATTTATTTTTGACGCACAATGTTCATGTTCTGTGGTTTGTTTGGAAGGAAATATTTACTTTTGTAAAAGCACACTAGTAATACTTCCCCTCAAGATAGTAAGCATTAGCTAACTTTTGGTTTTCACTAAAATTGATGGGCAAATTCTACTCCAGCTTCTAGGAATCAAAGAAAAAAATTCACACAAAAGCTCAACAATATATGACTGAAGCCTCAGGGATACAAATAGGGGAAGACAAGCCCTTGGAACTTGTGGGGTTATTTGCATGCATGTTACGTTGTAATTCTTAGCAATACATTTGACTCTTTGCACTCTCTGATGGTAGTAAATTTTATTCCTGCTGACAGCAAAAGTAATTGGTTTGAACATTATAACAGGGATTCTTGAAAAAAAGTTTAACAGGGTTTTCTTACCCCCGTTCTTCAGTCTTTGTATTATTATTTTTTTTTTACATAAATAAATGGGAAAAGGCAGAAGCAATCCTGGTAGTTGAAACATGGTATATTGTTAAACACAATATTGTTCTTTTACATGCAAGTAAATTCCTTCATTATCTCCTGTTCTTTTGCATTATGGAAATTTTTAGCAAGTTTTGTAAGAGAATATAGATCATCCTTCTCTCACAAATCCCTGCCTTTTTGGAAATCAGCTCAGGAGTATTAAAATTATGTAAAAATATACAATAAAAATAAAAAAGAAAGCCACCAGTGATTGTAGAACTGACAACTTCAGTCCCTGTCTGGTTTCCAACATCTGCATGCGTCCTGTGTTTACAGCTCTGCCGCTGGCCTTCCAGGTCTATCATCAGCCGTACTTTGGTGTCTAAATTCAATGCTGATTTGATTGAGATGAATTTTGTCAGTCCAGAGCCATTATTCTGAGACATAGCATTCAGCCATCTCATCTGCATCTGTGACTTGGCAGTTTCTTTTCTTATTAACAGGGACTAACTTCACCAGTTCTTCCTGGATAACTGCTGCATTTCAATATTCAGGTCATGTCAGATCCTCCAGGAAACAATCTTCAATTGTCCTTCAGATGGAGTTAGGTGCCCTTCTAAAATCTTCTATTTCCTAGCCTCATGAACATCCCTGTGCTACAGAATTTAAATCATAATTGTTCACTTGCCAGAATATTAATCTGTGAAATATTTAAAGCTTAGGAACATTTTATTCCTTTTTCTTTATGCAATACCTTGGAAAGTATGAGCACATTGTAGAAACTTATCAATGTTTACTAAAATACTAAATACATAGTTGATGAAATCCTCTGCAGATTCAGTAAAGAAGCATGGGAAGCACAGAATGCTCCTGCCCCACCCTCGAATTTGCAGGTACTCCTGAGCCTGTGTTTTTTTGGACACATGACTCCTAAAGAAAGACGTGATAAGGTTTTAAAAAGGTTGATCAGAGATCACCATGTTATATTCCTTCTCCAGAGCTCTGTACTTTGAATTTGTTTATTTATTTATTTTTTTTAAGAATTTTTCGGCCGGGCGCGGTGGCTCACGCCTGTAATCCTGGCTCTCTCGGAGGCTGAGGTGAGAGGATCTTTTGAGCTCAGGAGTTCGAGACCAGCCTGAGCAAGAGCGAGACCCCCGTCTCTACTAAAAAAAAAATAGAAAGGAATTAGCTGGCCAACTAAAAATGTATATAGAATAAATTAGCTGGGCATGGTGGCACATGCTTGTAGTCACAGCTACTTGGGAGGCGGAGGCAGGAGGATTGCTTGAGCCCAGGAGTTTGAGGTGGTTGTGAGCTAGGCTGACGCCATGGCACTCTAGTCCGGGCAACAGAGTGAGTGAGAGTCTGTCTCAAAAAAAAACAACAACAACAAAAAAGAATTTTTCTACACACTGTATTTCAATCCCAGGTAAGGCTTTCCTTCCTTGCTTTCTCTCCAGAGTGGGAACCTGACAATTCCACTTGAGGTGTGTTTTAAAGAAATAAGAGAAACAAAACAAAAGTATTTATTAGTATAAATTGTGTTGCCTGAAAGAAAGAAACAAAGAATGTAGCCTCTACTCTTTGGTTGTATGAAGATGTTACCTTTAATGGCTGCAATGTTCTCTCCCTTCACGTTGACTTATATTTATGGCTTAATGAAACTAGCTGATTCATTATTTTAGGAGGAAAAAAGTCTGCCAAAGAATTTATTATTTCATTTTATGATAAAAACAAAACATCATAAGTAGCCAACATAAATTTCAAATAGAAATTTTGTAAGAGAAAGGATAAAATGGTATAGATTACAAACATCTTATCTAGGTGATCTTCCATACTCAACCCTAAATCAATTTGGTGAAATAAATTAAGTTTTTTAAAAAAAATGTTCAATGTCCCTTCACAAGAACATTGAGTATGCTGTTTAGGGCATTGGATAGAGGGTCATGTGCCAGGATTCCAAGGAACGTAATACACCTGTCTCTGCCTACATTTCCTCATACATAGAACAGTGCCACGAAATCTGTTCTTCTTCTCCATCTCTCTCTCTTTCTCTGGGATTGGGATTTTTTATTTATTTATTTTTTTTGGAGACAGAGTCTCGCTTTGTTGCCCAGGCTAGAGTGAGTGCCGTGGCGTCAGCCTAGCTCACAACAACCTCAATCAAACTCCTGGACTTAAGCGATCCTACTGCCTCAGCCTCCTGAGTAGCTGGGACTACAGGCATGCACCACCATGCCCAGCTAATTTTTTTCTATATATGTTTTAGTTGGCCAGATAATTTCTTTCTATTTTTAGTAGAGACGGGGGTCTCAGCTCTTGCTCAGGCTGGTCTCCAACTCCTGACCTTGAGCCATCCACCGGCCTTGGCCTCCCAGAGTGCTAGGATTACAGGCGTGAGCCACCGCCCCCGGCCTAGGGATTGGGATTTTTTAATCAATTCTCTGATACATATGAGTTAAACAAGTATAGTATGTCATTATTATCTATCAATATTGTTTAAATCTATTCTTTTGATTCCCCCATTAAATAACTAAAACAATTTAATTAGGTCCAGTGATGGTTTAGTTTGTGTTAATTTGACTGGGCCACAGGGTGTCCAGATACTTGCTCAAACATTATTCTGGTCTGAGGCCCTGTTTCTGGATGAGATTAACATTTTAATGGTTAGACTAAGCAAAGCATATTGCACTCCCTAATGTGGATGGGTGGTACTCATCAGATCCATTGAATACCTGAATAGAATAAAGGGCTAAAAGGGCTGCTTAAGAGCTAGGTCCTCCTGCCCCACAGCCTTGAGCAGGGACAACTGTCTTCCTGCTTTCAGATATTAATATCATCAAGTCTTTTTGGGTCTTGACCCAGCTTGGCTTTTAAACTGGAACTTACTGGATCAGCTCTTCTGGTTCTCAGGCATTTGGGCTTGGACTAGACCTACACCATTCGCTCTCACAGTTCTATAGCTTGCGTACTGCAAACCGTGGGATTTCTCAGCCACCATAATAGTGTGAGCCAAACCATTATCATAAATCTCTCACCCTATTGTTCACAAAGAAGCGAATCAAACTCTGTACTGAATCTCCCTGCAGCAAAGGTCTCAATGACTGTCCCCATTTATGTTTGAATGGCATGTACACTGCTGGAATCAAGGCAGAAGGAAATAGTGTACAATAGACTTTGCACAAGGAGGAGACAGAGCTAAGTATACCAGTTAGTGAATAAAATTCTTCCTGGTTAAATGGGAATGTTTTGATCTCATAGACTTCAACTCATTGGTTTCATTACTAATGACCCAGGTATAAAATTAAAACAGTTATTTCTTTTTTCAGACAGCTTTGTTCCACCATGGATTAACTGTGTGGCTTTGAGTATGTTTCTTTATTCTTAAGTCTGGGACTTTGGGGTAATCTGCTTTTTCCAGGAAACTCCCTTTTTGCCTGTTACCCTATTACGCTTGTCTTTTATCCAGTGTTTTATCTATCACCAAGGAGAGCCTGGACATCATCTCCTTTGTGAAGGTTAATATGGAAACTTTCTAACAACTCCCTATTCTAACTTCCCAGCTGAGGCTGGGAAAACTCCTGGTCTTGGTGTTTCTATAGTATTGCCCTGTGTGTTTACCCATAATTGCACTTAACTATGAGGTATTGAAATTATATCTTCACTTCTATTCCTTCCATAACTAGATTCCATGCTCCATGGAGATTAGATGTATCCTACATGTGAAGCACCTAGAACATGTCTAGTTGATAATACCTAGCAATAAAAATAATGTAAATATTTTTAATCCATTTATTCATATTCCTAAAACAGCATCTCAAAGCTAATAAGTATTAAATAATTATTTGTTGAACAGAACTGAATATAAAATCACTGTGATCAGAGCTTAAAATAGATGCTATAGATCCTGGATTGAAAACCTGCTCTAGAGATGTTCTTTGAGTCTCTCCAGAGGCTTTTTCCTCTCGTATTTATCTGTGAAGCTCCCATCCTCTTTGTGAAGCTTCCCCAAATCTTTCAAGCAGACTGAAAAATTGCTCCTCTCTATACTATGCTGACGTCTCTTGTATAGCTCTCATTTGATGTTTATTGTGTTATGTTGTAATCATTTGAGATTCTGAGGGGTCCTGGCACCAAACATGACCTCTTCCAGTGTAGAGTGTGTGTATATATATGTACAAGATATATACATATATATATATATATGGTATATATACCTATATATGTATATCTATAATATATAGTGTGTATATATAGTATATATATGAATATCTACAGTAGCAACAGTTATGCTCAATCCATATTTGTTTATTTGTTGAAAAATATACGAAGAATAATAACAGAAAAGTTCAAACAAATCTACATTAGAGGAAGAACAGTATAGTAGCTTTTACAATTTTAAATTTTGCTTTGCCGACTGGTACTGGGGAAGTTTCACCTAGGATATAAAGGTCTTTGAGTCAGTTTTCCTGACTTAATTGATGCTTGATGGAGTTAGACTGAGCCTGTGGAATTTGTTGGATGTTTATACTTTATGTAATTCACAAAAGCCCTTCATTGATAGATTTTCTTTGCTCCTTCTTCTCATATCTTTAGAGTCAAACCCTACTAATTGATTGAGAACTGAGGGCAAATTTTAAAAAATTGTGTTTATTGTGATTATGATTCAATTTCCCAATGTCAAAGAAAATAGTTCTATTAAAAGAGCTTTGCACATAAAGGAAAGGAAAATGTTACACCCATAACCAGAGTAATTAAAAATAAATATCATCCTAGTTTAGTATTTAAGCCCTTCAGTGTCTTCCTATTGTTCTTCAGTTTTTTAACCTCCCAAAGTTCTGCCTTAATTCCAAACTCCCGCGATCTTCCATCTTAACTCTGGTATTTCACAGATGTTTGTCCTCTGCTGAACTCTTCTTTCTAAACCAGTCCAATCTCACTTTCCCTGAATATATATTAATAAACACTGCTAACTCCTTTTCCTAAAAACCAAGAGACTGCTTATCCTGAATCCTGAATGCGACAATGCCTTATATATAGTAAGCCACTATGAAACATTTAACAGAACAAATATCCCAATGTGCATCAAAGAAATTTAGAGCCCAGATACACCTAATAATCCAAATGTGAACTAAAAAATAGAGGGCATAAAATGACTTTTCAGTTCTTTCTTGTTGATATTATATATTTATTGTTTTATTGTTTTTATTATGAAGATTATATTAAATTAATCTGACAAGAGTCACACATTTGTCTATCACTGAGTATATTATCGAATACATCTTTAACTTCTATTTTTGTTATCATTTTTACCCTACATATGATCCTGTTAAGATGTATCTTGTGATCATTATACTCTTATAGTTGTGTGCTTTTGGATCAAGGTTCAGGAACTATTTATGGCTATAAAATGGCTCGAGGCTTAAAGTTTTTGGACCTTGACTTTGTCTTTCACTGTATTCACTAGCCCCTCAGCCTTGTGCTTATCATGGACTGAGTATCATGGCCTTTATATCCTCATTGTGATTATTGATGAACCTTTTGAACTTGGCAGGTCTAAGGAGAGAATGCTATGCCCTCATATGCAAGACCTCCAGCTGGCTGACTTCCTTCCCTGTGACAGAATAATACATCAGACAGTTCAATCAACATGTCTGATCTGCTTTCATGGAGTCACTGTTTACATAAATGAGGGAAATCAGAGAATCTGGAGAGATGGCTCAGGACCCAATTCATGCCTGAGAGGCTTTCTAGAACGGGTGGATACCTATTAAATGCCTACACATGCGTCACGGTTCTGAGGCCGATCTGACTCACGGTGTCTTGACTTATCTTCCATGTTTCCTCTCAGAAATGACTTTTTCTGGTAGTCTGGTCTGGCCACTTTCTCCTCATAATATTTAGTTACATTATCCAACCATAGACTCCCTTCTAATATAGGAGGTCTCATGCTTATTGTGATATCCTGCTTGCATTATTTACATTTCCCACTTCAATCTGAGATCCACAAGAAACATCTTGCCCATTGATTTTGTTTCCAGTTGCTAAAACCGTGTGTTTGTGTTCAGTAAAAGTAAAGTAATTTGACAGATTCATTCCTACCTTCAGATCAATAAAAGAAAGTTCGGTTTTGTATTCTTTATAGATGATCTGATCTTTCTTAAGAGCTGTCATTTCACTGGTTGACAGCCAGATTTAAGCCTGCATTTTAAGAATTTCTCAATTATTTTTAAGTGAAATTCCTCAGTATTTTCAGTAACCAGTGCCCTATTAGGACTGGCTTTGAAATATAATTGAAGAAACTAACCTGTGTTACATAATAACTTCCATTACAAATAAATGGATAAATGAATAGTGAAATGTGAAGCTCATGTGACCTCCTCTGGGAAGGATTCCATGCCTTCTAAGTAGAAGGGGTGCTTCCTCCCCTTGCTACATGGTCCTTCTAATTCTCAGTCCTCTGTTAGATAGCATCTTCTTTTGATGCATTGGTTTATAGAGCTATCTTCTCCATTAAACTGCAAAAGTTACTGGATGACAGGAAACTTACTTTGTTCATCTTTGAATACCCAGCATATAAGAACAGTGCCTGGCATACAGCAATAATTTATAAAATATTTAACAATTCATGTGTGAGTTCAAATAATTAAAGGGATTCTTTTTCCTAATTTTGTCATTGTAATGAAACATTTCTCTTTCAAAGATATTTCACCAGTTAAATAAACTGATACAATAGACATCTAAATATGCAGAGTCCAAATCTAGAAGGTTTCTCTTTACCTACCAAAAACTATATGCAATTTAAAAAAAAAATAGATAACTCTATCTAATATCACTCTGCCCATACCCAGGCATAATGTTGGAATATTGTCAAAACCCATTCCTAAAATTCAAGTGCATTATCTCTACCAAATGCATGTATTCCAGCTGCTAATTTGAAGCTTAAGAAGAACATTCAATTGTTGCAGAAAGGCATGCCTCTAAGCAAGCTGAAGCCAACCAAATACTTTAAAGTCACTTCAAGATAATTTATTGACACCCAATTCAGGAAATGCAGCAATGTTACCAAGCTCCAATTGCCCAGGACAATGGTGAATCTACATGTTTTTCAGCTCCAAATGACAGATGCATACTCTTGGAAGCTGTGCTAAAAAGGAATTATTATAAACTGGCTGCATGATGAAGAGAACATGCAGTGCTGTGGCAGGAAATTAATGGTAATATGGATTCAGCTGGTACTGTTTACAGTTCAGAAGCATATATTTTTGTCCTACATCTACTCTGTGACTTTCTGGGTAAAACACATGGTATCAAGTGATCTCCCTACTCTCAAAATAGAGATATGAAAGAAAGAGGGATTATAGTCTCCTTTTTATTTTATTCTTCCCCATGTTATCTGTAGGGGATTAAGGATAACTGATGTTAATACACTGAAACAACTACATAAGACGAAGTGATCCTCAAGACAGAAAATGAGTGATGTATCCAGCTATGCACCTGAGCATTGGAAAAATACTGATGACACTGTGCTCTTGAGTTTAGAAATATTCATTCTGATAGATCACATATATATATCGGAATCATGCAGAAAAGAGAAAAGCAATGTGAAGTCTGCAGTAAATGTCACATTTGGAATGTCAAATTGGCATTTTTATGAATATACTTCTTACTTGGAAATAAAATAAAAAAGGAAGATTTATACCCTACTGTTTTTTCTCCTAGACTGTGTCTACATATATTGAATACATGCACTACTTTTGTGATAAATGAAATATATTTCTAAATCTTCTGCTTGGCTACTATACTGTACAGTGAGTCTTTCACAGAAACTGCTTTTGGCAGAAGATGACAGATTCACTGCAGTGGGAGTGTCACCACATAGGGCAACCAAAGACCAGCTTCATAACTTTGATAAAGATGAACAGTGCATAAACTTTGTGTCCTGAGGTCCTAGTAAAGTGTCTAGTGAACTCAGTTACTCCTTACAAATATTTCCTGAATTAAATTATGAACAAAATGATGAACGTTCAGTAAATTCAAAGTTGCAATTTGTCTAAAATAACAATGAAAGAGGAAGTGATGTTGAGGGGAATTTATTAGTAGATTGGATTGCAGTCTTGAAATTGGCTACATTATTCATTACATACCTTTTTTTTTTTCCAAAATTGAATGCACTCTTTTTTTTTATTGAATGACCACTGGCAAAATGAATTTTCTCAAACCATAATAGTTGTTTTTATATACCCATCCTTTTAGTGACTACCCCACTGTGCTATGACCTCAATTCCATAAATTATTTTCCGTATAATAGTTCCCCTCAAAAAAATTATCATGGTGTGTCTTAACAATTCAGTTGAATATTATAATGTCCATCAGATTGATACACTGCCTTTACCATTTAGTACAGGGAAAAATGAGCTTCCTTAAATAACTACATAAGTTCCTTTTTTACCAGATAATGAGAATTATAAGATCCATCGTATTTCCATTTTTATCCAGGCTGCCAGAGTGCAATTAACTAAATTTAATGGCCAAGTATGTTAACTAGGTAAGCATATAGATATATTTTCATCATATTATTTGACATTGTTTCTTTTTCTTTTTTTCCCCTTTATTTCAAAACACTAAGGGGGTACAAAAGTTTTTGTTACATAGATAAAGTCTATAAAGCAGAAGTCAGGGGCTTTTAGCATACCCTTCACCAGAGTACTGTACATTGTACCCAATAGGTAAGATTTTATTCCTCCCGACTCTCCAACACTGCCCCCTTCTTAGTTTCCAATGTCCTATGCACAACTATAGGACCATATGTACTCATTATTGAGCTCTCACTTATTAGTGAGAGCATGTGGTGTTTTGTTTTTCCATTTCTGAGGTACTTCAATAGGATAATGGTCTCCAGTTCCATCCAAGTTGCTACAAAAGATATTATTTCATTCCTGTTTATTGCTGAATAGTACTCCATGATACACACACACACACACACACACACATATATATATATATACACACACACACACACACACCACATTTTCTTTATCCACTCATGAAATGATGGGCACTTAGGTTGATTACATATCTTTGCAATCGTTAATTGTGCTGAGATAAACATTCAGATCCAAGTGTCATTTTACTCCTTTTCCCTTGGGTAGAGATACGCAGTAGTGGGATTGCTGAATAAAATGGTAGGTCTAATTTTAGTTCTTTGAGAAATCTCTATACTGTCTTCCATAGAGGTTATACTAATTTACATTCCCACCAACAGTGAATAAATGGTCCTTCTTCACCACATCCACATCAACATCTATTGTTTTCTGAATTTTTTAATGGCCAGTCTGATAGGGGTGAGGTGGTATCTCACTGTGGTTTTAACTTACATTTCCTTGGTGATTAGTGATGTTGAACGTTTTTCATGTTTGCTGGCCATTTGTCTATTTTCTTTTGACAAAACTCTGTTCCTGTTTTTTTCTACT
The DNA here is from genome assembly GCA_028533085.1 of Varecia variegata. Classification (NCBI taxonomy): domain Eukaryota; kingdom Metazoa; phylum Chordata; class Mammalia; order Primates; family Lemuridae; genus Varecia; species Varecia variegata. The sequence goes on from CM052436.1 coordinate 15,786,312, forward strand.
TTTTAATGGGGTAATTTGTTTTTCTTTCTAACTGATTTAATTCTTTGCAGATTCTGGATATTAGTCGTTTGTCAGATGTAGTTTTCAAATATTTTTTTCCCATTCTATAGGTTATCTGTTTACTGTTTTGATTACTTCCCTTGCTGTACAGAAACTTTTTAATTTAATTAAGTCCCATTTATTTATTTTTGTTTTTTCTGTATTCACCATTGTGACCTTAGCCATAAATTCTTTGCCCAGGCCAATGTCTACAATAGTTTTTCCTATGTTTTCTTCTAGAATTTTTATGGTTTCTGGCCTTACATTTAAGTTTTTAATCCATCTTGAGTTAATTTTTGTATATGATGAGAAAGAGGGATTCTGTTTCATTCTTTTGCATGTGGCTATCCAATTTTTCCAGCACCATTTATTGAATAGGGTGTCCTTTCCCCAGTGTATGTTTTTGCCTGCTTTGTCAAAAATCAACTGGTCATAGCCATATGGTTTTATTTTTTGTTTCTGTATTCTGTTCCATTGCTTGCTCTGTCTACCTCTATACAAGTACCATTCTGTGATTGTTCATTTTTCTTTATTTTTTTTCCTACATTTTTGACTGACTGGATTAATTCAAAAGCCCTGTCTTCAAGCTTCAAAATTCTTTCTTCTGCTTTGTCTAGTCTGTTAAAGCTCTCTGATATATTTTGAAATTCCCTAAATGACTCCATTATTTCTTTAAGTTCTGTTATATCTTTTCTTATGTTATCTATCTCTTTAGAGAATTTTCATTCATATCCTGAATTATTATTTTGATTTCTTTTTTGTTAATTTTCAACTTTCTCATCAAGCCCATTCATATTATTTGCCATCCATACTCTGAATTCTATGTCTGATGCTTCAACAATTTCCTTTAGGTTAGGATCCATTGCTGGAGACTTACTATGATCCTTTGAGGGTGTTGATAGATCTTGTTTTTTTAATGTTGCCAGAGTTCTTATGCCTGTTCCTTCTCATTTGAAATCTCTTCTCTCAGCTTAAGATAGTTAAGTTTTTGTGTACCTGTTCTCCTCTAGTAGGATCTCTCCTGCTTAGCGCGAAAAGGAGATGTCCCTGGATGGTACACTTGTGTTCTACTTCAGAGGATTGGAGTAGAGATGGTGAATGCACTGTGAACATTTAACACTGCTTTTCTTCTGTCTCATCATTCCATGTCACCAGCAGTCCACATGCTGTATAATAAGTGATTGCCTTGCCTATTTCTCTCAGCAACTGTGATTGTCAGCCCACACCAGTTTGAACGTTGCCCATCTCAGATCCATGGTAGGCAGCATTTACTAGCCCACGTGGCTTGAACACAGTCCCACCCATGTCCACAAATGGTGATTGTAACCCCGGAGCAGCCCGAGTACTCACCCCACCCAGGTTCCCTGGGAGCAGTGGAGGTGTGTAGCTTCTGAACATGGGACTCAGAAGAGAGCCCAGCCCCTCTGTTCCCTCCCTGGTCTGACAGGAATATTGCAGAGGCAGAAGCAATGGATCTGACCCTTGGTTCAAGGCAGTGCTCTGTGCCTGGGATCTCAAAATGTCACTGGCCACAGTAGCCAGGGTTCTCAAGGCAACAAGTCCCTTCTGTGTCTTCTCTCCAGGGCTATGCTACTGCACGGTCTCTAGTCAGTTCCTTTTGTCAGTCCTGTGACCTGCAGTGTAGGGTCCCTGCCACAGATCAAATACTAATGACCATGGGGGCAGTGTGGAGCTGAAGGATTCTCTTTGCCGCCCTTCTCATTCACTTTGGGTGCCTCACATCACCTATCTCTTGATTCCCAGTGCTCTTTCTTAGATGAGGAAGGTGAATATCCACTTGCCACTTTCAATCCTCTCTGTGACAGCAGTGTGTGCAGGCTGCTTCTAGGCAGCCATCTTAGCCCTTGTCCAGTTTTATTTATCTTATTTTTCTATCATATATTTTCATAATAAGCTGACTGTTCCAGGGCATATATTCTCATTATGTACTGGGAAGCCAGCTATTTATGGGACATTTTCCACTATGAAGATAGGAAATCAGTCTGCTTGAATAGATCCATAAGACCTGAAGGAAGTCTTGGCGCTTGGTAGCAAAGGGAGATCATCTACATAGACTAGTATAATAGAGAGAGGCAAGGTTTTTATCTTGATTGATAGGTAGACTCTCTAAGAATGATATAAAATACATTCTCCCTGGCAAAAAATGTGTTAATACATCTAAATAACATAAGCAGAAACTTGAAGCACTAAATTCAAATAACCGATAAGGCAAGAAGTCAAAATAGTTCAGTGGTCATGGCCCACGTGGCTCACTGCCCCATCATTGCAATACACTTCATCTAAAAAGAGACATTTGAAATCATTAGATTAAGACATTGCCAAAACTTATCTTTCCACATTTAGGTTCGCAAGGAAGAATTAAACAAGAGAATTGCCAAAGTATATGTTCTAGATATATAAAATTAATTAATGTTAAGACATTTTTCTCTTAATCAACAAGTACACATTGGATGCAATATGGAATCCAATTATCTATTTGTGAATATCCAAAATTATTTCTAAAGAGTGTTACTTTGGGAAACCATATAAAGTAATATTTGACTACTATTTTACTGGATTATGTTAAAGGAATCAATAAAATAATTTATTGTTCTAATAAATTGTGATAATGCTTCCTCAGATTCCTAATTATTAACATTTTTAAAGTAGAATTTGCCACTCTGGGAGGCTGTGGGTGGATCGCTCGAGGTCAGGAGTTCGAGACCAGCCTGAGCAAGAGCGAGACCCTGTCTCTACTAAAAATAGAAAGAAATTATCTGGCCAACTAAAAATATATAGAAAAAATTATCCAGGCATGGTGGTGCATGCCTGTAGTCCCAGCTCCTTGGGAGGCTGAGGCAGTAGGATTGCTTAAGCCCAGGAGTTTGAGGTTGCTGTGAGCTAGGCTGACGCCACGGCACTCACTCTAGCCCGGGCAACAGAGCGAGACTCTGTCTCAAAAAAACAAACAAACAAAAAAAAAAGTAGAATTTGCATATTTGTTTTCAACCATAATGTTACATATTACACAAAGATATTAGATAATACATTTTTTTCTTCAATAAGAAATTAAGGCAAACTACAGTTATTGCTAGGTTGATGTTATTATCAAATGAGGTCACTGGATGCATAGTGTTTTGGAGATTTCACTCTGTTTATAAGATGGACAAATCCGAAAGTGTTAAGCCTCTGTAAGAAAAAAAAGTTTGGAAAAACTAATATGCATTTAATTATCTGGATAAGATAATGTGCTGTCTTATACTATCCAAGTGTTACAAGAATAATTATTCTGATATATTATACAAGAACCAAAATATCAGACATATATGTAGAAAGAAAACTAGGAAAAAAATAAATATGGAGTTATATTTTCTTAAGTGGGACTGCTGTTTCTAGATATTCTATTATCATCAAAAGTTCTGGAAAAGCCCAGCCATTAGAACCAACCAAAGAAACAAATAAGCAAAAAAATATTAAAATCTTTATTGACATCTTAGAACAATGAGTGAAGCTACTACATATTTTTAGATTTTATGCAAATACCAGTTTAAAATTAGTTACAATGTTCAGATGCTGTGTACTACCACTTCATAATCCAAATATAGTCTTTAGTACTCTCTATGACAATATAGACAATAAGTAGCAGCTTATCTGCTCCATAGATATCACTACTTAGAATCCATCCATATAATTTTGAATTACTAAATTCACTTATCTCTCCCTTAGTGGTTTTAACTCATTCCTGAAAATTGATGCCCCAATAGCCATGGATCTCAACCTGCTTTAACCTTCACATCTTATTTTAAACACACTGAATTAAACCTGCTGTATTACCAGTATTTTTACCTCTGCAGCTTTGCATATACTCTTTAATATGTGTGGCTCCTCTTCTCCACACCACAGTCCCACCTGTTTCAATGTTACCTACTTGGAACAGAAATTTTAGGGTTTAAGATTGGCACATTCCAAACTATGTCCCCATGGTTCATTAATGTGCTTTTATATCTATGTCTGTACATATCACATTGTTTTGTGAACTATTATTTCATGAATGAATTGATCATAATAGAATGTTACCTTATCGAGAGTAGGAATCCTGTCTCTTCATGTCATCATCTTGCTTTTGGAGAACAATATAAAGTTTGTGAATTTATATATCAAATGTTAATACGTTGGTATTAAATTAAGGGATGTGCAACAATTTCACAGTTTAAGTGATATTTAAAATGGTCTTAAAATCAAAGGATGAGGGAAATTTGGATTGGAAAAGATGAGATACAAGGCCATTCTAGGCAGAGAGAATGATACAAGCCAGTGGTCCTCATAGTATATTCCATAAACTGCAGTGTGATCCACAAGGTTCTATCAGGGAATTTGCAAAGTAAGAACTATTTTCACAATAATACTAAGCTGTTTTATACCCTTTTCACTGTGTTTATTTTTGACATGATGATGCAAACACAATGATAAATTTTGGGGGCTTTGGAAAATATATTTATTTTCATAAATGTATATTATGTAAAATTTCAATTGAACTACCATTGTTATGTTTAAAAGTAGTAATAAAAATAATAGCTTCGAGAGTTCAGTTTTTTAACATGGTGTTAACAGATTCATCCTACATAAAGATTTTTTGGATCCTTGATGATTTTTTAAGAATATATGGTCCTGAGACAAAAATTATTGTAAATGGTAGATATAAACAAAAGAAGGCACATTAGGGAACAGAAGAGTCCAATTGGGAATGGGGAACCTGTGACCTTGGGGCCACATGTGACCTTCTGGATCCCTGAGTGCAGCCTTTTGACTGAATCCAAACTTCACAGAACAATTTCCTTAAAAGAATTTATTCTGTAAAATTTGGATTCAGTTGAGAGGCCACAGTTAGGGATCTGGAGGGCTACATGTGGCCTTGAGGCCACAACTTCTCTACCCTGACGAGGCTCTGAGTATTGGAACTACTTTAGGAAGTGTATATGCACACAGAGGTTCATGAAGCATTCTAATACCTAAACCCTCCTTGTAAAAGTCAGAGGCATGTCCTATTTTCCTCAGAAATAAATAATGTAGTAAGACCTCAGCATACTTAATGAACAATATTTCATGCCTAATGGAAAATTAATAGGTTAAACTAATTTATATAATGAAAACTATAAGCAAGGTGAAGAGAATCATTTATATAAAACATATATCTGGGAAAATTGCCAAGAAATTACTAAGGTGATATGAGACTCCATGGTTATTATGGGGACTTTTAATTTAGATTACAGAACAAGCATAATTCCTGAGCTCCTTTCCCTCTCTACACTTGTGATACATCCTATATACTTGGCTGTAACACACATGTTCATATCCCAATAGTATTTTTCTGTCTATGAACTAAGCATTGTTAAAATATTAATTTTTTAAATTTCAGAATATTACAGGGGTATAAAAATTTTGATTACATGATTTGCTTTTGTCCAGTTTGAGTCAAGGTTATATGTGTGTCCCTCACCAAGATAGCATGCATTGTACCCATTAAGTGTGAATTTACCCATTCCCTCCTCCACCTTCCTACCTGCTTAGTTTCTGTTCAGTTTTATTACTATATGTGCACATGGTGTATCAACACCATGTAGTAAGTACATGTGTTACTTGTTTCATTCTTGTGATACTTTGCTTTGAAGAATGGTCTCTAGTTCCATCAAGGTGGTTATGAAAGACATTAATATTAGTTCACTATTTTTTTTATGGCAGACAAGTACTCCATAGTACACATATACCACATTTTATTAATCTACTCATGTATTAATGGACACTTCAATTGATTTCACCATCTTTGCAATTATGAATTGTGCTGAAATAAACATTAGAGTGCATGTATCTTTTTGATAAAATTATTTTCCCCCCTTTGGGTAAATAGTCAATAGTGGGATTGCTGGATCAAAAGGTAGGTCTATCCTTTGAGGTATGTCTGTACTATTTTCCATAAAGGTTGTACTAGTTTGCAGTCCCACCAACAATATATAGATTTTCCCTTCTCTCCACATCCATGCCAGAATCTGTTTTGGGGGGGCTTTTTGATAAAAGTCATTCTCACTGAAGTTAGGTGATATCCCATTGTGGTTTTGATTTGCATTTCCCTGATGATTAGAGACATTGAGCATTTTTTATATGTTTATCGACCATTAATCTACCTTCTTTTGAAAAGCTTCTGTTCACAACTTTTACACAATTTTTAATAGGGTTACTTGATTTTTCCTTTCTTTTTTTTCTATTTCAGGATATTCTAGTGGTACAAACATTTCGGTTACAAGTAATGCCTTTGCCTCACCCAAGCCATAGCTAGAGGCATGCCCTTCCCCAATACAGTGCACACTGCATCCATTAGTTGTGAGTTTACTCCCCCCTACTCCCCCACCTGACTGACACATAATGAATATTACTACCATGTGAGCACCTTAGTGTTGGTCAATCAGTACCAATTTGATGGTGAGTACATGTGGTGCTTATTTTTCCATTCTTGGGATATCTCACTTTGAAGGATGGGCTCAAGCTCTATCCAGGATAATATAAGAGGTGCTAGATCACCATTGTTTTTTTGTAATTGAGTAGTATTCCATGGTATATATATACCACATTTTATTAATCCACTCATGTATTCATAGGCACTTGGGTTGTTTCCATATCTTTGCAATTGTGAATTGTGCTGCCATAAACATTTGAGTGCAGATGTCTTTATTATAGAATGTCTTTTTTTCTTTTGGGAAATGCCTAGTAGTGGGACTGCTGGGTCAAATGGTATTTCTATTTTTAGCTCTTTGAGGTATCTCTAAACTACTTTCCACAGGGGTTTCCTAATTTAAAGTCCCATCAGCAGTGTAAGAGTGTTCCAATCTCTCCACATCCACACCAGCATTTGTTGTTTTGGGACTTTTTGGTAAAGACCATTCTCACGGAGTTAAGTGATATCTCATTGTGATTTTGATGTGTATTTCCTTAATGGTTAGAGATGTTGAGCATTTTTTTATATGTTTGCTGGGCATTATTCTGTCTTCTTTTGAAAAGTTTCTGTTCATGTCCTTTATCCATTTATTAATCAGATTATTTTACTTTTTTCTGTTGATTTTCTCAAGTTATATATAGATTCTTGTTATCAGGCCTTTATTGGATGTGTAGAAAGCAAATATTTTCTCTCATTCTGTAGATTGTCTTTTCATTCTAATGATAGTTTCCTTGGCTGTACAGAAGCTTTTTAATTTGATCAGGTCCAATTTATTTATTTTCATTGTTAGTATGATTGCCTTGGGGGTCTTCTTCATAAATTTTTTTCCCTAGGCCAATGTATATAAGAGTTTTTCCAACATTTTCTTCTAGAATTCTGACAGTTTCATGTTTTAGCTTTAAGAGTGTTATCCACCATGAGTTGATTTTTGTGAATGGTGAGAGGTGTGGATCCTGTTTCAGTCTTCTACAGGTGGCTACACAATTTTCTAAGCACCATTTATTGAATAGGGATTGTTTTCCCCAGTGTATGTTTTTGTCTGCTTTGTCAATGATCAGATGACAATATGTGGCTGGTTTTATATCTGGGTTCTCTGTTCTGATCCATTCATCTATGTCTCTGTTTTTGTGGCATTACCATGCTGTTTGGATTACAATAGCCTTGTAGTATAGCATAAAGTCTGGTAAAGCAATGCCTTACAATTTGTTCTTATTGCTTAAATTTCCTTTGGTTACTCGGGGTTTTTTCCAGTTCCACGTAAAGTGAAGAACTATTTTTCCTAGATCTGTGAAAAATGACTTTGGTATTTTAATGGGGATTGCATTGAATCTGTAGATAAGTTTGAGTAATATAGATATTTTAACAATACTGACTCTGCCAATCCATGAGAATTATATGTTTTTCCATTTATGTGCATCCTCTGAAATTTCCTTCCTCAGTGATTCATAGTTCTCCTTGTAGAAATCTCTCACCTAGTTAGTTAAATATATTCCTAGGTATTTTATTTTCTTTGTTGCTATTTTGAAAGATATTGAGTCATTGATTTGTTTCTCAGCTTGACTGTTGTTGGCATATGAGAATGCTATGGATTTGTGTATATTGATTTTGTAACCTGAAACTTTGCTGAATTTGTTTATCATTTTCAGTAGTCTCTTTGCAGAATCTCTGGGGTTTTCTAGATGGAAGATCATATCTTCATCAAACAGCAATAGTTTGACCTCTTCTGCCCCCATTTGGATACCCTTAATTTCCTTCTCTTGTCAGATTGCTCTGGCTAGGACTTCCAGCATTATTTTGAATAGAAATGGTGGTAGTGGGCAACCTTATCTGGTTCCAGTTCTATGAGAAAATACATTCAATTTTTTTCTTGTTCAGCATGATGTTGGCTGTGGGTTTGTCTTATATGCCTTTCATAATTTTGAGGTAAGCCCCATCTATGCCTATTTTGTTAAAAGTTCTTATAATAAAAGGGTGCTGGATTTTCTCAAAAGCTTTTTCTGAATCTTTTGATAGTATCGTGGGTTCTTTGTTTTTGATTCTATTTATGTGGTGAATTACATTTATAGATTTGAATATGTTGAAAATTCTTGCATCTCTGGAATGAAGCCCACTTTGTTGTGGTGAATGATTTGTTTGATATGCAGTTGAACTCAGTTTGCTAGGATTTTATTTAGAATTTTTGCATCTATATTCATAAGGGTTGGTGGTCTGTAATTTTCTTTTTTTGTTGTATTGTTTCCTAGCTTTGGTATCAAGGTTATACTGGCTTCATAAAATGATTTGAGGAGGATTCATTCCTTCTCAATATTATGAAATAATTTCTGCAGTATTGTTACCGGTACTTCTCTGAAGGTCTGCGAAAATTTGGGTATTAAACTATTTCTTATATTGGGAGATTTTTTTATTGCTGCTTCAATTTCAATACTTGATATTGGTCTATTCAGGAATTCTATTTCTTCCTGATTGAGCCTAGGGAGGCTGTGTGCTTCCACTAATTTGTTCATTTCCTCCACATTTTTAAGCTTATGTGCATAGAGATATTTATATACTCTGAGATGATATTTCCAATTTCTGTGTTATCAGTCTGATTTCTCCTTTTTAATTTCTGATTGAACTAATTGGAGTCCTTTATTTTCTGATTCTGGTTAGTGAGAGGCCTGTCAATTTTGCTTATCTTTTCAATGAACCACTTTTTAATTTCATTAGTCTTCTATAATTCTTTTATTATTGAACTTATTTAGCTATGCTATGGTCTTGGTTATTTCTTTTCTTCTGTTGGGTTTGGGATTGGTTTGCTCTTTCTTTTCTAGTTCCTTGAGATGGTTCATAACATTGTTCATTTGTGATCTTTCTGTCTTTTGGTTGTAGGCATTTAGGGCTATGAATTTTCCTCTCAGGGCTGCTTTGGTTGTATTTCCCAGATTTTGACAACCTATGTTCCCTGTATCATTTAGTTCAAAGAATCTTTTGATTTTCATCTTAATTTTCTTCCCTACCCAGCTATCATTCAGCAGTAGGTTGTTTAGTTTCCATGACTTTCTGTGTAGAAGAGTGTTTCTGTAGGAGTTGATTTCTAATTTTATTCTACTGTGGTCTGAGAAGATACATGTTATAAT
>CM052436.1:15796453-15835020 GCA_028533085.1 Varecia variegata
ATGATAAGTGATTTAATCAAGGTGAGAAAACTAGTGAAGATCATACACAAGGTTTGCACTGTGACTTGAACCTAAGTCTTAATTAGTGCTGATTTCACTCAGTTTCTAAATAATTACACCTGCTAATTTTCTATTGTACTTATTAAGTGCATTGCATACAGATATTTTTAGGTTCCACCATATTCACTGAATTTATAAAAGTATTAGGTTTCATTTAACTTAGCCTTCAGTAGTTTCTCTCTCAATTATTTTCTCTCTCCCACCTCCTCCCCAAATCTCTAGGTTCATAGATACATCTATGGATGAAGCAAAATACAAAGATATATTAATCCTGGCTCTGAATGTCACAAAAGCACCTTAAAGAATAAATTTTTATTATATTCTTCTGTTATATTTCCTTTTAAAAATTAACACCAACATTCATCTCATTGCTTAAAACATGAAACTTAAAGTCATCTTTTATCTCTATCTGTACATTACCTCTCCGTGCCATCTTCTAAATCTTTTGTATTTACCTTCAAATAAATTCATAATGTGTTCACTTCCCTCCATCTCTGTAGCCACCACCCTAGTCCATGCCAGAATCAGCTTTTGATTTCTCTACTCCTAATTGATCTCTTACCTTTGTTCCTCTACAAACCATTCTCCACACAGTAGACAGAGTGGTAGTGTAACAGCATAAACCAAATCATGTCACTTACTACTCTTGAAATCTGTTCATACATCTTCATGGCACTTAAACAGAAAAATAAAAGCCAAATGACTGTATTAATATAGGTCATTCTGGCTAATATAACAGATACATCTAAAAATTGCAGTGGTGTCATGCAGTCAATGCTTATTTCTTGCTCACGTAAAGCCAAAACCTAATTTTCCTTATCATCTTCTAGCTCTTTTCTAAAAGTACTCAGTATTCCAGGAGTTTTCAAGTCATAGCTCCACCAGCTTCCAAAGTAACTCTTAAGATTGCCATTAGTTGTTCATAACTAGCTGGTAGAAAGAGCATAGAGGATCATGCATGGGAACTTTTATTGGCTAGGGCTGAAGTGGCAGAGAGATATTTCTGGAACATTCTAAACTCACCCCTACCTTCCTCCTTTGTTTGACTTTGTCTTCCATTCAGGACATTGCTGGTTCTTTTCTACAATTGATGTTTCATTTCAGTTGTCAACTTCTCAGAAAGAACATTACTAAAAATGAAATAAAATAACTACCAGTCATTCTGTTTCAGAACCCTTACTTACTTATTTCCAGAGCTTCTCCAAATCTGAACTCATCCCATGCATTTATCTTTTCACTCCCTGATTGTCCTCTGCCTTATTCTAAGTTTCCCTGAGAATGGAGATCTTTTTTCTCATGCTCACTGATGTACACTTGTGCTTAGAAGAGGGACTGGCATTTCATAGGCAGGTAATTAAAAATATTTTGAATGAATCAATCAATTTGTATATAAAACTGATTATCACTATTACTGAAAATATCTAATTAAAAGAGCTAATCCTTCCATGTTGATAAAATTAGAGAAAGAAAACACCAGAAAGCTTTAAGGAGAATCCCAAAATTTGCATAGTGAGCCAGAAGTTGACTGAGGAGAGAAACTGAAGTTTCAGACACCTTATCTAAGGCTTTATTTAAGAACTGTGCAGGATTTCTAATTAGCAGTCAAGCATTTCCATATATAATATGCTATAATTTCTCAGGAGACATGTCTATACAGGTTCTTAAAAGATTTAACTATCTTCCCTCCTCCCTCATTAACTTCCCCACCCCCTTTCTTTTTGGTAAATCAGAGATCCACTGGTTCAAATGCAAGAGAAACTAAAATATACAATTAAAAACACTACTCATATTTATCAAAGTGTTTATTTTCACTTTGCTTTTCCCATTTACTCCTTACTTGATAGCCTGATAGTCAGGTAGTCAGTTTTTTCAGAAAAACAGAAAAAATATATATGCATATATAAAATTAAATTATATATATACATATGATTTATTATAAGAGATTGGCTCATGTGATAATGGAAGCCAGCAAGTCCCAAGATTTGCAAGGTGATTCAGCAAGCAGGAGAGTTGGAGAGCCAAAGGTTTAATTCCAAACCATGCCCAAAGACCTAAGAATCAGGAGAGCTGATGTTGGCTGATGGTGTAGTTCTAGGCTCAGGCTGACGTTTCAGTTTGAGTCTGAAAGAAGGAAAAAATGGATGTTCCAGCTTAAAGGCAGTAGGGCAGAAGGAATTCTCTCTTACTCAGACTTTTTGTCCTATTCAGTCCTTCAACTGGATAAGGCTCACCTACAGTACAGAGGGCTATCTGCTTTATTCAGTTTACCCATTTAAATGTTAATCTCATCCAGAAACACCCTCAGAGACAGACTTAGGATAGTGTTTGACCAAATATCTTGGCACTTCATGGCCTAGTCAAGTTGACACATAAAATTAATCATCAAACAACCTTAGACAGGTTTTAGTCAGAACACCAATGAAAACAGAAGCTAAGTTGGTAGATGATTTGCAATAAAGTGTTATAATTTGAGAGCTTCATTAGTTGGTAGTTAATTCAGTAAAACAATATCTAGTCATAAAAGAATATTTGGTAGAGTTGCACTTTTTCAGAGAACATTAGTCATTAAACAATTAAAAAGAAAATGCATGCTATCTTCACATAGCAAAAGCATTAACATTAATCTCATTGTATTTATTAAATATCTAGTTAAGTATTTGAATTTCAAGAAAAAAGACAAAAAGGAAAATTTCTCATAATAAGACATGGCAATTGTAACTAGATTTAGGAAACACTTTATAAAAAATCAAAATCATATTAGAGCAAAGATCTCTAATTGTCTTTTCATGGTCTAGCTAATAACTCCATTATTAAATATAATTAATCTTCTCTATTAAAATAATATGAATAACCTCAATAATTTGCCCAGTGTCTAAGACCTTATGTAATTGGGTTATAAATCCTTCTAACAAGCTTTGCCCTTTGCACATCTTGAACCAGCTATTTTCTGATTTGGCCTCTCTTTCACTTCATGTATTTTAGTAACAGGATCTAAGTAACCTGGTCCCCAGAGAATGGGTTCTATGTAGGACAAATTTAATTCACTGTAATAACTCTAAGTCTAAAGCACTATTTTATTTTTAAATTTTCCAAATACATTGGATTCGGGTAATGAAAATTCACATTAGATAAGGAAGCAAAAGCATTTATGATGTGGCAAGAATAACACTCTGAAAAAATGATATGTGCCAAGAATCTGCCATAAATTTTAGCTAAGTAGACAGAGTGAGGAATTCAGAAGCTACATTTCATGTACAACTGAGAAAAACATGTGGACTATAGAGATGGGTAATTAGAGAATTTCTATTGAGGCTATTTATGCAAGGAAAAAAAACAGGGTCATATGGAATATGCAAAGTCATTGTCAAATGAATGCCTAAGAGAAGCTGTGGGAGGTAGGGTACTGGTTGATAGCAAGAAATCTAGAACAAAAGAGCCTTGTTATTCACATCCTAGCTCTTGCCATTTTTTGTGTGTCTTGAGACAAGTTACTTAGTCTCTGTGATTCTTTTTAAAATGAATTGATTAAACCTAAGTGGAAAAGTTATGGATGATATTGAATTAAATGCAGTAATATGCAGTGAGTAAGGGTCTAATGATTGTGATGTGGAGCTGCTGCCGCTGCTCTTGACAACGAAGATGATGGTGATGATGATGATGATCCCTCAGGCACAGTCATATGCTGGCAACATATTTAGATTTGTCACTTGATAGGTTATCCATAACAAATGCTGATATAACTTTCTTCTAGTATTAGGCATGTTTAAAAACTATTTATTTTTATTAATTTATAGAAGAGAACATAAACTGGCTTTAATACTAAGTCTAAGATACATAATTAACATCCTATAACAATTCCCTACTGTAACATTTTTATTGATAATTGTTAAACTTGTCTTATGTATACCTTAATTTAAATATAGCAAGATGGACTACTTATTAAATTGTAGCTAAAGAATATGTCGTGCTTATTAGCTGACACCAAGTTTGGTCCAAATATGTCGACTTCTTCAAAAATCAGGTTAACATGATCATTCTAAAATGGCCAATTAGACCAAGAAGACTATAATAAAAGTATATCTCCTGAAGAGTGACCAGATTGTAAATCAGTTACAATTTTAATTTTATTGACTCTTTAGTATACTCATCTTTCATACACATAGCACAAAACACTGAGATTTATATACTTACCATGGTAATGATGATTCATCAGCCTGCTTTAATTATCAGTGGCTCAATGAAATTTGAAATTAATCCAATGGATTGTGCACCTTCTTTAAGTAAATGCTACTAGGGCTTAAGGACTGTCAAACTCCCATGTAAAACCCTCCAACATCCATTCTCTGTGCTCTCCTGAGATGGAGGCAGGGAGATGTTCAGAGAGAGCTGGGCCCCAGGTAGAGAGATAAAGGGTCTGGGGGGAGAGGGTCTCCATAGTCTGTCTCCCTTTTGATAAGGAAGGCAAAGTCAGTATCATGTGGAACAGCCTAAAGGACCCTGGGGCAGCAAGACAGACGATTCATCTCATTGATCTATTGAATCGTTCATCCAACCATTCTTCAGCATTCACCTAACCGAAACCATTTAATATATTTCCCCCTTTGTTAATGCTTTAGATTGCCTCTGACAATAAATTCAAATAATGACTGTGGTGCCACTCTGCCCTAACATTAAACACTACTTCCTTTCCAAGGAAAAACTCAGAATCTCAGGGAAAAATATGGAATGCTAAAAATAAATTTTCTTTGGTTTAGTAACTACAGCTTTTCTCTGTAGGCTGACACAACTCAAAATCGCCGGTAATTAACCAGTAAATGAAGTGATAAATAGGTGAAGTATTTTTATGTTGAACTTTGATAATTACTTAACATTTAAAATACACGACTCTCTGTAAAATGGTATACATAAGGATTTCATTTCTAGCTAAGGTAATAAGTACATTACAAAGGAAATGTTTATAAAATTATTATAATTTAATTGATCTGAAAGGGCAAATTTGAAGAATACAACAAATGGGTAGTTAGTTCTGAGTAGATAAGAGAGCAAGCTGTAAGGATCAACATATGCTTAAGATTTACTACAATTTCTTGCTTAGATTACTCCCACTTCTTTGATTAGAGTTAAACTACCTTGAAGTATATAATACATTCATCACTATAAAAATGAACACTAAACTACATAGGGAAAAGAGGAGACAAAATATAAGAGACAGTCAAAAGAAAGCAGTTCTATCTACCACCACACTTTAGAAAGCACTGAGGAGTGGTCTCTCTTTTAAGCAGTTGTTTCTTACTTTGAGTATTTTTATTGGCTGACATGTTTTGAGTAAACTGTATATTAGAAACGTCCATACTGTTTTAAGTATATCATAATGAAAGAGGTTAAAAGAAAGATATTTTAGAAAATAGAGAGGAGACAGTAGAAGAAAAATAGCATGAAACTGAACAAGGGTATATTTCTATTTCTTGATTTTTCCTTATTCTTTTTTATATCCTCCACACAGGAATGAAATTTGGTTAGAAATATACCACCTGACCTGGAGAGGCGGGACCACCTACAGTGTATTTTATAGCATCCTGAATTAATAAAGGCATATCAGTAAAACATCAAACTTCAATGGCACTTACCTTGGAAGCACAATTTCAATAAGTGATACTCATGCCTTCCTAGGCCTGAGCTGCTTCTCAACTTTTCCCTTGCCTTTTCTCCCAGATTTCTAGTACTTTACACAGGTCTCTAACTGTTACTATTTGCCCTACGGAGTTGAATTTTCAAATCTCTCCTTCTAATTCCAACACTATAAATGGCATAGTTTGGTATTTCTTTCCTAGTTTTCAGCAATTCAAATTAAACTATAGATTTATCAGTCTTCTTTCACTGCTTCCTTGGAATATATCACATTTGTGGTCTTGCCAGGAGGATCATTCTTTGTATTTTCTTCTCCATACCAACAGGGTTGAGCATTTAAGCTGGGCTAGGCCAATGATCACACTACATCCCTGTGGGAAGAGAGATTGATTCAAAATGGGCACAAGGACCCAGGAAGGCCAGTGAGAATTGTCCTGTGGACTTTCCTTCTGGGAATGGCAGGGAATACTGTATTCACTTTGGATCACTAGCTGTAAGCATGCAGAGTTATGATTCCCAGGAGTCATCTTTCTCAGTCGGACAGAAGTCTTATCTGCAGCAGGAATGAAAAGAGAAGCACAGATAAGCAAAACTGCTAAGTGTAGGCAGAACCACGATGTCACTTTAATCCTCATTTTATTTGTACCTGAAACAAACATCTTTGTTACATGAACTCATAATTAACTATTGATTTTAAGTTAGTTTGAGATGGGCAGGCTCCTGTAGTGAATATGAGTGAATGAGTTAACCCAAACCGAAACATCTATATTGTCAATCAAACAATTAGGTTGTAGAATTTGTGGGAATATTAATTTGTAGATAATTATAATATATGTAAATTTCATATGTGATAACTTATAATACATTAGTTTGCATAGAACTTAAAGTTTTGAGATATTATATGTGCTTATCATTCACAATTTTTCTATTAGTTATTAAACACAATAAGCATTAACTAGCTTAGCTATTTTATCATAACCGTGCAGCTAAATATTCAAGGTGGATTAGAATTCAGATGTCTTAATGCCCATTTTAGAACTTTTCCTTGTCACTAACCACCTGCTTTCTTTTCTGTTACTCCTTTTCTACCATGACTTTTCCTAACCTCTGGGCCGCTCCTCTCTGATATGCAAAGTGATCAGCAATGTGACAACATATGATTCTGTTATGTTCCCCAACTCCCTTTCACAACCTCTTCCCACCCAAACACATACATTGTTCTATGTAGAATCACCTCTGCTGTAAAATATGCGAATGAACAGAAGGGGGCAGTGAAAGTACAGTCCTACAAATGATAAATACATGACAAACTAAAGCACGCTGCATGTGCAACTCACACTTGATTTAAAAATATCCCAGCAATATAAAAAGAGTAGAATTGTGTAGAGAGTAAAATTTTCATGTGAAATCTTCCTCTTTCCACAAAAAAGAAGCCAGGACTCTTTGTTAATCAATTAAAATTATTTAGTTATACATAATACAAAAATACCATATACCAACTTTTTTTTTTAAGAAGGTGTAGACTGTTAAAAGATGAATGGAGTCTGAAAATATCTACCTCACCGGTCTCCTTTTTACTGGTTCAAAAATAATACCAAAATTTAGGAAGTATTTTACTTTCAATCATAATGTAAACAGGAAGATGTATTTCTTGGCATCAAAAATTGAAACATGGTGGAAGGTGAGTAGAGAAATAGAATGAAAATTGGACGCAAATAAAATATGAGGCAAGTTTTTTTTTTTTTTTTTTGAAACAGAGTCTCATGGCTAGAGTGTCATGGTGTCAGCCTAGCTCACAGCATCCTCAAACTCCTGGATTTAAGCAATTCTTCTGCCTCAGTCTCCTGAGTAGTTGGGACTGCAGGCATGCACCACCATGCCCAGCTAATTTTTTCTATACATTTTTAGTTGTCTGGTTCATTTCTTTCTATTTTTTGGTAGAGATGGGGTCTTGCTCTTGCTCAGGCTGGAGTAAAGGTTTTAATTAACTTATTTTTATTGGGAAAACATCAGAGAAAGAGGGTGTATTAGTCAGAGTTCCCAAAGAAACAGACCAATTTTACACACAAACACACACACACACACACACACATAAAAAGAAAGAGGGAGAGATAGACGGATGGATAATAGAAAGTGATTTATTATGAGGAATTGGCTCAGGCAATTATGAAGGCTGAGAAGTCTCAAGATCTGATCTCTAGAGATGGAAGCCAAAAAAGCTAGTAGTGCAGTTTCAGTCCAAACCTGAAGGCCTGAGAATCAGGCATGTTGATATCCAAATACTGGAGAACATGTATGTCTCCGCTCAAGCAAAGAGCAAATTTGCTCTTTCTTGGCCTTTCTGTTCTGTTCTCGCCCTCAAAGGATTGGAATATACCCACCAGAATGGATGAGGATGATCTCCTTTACTCAGTCTACAGATTCAAATGCAAATCTATTCTGGAAACACCCTCACAGATACACCCATAAATAATGTTTTACCAGCTATCTGGGCATTCCTTAGTCCAGTCAAGTTGACACATGTAACTAACCATTATAGCAGGTTTCAAAATTGGTTGCAGGCTCCTGTAGAGAAGGAACATATTGTATTGTTGATTCTCATTTGTTTTTCCATCGTACACCTTGAATATCCTCCTTAAAGCCAGGAGATTAAGCTCCTCAGACTTTCTGCTACATCAAGTATCATTGACAGGCAACCCTGGCTGCTTTGCTTTGAAATTCACTCCTTTGTGTATGCCAAGGCATTTCCTCTCACAGATGATCCTTGGTGACTACTGGGGGTGGCAAGGAGACTAAGGTAGACACTTTCCTGGGAAACATGGAATCCCTTCTTCTTTGGCTCAAAAAACTCTTTGACATACTTGATGAATATTTCTTAGACTGCATGGAAGTCTGGAATGATTCTAGTTGAATTTCTTTCTCTCTTCTTCTCTTGGTCTCAGACTTCTTTTGGGGTCTGATGGCTGTCTCAGTTTCCTCCAAGTTTTTCCTTATTTTTTTTAAACAGTCATTTCCCTAATAAAACCCTTGTGCATTTAATCCCACATTACCGTCTACTTATAAGAGGACCTGGATTAAGACAGGTGCTTAGAGTGGCTGCCTGGTAAATATTGCTCTTGATTTTAGCCTGTCTAAAAATGACAAGGTGAGATTATCATATACTTAGTTGTGGAATATTGAAGTCAGAGTCATTTGTTTTTTATGATTGTGACCTCTAATCTTTAACATTATTGGCAAATGGCATTTTATTCCTTATTTTGAAGCAAAAATGCATTATGTTTTATACTCTAATATCTGAAGATTAATTTATCACAAATTACTTTTAGTAATATAAATGTCAGGAGATATATTTCTTTCCTTAAAAAACTATAAGTGAATATGTTTTAATTTTATTTTATAGAAATGTCAGCATTTTCTTGTGTTGGCAAAAATTTTATCTTCACTTAATGCCAGTATTTCAGAATACTTTCATTATTAAAGATGTGCTAGCTATAAATTTTTGTAATTTATAGAAAAATTTTAAATCAAGAATAAAGTAAGCATTATAAATTAACAAATTAAAAGGCATACTACTTAAATATGATTTGTTGAGAACCTAACAGTTCATAAATAAAGAATTGATATCTACTCTTAAGTGGGTAACATATGACATTACCCCTTAGGCTATAATTTTGGCCTCATAGACATGCTTAATCAGAATGGTGTGATGAGATTTGCAAATAAGACAAAAGCTTCAAATGTTCTGTTGATTTTCCTCAGAAGGTAAGAAACACATTGCTTTTTCTTTTTTTCAATTTTTTTTAATCCCGCTTTCATGGGTTTTCATGACAAGAAGAAGTCAATTTCCTAGCAAAAATTGTTCATAGCTTTGTGAACTCACAACACTGGCACCATAGTAGAAATACTGAAGGTCAATATGCTACCGAAACTTGTTGCAAAAGCTATGTACTTTTGGATGATGGGATAGTATCTGACAACAAAAGATGAAAGAAAAATTTTGTATCAATATTAAGTAAAGTCACAAGTTTCCTTTACTAGAGACAATACAACCATATCTACTGGTCTTACATGTCTTCTTTATCCCATCTGTCAAAATCAACATGATTTCCCTTTTGGAAGCAGGTGGTTGTAGTCCTTTCCTTCAATACAGATGACAGTAAGTTAATCAGTTTTAGAGGCAATGGAATATTAATAATATATAATAAGGCAAGACGACTGGTCTTACTTTGTATCCCTCCTCTACTCAAAATACTGTTGCAAATGTAAAGCCCTCTGAAGCTTCATCAAGTCACACTTCACAAAGCATCTAATGTATATTTTTTAACGTTTTCATAAAACTCACATGAACAGTACAAAATAGATTCCTGTTACCTAACTAATGTCATGTCCAGGTGAGTGAAGAAACACCTCCATTGGGATTTTAAAAATAGCCCTTCACCCAGGAAAAGAAGTCAAACAAAAGAAGAAAGCAATCTTCCCAGGAGGTCGCTATCTCCAGGCAAGTATTTCTGCAGCTCAAATGGCCCCTTTTGACTCTGCTCAGAAAGGAGGCATGGATCCCTTGAGTTAATTAAAAGCTATTTAAACAAGATAATTTTCTTCTTCCAGGATTCTGGAAATTTTCTTTTCAGAAATATTATAAGGAGTTAATTGTCTCCCCAAGATCCCTTGGGTACTTTATGCCAGGCTCTGCAGACCTTCTCTGATGAAGGCTGTTTCCTAACAGTTAGAGGCAAATCTCATGGCAGCCTTTATGAGGCTTCTGCCTCAGCAATAAAATCCTCCTTGTTTCTAAAGAGCCACTGTTTAATTTCAGGCAATCCCCATGGAAAGTGATACATTTCCACAAATGTGGGAGGTTGGTAATGAACACATTTACGACCCATATAATCAAATCTTTCTGTCTCATCATGACCTCTTATTTGCTTATCCCAGGCTGAAGCTACCCAAGCCCATGCCTGCTCCCTAAATTCCGTTAAATAATAAAGCAACCCAACCAAGCCATAGATGGAGCTGTTCACCTGTAACATAAAAATGTTGTACTGCTAATTAAACTTCCCTTTTGCTTCAACTAGACTCTAAGTTCCTAAGTTCTTCCATTTTCTTGTTACTTGTCTACAGTGCAAGAATTATAAAAGAAAATGAACCATACTCTTTTTCACAAATATAACTAAATGGATAGCTATGAATTATCATCAGGTTTATGCCATTTATATAACTAAATATTTAAATAGAAAATGATAGCTTATTTCATTAACATTTAAATAGCTATTATTTGTATTATTTGTATTTTTCCTTACCTAAAGCAATAAAGGCATTTTTGTACTTATCATTTATTTTGATGTGATTTAATTCCATATAAGCACATAGTAGAAAAAACTCTCATTCGTGAGTACCTAAAGGCAACTGTATTCTCCACAGTATCTGTGATGTTTTTTTCCTAGCTAATTAAAGCTCTTACTCAGCCTGTCTCTGACAAACCCTCTCATTAAGGAAGGAAACGCGTTGTCTGGATTCCTAAAAAAACATCTTCACATCTTAGCGAGTTACTGTCATGGGGAATAGAAAGGTGACTTTTAATTTTAATTCATTTTTTTAAAACCTCTGTCACTCATTTACTTATTTCGGTATCCACAGTTTGTCGCTATGTCATTTGCTTTTTCATAAAACTCTAAATAATTTGCATACCAATATTTATCACTGGTCTCAGAACAAATGTTGATTCCTTTCCCTTCCTCCCCTTGTCACCTTTTAGGAAAAGCCTCCCTGAGCAATCTCTCCAAGTAATCTGACTCTGAAAACATGACGTTAATGCTGCCTAATGAACTCCTACATAAGTATGTGTTCAGATTTTTTATTTTTTAGTTTCAGAGACACAAACTCTGTAAGCAATATTAAAAAAAATGTTTTACCTAAAGAAATTTTGCTTATGGTCTTTCCGTTCTTTATACCTCTTCTCCTCTTTCTACCTTTTCTTTCTCTTCTCACTTTTCTCTTTTTTCCTCTATACTTGCTCCAAAGAAAATCTCAGATCTCTTTTATTCTTTTTTTTTTTTTTTTTAACTACATGTCCTGTCAACACTGTACTGCCAACTCCAAACTTGGGGTCTAACTCAAGACTCTATCTGTAAAGTGCATTCTCCCTAAGTTCTGAAAGAGAGAAGGTTGGCTAAGTCCTCTCTGAAATGGGGGAACATGATGGAAGGCAGGAGCATGATTTTCTTAGAGATGTGGTTGATAGAGTTGGAGAAAGATCAATATTCTCTTAAGGAAGAGAGCCATGGGTCAAGGTTGAGACAAGGATTAAGATTTCAGTGCAAAGATTAGAGAGAGTTGTAAGACAGGAAGTCAGGGGCAGTACTAATGATGAATATGATAGACAGAATTTTAAGATGGCCCCAAGATATCCTCTATCCTGGTGTACACATTCCATCTACTCCTCTGAACTCTGAATATAATGAATTTTATTTGCATGAGTAATTTAATTTAACCTATGTTATATGGCACTGTTGTCCTTAAGTAAGGGAGATTCTCCAGGTAGACTGACTTAATCACATAGCCTTTTTAAAATTTTAATAATATCTTTTATTTAACCTATATATCTAAAGAAATACTATTTCAACATATAATAAATATAAAATTATTAATGAGATACTTTATTTTTACACTAGTCTTGTAAATCAGGTATGTATTTTATGTCTACAGTGCATTTCAATTTGGACTAACTATGTTTCAAGTGCTCAATAGTCACATGTGGCTAGTGGCTACCATATTGGATAGTATACATGGAAGCCTCTTCCTTAAAATGAATCCATCTGTGTTATACGTTATTTTAACAATTTATTTCCTGGTTTCCCAGCCACAGCAGATTTGCAGCAGTAAATAAATGGTGAGAGTGATGGAGTGGTAATGGATAATAGGGAAGGGGCAGAAGAATTATAAGTGGCTGGGGTCAAGCAATATGAGCACACTAGCCTTCCACACTTTAGGACCCCCTGAAGCACATAATGCAGTAACCTGGTAGAATAACTGATAACCTTGCCTTTTAAAATATGTAGTTTTGCCCTGCTGGTTCCAGAAGGTAAGTCAGAGGTGGAAAGCAAAAATATTTGACATGTTGTTGTTGGCTAGAAGATGATGGCGACTACATGGCAAGAAATGTAGGTGGCTTATGGGAACTGACAGCAGCCCCCAGTTGACTGCAAGCATGGGAATGAGGATATGGTCCCATATCTACAAGGAACTAGATTCGGCCAACAAGAATGAGCTTGGAAGCACAAATTTCCACTTAGCCTAAACATGAGAATTCAGTCTGGCTAACACTTTGATTTCAGTCTTATGATACCCTGAGCAGAAAAAAAAGCCAAACTGTGCTAGAATTCTGACCTACAGCTGTGAGCTAATAAATGGATATTATGTTAATGTGCTAAGTTTGTGGTAAATTTTTACATAGCAATAGAAAACCAATACACATAAGTGAGATAGTAAAAATGGTCAACTCTCAGAGGTAAGCTTTTATGTAATTATATAGCAGTATCTGTACATGGACAGGATGAACCTATTTAAAGAGTTTGGAGAAAATTATAATCTGAGTTTATCCATGCTTCTTAATGCTTGCTTACTAGAAATTTCTATGTGGATATAGAGGTAGAATCTTAAACTTAGTGTGTTTGGAAGCTCCTCTCATTCATTTGTTACCCTTCACTAGCTTCCCTATAACCTGTCTGTGGTAGGCAGAAAAATTGACCCCCAAGATATCTCCATCCTAATCCCTGGAACTTCTGTATATATCATGTGATATTACAAGGGTGAATTTATGTTGCAAATGGATTAAGTTTGCTAATCAGTTTACATTAAGAAAAGGAGATTTACTTGGATTATCTGGACTAACCCAGTAACCACAGGGTCCTTAAATGGGGAAGAGGAGCACATAGAGTCATAACCAGAGAGATGACAGTGTGACAAAAATTTCATCTGCTATCACTGGCTTTGAAGATGGAGGGGTGTCATGGGTCAAGGCACGCAGACAGATTCTAGAAGCTGCATTAGGGAAGAAAACAGCATTTTCCCTAGAACCTCCTAGGAATGTAGTCTTGCTGATAACCTTGATTTTAGACCAGTGAGATTCATTTTGTACATCTTACCTCCACTACTGCAAAATAACAAACTGCATTGTTTTGAAACACTAGGCGTGTGGTAATTTGTTACCATGACAATAGGAAACAAACACATACTTTTCATTTCATTTTCTTTCTCTAGGTTAATAGCATCACCAACTGCTCAGTCAACCCAGCTACAAATCTCAGCACCATCTTTAGTTTTTTCCTTTCTCACATTCCTTGTTCAGCGCATAGACAAGTCAAAGGATATTCTACCACCTCACTTGTACCCATTACTTCCATTCCATTGACTATAACATCATTGGTGTGGGCATTCATAATATATATGGACTGGGCTATTGCAATGATTTCTATCATCAGGGCTCACCCCCAGCTGCCAGGCTAATATCACTGTTATTTTCTACAGCTACAAAAGTGGTCAAACATGTCCCCAGATAACAAGCTAAAAACAACAAAAATAGCCTTTTAATGACCTTCATAACATATAAATTTAATATCATTTCTTACACTGTCTATAATACTGTTCAAATCTCTGAGAACCTTTTAGAAATCTACTTTTTGCAACTTGAAATGTAATGTTTCTCTTTACTTATCATTTAGTTTGAATCTTTTTTGACCATTCTTACTGTTCTTTATTTATATAATATCATGCCTATTTCCAATTTTTTAAGCCCACTTTCCCAGTCAGTGTAAGGGAAATATTTCTTTATTTTACCTATATGTTCTTTGAAATTAAAATTATGAGCCATAAAAATTAGCTTCACTAAAGCTCTAACCTATCCTCACTTCAATTCTTTTTCTCCAAATAGAAAAGTTCTCTGTACAGCATTAGTCAGTAACATGATGCCAAATTCTTCCTGCCAAATATCATATTAAATTGGTGAATCATCATATTTTAAAAATACAAGTTTTTTTTTTATTTCAACTTTCATATTTTATGTTAGTGAGACATTCCTAAATTATTCATTCTAGGACTATGAAGTGTTTCTGGAGATATGGATATTTTTTCACCAACATAGATACATTAATACCATCATAGAACTGCAAGAGCCTTAATCACACTTCAGCTTCTGTACATGAAATATATAACCAGTCTGCAGAAGGTTGTAATGATGCCCTCTCAATGATCTAGAATTATCCCCCACCATTGACCTCCACAAATATGTTAATTCGCTCAAAGTTTCCTTTTATAAATGATAACTCTTGGTTTCTATAAAATGCCATGCTTTATTTTATTAATCTATGCTACTAATAATACATTGAACTGTTTCAGGTAAAGACAAGAAACATTTCTCCTTCCATTAATTCACTTGAATCATTTCAAATTGCCAATATTTTACTGATAAAATTTTCTATTTTATACATTTTGTAAGTTATTATCCAGATTACCTACAGCTAACTGATTATTTAAAATATAGGGGAAAGTTAGAAATAAGCTAGAGGATATGGCAAACCTGAACACTACTGAGACCCATGAGCCAACGAACTATTATTAAAAAATATAATACCAGAATTCTATGATATATTTGAATTATAAAAAGATCAATTAAAAGAGTATAAGAAAACCTATTTTTTCTAAGCAGAGAGTGCATGGGCTATTAGGTGTATTAGAATTAATGGAAAGTATAAACTATTGATTTCTGTAGAAGGTTGGCAAATGTCCACAGGCAAGATATTGTGGCTCAGACAAATGCAGTTCAAAGAAATGTAGGTCATAGAATAAAGACATCAGGAAGGCAAATTGATAACTTATTGATCATTTGGGAATAAAAGAGCATAGCGGTTACAGTCTATGACCTTGACTTCTATGTCTAGTTCTGATTTTGTGACATTGGGGAAAGTAGCTTGACATCTATGCCTGACCCTTAAAACATAATACTAGTAATGGGTTCATGAAGGATAAAAAACCTAAACTCCTCACAATTATTTTTATCTACATCGATATATTCTTAGAAAATATCTTCAATTAAAATATATTTAAATGTAATCACATAAAATGTAAAATTAATCTATGTTCATGTATGTTCAAAGGTGTATATTTATACATGCATATACACATATACCTTTTTAGATCAATGAAATTGTTCCATATGTTAGCCCACAATGCACATCATATTATGTAATGACAATCTGCAAAACAAAATAATGAAATGCTGACATTAATATATCTGGAGAATAATGTTAATCCAGGAATCCTGAAATTAATTCACACAAAAGCTTTTGGAAATGAATAGACTAAATAAACATGAAATTAGGGTTTTCTGTAGTGTGTTTCATATTTTCCAATCAATGCATAATAATATCCCTAGATAATGTGAATAGGATGTGGATATCAGCACACATTAAGAGCAGGCTGAGGACTCTCACATAAAGCACTTAAAATGGATGGAAGTTTCTTGTCTTCAAATCCAGTTTCAGACCTCAGATATCCAGCATTCTTGAAGTCATGGTACTCAATTGCCCCATTAATTTTATATAACTCTAACCTTCTCTGCCCAGCACTGATTGCTCTGATGTCAAAGAAAATCAATAATTTAAATGAATTAAAATGTGTTTGGAGAATTGAGAAGCCTTTGGGGAGATTCCTCACTAAAATGGAAATTAATCTAGGAAAGCATGAGTAACAAACCCTCTTTAAATCATTAGAATAATCTTTTTTTATTTCAAAATATTAAGGGGGTACAAATGCTTTTGTTACATGAATACCTTTTATAATGCCTAAGTCAGGGCTATTAATGTGCCATCACCGGAATACTGTTCATTGTACCTGTTAGGTAGGTTTATCCCCTTCCCTCCTCCTGCCTTCCCCCTTCTTAATTTCCAATGACTTTTGCTTCTTTCTGTGCACATGTGTTCCCAGTGATTAGTTCCAAATTATTAGAGAGTACATGTGGTACGTGTTTTTCCATTCTTGAGATACTTCACTTAGGATAATGGTGTATAGAATAAATCTTAAAGAAATAGAATTACACACGATAGGAAACTGTAAGTAATTTAGCCAAACGCAATAGGCTGTTTTCTCTCTTAGGTATGCTAAGTTGTTGATGACATGCTGACACTCTGAATTTTGCCCACACTTATTTTCCTGTTCCTCTCAGTGATTTGCCTCTGGATATGCAAAACGGTCATGCATGACAAGCAACCTCAACAAAGTCCAACATTTTGAAGCACAGAATGAAGCTGCCTTTAATTTCTGTTCTTGTCTTTGTATCTTTGGAGTCTTATAGGAAGAACTGCTTCAACTTATTAATTTTCATTTATTTGCCTTTGATTTCCTCTAATTTCTTGGAAAAAATTCCTGGTCTGGGTTTTTAAACATGATTCCTGATGTGTTTCTATACGTTCTACTAGTGATAAAGCTTAAATCTCATCTAGATACATTATAAAAATAAAATTTGAAGTGACTCGAATGTCCTCACACAATCATAATGAGATTTATAGAATGTTTTGATAGACTTTGGGGTTCTTTGTTGTAGTTATTTTTGTTTGTCTTCTTTGAGAGGGCAGCAACAGTTGAAGGTAAGTTGAACCTGTTAATGTGTTTTTCCAAATGTCATGTTTTTTAAGAAACAGGTCTTCTTAGCTAAATGATGAATTTAAAAAAAAGATTTTTTATTTATATTAGTTACTTGTCTTAAGTTTGAAATCTATGAACCACATGAAAATAAAATGTTTATTAATATTGAAGCTTAAATGCTCATTAAAAAAATTCATACCTATTTTTCCATTTATCCCTCTGACAAATAAATGATTGGAGAATTTTTCTTCACTCTCAAGCATATTTTTATAAAGATATCGATGAATGAGGGTTAACTGATGGTAATAAAGATTACTTATTTTTATTCCTTCAATACTGTTAACACCAAATAGTTCCAAACTCTTGCCACCTGGTTGTGTCCCTGTCACCCATCTCCCCTGTTTCTTTCCTCTTCTCTCCATTATTTGAATGGAGAGTCAA
This sequence comes from Varecia variegata, assembly GCA_028533085.1. Lineage (NCBI taxonomy): Eukaryota > Metazoa > Chordata > Mammalia > Primates > Lemuridae > Varecia > Varecia variegata. The sequence goes on from CM052436.1 coordinate 15,814,220, forward strand.
AGGTTTTGAATAATTAATCACACAGAACTGTTTTAAACACGTCTTTGCCCTGAGAGGTCTTTCAAATAATTAGCCTCTTTGCAAGTGTTCAAAGATGTAGCACATTATGCCAAGATCGTAAAATCTCCAAATTCTTTGCTTCTTTTTGCTGATCTATAATAACCCAATGTTTCTTTATTCCCAGTTGTTGAATAAAACATAGGCAGAAGATGGCACTGTTTCTTCATTGTTTAAAGGCATATATATACCAACAAGTAATCTCTTCACTCTAAACAAAAAAGTAATTTTAAAAAGCTACCTGCAAGAAAAACATACAGGTTTATTAGAAAATAGAGGTAAGGCTATATGGCATAAAGCGTAATTTATTTGGACACCAGGATAGGAAATAATCAAAAATTAAACAAGAAAAAACAAACAGTTATATATACTTACTTTCCAGGAAATTGCAAAAACAGCTCATTTTATAAAAGCATTAGTTATACAAGAAAAAATATCACACTCATAGGTGACATAAAGGGATTGGAAAAATTCCAGCACTTAATTTGGACTTTGTGCCCCACCTTTACTTTTTCAATGCATGAGACCTTGGATAAGTTACTTCTCTCTTTCATTTGCAAAATGAAAGTAATGATACCTGTACTTTTTTAAAGGATTAAGTGAAAATATAGTAAGTATTCCACTGTTAGCTATTGTTTTATCATACTAGAATATAAACTTTGTGTGGGGCAAAGACAAAAAATATGGCTTTTATCACAATATTATCAACATTTAGCACAATGGCTGACATTTAATAGAAGCAGGAAAAATGTTGCTTAAAGAGTTTACATCTGAATTATATAAATACCTCAAACAACTTGGTAGCAACAAAACAAAAAAACCTAATTAAGAAAAAGGCAAATAACCTGAAAAGACATTTTTCAAAAGAAGACATACAAATGGCCAGCAGCCACATGAAAAAAATGTTCAACATCACTAATCATCAGGGAAATGCAAATAAAAGCCACAATGAGACATCACCTCCCACCTTGTTAGAATGGCTATTATCAAAAAGACAAGAGATAATAAGCGTTGAAGAGAATATGGGAAAAAAGGAATCCTTGTACACTGTTGATGGGAATGTAAATTAGTACAGCCATTTTGGAAAACAGTATGGAGGTTTACCAAAAAATTAAAAGTAGAACTACCATATGATCCAGCAATTCCACTTCTGGGTATATATTAGAAAATAAAATCAGTATGTAGAAAAGGTATCTGTACATGCTCATTGAGGCACTATTCACAATAGCCCAGATGTGGAATTAACCTAAGTGTCCATTGACAGATGAATGCATAAAGAAAATGTGGAATATCATTCAGCTTTAAAAGAAGAAGGAAATTTTGTCTTTTGTGACAAGAGGGATGAACCTGGAGGGAATTATGCCAAGTGAAATAAGTTAGGTATAGACAGACAAATACCACATGATCTCAGTCACTTGTGAAGTCTGAAAAAGTGGAACTCAAACAAGCAGAGAGTAGAATGGTGGTTACCAGAGGTGAGGGCAGCGGTTGGAGGAATTGAGATGTTGGTCAAAAGATACGACATTTCAGTTATACAGGAGGAATAAATCAAGAGATCTATCATACAACATAGTGATTATAGTTAAGAACAATGTATTGGATACTTAAACATTGCTAAGAGAGTAGATTTTAAAGGTTCTTCCCCCCAAAAAAGGTAAATATGTAAGAGAATAGATATGGTAAAAGGCTTAGTCATTCCACAATGTTCAACATTATATATAACCATCCTGTTGTACATCATAAATATACACAATTTTTATTTTTCAAAAAAATTAAAAATAAATAAATAAATAAATTTGGTAACTTAACAAAAAAACTTAAGTTTCTCCCAAGAGCCAATACAATTAAAAACTATAATGTGTTATTATATTATCTGGAAAATCTTATATATACTGGACTTTTTGATTTTCCTAATAATAATTGTCAATCTAAAAACTATTTAGCTGGAAAAAAAATGTTGCTTATGTAGAAAAAACAAACAAACAAACAAAAAAACAGAACTTCAATGGATTGTATATTTGCTTTAAATGGCTTTCAAAAAAGAATTGTTAAAAAAAGGAAATTCGAGTTTTCAGAAGCAATGAGTGAATAAAAACAAGTAATCTAAAGAGATAGAAATTATCTGCTTTTTTCTATTCGTAATTATAGCTGTTAACATTATTACATACAAATAGACAATAATTGTCTGAAAATAAAACAAGAAAGTTTTATCTCTGTGGGATTGCCCAAATTTACAGGCAAGACAAGTTATTTGAATCCAATCTACATTGATGAAACATGTACATTTAAAATCATTACATATAAAAATGATGAGCTCACCGACCTAATCTGAGAATTTAACTCCAGAGCAAATTTAGAACTTAAAAATCGAAATTGCAAATAGATGTTTTAAAAGAATGTTAAATGAAAGTCCATTTTCTCTTCTTCTTGAACATATAGTTAGCCTGTATTTTCTAGTTTCCCTTGCATTTAGATTCAGCTGTATGACTGATTTCTAGCCAAAGGAATGTTAATTGAAGTCATAAGTGCTATTCCTATGTGACGATTTTTAGGAAATAGATAGATGTGTCCTGTAGTGTGGTACCGACAGCAGGATGGTGGTTGAGTTCCACCCAGCAGGGAAGAATATTTTATCACTGATATGTTTAGAATTGCTACTGTAAAGCATTTTTCATTCCTTCCATTAGCAAAATGCAAACAGAAAAAAGCATGGGGGAAGGGTGGCTAACAATGGAATACTACAGGTAGAAAAAATATAGTTACCTTAATTGTATAGATAATTCACTCTGAACAAGAAAACTTGATTTAGACAAGTGAGTGAAAACTAAACTTCCCTTGTGTTTGAGCGTTACAAATTGTTGAGTCTGTTTATTCTAGCAGTTCACATTACCTAAACTAACACCTGAAGGAAATAATGACACCCCAAGCCCACAAAATTTGCTATTTACTACAGTCTTTCTTAACCACTTTCTTTGCACTGTCATATCACTAAATAATATGTCTCTGCTTTTTACTATCTTCATTAAATAAGGTGTTTATTGGCTGGAAAGAAATCTGATATTATTATTTATTTCTCTCTGATCTTGTCTAAGTTAAAATGTCATAAGAAAGCTTTGCTTACTTGACTTCAGATAATAACAGCTTTCTCAGGAGGGGTACCCAACATTGTTTGTCCAATTGATTAGTAATTCTATATAGCAGGAATATAATTTTTATTAAAATATATGTATTCTTAAATGAACAATACAAAAATTAAAGTCTGTGTATACAGCTAAGTTTTTACTACATTTTATATGAATATCTCTATTTTTTATATGTCTCTGTTGGATAAATCCATCACTTAAGCCCTTCTCAGGTTTGTTCCATTTCTAATATTTACTGTAATGAAGGAAGCAGGAGTGAGAAAATGCTGTTTGAAACTATATTGTTATTCGTTACTTCTACCTTCCATGCATGTAATGGTGGTGGTGGTTGTGGGATGTGGGGATGTAGAGGATGACACCATTCACCTCAGCAGGAAGAGATATCATATTTCTATTCCCTTTCACTACAGAGCATTATTAGACATGAGAAGGAAGAATTAGAAATTCCCAAGTCATTGCTAATTGTTTGCAACTGAAGAGTAGATCCGAGAGTGGGTGATGCAAAGCCAAGCGTAGTAATCAGTCTTGGATAGTGAAGAAAGAAAGAAAAACCAAGAGTACTCATGTACTGATGGGCACTTGGGTTGTTTCCACATCTTTGCACTTGTGAATTGTGCTGCTATAAACATTCAAGTGCAGATGTCATTTTTATAGAATGTCTTTTGTTCTCTTGGGTAGATGCCCAGTAATGGGACTGCTGGATCAAATGGTAGTTCTATTTGTAGCCCTTTGAGGTATCTCCATATTACTTTCCACAGATGTTGTACTAGTTTGCAGTTCCACCAAGCAGTGTAGGAGTGTTCCTATCTCTCTGCATCTATGCCAACATTTATTGTTTTGGGACTTTTTGATAAAGGCCATTCTCACTGCAGTTAAGTGATATTTGATTGTGGCCTTTATTTGCATTTCCCTGATGATTAGAGATGTTGAACATTTTTTCATATATTTGTTGATCATTAGTATATCTTCTTTTGAAAAGTTTCTGTTCATCATCTTTCACAGATCTAAAAAAAATAATTCTATGCTTCTTATAGAACCAGAGAAGACCCTGTATAGCAAAAGCAATCTTAAGCAAAAAGAACAAATTGGGAGGCATCAATTTACCAAACTTCAAGCTATACTACAAGGCTATATATAGTCTCTTCCTTTAGTTGAGGGAGAGTGATTAAATGAGAAAAATAAAATATGAAATATGACAATTGCTACAATGAAGAGGGTTCTACATACTAGGCTTTAAATAAAGGTATGTAACTTGGAGAAACCTTGGAATTATTATTTATTAAGGTCTTACGTGAAGGAAGCATAGGCATAAACTATATAGAATGAGAAGGAAAGAGGAACTGCACATGCAAAGGCTCTCTAATAGGAGAGACTAAAATTTGATCCAAAGTTTGGAATTCAGAGAAGAGTGGAGATGGTATAGTCAGAGGCAGCAGGGATCAGTGGGTTCAAGGTCTTGTAGACTCTGTTCAGTAATGTGATCTTTATCATTTTAGTAAAGGGATGCCAGTAGAGGGTTTTAAACAGAAAAATGACATGTTTAGATTGGAGGGAGGCCAGTATGCACAATGAATATTGGTTGCTAGGAGACTTGTAATTTTTCAAATGAGGAGGTTTGAATGAGTGTGGTATTCAGATTAACAGAAAGTTGGCGAATTTGATAGATAGGTACAAAAATCAACTAGCCTTCTTAGTTGGCCAGAGATACAGTTATGGAAGCAAACCTTCATGAATGGATATGATTCCCTTGTCTTGATACCATCATTGTAGATAAGCCTCTTCACTGAACCATCTAAAAAATACACCACAAGCATTTCCTCTTAGAAGTACATTGTACAGAGCGAAATCTCCACTAAATTTAGTTACTCAATAAGGTAAATATATTAGTATACACATGGTGATGAATAAACAAAGCCACTGCTCAAAGATAGTGACAGAGGCACAAGTCACCAAGTCACCTTGTGATTAATGCTATAAAGAAAGAAGAAGAGGTGGTGTGGAAGAATGGTTAGTGATAAAAGGACAGCAGAATCAGGCATTCCTGTCAAACTTCTTTTTTTTTTTTTTTTTTTTGGTTGATTGTGCAGTAATTAATAATTGCAAATCCTGCTTAGGAAAAATCTTCTGTTGCATGGATTTCTCTTTCTCTTTGTAGAAATATGCAGCAGAGATGATTTTGTTTATTTGTTTTCTTTTCCCTAAATCATGTTTTTGATATCTTATATAGGATATTTCCTACTATTTACATACCCTAGACACTGCCAAAAAAATCAAATTTTTCTTCCTTCCTGACAGATGTAAAACTGTTATCTCTTTATTCTAATTAATGCTGTCACAAAGCAGTTCAGTTGTTGTGTCTCAAGGATGGACATCAAATTAAGGTGGTATGAAGTAACTTTCTGGAGCAAAGCAAATAGTCTAATCTTGTTTGAGTTGGTGGTTACATGGTGCATCAAATAAAAATTAAAAAGCTGACTACTTAACATTTGAGAATTTTTTGTATATAAAATTTTCTTCAATTAAAAACAAATAAGGTTAATTTAAAAATTGATAAAATAGCTATTTCTCTTGGTTCTTGTGTGTCTGAAGGTAAGGTATTATAAAAGATTAAGCTACATGAGTGAAAGTAGGATAAAGTGGACACTATAACTTTTTTTTTTTTTTTTTTTTCCTGGAGACAGGGTCTCTCTCTGTTGCCCGGGCTAGAGTGCTGTGGCATCAGCCTAGCTCACAGCAACCTCAAACTTCTGGGCTTAAGCAATCCTTCTGCCTCAGCCTCCCAAGTAGCTGGGACTACAGGCATGCACCACCATGCCTGCCTAATTTTTTCTATATATTTTTAGTTGTACAGATAATTTCTTTCTATTTTTAGTAGAGATGGGATCTTGCTCTTGTTCAGGCTGGTCTTGAACTCCTGAGCTCAAACGATCCTCCCGCCTCAGCCTCCCAGAGTGCTAGGATCACAGGCGTGAGCCACCGCGCCCGGCCAGGACACTATAACTTGGAACAGAGAAAACTAAAAAGGTACCTGATGATTTTTGTGTTATTTAAATTGTCAGTACTTTCTGAAGGAGATTAAGGAATCTTTCTAGATTCAGAAGTAAAACAAGAACAAGAGGTAAAATTAATAGAAGAAGTGGGATGTTAGATTTCAGGAAAACTTCTAGAACACTTAGTGCCTTTCATAACAGCAATAGGCTGAGATACAAAGATTTGATAGTGCATGTTATAAGTACTAAATAGAAATAACATGAATAGCTGTCTGGGACATTAAGAGATATTTCTACAGGTAATGGCTTTGGTGAGATGAACTTTGAGGCTTTTATCAACTTTGAAATTTTAGGATTCTAAAATTTACATTTCAGCATACCTAAAACTATGACATCTTAATTGCCCTAGCATAGCTATTCTCGTAACTGAAGGCTGTGCTTAACATACTGTTCATCATACCTCACTGTCTATCACGTTTAACACATTTGCTACCACCTTTAAAGTAGTGTATTTATAAAATGTGTGTAGACTGTGTAGTGTTTTATATTGAGTTTAATTTTATGAATTTATTTTAATCTTATTCCATGGCTTATTTCCTATTTCAATTTGTCTCCAGCATCATCCTTTAAAAATATTCCCATTTACTGAAATGAAATAAACTGTTTTATCTGGTGAATGACAATCTTGGCTTAACCCCTTGTTAAGGAGGATCTGTCCATGAAGTACCAAAATGACCCAATACTTTCACTAGCAGAGTTTTGAATTTCCTGGATTATAAAATTTTAATACATTCATAATGCATAAAATGGTAAATATTTAGAGAGAGGACTGGCCTAAGATTGTCAAAAGTTTATTTTGAAAAGTATGGGTATACTAAAAAACTACAGAAAACAACAAAAATCCAGTATTACCATTATTCTGTAGAAAAAGATGGGGGAGCTTTAAAGACCCCCAAAAAGGCAATCAAAATCAGGAATGCTATTGACTATATATATTCATACTAATACTAATATTCAATAGTGTAATCAACAGACATTGGCTGAAATGACTTACTTGTTTATACTGACTAACACCATGCTTGGATTATAATGTTGAAATTAAAACAAAACAAAACTATGCATTAAATATATTTTGTTTTAAGAAAAACATTTCATTGTCCTTATGTTCTCATGTTGTCTTGGATTATAAAAAATAAATTAGATACAAATAAATGTCCTCAGATGTAAATCTGGGAAATGTTGACATCAAACATGCTTGCGAGAGATGAACGCCTAGGGCAATTTTGAAAATGGGATAGCTGAAGTTCGTATGGCAATGAACAACAAGAATTACAATATATTCAAATATATGTGATGGCTCCCTCAGACCTGTAGGGCAAAGGAGTAAATCCTGAGGACTCTCTTTAAAAATGGATACAGGCTATTCCAGCTGAAAATAAATTTGAAGTGGAATACTTGGTTCTAACCCTTAAGAAGTTTTCAATGTAGCGATAGAGACAAGATGAATGCATATAAAATCACCAGAAAATTATTTTAAAGTGATGCATCTAAGTATATGAGAAGGTTGCATTGCCCAGATACATATCTAAGAAGATAATTCGTAAGAAAAGACTGATTACATGGAAGCCAATTTAATCTGAAAATAATTTTCAAGTGCAATGGATACTATTTATATTTTGAGATCTATAACAATTTTAAATATGCTCATGGCATAACCAGCAAGGCATATAGCTCTATATATTTAGACATTGGGTTCTTCATTTAAAGTGTGAGAATGGACTCATCTGGGTGAGAAGTAGCCATATGTGCATCCCTGCTTCATATTCCACAGGAAGTCTCCAGCTTCCTACATATACTTAGATGGGCCCTTGATTTGACATGCTAAGTCTGCTCCCAAAATACTTTCTAAAAGATACTGTAGGTTGATAAATTTTAAGTATTCCGTGAAGACACATTCAAGAAATAGGGCATATTGATTGCGGTAGGCTGAACAATGGTCCCTGGAATTGTGAACGTTGTCGTATATGCCAAAAGAAACTTTGCAAATGTGATTAAGTAAAGGAGCTTGAGAAGGGAAGATTATTCTGGGTTATTGGGGTGAACCCTCAATATAATCACAAGTAACCTTATGAGAGGGAGTCAGAGGGGTATTTGACTCCAGAAGAGGAAAGAGGCAAGGAGAAGAAGGCAGCGAAAATTGAAGTGATGGAGCCACAACCTAAAAAATGCCAGTTTCCTCTAGAAGCTCGAAAAGCACGGATTCTCCCCTGTAGCCTCCAGAAGAAATCAGTTCTGCTGACACCTTGATTTTGGTCCTTTAAATCTCATTTTGGACTTCAGATCTCCAGAACTGTAAGAGAATAAATCTGCATTGTTTTAAGCCACGGAGTTTGTGACAATTTGTTACGGCCACAGCAAAAAACTAATACATAAATAGACAATTTTTCTTATATCTGCTTCAATACCATATTTAAATTAGATTGCTATCAGTGCCTACTAAATCAGCAGCCTGCATCATACTCTGAATTTATTAGCTCTGTTTTGTTGTTATTTAACTCCTCTTTTGTTTTAATTGTACTGTCTCTATTGCCAAACTACTTATACCAAAGGTAAAGCTATATCTAGTATCCTTTTGGAAACAGGTTATTAGAAGTGAGTTAAATGAAATGATTTATCCTTTCCCTTGTTGGACTCTACATAGCTCATGAAATTCCTCATAAAATAGGGCCTGTTTGAAAACACAATTTTTTCTTTAAATAACTACATAAATCATAAAATATGTAAGGAGGAAATTTATATTACCTTTGGAGTTTAAATGTTAAAAGTACAATATTTTAAAAATACATACACACATGTGTGTATATATTAATATATAGATATACATTCATATGTATACCTATATATACATATACATATATACATACATGTACATATAGTATTATGTACACTGCAGCTTTTTAATTAATGATAAGATCATAGACATGAAATTGAACCATTTAAAAAGTTTCAAACCATTATTTATAAGGTAAATCTCACATGTACCTTTCACAGAGCACCAGTACCATTATGAGTTCTCTACCAAGAGATGGTAATTATGGCATAATGCAATATCAGAATGGAAAAATTGGAATCTTAGTGAAATGAAAGATGTGTCCTGAATAGCAGTTGAAGGCTTTTTAGAAAAGTCAAACCAGAATGTAGTTGGACCCCAATGGGCTGAATTTTATCCCCCTAAAATTAATATGATGAAGTCCTAACCCCTAGAATCTCAGAATGGCACTGCATTTATAGATTAGATCTTTACAGAGGCTTTTAAATTAAAATGAGATCATTATGGTGAACCCCAGTGTAATATGCCTTGTACACTGATAAGAAGAGACAATTTGTACACAAACCTGTACAGAGGGTCCACCAAGTGAAGACAGAGAGAGAAAATGATCATCTTCAAACCAAGGAGAGAAGCATCAGAAGAAATCAACCCTGCTGACACCACAGCCTTGAAATTGTAGCCTCTAGAACTGTGAGAAAACAAATTTATGTTAAGCCAGTACCACTCAGTTTGTGCTAATTGGTTTTGATAGCTCTAGCAAACAAATACAAACTCAGACTATACTAAATGCTCACTGGAGCAGTTGAATTAAAAGTAAGTTTCTCAGTTATTGGTTTAATAGAAAATCACAAATATTTGGGCATTATCACTTATTTCAGTAAATAAAATTCTAGGAGAATTTAGATGAAATTTATTGAGCTTCAGAAATATTTCATACAATATATTTTATATATCTATTTGATATATGTTGGAGACACTTGGAGAAAAATTATGATGTTTAGTTTTCTTTTGGTTTATTCATTTTATTTTATTACTTTTGAGTCTCTATAGTTGTGCTCATATAAGCTTGTCCCAGAATAGATTCTTATCTAAGTAAAAATAAATTTAATAAAAATATGTTTATGCTTTATTTATTTTAATGTATTAGCAAAATATCTGGAAATATTTTAAAATTAAATTATTCAATTTCTGTTACTGTTAAGGAAAAATAAAAATTAATAAAAAATAAATCCAAATATCACACTTTTTGTTAAAATACCATAATGGTGATTATGAATATTGGAAGGATTTTTAAAAAGTTAATGAGATTGTGTTGGAAAATATTTAATCTAAATATTTTTAGGTAATTACCAGATGAAGAATATAAGATTATTTGTCATTATTTGGGCAACATATTAAAAATTTAATGTATCAATGATTATTTTCAATTAAAAATAAAAAATAGGATATGTAAGTTTGAAGTTTATGTTTAAATTATTGGCAGCCAGAAAAGCTATAGCAATTGAAATATAGTTAATTTCAAGCATTCAAGATCTTTGTAAAGTGCTTACCAGATTTCTAGTGCAAATCTAGAAGCAAGTACAGGAGAACACTGAAATTATAACCTTATTTAAGGAACAACATAATAGAATAGAGAGAAAGAGTTGGGTGAAACTTAAATGCCTTATTTCTGTCATGCTTAGAACATCTATGTGAGCTTCCAAAATTTTATATGATTTCACATATTTTTGGAAAAAAATATTTTAATAGACATCATTGGATTATTTTTGCTGTCAATGTTCCTACGATTTCAATTCTAACAGCTATAGCAAATATTTTTATGTGCATTAAATAAGGGTAACATCTACATTATTATTCCTTCTTACATTCCAAAAATCCTAAAATTTACAAATCAGGAGATTTTGTATTTCTGCTCCATCTGTAGGATATGATTTTCTCTAAGTTTACATGAGATAGCAGGATGAAAATCGAAGTTTGATTTCTTAAATAACAGTTGCCAATTACAGTAGCTCTGTAGCATTTATTCCAAATTTGCAGGCGAGTATTCTGTATGTCAATAGTGAAACAGTGTACCATGTACCTTATGTCACGTTTGTTTATTTAGTACTTAATTAAACTTTTCATTTTGGTATAATTGTAGATTTATATGCAGTTAGAGGAAATAAATACCACAGAGAGATCCCATCTAGCCTTTCTACTGGTGTGATATTGTGCACAGTATCACAGCTAAACAATTGAGTTTGATGTAATTCACCCATCTTATTCAGATTTTCCCAAATTCACTGTCATTCATGTGTTTGTATGTGAATTTAGTTTCATGTAATTTTATTGCATATGTAGATTCAAATGGCTACCACTGCATTCAAGATTCAGAACAGTCTCATTACCCCCAGAATCCTTGTGTTGTCATTTTGGAACCACACCCAATTCCCTCCCATCCTCTACATTCCTGCCAACCACTATGGTGCTGTCCGTTTCTATAATTTTGTCATTTTAAATGAATTGGGAGAACATGCTTTTTAAAGGGAAGGGACTCTCACCGGTCCTGTGCCATGAGCAGTGGAGGCCAGGTGGTCTGTGGACTGTGTTGAGTGGTGACCAATTAAATTAGGTTAGTGGGATATCCAAGGGATAATTGGATGTTGGAAGTATTCTCAAAAGTTCCCTCAGGAAACAAACCATAACCAATGGAAACATGGAAGAAAATTATCATTGTAATGTGAGCAGGACCTTTGGATATCCTTGATTTATGCTTTAAAAGACTTTAATTCCAGGCAATAATAGACTAGTATAGTAGTTTAGAACAGAGAAAGCATAATATTTTAATATTGAAGGTATATATTCCATATAGAGTAAAAAATAACCCTTATTGTTTATTTTGTAAAGAAGGTATTTGAAAAAGCAATGCATGTAAGTTCTTTGTCAATTCAATACTTTTCCCACAAAAGAGGGTAGATATATCCGTTATATACATATTTCTTTTATTTCTCAACTTCATCATGGAACCTAACAGTCGTGACAGTTCTATTTTTTTAATCCAAAAACTTGTTCTTTTCTCCCCACAGTCATGAAACACTTTAAAACCGTACATGCTAGCCATCTATATTAATTCAAACTTGTGTAAATAATACTTAGGATTTTAGACTCTCTTGGGGAAAAAAAAAATTTTCCTCCTTACTGCCCAGCAAATTGCAAACTTGATTTCTCCCCTCAAACAATGAAGGGTGAGCGTGGTGAGGAAGGAAATGAGAGTAACACTGTCCGTACAGGAATGTCAGGAAGCTGTTCACGGGCTGTTCTTAATGAAATTTCCAAAGAACTGTACTTTTCATAGACTCTATTGCAGGAAAAATATCACAGTGGGATTTAATAACATTAGAGGTTAGTAATAGAAGGAACATTATGAGAAAATGAACAAAAAAAAATCTTCCACTTCATAAAGTGTACCCTTCCCACTGAAACTGCTAGCATGTTATATATGAAATTGCAGTAAAGGGGAAAAAGCAAATAAAATTATGATTATTTTTCAGTCTTTAAAAATGAGTAGAATGCCTTTTTCTCTTTACCTGCTAAGACCTGAGTTCAGAGATCAGTTCTTCTTCAAGTGATTATGGCTTCTGAAATGATCAAAGTGCTGTTTTATCCACTATGCTTTAGATATTAGACTAAAACTGCTGACAGGAGAGAAACTAGTAATAATGAAAAGACAGAGTTTTCTATTATAAATGAACGGAAATTATTGTGATGTGTCATACTTCTCTATTTAATGACTTGTTACAGTGGGGAAATCATGGTCTCTTGTTAAAATATAATATGTTTGAAGTGTTGCTTCTCCTGTCAACAGATAATATAAATATAACTTGTACGTGGAAAAATAAACATAAGTTTGAAACAAACATTGAAAAATAAAGATTATTATGGGGGTTAAAAGCTATGCACACAAAGAAAATATTACAATTGACTATTTTTTAAAAGCTTAAAAACCAAGATAGAAGTAAAGAAAATTAAATAATGGATCTAAGCAATAAAATGAACCCTTTCTTATTTTTGTATGCATTTGTATAAATGGAAGATATGAAGAAGAAATAAATGTCACCCTTATATTTGGGAAAGGATGAAGTAAACTACAGTGGACTTGTATGAGAGGTAGTTTCTCCATGAAAAAAAAAAACTAGTGCTTCTGAAATAATGTTGCAATAAAATATTTGCTTTTAACCAATCTATTCATTGAAAATAAAAGGAAGTTTCAAGCTAGACTGTTAATTCATAGCCAATTAAGACAACCCAAACAATGTATTTCATGGGCACTTTTCTCCACTCTTGATTATGTTTGGGGATGAGGAAAACTCTTAAGGGAATATGGCCAGAGTTCCTATCAACTGTCACTACCCATGTTTAGGGAGGAGTCGTCTCTTCTGACCATTATCTGTCATGTTTACTTATGCTAAGTTTTGATGCTCATATTATAAATATTCTAATATTTCAGAAAAAAGGATATCAGTATGCATTAGAATTGTCAGGGAAATCATCAGAGAGTGAATTTCATACACTAGGCCAAAATGACATTTTCACAAAAATGAGACAGGAGTGAAACCATGAAACTGGAAATGAAAATTTGGAGAGCCTAGCTTTACAATTTCATTCAATTTGCCAAATCTATGATTTAAGTAGTTCTAAGGCATAGGGTTGTAAAGATCAATTAAGTAACTTTTTTTGTTGTTCAGGAATTCAAAATCTAGCCAATGAGGAATTGAATGTACGTATACACACACGTACACGTGTGCACATATCTAAACCCTTGATGGATAGATAGACATAGATAGATAGAGACAGATAGACATAATACTTGATAAATCAGAGAAAAATGAAGTAAATTGGGGGACAAGACAATGAGGAATTGACTCTATCAGAGAAGAGTAAGGAAGGAGGACTACATAGAGAAGTAAGTTCATGGTAAAGAACCGTAATTACAGTGTCAACAAGTAAATTGAGGCATTTCGGCAGTTTACATGGGGAGAAGGGAAAGAAATTGTAAAGTCCTGTGGATGGAACTAGGGCTTGGGGAAGTGTCTGTGCACCTCAGAAGCCTATTGGCTATTGTATATCATGACAGCCTGATACACACACCACTACTAACACACACCACTACTAACAACAAAACTAACAAACCACCATAGGACTAAATATCCAACACAATTTTGAGTCTAAGATAACTTTCAAGAGCCAACCAAAAGACCAGCATATGAGAAACATTTTTTAGGTGCATATTGAAATCACCAAAATTAAAACCAAATTTGTATTGGGGAGAGTGTAAACTGGTGACTAAAATTGTCATAAGTAAAGGAAAATAATCTAGAGTCAGTGAAAGAGAGCAGCGATGGATGAAGTGGTAATATAGTCTGATGATATGAGATTTAAAGATGAGTGTTTGGGGAAGCAAGGAATGGAGGCAAAATGATTTGAAAGGGGTAATGAGGAATAATGATTCTTCTAGCTTGAGCCCAGCAGAAAGAGGGCCATGAAAATGGGAAAAATTAGCCCCTCTAAGAGGACTGCAGGGAAATCAGTATCTTCAGAGGAAAGCCAGATTTCTCTTTGATAAAACAAGTTTAAAAAAATGCTCAGAGAAGAGACTGAAGTTATAGAGCATTTCAATGAAGATTGAATATGGAATCTAGGGGTCTCAGAAACTGGAGTATCTATAAGACAGAAGTGGTACCGATTTATGAAGATTAAAAGAGAAACAAGGTATAGATTTGAGAATCTATAAATTTACTGGATGGAATATGTCAAGGTACTAATAGTGAAGGGAGGTGAGGAGAAAAGAAAAAAAAAACTTGTTAAATACTAATTTAAGGACTAGGGGGAGTAGAGTTGTGAATGCACTTGGAGGAGGAGGAATAGAATAAGATTTATACCATGGAAGAGAAGCTAAAGCAAGAGAGGTTTAAGCAGTCATGTCTGGCCAACAGGGGAAAATGCATAATATGTATTTTTAATTGTACATGCCGCGCCCTAATCTTCTGAGATTTGTTACCCAAGACCTTGATGGTGATGTTTGAGAGGGTATCTCCCCTGGAGGCGTCTGAATGAATATATCACAGGTAATCAAGGAAGAATGAAGGAACATGCTGGAGAGGTCAAGGTCATTGCAATACCTGGAACATCTCCTGAGAATGTAAAAGAGACGGAGACCCCTGGATTTTTCAATAATAAGGAATGTAATGTAGTCACCAACTATAATGTTGGTGCTGATGGACATGACGATGAAATGGCAACAGGCCAAACGATCATCAATATTTAGTAGGAGGAAAAAGAAATTCTTAAAAACGTCTGTCTTTTGTCGCCTTGTAATTTGTTCAAGCGAGACTAAAATATTTAGTGCAGGCTTTTCTGAACATTCTACCTACATTTTTCTCAACTATAGATAGCTAGTCTCTTTGTCTCTTTTATTCCATAGTGCATAAGAAGTGTTGATGTTAGAATATTTTAATATATAGGTCATATGGCTTCTCCCCAACTAATCAGTATTAAATATTAGGTTGCTTGTCATAAAAATGTCAAATTTTTAACAAGGTCATTGCATAAATAATCAGATGCCATGGTGTGCTTATGAAATACAGAAGAAATATAAATGATGACTAATACAACTTAGCAGGTTTTATTGTATTTGACTGAACACTTGCTTTGTTGTTATTATTCAAAAGAAGCAAGGGAGAATTCGCCCAAGAGAGTTCATAAACCTGATGCTTTGAGTCCTCTATAATTTCTCAGATCTGTTTCAAAATAAAGCAAATCTATCATGCAGGTAAAATCAAATTGTAGAAGGAAAGTATAGGAGACAATATTCAAGCTTCAGAACAGAAACACATAGTTTCGAGTACTACTTGGTATTGGTGGGAGCTGCAAAGCAAGAGGATGAACTGTGTCTCAAATCTGCTTCCTGCTGTTATGAAACAATCTGGGGTCCGGATCACGGTACTTACAGATATCTTGGGAAATGGTTGAATGCTCTTTACCTGCTCTGCTCGACATATTGTTTATTACTTAAATAATATGGTATCCTTGATTTTGTTGCTGTTACTGGATTTGTTTGATAAAAGAAATGGTCTATACTGTATAATCTTAGATTATGTGGTCTGAAAAATTTCTGCTGTTAAATTTCTGCTTATTTCTTACTTACTATGCACAATGGTTCTGTCCTGATTATAGGTTGCATTCTCTGTAGATGGCTGGCTTTGATTGTGTATTAGAAGCTTGTTCATTTTCAGGGTAACCACTGTTTATACTAATTAATGACTTGCTTGCTTTACTCTGGAAGAGAATGCTAATGATTCCAGGAAGGGGAAATAAAAAACAACTGAAGATTCTATTATTTTCTCAATTTGATTAGAAAGACATTGGTTAATTCAAGTGCTATTATCAATTGTTGAGAAATGAATTTGTTATAGAAAACAAATGAAGAAGGAAAACAGAGATTAAAGAAAAGTAAAATTGATTTATTTTCCTCTCTTTTTCTCCTATTTTCCTTTTACTTGGATTTTTAAAATTTATTTTTTCTTAAATAGGCAAAGGGGCTTGGGACATTAGTAAGGTAGAGTAAAAGAATTTTGCTCCTATCTCCTGTATAAACAAAGTGCTAAGAAGCGACTACTCTTCATATGGATTTTTCTTGCAAGGAATTTTCAAAGAGGCTATGTGGAGAATCTGTAGGCACCCGGAAGTAGAGCTTGTATTAGCACACAGTTTTGTTTTTCCTGCTCTCAAAGAGATGCCAGAAGGACAGCTCCCATAAATTAGTGCTCCTCTGATGCTTTTCAAGAATCATAAGAAAAATATATAAGCCATGACCATAGAAGAAATGATAAAAGAGGTAATAAATTAAAATAAAATTAAATTATCCTAACATTCCAGTGGTATGGGATTTATTTTCTCTTGCACTTAAAAGCTAGTTAGGCAAAGTTATTCATGAATAAGAGACATTTAATAAAAAAGTATTTTTTTTCACAGTTTAATGTCAAGGAAGGAGATACATAGTTAAAAGATGCATTTTCTAGAGTTGTACCTTTCCTGTTGGCGATGCCAGACACAGTCATTCATAACTTCATGACTGTAATCGATTCTTTGTGTTTACAGTTTAGTAGTCATTGAAAGAGGTGCTTGGTATAAAATAATGAGCAAAACCAGATATTTTCCTCAAATTACTAAAAATAAATTTTATGTACTCTAGTTTAAAACCACTATTAATGTTTATATAGTAATGTTTCTTTACCAAATAAGCCTTAATTAGTTTAATTTAAAACAATTTTAATATAAATCTTACTTATGCTTCTTTGTGAATTTTACTTTCTATGATTTATTAAATATTCATTATTCCAATTGGAAATTATTCATTAATTTTGTTTTTGTTGTTGGTGATGCTAGTAAACCAAATGGCAAAAGCTAAGGTAGTTGATCTTTAAAAAAAAAGCAAAATTGCCCATGTGACAATTGAGCAACAAGAAAATAGTATTCTAAGAATCATTATAAGGTTTGGGAAAATAGATTTTTACAATACCCAAACACTCTGCCTGTCCCATAGTAGGAATTCAACAAATATTTATGGAAGTAAGTAATTATATCATGTTGCAATTCTGATTAGTATTTCAAAAGTAGAAAAATGTTAAGAAATATAGTATTTGATCCTTAAATAAAATGTTAGTACAAATATATCCCTCTGAAAATCAAAATACAAAAGAGTAACAAGTTAAATATAGCCAAACGGAACAATTATAGAATATAAGCAATGAATGAAAATTAGATGACAAAACTGAAACATAAAAAATCTCATTGAAAATTACATATAGCTGTTTGAATATAAATAAAAATTAACACACAATATATTTTATATTTTAATGTCAAGTCTCTCAAATTCCTATTCATTATTGTAAATAAATTAAACAATTATTTCAGTTAATCATTAATTTGCTGATTTTTTTTTAGAAATTATTGAATTCTTGTAAAATGTCAAGCTGGTGCTACATACAAAGATAGTACAATGATTGTTAGATACAATCTTTGGCATTGAAGAAATAATTATGTCTAAAATACAAAGGAAAACATCCTCAAGTTAAAAAATAATGGAAGACTGAGATAAACTGGGCAAGTGTGGTAATTTGCAAGAAAGAAAAAAAAAAAAAGCCACATATTCTTTCCATCTCTGAATGCAGACCACTTTGCAAAAAGATATTGTAGTCCTTCCCATGAAGAGACGGGCTAAATTATGTGATTCGTTTTGACCGATATAACATTAACAAATATGACTTAAGAAAAGGACTGCGAATCTCCTGCACATTGGGACTTGTCCTTTTTCTGTTCTTGGAACCCCAAGGCCACCATGCGGAAAAGCCTGAACTAGCTTCTGGGGGATTAAAGGACACTTGGCACAATGCTGGGACAGCCCAGCAAAATGCCTTCCAACCACAGATATGACCATCCAACTGCTAGATAACCCTCCAGCTGACGCGAAAATCCTGACAGAAAAATCAGCTAGGTAAGTGTAAAACACCAATGGCTGATCTAAAAAGTCTTGGAAAAAAAAATAATTTATGGGAATAATAGAATGTTTTGATGGAAACATCCATATTTTGCTTGTTAAATTGCATAGCATTAAGAAATGAAAGATTGAGCTGTTATATTTATTCATTTATTTTAAAATAAGTTTAGACTCAGAAAACTTTCAAAAATAGTTCACTGTGTATGCATAGCTTTCACCAGCTTACTTAATAACTTACATAAGAATAGTAGTTAATTCTAACTAGAAAATTAGAATTGGTATAATTACTATTAACTATAATACAGATCTTTTTGTAATTGCACCAATTTGCCCACCAGTGTGCCCTTTTTAACACGTCAGGATCCAGCATTCCACACTGCGCTCCACTCTGAATAGTTGCTCTGTCTCCTGAGACTCCTTCAATCTGGGACAACTGTTCTTTGGTCTTTCCTTGTCATTCATCACCATGATATTTTGAAAAGTGTTAAAATGTATATCAATTTGGGTTTACCTTAAAAATTTTTTCAGGATTAGATTGAGGTTGTGCATTTTCTGTATTACTACAGAAGTTATGGTGGGATTCACTTGATGTATTAGTAGAGGGTGCAGGGTATGTCTTTTTATATGTGATATTAACTTGGAGGATTTGGGTAAGAGGGTGTCTCCCCAGATTTCTCCCCTCATTAAGCTCTAAGTAAAATAAAATTGTTAAATTTTAAATACACCTAACTCATAGCAGTAGAATATATTTTTATATGATTTATTATCAGTAACATAACCAAAGGATACCCAGTTGTCCAAAGTTCATTACAAAAGTTATAGTTTTAATGAGAAAATATAGTTGATAAAGTAATGTGTACCTTCAAAAGACTACCTGTGGAGATGTTATACTATGGCATATGGCATTAAAACATTTACCATCTTGAGTACACTATTTATCTGCTTATGAATACAGAAATTCTGTGTGTTTGTTTTTTGGTGAAGAATCATCACACAATATTTAAAAATTGTAATATTCAAGCTTCACAAGGCAAAACTGTGGGGAGAAAAACCAGCAAAATCTTACTGTCTTACAACGTCTCTCAATCTTTTATCACACTTGCAAGAAGAAAAAATTAATGTAATTTAAATTTTCCCCACTTATAATGCATGTCTTAAGATCACAGCAGTTTATTTTTCCTTTACTTTTCATGTTGAGAGCAGCAGGTTGTTTGTGTCTATACTCATGTGACTTATTCTGTGACTCAGTTTGAAGGAGAAGCCTCTGTCACACCCTGTTGCCGAAGCAGAAGGGAAGAGATGTATAGCTTTCACCAGATGTATAGGTGGCAAAAGCACTCCATGACTTTTAAGTCCTGTGGGTAAAACTGGCTGTGAAGCAGTTTCACTGTGTGTGCACTGGTTATCAACTCGTCTGAGTCCAGTGAGATCGAACACACTCATATACAACAAGTTGCATGAAGCAAATTTGTTACTCTTAGACAGGCAGTAAGGGACAACAGAAGCTACAGTTCCTTATGCCTCCCCCTCAAGACTCAGGAAAGTTGCCTAGGCTGAAGGGAATCTCAGCTGCATGTGCCCCTTGTCATAGCTAAAGAACCCCTAAAGGCAGCCAGCCCTAGTTACCCACATCAGGGGCAACACGACCAGGTGGGCTACGTGTTGAAGGATTCCCTACTCCTAGGGGAGAGAAAACAGAGCCCGGGCTATTCTGCATAGTCCCTCCTCTATCTCAGGGTGTTCCATTCCCAGCACACTCTAGTTACTCTTGACAGCTATAAGCAAGAAGGGAGGGAAAACTGGGTCAGTCCAAGGCCACCCTGAGAACTGTCCTGCACTGGCAGCTGTCATTTCTGTTTGTGTTTCGTTATCCAGAACAAGTCAAATGGCCAAGCACAATCTAATGAGGTGGGGAGATACATCCTCCCACAGGATATCAACACAAGGCATGACGCTGGGGTAGGGTATGGAATCTTTTGACAAGATTGGTGGGTGCGTGAATAATTGAATAATTGAAAATGATAGTGCCGTATACATGAGAGTAGGGACACTGAAACCAGGCCATCAATGTTTGATTCCTAACCTTTTTCTTTACTATATGGTGAAGCTATTAAAAGCCATTTAGCTTCTTTATGATCATTTCCTTATTTGAAAAATGGAAAAACAAAAATTACCTATGTCATAGTGTTGTTTGGAGGATCAACGGAGTTAACATAAGTGAAGCAAATAGAATACTTCCTGACACA
>CM052436.1:15835520-15852362 GCA_028533085.1 Varecia variegata
CAAAGAAACAGTCATGAGAGTAAACAGACAACCCACAGAGTGGGAAAAAATTTTCGCATACTACACATCAGATAAAGGACTGATAACAAGAATCTATCTAGAACTCAGGAAAATCAGTAGGAAAAAATCAAACAACCCTATCCAAAAGTGGGCAAAGGACATGAATAGAAATTTTTCAAAAGAAGATATAAGAATGGCTAACAAACATATGAAAAAATGTTCAACATCTCTAATCATCAGGGAAGCTTCTATTACTTGATATACACTCTTGACACCCAAGTTTTATTACTCTGGCTCAGACCTCTCTTGTGAGTTGAATCTGCCTACACAACATCTCCCCTTGAATATTCCTCAGCCACCCAGCACTAAATGTGACCAGGCGGAATTCATGATATTCTTCACAAAATCTAGCTGTACAAGCGAGAAACATAATGATTATGTTTTACATAACCCTTTTCTATTATCAGATTTATCTTATCTCTAGGATCTATCATTTTGTTCTTAACTCTATCTCATCTATCCACTTCTGCATACTTCCTTACTAGTCTTGGCCCCCTCATCTCTCACCTAGGCGACTGTGATAACATAATGACTGGTACCCCCACATCTCCTTTCTCCACCTGAGATCCTTGCACAAACATACACAAATACTTCAAACACCAAACCCAATGGAATCCTTTAAAATGCATATTCATCTATCTGCTCTAACTTCATATTATTGGTAGCATGGCTGATAAAGACCTGACCTACATCTCCACATTAATGTTCTATCATAGTCCTGCCAACTCTATCTGTAGCAACCACACCAACCTTGTTTACCTTACTACAGGCACCAGACCAGGCACTACAGCTACAGGAAACATTACCTGAATCACTCTTCCAGCCCATTCTGTGCTTTCCATCATTTTAAAATCTGAATTTCATCTATTCTTCCCCAGGCCAATTCTAAGACCTGCATGATTAAGTCAAATTCCCTATTTTCACCTCTCCTATTAATTTCCTTTCATAGCATTTAGAGTGCTGATTTTACTTTGTTTGACTGTTTACTTAATATCTGTCTCTAGTACTAATTCTTAGCTCTGTGAGTACATGAGTTTGGCTACGTTGTTGCTGCTGTTGACTTTTATTTCCTTAGCACCAAGCATAGGGGCTGTCATGTAGTAGGCACTTAATGAATATCTAACTGGTCATCAATCAATTTCTAAATCTCAAGAGTGCAAATTAATTTAAATTAGAAAGTATATGCCAAAAGAATTAATAAAGAGTGGTACATAGGTTGGCCATTATTAATGTAATTCATGATTGAGATGATCTAAAATCCATGAAATCACTCATTCAATATTTAGAGATCAAAGTCCTAGGTTAAAGCTCTTGCTATGCTACTCATTACCAGTGTAGTTAGGAAGAATTTTACTTCACAGCAATTTCTTTATCAGTAAAATGAAAAAAAAATCAGTTTATAATATACAAAACTATAGAAAACCAAAGTAAGATGATATATATGAATGGCCTATGGAAATTATAAGAAACTTGTAAATTTTAACACATTTTAACAACATTATTTTAACATTTTAACAACATTCTTTGATTTTTGCTATCATTATTTTTGTTTTACTATCATTCCAGGATAAATAACTAAATATATCTATCCACCCTGATGACTGTGAGCCAACAAAACATATTTTATTATAGATCATGATTTTATGTGCCTGGATATGATTTCCATTTTTAAAATACTGCTATCATGAATTATGCCAAGTTATTAATAATCAACTCTAAGAAGCATTATCAAGATTACAAGAAGTGGCACACCACATGGCACAGTTCTTGGCCCATGGTGGGAAGTCAAAGTCAACTTCTTCCCAGCTTATTTCTCCCTCATGTTTTCTACATGAACAGTTGAATTACAGCTTTCAGAGTTGAAGAATCTAATTAGCTTGGGAGGTAGTGGTAAGTTTGAGGCAAAGATTCCCTACATTTGACAGCTTTGATTGATTTTATAATTGCACATTTTGCAAAACAATTAAGTTGGAGAAATTACACTTCAATACATGGAACTATGTTAGAGAAAAAATAAGCAAAAAATTACTATAATGAGTGTAAATGTTAAGTCCAATGTTGTAATAATCCATTGCTAGCTAGACTGAACAGCCTAGAAAATATATTACTGTGAATAATCACAGCTTTTTTAGAGAACTGTATTGTTCATAAAATTTTAAAAATTAATGAATTCCACATATATAGACTACTGAATACTGAACACAAGCTGAATTTTCATGAAAGATATATTTATTACACTGAGGAACATATCACTGCCTCATATTTTTCCTGAAGAACTTTTAGTGAATACTCATTCCCCAACTAACAACTACATGTGACATTTTAATTTTTAATTTTGTAAGTCAAATGGAAATATAATTAATATCATATTCAGATTGTAAGTATCCTCCATAAGATTAGACCACAGATTGGCCATTTTTGACTTGATTCATCTTGGGCTTACAGCTTCCATATAAAGCAGTTAAAATTATCCTGACATTTTAATATGTTAAAAAGTCAGCAAGCATTATTTTAATGGAGAAGTGATAAAGAATAGCAAGGTGGCTCCTTTTAATTTATTCTATAGACAAGCCATCGATAATTGACCTTCAGAGATTCCTCTTCCTTGGATCCTTTGTATAAATACATCGCCATTAATGACCGACATTTATTGGATTTCTGCCAGGTTTTCTACATTGTAGAATTGCTCGCAAGGTAGCAAAGATAACATAATGATGTAATATGTGCATTTTTACATATTATATACTTAGATACCTTGACATATACATTCCCATACTTGCCAAATTGTACAGCAATTTATTCACTATTGTTTCCTAATAATCAAGACAAATGGCTGTTGAATATTTACTTTTGAATTGATGTTATTTGTCATATTTTCAACCCAGTCAGTCAATTGGCCCCTATATTATCTTCTTCATTCTTTCCCTGGCAATTGCATTTCTGAATATTATTATTTATCATATGGGTGAATAAACTAAAACACTGACATTTATATATGAAATAATTATAAAATGAATAAAACAGGATTTATCTTCCTAATTATATGTTGGTCAATGAGGCTTAGTCTTCTTTTGGGTACAGTAGCAGGGAAGCAGATTGTTTTAGAACGTGCCAAGTAAATAGGCATCCAAACTGTGCTTAATATAGAATATCTTGATAATTCACACAATTTATAGCATTAACAGGAAAAAAATTGGCTTATCTCCTCTTTGGAAATGTCTAAAAGCAATATCCTAAGATGCTCAGTTCTTTGTTAAGAGCTCTTATGTCTAAATTTTGTTGATTGTCTAACTCTTTTCAGCAAATTTAATATATGTTGCTTTTTTTCCTTAAAACATACATTTATATATTATGACATCTCCATGATAGATGTTTTTTCAAGATTGGTTTATATACAAAGCTGAAAGCATTGAATGCAAACACATTAACCATAGATTGAATGCATCCATTATGTTTATGTTTCCCACAATTATTCATCTATTGTGAACTTTACAATAAATATAGGACATTAGCTTTGACAAACAATATCATTTTAAACTTTTATTTCTTTACAGAAGCAACAAAACAGACTTTGCCTTATTATTGATTTTCTTCACATATTTAATGTCTGAGGTTGATACAAAAGTCCAATTAAATTGTACTTTGAATTAGAATTAATGTAAATAAATTTGTAAAAAAATTGGCAGATGTAAAAATTTAGTGTCAATGAGTCAGATATGGTATCTTCATTCAGGAGGGTATAGGGAGATACAGACATAAGGCCCACATGGCCACATGCAGAAAAATGTAAACAATGGTAAATTCCTTCTTGATGTAGTATTTGAAAACATTTTCACAATAGAGAATGTAACCAACTTGCCTTGGGACAGAATTACATTTATTAATTCTTGGTGGTGGCAGTTACTTCAATTACTTAGAACAACAAAATCTACAGTTTTGATGTATTATAATTATTATTTGTCCATCTAATATGCATTTTTGACTTCTCGTCTTCCTCTCCCACAGCTGCCATTGATATTGCCCCTCCATTGCTGCTGCTACCATCTCCTGACTTACTAGAGTTCAGATGGTCAGTTCTGAACCTGCATGTGTATGGGTAACTGCATATTTGGGAGGATTCAAAGAGTGATCACAGTTCTCCAAAACAGTTTCTTCAAACTCATACTTCAAAAGCAAACACCACATGTACTCACCATTAAATTGAAACTAATTGAACACTTATGTGCACAATATGGAAATAAAACTCACCGGAAATCAAGCAGGTAGAAGGGGGAAGAAGGGATGAGTAAATTCACACCTAACAAGTACAATGCACACTATCTAGGTGATGAGCACACTTACAACTTTGACTGAACCTGTACAAAAATAAATTATGTAACCAAAACATTTGTACCCCTGTAATACTCTGAAATTTTTTTTAAAAGTTTGACATTTCATTAAATAAATTCATTTGGTTCCTCTTCCTTGTTATTTTAAAATGCACATACACCTGAGAGGGAAAATTATAAAATAAATTAATATACAAGTTGGACCCTGGCAGAGGATGTCATTAACACGGGATGCTCAGGACAAGGGTTTCTGGACAAATAAGTGGGAGAAGAAACACTGAATTCCTCACTAAATTTACTTGTTTTTCTGCCACTTTTCCTACACCAAATGAGGAAATTATAAAATTACTTTCAAAAAATACGAATCTTGACCAGTTATAAAGCATTAACATAAACAGAAACATCAAAACCTTGAAAAATGCCTATCAATACTTTAAGTATTGCCAAGAGTTATGCAAAGGAGTCAATTTTGTGAGAAAAACCTTTCCTCTAGCTGCATCCCAAGTTTGTAGGTTGAAGATTTTCATTAATCAAAAAAAATTCATAAAAAATTCGTAAAAAATTCATACTCGGGATGCATCAAAATTAATTTCCAATGTCATGACTTTGACCTTTCTCAATAAATTTCACTACCGTCTGCTCCTTTCTGGATCTCTAAGACAAACTTGTATTTTTCTCTCTGTGTTTTCATCTTTCACCATGAGAAAATACAGTAATGTAAAAAGAAAACCCCTAATCCCAAGACATCTCAGAAGCTCATTCAGTTCTGTTTTTCTTTGGCGATAAGATTTCCCCACTCACTTTCAGGAATAAACAGCTTCAGAGTACAATCTTTATAGCTTTAACAGCTCCTGGCATTCACAGTCTCTCAAGCTCAAATTTCTCTTTAACGTCTCCTTGTTCAAACACTTGAGGCTTCTGGATTCAGCCATTCAATACTCTAAAATCTCCTGGGTTTTCAGCTTCCATTTCCCCTAGTTTCTTTTCTTCTTAACTGGATACATTTGAACCTGCTCTGTGTCAATCTTTTGAGCAAAATGAAGCATCTGAAATATTTCCAATCTAGTTTTATAATACACGAAATATTTACACAGTTTTCATTAAAAACTCTTTCATTTGAATACAAACTTTAAGATGTCTATATCTGTATATGATATATTATTTTTTTTCTTTTAAAAAAACCTCAGCCCAATGTTTATTAAGTAAATGTATCTGAGAGGTAGTGTGGGAATTTTCCTTTTTACTCTTCTCAGAATATATAGCTTTTGTAAAAGATAATCTGCTAAAGGAAAAATTTAGAATGGGGATGGATAAATGTTTCCTTAAGTCATTCTAGAACTATGAGATCCAATATAATATCAACTGGCCAAATATGGCTATTGAATATTTGAAATATCACTAATCTCAACTGAGATGTGCTCTAGGTATAAAATACACACTGATTTGTAAGCTTTAGTATGAAAAAAATAATGTAAATATGCCAGTGATATTTTTGGCAGTGATTACACATTGACATAGTATTTGGATATATTGAATTAAGATATATTATTATACATAATTTCACCTCTTACTTTTACATTTTAGTGTGACTACTACTAAATTTAAAATTTGTTGATGTGCCTTACATTTATTATCCACATTATAAGTCTATTGGCCAGCACTGGTAGAGTATTAGGAGATGACATTTAGCCAGAGTAAGTTAACCAAATTATTTGGGCTGTGTGTGTGAATACATGAATAATAAATAGAACTATGTATATATATAAGTATATTAAACACTGCTATGGACTCAATTTTTGTGTTCTCCAAATTCTAAACCCCAAGGTGATAGTATTTTGAGATGGGGCTTTTGAGAGGTAATTTGGATCAGATGAAGTTGTGAGAGTAGAGCTCTGGTCTGATAGAATTAGTGTGCTTATTTAAAAAAAGGCACCAGAGTACTGTATCTTTTTCTGTCATGTGAAAGACAGAGAGAAAAGACAGTTGTCTATAAATCAAATCATGAGGAAAGTTCTCACCAGGAACCCAACTGATACCACCTTGATTGTGGGCTTCCCAGCATCCAGAACTGTGAGAAATAAATGTCTGTTTTTTAAGCAACCCACTCTATGATGTTTTGTTGTGGTAGTCTGAGACTATGAATACATATACATAAAAATACATACATTTATGCATACTTATATGTATAATACATAAACTCATGTAAACACAAACATGCAAATACTTGTACCTATTCTTGAAATATAATGACTAAATCAAGTACTCTAGAAACGTGCCTATGTGCTTCTCTTAACTCTTTGCCAAAGCACAATGTTCTAACTTTGTTTCTGCTATGTGGAGCATGTCAATAGGTGCTTTTAATTTTTTTATTCTCTGAAAGACAAAAATTTAGAGAGGTTAATATCAAGACAATTACAGGAGTTAAGTATTTTTTATTATTTTCTTATTATATGTTTAGAAAATACTTATCTAAATTCACTTTGTTGCTTGAAAGAAATTAGAATTGCCTCCATAAAATTTGAGATTATGACTCTGCTATTCTAGAAATGCAGTCATGCATTTTAATATGGATTATGTATTTGCTTTTTGGTTATATGGAGATCATAATCAGGAAAAAAAAAAATTTAGAAGCTAGAATAAGTTCCACCTTGAAAAAATATTGTGTAAGGCATAAACTTTTTGTGGCTTTTATGCTATTGTATGACTATTCTAACAAAGAAAAGATAATGTTTCCTCCCAACTGTTTTATTGCTGTATTTTTATCATACATTGTACTCATCAAATTCTTTATAACATTTTTATCAAAGTCTCTGAAATATATTGGCACAAGGCAAATGGTTTCTAATTGATTGTTTTAAATCAAAATTTTTTTCTAAAACAACACATCAAAGTTTTTTCTAAAACATATTTCCTTTCTTAATGTCTAATAGTTCTAATCTTCCTCTACAGGTATTTATTTTTGAAGTACTAGTCTCAATTCTAAGAGACTATGTTTTATACAAATTCAGTGAGTTGGTTTTATGAAAAGCATTGTCGATCTATGCATAATTTTGTGGAAACTCTATGAAACAATTACAGAACAATTACAAACAATTCAAGGATAACCAAACAAAGATGTAGAAGAAGACACCGATTTTGAACATATCGATGTAAGTGCAAACAAGAGCCACGTGAGCAAAGGTAATAAATGTAGTCAACCTATCCAGGTATTAGAAAAATTAGAAAGGCTGTGTTAATGCAATGCTATGTAAGTGAGGAGATAATGGATATAAAAAAAAAAAAACTCACAATTTTTAAAGCAAGGAACTATTGTCACTGTTATACTGAAATATAGATATATATTAGCATGTCTCCTAAAAGAGAGTTACAATTTTAAAAAGTAAAGTATACATTTTTTTTTTTTTTTTTTTTTTTTTTTTTGAGACAGAGTCTCACTCTATTGCCTGGGCTAGAGTGCCATGGCATCAGCCTAACTCACAGCAACCTCAAACTCCTGGGCTCAAACAATCCTTCTGCCTCAGCCTCCCAAGTAGCTGGGACTACAGGCATATGACACCATTCCCCGCTAATTTTTTCTATATATTTTTAGTTGTCCAGCTAATTTCCTTCTAGTTTTAGTAGAGACGGGGGTCTCGCTCTTGCTCAGGCTGGTCTCGAACTCCTAACCTTGAGCAATCCTCCTGCCTTGGCCTCCCAGAGTGCTAGGATTACAAGCGTGAGCCACCGCACCCAGCTAGTAAAGTATACTTTTTAAAGAAGCATCTGGGTAATGACAGAAAGAAAAGCCTTCTACATTACACACTCTGACTTTAATCCTTATCATTTATGTGGCCCTGAGGACATCACTACTCTAAGATCTCAACTTCTTAATCCATAGAAATAAGATAATTGGAATTGCCCTACTGACATCTCATGTTACTTGGAAAAACAGAAGCTGTTGGAAAGTGTTACTAAAGTACTAATATATGTTCTTAAAATGTAAACCAAGTTAAAATTTCAAGAATTGATAACTATTCTGCAAGGTAATGAAGATCAGGGTGCTCATGAAAGGAGCTAGTGATTTAAACAGGATTAATCATGGAGCTGCACCAAAGTATCATGGAAGAAGTTTGGGTGGCAGATGTATCAAGAGATTTCACAGAAGAAAAGTGCTATATCCTATTCACCACAGACTATAAAAAAGATTACATCTGTCAGAAAATTCAATGAAAACTCAGATTCTCAGCATCTATGTTTAAATCACAGAATTAGTGTGCAGACATATGTACTAAATGTATGCATAAATGCACACATTTAGCAACCTAGATCACTAGCACAACAGTTAATTTGTCAACTTGACTGGGCTAAGGATGGCCAGATAGCTGGGAAAACATTATTTCTGGGTATACCTGTGAGAGTGTTTTGGCAAGACATTAGCCTTTGAATCAGTAGACTGAGTATAGAAGATTGCCCTCACCAATATGGAAGACCCAGATAGAACAGAAAGGTGGAGAAAGACAAATTCTGTCTTTCTTCTTCAGATGGGACATCTGTCTTCTCCTGTTAGACATTGGAACTCCTGTTTCTCAGGCCTTGGAACTCACACTGAATTTCACCACTGGCTTTCTGGGTCTCCAGATTGTAGATGGCCTATCTTGAGGCTTCTCAGCCTCCAGAAACACATGAGCCAATTCTCATAATAAGCCTTCTCTTATATGTCTATATATACCCCATTGCTTCTGTCTTTCTGAAGAATCCTAATAGAATTAGGGAGACATTTTAGGTTGTGGAAACAGCTCTGAAAGCTACAAAGGCAAGGATGAAGAAGGTGGGTACAGTGAACTCTCCTTCCTGAAGCAGAGACTAAAGACTGGGCAGTAAAAATGATTCAGGAAAGAGTAAGAGGCAGTAGACAATCATTATAAGATCCAAAAAAGTAACACTGTTAAAATGGTGATCCATGCATATTAGTTAGACAGAAAATTCAGGATGAAATGGATGAGCCTGAGACTGAAGGATGCTTATCAGGGAAGTTATCACAGAACCATATGTTCAAAAGAATTTATGGAAATGGAGAGGAAAGTGAACATATCTGAGAGACATTTTCAAGATGATATGACTGTACTTTCAAAGAAGGAACATTAAAATAAAAAACACCTCGGTTTTCTCTCTGGTGGTCTATAATATACACATACAAACACAATATGTTTTTTAAAATTTTTAACACTTAGTTGTTAAAGCTTGTTTCAAAACTTTGAAAGTTCTATAAGCGTAGACTTTTATTTAGTTTTCAGAATATGATATTTTTTTCTGTTTTCTGTATTATAAATGGTATTAAGGTGGAATAATGCCAAAGCATTGTATTAGGGTATTTCAGCAAATGTTAGTTGACATAAAGATGATATGTAGTTTGCTTAAAAAGGTTATTTTGAATATTGCCACTAGGTAATAAATAACTGAATCCATTGATATGCTTATATCTTATTTTAATTTTATCAGAATCATTTTGTAAAGCTATAAAAACTAAGTTATTATATTTTATTTTATCAAAGGATGAAAGTTAGTTAGCATGATTTTATCCTGGATGATTTGGAACTATTTTTTCCTCTGAAAATATTAACATCCATTAATATGAAGTAAATATTGTTTTAAAAGTGGAAAAATTTATAAAGTTTTTACAAAAAGAGAAAAAAAAAACATCTCTTACCACTGAAACTCACCCCTTTTTTTGTATTTAGAGAAAATGGCAGTATTTCCTCAGCTATTGAGTTTTTCATTACGTATAATCAGTAATCAGTTGTATTCCTGCAACCCCTTTAAGTAAAATACTGTTCAATTACTAGACCCATGGGCACATTTTGACGATGTATAACAGGAAATTTTACTCTATTGAGCCACAGGATGTGCTTCTTTTGTCCAGGCTCCAACAGAGGTATGACGTTATTATTATTTTTTTTTTTTTAAAGCTCTATCATGTGGAAAATGATGCCAACAGAGGAAACACAGTATGGCAGAGTCCATGGACATGGGCAGAGGATTCTGCAATCAGAAACAGAAAACTGATGGGATAAAGAAAAGCATAACCAGGGCCAACAACTCAATAGAAAGCTAGGAATTTTAGGAATTTTGATAGCACCCAGGAGAGGTGCTAAGGATCTGTAAAAAAATACAGTTAGGTGGAATGAATAAGATCTAATATTTGATAGCACAACAGGATGACTATAGTCAACAATATGTTATTGTATATTTTAAAATAACTAAAACAGTGGAATTGGAATGTTCCCAACACAAAGAAACTATAAATGCTTGAGGTGACAGATACCCCAATTATCCTGATGTGATTATTACATAACGTATGCCTGTATCAAAGCATCACATGTAGCCCATAAATATATACAACTATCATGTACTCATAAGAATTAAAAATAAAAAGTGAAAAAAATTAAAATTTTCTCATGACCATTTTCTAACCCTCCACACCTTCAAATTATCCTCATTATGTGATTTCCTTATGTTTCTTTTAAAATAAACTTGCCAAATTGGAGGGGGGGGATGTTACATTGGAAGATGTGAGTAAAAACTTCAAATTATGAACAATAAAACAAAATTGGTTATTGGAAGAATAAAAAATTAAAATAAAATAAATTTTCACTTTAACACATTAACTGTCATGCCAGTTGTATTTAACTCACACTAGTTTTGAGCCCCAGGGCTAGTAAAGGAAAACCTGGAAAAAACCCTGCAGTTCGTTAGTGAAAATTTTATTTCTTAATGTTCTTATTGTTGCAATTAATATTTACAAATTAATTCTAAAAACATGGATTAAATGAATAGAAGTCAATAAATTTCATTTTTCATTAAATTAGAAAGAATCATTTTGCTTTCAAAATTTTTATTCTATTTTAGTAATAAAACACTCTGGCCCAAGGAAAAAACTTTTTTTTTTTTTTTTCTGTGTGGCAGTCAGTGTGCTAAGTCAATGAACGATGGATATTGATAGTATCTAAACAGAAAGGGTCATATACCTTGCATGTGAATTCCCTCTAAATGCACATTTTGGGGGAATTTTAAAGAAATAAATAGATGTGCTATAATAATTTCAGTTATAATTGTATTAAATAACACAGGTTAGCAGCAATTCTTAGTGTAAAACAGATTTCAACATACATAAAATTAAGAACATATGTTCATATTGGCAGTCACAACAGGAAAGTTTGAGAAGTTTTCCTAAACTGAATTCAGTGATGATGGTAAATATTCAGTCTTTAATTAAAAAGAAAAAAATGTACATAGAACAGAAAAAAAGATAAAGTTTATGTGTTAGTAGCTCAGCTGTCAATATGCAAACATTTTGATGTTTTTCTTTGTCAATGGGCCTAGAATTGAGTGGCTGATGCATAACCATAGAAGCATGAATTATGTAGTAATTTCATCAAAGATTAATCAGACCTGTCAACTTCCTTCCCTAAGTAAATCTGCTATTTTTTAAGAACCCTTGGAAAACAGAAATCTACTATTTGCCAGATGTATTGCCAGATGTACTCTTCCAACTCCAGGTTAGATAATATATATGGCTGAAACAATGAAGGCAGAGTGTTCTACTACGTTGCTCAAAGTTTAACTGTCAGTTTCCTCCCCTTCTTTCTACTTAGATTTTTTTCAGAAAACTGAGAATTGAGACTTGAATTATAATTGGCAAACCTTTGTTTTATATAGCTAAAACATCATTGTTTAGGGCATGAAAATAACATAAAGTCCAATGTGTTAACTAGTTGATAAACATTCATTTTGCAAAAATGGATATAACATTTGTGCATAACTCTCAATTCCATAATATACCTCAAGCACATATCCATCAAAATAATTTATGCAAATCCCTTTTTTCCTTTAAGTTATGAAGGACTACAAGAAGTCAACTGGTAATTTTAAAACCTATAAAGAGCTAGCAGAATCATTGAAAACCAAGTCAAATATGTAGTAACATAAAAGTTTACTGTCAAAATTATTAAAAAGAAATAAAAATAGCTCAAATACCTCCATAACAAAATCATTATTTATATGGATGTTCCTAGACACTAAAGTGTCCCCAAATGGCTTTCAAGTTATTTATAACTATTAAATAATAAAAATAGTAGTTTTGTTCTTTGCTCAGAAATATTGTTCCCATTTTATTCTTACTTGTTCAAAAGACTTCAGTGGAGAAGCCACATACCCAGAGTTTCCTTATTAATCAATCTTCCTGGTAGTATATTACATATATTAGAAAAGAGATAGGTATAATAGGTAGATAGATGGATATGGGTAGATTATTGTTATAGATCTAGATAGATAGATAGATAAATATAGGCGTAGAATACTGTAGTAGAGAGACTAAGGGAAAATTATCTTGATCCAGTCAGGGCCTGACATGTTTCCAGGCTACACTTCAGTCTTTGTATGGATTATTCTGTCTTTGGTTTGCTCCTGTTCCTTGGAAATAGTTATTTTAAGGGTCTTATCTCAAACATGGTATCTTTAACAAGCTCCTTTGTTTTTTTGGCAAAATTTAAAATTTAAACACCATTTTTGTGTTTATTTTCTCAATACCATTACCCTGCTGATAGCTCTGTTTAGATTTTTTGATAGCTCTGTTTAGATTTTTAACCTCTTTTCAGTTGTTTTCTTCTTAGTTTCTCAGACACTCTTTTTTTGTTGTTGTTGAGGCAGCGTCTCTCACTTTGTTGCCCGGGCTAGAGTGAGTGCCGTGGCATCAGCCTAGCTCACAGCAACCTCAAACTCCTGGGCTCAAGCAATCCTACTGCCTCAGCCTCCCGAGTAGCTGGGACTACAGGCATGTGCCACCATGCCTGGCTAATTTTTTCTATATATATTTTTAGTTGGTCAGATAATTTCTTTCTATTTTTAGTAGAGACGGGGTCTCGCTCTTGCTCAGGCTGGTCTCAAACTCCTGACCTTGAGCGATGCACCCGCCTCGGCCTCCCAGAGTGCTAGGATTACAGACGTGAGCCACCGCGCCCGGCCAGTTTCTCAGACATTCTTGAGCAACATAGTAATGGGCATCTGCCTCAAGGAAAAGGTGAAACAAATTTGGTGTTCATTTCTCTGCAGTTCCTTTCCATTTAAATCTTGATCCTTCAATCCTGATTGGCTTGAATAGCTCTGAACAGCTATGTTTGTCCTTCTACTTCAGGGAGACTGCCAAGGGATCTGAGCCATCACTCTCTACTCCTACATCTCACAGAGCTTATAGATTGGCACATTCATGAAGCTGAAAATTGGCAGAGATTGTCAGGCATGCACCAACCCCACTTACCATCCGTAATAGCTGTCTTCATTGCTGCTCTTTGATTCATTCTTTTGTATTTTTCCAGGTTTCATAGCTTTTCTCAGAGGAAGGCTCTGTCTAAATCAAGCTATTATTTTGTATATAGTGGTGAAAATCAAACTTACATTAAACATGCTTACCTTCCAGATAAAACAACCTTTAGAAAATAAGCGTTTGGATTAGTTACGAAAATGACCATTTCGTTTTTTATAATCCTCTAGGAAAATGTAGTATCTTTAACAACTACTTTCCAGTAACCTCAGTGAAGGTACGACCTTATCAGAGGTAGTAGTTTGAACTAGACATCTCTCAAGTTTATACTTTGTTCCTTTTGATAAGACTTATTGTACCTAACTTGTCTTGAGTAGAAATATGTGATATAACACTTTTTTTCTATCCATTAGAAATAAAAAGTTTTTGCTCCATTTTTTTTCTTAGTTTGCATGGTCACTTTGTTAGGTTGTATGGCATAAAACTCTATTAAATATTAAAAATCAGGAATTGTGAATGGACTTTGATATCATGCTTATATTTTCTACATTATTATGGAAGGAAAACTGAAAATTTCACAGCCCTATGTGAAAGGAAATAAAATCAATATGTCAATGGAATCACAATGCCCCTAATTTCTAGGAAACGCATTGTTAGTAACAGCTAAGCTTTTTGTTTTGCAGTTTATTGCAGGAAAAAATACATTTCCATATCTTTCTCATGCAAAAATTTTCATAACTTGAGACTAAAGTGGAAATAATTCCATTACACTCTTTTTCCTTACAATTTACAATCATTTTATTTTTACATGAACCTGTTATTTTAAATAAATGTGTAAATATAATTATATTATATGCTATTTTTAGATATGTAATTTTGTTTTCTTCTTTACTTGCATTGGCTTTTCCATTTTTTTTACTTCATTTTGTCAATATCCTTTATGCATCCATGTAACCCAAATTCTAAGATGTGTGTATATAGTTGGATATAAAAATAACTGTAAGGGCACAATCCTCCCTGAGGATATTTCTGCTGTTTATATTTCAAAAACTGGATTACATTATAAATATTTTTCTTAAATTTTTCCAGAATGCAAGTAAAATGTGCTCACAAATTATATCAGTTTTATTTGCTAGTCTATCTCCAGAACCTACTATAGAATGGTGCCCAAAAAGCTCTTTCCAATAGATTTTCAGCAATAATATAACTCCCATATTGTCTCATTTGGTAGCAATGGCCACTTGTGGCTATTTGAGCACTTGGAAGGAACCTAGTGCAACTGAGGAGCTAAATATTTTATTTTACTTAATTGTAATCAATAATATTAATTTAAAAAAAAAACATGAGTTTTTAGGCTACATTATTGGACAGTGCAGGTCTAGGACATATGTTCAATAACTATGAAATAAATACATTAGTACATTTTATTTTGTTTGTTTTTCAGAATTAGCTACACTTAAAAACTCCTCCAGTCTAGACTTTTTGTTGCACCCATTTTATTAAAGACTCTATTATGTTCCAGTTTCTAGCTCTCTTGTATTTTATTTTCCCATTCATTTATTGCTGGCTATTTACTTTGTTTACTGGAGCTTTTATTTCTATGTAATAAATTTCTAGGAATAGAGTTATAGTTAGAAATATTTTTATTTTATAAATATAAGAGCTATTGGACAGGTTATTTTTTCAAAGACAATATTTTTCTATTTGACATTTATACTAACAATAAATGCTAGTGATAGATGTCCTCATTTTAAATTTTTATTTGTCAGTGATACAGTGGTAACTAATTGTAATTTTATTTGCATGTCCATAACTACAAAAGATATTGAACATTTTTACACAAGTCTTTAAACATATAAATTTGCTCATATGTGAATAGTCTTTTCATTTTTGTCTGTTTCTCTATTTCATATAGCTTTCTAACTTCTTGTAAATGTATAAAATCTTTTTGTAATGTAAATATACATATATACATAATTGTACATGATATTTTCATGGAAAATGACACCTATTTCCAAATAACGTCTTCTGTTTTAGTGCTCTAATTATTTATTCCTATGTCTATGCCAATAAAATATTGACTTGATTGCAGTGTCTTCGTAGTGATTTTAAATATGCAGGTTCTTTCCTTGTTAGCCTTATTTAAACAGGTTGTAGTTAAGTCTTTCTATAAAAATTCCAGATTATTTTGCCCAAATAAAAATTACTGGTATGATTCTAATTAAATTTAATTATTTTATATCTGAGATAGTTATTAATTTTTAGAGTTAATTTTTAATCATGTTAAATTTTTAAATCCATAAAATGTCATATCTTTATTTTTGATAACTTATTCTATGTCATTTTCACACATTAGACTACCACTTACCTTTTGTCTCACTTTCAAGGTTTGTTCAGCCCATAACCAGCTAAAATTCATGGTTAAGTGTTTTAATTACTCTAATGCATTTAATTTCCGTTCTATCTCTATCTACCCTGCCATTATCTCATTTCATCATTCCCCTTGGCATAAGCTCAAGCCTAATTACACTGACTCTCCACCTACTCTGAAGCTGTACCACCACCATTGACTGCGACCTGAGGGAAAAAAAGTACATGCTGATAATTTTCTATATAAATTTTATTATCACCCATGAACAGCAAGAAGGTTTTTGACATTTGTAGTTAATCCTACAACATATTTTCTTTATTCTCCTGATTCAATGCTTGCATCATCTCCCCATTTCATTTGAAAATGAATCCAGAGTTCTTACAATAGCCTTCAAGATCCTATTTCTTTTCTGAACCCAACTCCTAACGTGCTCCCTCTTATACACTCTGCTCCAGAACTGCTGACCTCCCTGTTCCTCAAAGACAACTTTGCATACTTGGCTTTTCATGCTTGATTAATATTCACCACGATATAGTCTAGTTAACGTCTCAATTGCTCTCATGTTTTACAAATATCTCACTTTCTCAATGAGATATGATCATGCTATTTAAATTTTGAAAATTTATGTATAAAGAAAATTTTATTAGTAAATTGCTGAATAATTTAACAAGTAATTTTGGTATTATTCTATTATGTATATATTTCTAACTTTTATAATAAATTATGTTGCATTGGGCCACATTTACAAGGAAGGAATAGATCAGTTTAGAAAGGAGAAACGAAATGTG
>CM052436.1:15852862-15897073 GCA_028533085.1 Varecia variegata
GTTTTCCATAGAAGTTGTATGAAGTTATATTCCCACCAAAAGTATATAAGAGTTCCCTTTTCTCCATATCCTTGCCAATATCATTTATTTCCTGACTTTTTGATAACAGCCACCCTAACTAGGGTAAGATGATATGCCATTGCAGTTTTAATTTGCATTTCTCTGATGATTAGTGATATGGGACATTTTTTCATATACCTATTGGCCATTTGTATGTATTCATTTGAAAAATGTCTATTCATATCTTTTGCCTACTTTTTAATAGGATTATTTGATTTATTTTGTTGTTGTTAAGTTGTTTGAGTTCCTTGTATATTCTAGATATCAATTCCTTGTCAGATGGATAGTTTGCAAATACTTTCTCTCATTCTGAAGGTTGTTCACTTGGTTGATCATTTTCTCTGCTGTGCGGAAGCTTTTTAGTTTAATTAATTCCCATTTATGTATTTTTGTTGGCTGTGCTTTTAAAGTCTTACTAGATCAATGGGTAGAAGAGTTTTCCCTAGTTTTCTTTTAGTATTTTTATAGTTTCAAGTCTTACATTTAAGTCTTAAATCATCTTGATTTGATTTTTATGTATAGTAAAAGATAGGGATCCAGTTTCATTTTTCTGCATGCAGAAACCCCATTTTCCCAGTACAATTTATTGAAAAGGTTGTCCTTTCCCGAGTGTGTGTTCCTTTGTATTGATTTTCAGTTTTATTGCAATGTGGTCATAGAAGATACTTGATATGATATCAATTTTTAAAATGTTGAGTCTTGTTTTGTGGCCTAATATATAGTTTATTTTGGAGACTATTTTATGTGCTTATGAGGTCAATGTATATTGTATATTCTGGTTTTTTTTTTTTTTGAAATGTAAATTTTTTTTTTTTATTTCAGCATATCATGGGGGTACAAAAGTTTAGGTTATATATATTGCCCATGCCCTCCCACCCCCCTGAGTCAGAGCTTCAAGTGTGTCCATTCCCCAGACAGTGCGTATCACACTCATCATGTAGGTATACACCCATCCCCTCCCCCCCCCACATCTGCCAGACACGAAATTGGTGTTATTCCCAAATGTGTACTTAGGTGATGATCAGGGAAGCCAATTTGCTGGTGAGTACATGTGGTGCTTGTTTTTATTCACTTAGTAGAATGGGTTCCAACTCTTTCCAGGAGAACATAAGAGATTCCGTATCACCGTTATTTCTTATAGCTGAGTAATACTCCATGGTATACATATGCCACAATTTACTAATCCATTCAAATATTGATGGGCATTTGGGTTGTTTCCACATCTTTGCTATTGTGAATTGTGCTGCTATAAACATTCGGATGCAGATGTCTTTTTTATAGAATGTCTTTTGTTCTTTTGGGTAGATGCCCCATAATGGGATTGGTGGATCAAATGGTAGTTCTACTTGTATCTGTTTAAGGTATCTCCATATTGCTTTCCACAAGGGTTGTACTAGTTTGCAGTCCCACCAGCTGTGTATGAGTGTCCCTGTCTCTCCGCATCCATGCCAAAATGTATAGTTTTGGGACTTTTTGATAAAGGCCATTCTCACTGGAGTTAAGTGATATCTCATTGTGGTTTTGATTTGCATTTACCTGATGATTAGACATGTTGAACATTTTTTCATATGTTTGTTGGCCATTCTTCTATCTTCTTTTGAAAAATTTATATTCCTGCCCTTTGCCCACTTTTCGATGGGGTTGTTTGATTTTTTCTTGCTGATTTTCCTGAGTTCTAAATAGATTCTAGTTATCAGTCCTTTATCGGATGTGTAGCATGCAAAAATTTTTTCCCATTCTGTAGGTTGTCTGTTTGCTCTCGTGACTGTTTCTTTGGCTGTGCAGAAGCTTTTTAATTTAATCAGGTCCCATTTATTTATATTTGTTGCTGCTGTGATTGCCTTAGGGGTCTTCTTCATAAATTATTTGCCTAGGCCAATGTCTATAAGAGTCTTTCCCACATTTTCTTCTAGAATTCTAATAGTTTAACACCTAAGGTTTGAGTCTGTTATGCACTGTGATTTTATTTTTGTGAGAGGTGAAAGGTGTGGGTCAATGTATATTCTGAGGTTGTTGGGTAGAATGTTCTTTAAATGTCTGTTAGATTTATTTAATCTAAAGTCCAATTTAAGTCCATGTTTCTTTGTTGAGTTTATGTCTTGGTGATCTAATGTTGGGATTTGCTACCAAATTCCCCCACTATTATTGTATTGCTCTCTGTCTCTTTCTTTAGGTCTAATAGTATTTGTTTTATGAACAAATAAACTAGTACTCCAGTGTTGGGCATACATAGTTAAATTTGTTATATCCTCTTGTTAGATTGATTCCTTTATCATATAATGACCCTCTATGTCTTTTATGTGTTTTTTTACCATTTAATATATTTTTTTTTATTTAAAATCTGTTTTAGCTGATATAAGAATATCTACTCCTGCTTGCTTTTAGTTTCCATTTTTATGGCACATTTGCTCTCTTTAATTTGAGTCTATATGTGTCTTTATAGTGAAGTGAGTTTCTTGTAAGAGACATGTTTTCTTATTCATTGAGCCAATCTACCTCTTTTAAGTAGAGCATTTCATTCATTTATGTTCCAATTTAATATTGATATGTGAGATTTTGTTACTGTCATATTGTTCATTGTTTTCTTGCTATTTTGTAAGTTCTTTGTTTTTTTCTTTTTCTCTATCTTTGTGGTTTGGTGGAATTCTATAATGGTGCCTTTTATGTATTCTACCTTCTTCATTTGTGTGATTGATTTACTTATGAGTTTTATATTTTCATGTGTTTTCATGATGGTGAACATAGTCCTTTCACTTCCAAGTTTAGAACTTCTTTGAGCATTTCTTGTAGGGTCTAGTGGTGACAAATTCCCTCAGCATTTGCTTTTTCTGGGAGAAGCTTGATTTCTCCTTCATTTATGAGGCTTAACTTTGCTGCATATGGAATTCCTGACTAGCAGATGTGTGTGTGTGTGTGTGTGTGTGTGTGTGTGTGTGTTTGTTTGTTGTCTGTTTGTTTGTTTGTTTTTTCCCCCCAGCTCTTTGAAAAAAAGAAACCTTATAGCCCATTCTCTTCTGGCCTAAAAGATGTCTGAAAATATAGAATGCTTCATTAATTTGCATGTCATCCTTGGGCAGGGGCCATGCTAATCTTTTCTGTATCATTCCAATTTTAGTATGTGTGCTGCTGAATTGAGCACTGAAGAGGAATCTTTTAAAGTGAGATATCATATTTATGAAATAAAAGGCCCTAATACATTAATCAAAAAGGAGGTATTATTTTTAGAGTAACGAGACATTCCTTAGAAACCTCTAGTCAAGGAAACATTACAACAATAGGCTTATTTCAGAGTGTTTGTATATTCAGTCAATGATAAGGGTCTGGATAATTTCTCAATATCATTTTAATAAAATATATGTTTTTTTTTTATTTTCAAAAAAGTATAGAATGCAAAGATTGTGTAGAACAAAAAAAACCTCTTTGCATTTGTTTGGGATTACAGCATTTTGTCAACTGGGAATCTCATTTTTATTTAAACAAACTACGATTGTTATTTGCTTACATCTAGATAATTTGAAACATAAAAGGAAAGTATTTATTCAATACAATGTGTTTGAAAACAATCTTGATATTTGTGAAATCAATGGGAAAAAAATAAAATGCAACTTTAGTGATGAAATAAAGAGGGGCCTTTATCGCCTGTGTCACAAACAACAAGTATCATATTGCAACTTAATGTGCATATCTTCTTTGAAGATATTTAATACTGAAGCGGGCAATCATGAATCCTATTTTCTTTTGTAGTCTTAAATGCTCCATAAAAGAAATAAAAAGGACTCCAAATCATTCTGAGCCCCGTAAAATTCTTATCATATGGGGAGCAGTGAATGGAAAGATTTCCCAGGTTCAATACCAGAGAATAATTTAAGTATTCACTTTAGGGAAAAGTGAGCAAAAACAGAACAAGTCAAAACAAAACAAAATCAATCATACTGTTTCAAGCTCTCAGGTGAAATTTGGCACACATAGACAACTAGTGTGAAATAAGGCCACATCACTGGCCACATCATTTACTTACTGCAGGACATGAGGGAGCTTATTTAAGCTTTCCAAGTCACAGTTCCTTAAAGTATTACCTAAGCAAATCAATACTTATGGAGTCTGAGGGTGTTTAAACAATATGGGCAACGTGCTGCTTACAGGCAGTTGTGTTATTTTTCTACTGTCTCATGGAGAGAGAAGAGCCATTTGCCAAGTAGGAAATTGAAATGTGTTTCCAGGAAAAAGAAGTCATTCAAATTAAAGCAAAAATCCACCTTCTGAAACCTAAAGTTTTATATTCTGCTGAAGATAAGACATCTTTGGTCACCTGGCAGGCCTCAGTTTGGGGGAGAGCCTTTATCTACTTGGGCATAATGGGTGAATACCATTCACTAGTGTAGAATTTCTGATAATGAAGGTGTTTGGAGCCTCTGGATATTGACAGAACTCAAAAAGATATATTGGGTCTTTCAAATGCAAAGGGAGGGCCAAGAGAGCCACGGGTCTATTGCTAAGTTGCCATTGACTATCTGAAGGAACTATGTTTTAAATAGTTGATCCCAGTGCCAAATGCTTGATATTTAGGGAAAGTTATAGTGAATGAGGTGGCCTTTCCGTAGATGAGTAGGAGGTGAGGGTGAGCAAGTGTGGGCAACAGGTAGAGAGAGGAAGATAGTGCTGTAGGAGGAAACTGCCAGCTAACTTGTAGACTGTGTTTACTTGCAATCACACAGCTGGGAGGAGTGCAGAAGAATCTGAGTGAATCCTGAGCCAAATACCTCTTGAATATAAATTGGGCCCTTGATTTTTCCTATAACTGGTTTAGCTTAGTGGAATCAAGAAGACATATAAAATAATGTTTCCCGAACCCTGTATTCTGCTTTGAATGTATCTTCGTAGCTGGTTGTTGGGGTTGAGACATTTTAGAGAAAAGCAGAGAT
Organism: Varecia variegata; assembly: GCA_028533085.1. NCBI lineage: Eukaryota > Metazoa > Chordata > Mammalia > Primates > Lemuridae > Varecia > Varecia variegata. The sequence continues at coordinate 15,857,845 of CM052436.1, forward strand.
TCGGAGTGATTTGAATTAGTCAAAAGAAGAAATTATTTGGTTTGCATTAGTCTTAGGAAAGTAATAATAACAGTGGAAAAAGTTAACTTGGTATGTTGGGAAAAAATATTGACAGTGATAGACGTGATCTTGCTATTATGGGAGAACCTGACCATTCTGGGATATAGTGAATAAAGAACAAATCATAATGATGAAGAGCTTTCAAACTTAAGAATAAATAACTTTCAGGTAGAACTTAATATAGATGCTGTGGTAAAAAATGTAAACTAAGATTACTCTGGCGTATTTTTAGTGGAAAGATGCAAATGGAAGCAGAAATAAAAAAACATTGTTCAAAAATAATTGTTTAAACATAAGACAGGATGAGGACATAATAATTTGAAAGAAAGGTAAAAGAAAGCATAGAATTTCAAAGTTTTGTTGTTTTTTTTTTTTTCATTTATAAGGTTTTCTCTGGATTTACCTAATAGCAAGGATAACCTATAACCTATAATGAGAGATTTGGAGGTTTTTTGATTGTTTGGTTTTTTTGTTTCATTTTGGTTTGGTTTGGTTTGGTTTTGGTCTCTATTGCAGCCTTTTCTTTTTGCTATGGTAACATAAGCCAAATATTTTATCCTTCATTTTCCTGCTTTCATTGCGGAAGTAAAATAAAAGTAGTGCGGTTTTTAAAACAGTTTTTTTCAAAGTACATCTAGTCACCACTTAAACTTACTCTTCTCTGAGGACATTCTGTATTATTGAGAACTGAGTCAGGTTGTCTGAACAGATGGGAAACCTAAGACTTACAGAGCTGGGAGAGACCTTGAATATTATTTAGCCCAGTAGTAGTTCCCAAATCTGACTTCACGATGGAATAATCACTTGAAAACACATCTCTAGGTGTAGATCTCAGGCTCTGTTCCAAGAGATTCTGATACAGAGCAATGACTGACAACCATTGATATGATTCATATCCCATGTATAAAAGTTTGGTAAACTAAGATGCCCAGAGGTTAATAATTCACTGAATGTTACTCAATTAGTAAATAGCATATTTGTGGCTAAAGCCATGTTTTCTAAATTCAAAATAAGAGGTTTAAAGTAATATATCAAGAATATAAGCCCTGTGGTCTAGTTCAGGCCTAAAATGATTTCCTGCTTTGAGCTAAAATTCAGGTCCTTGGCTTTGTTTTCAAAATTCTGATTCTTCTTCATCGAAGTGTTAATTTTTTTCTAGGTCTGGCACTGTGCGAGTTAGTGGGTGAGTATAATTATGCAGCATATGGAATAGTTAAATGCATTCTTGGGTGTGCTACTTTGTATTCCTTGTAATGCCACTCATTATTCTGTTTGACTTTAATTGTGTTCTTAGGTGGATATGTTAAAGATTAATGATGCATTTAGCCTAAACCAAGACTTACAGAGATGTGAAGATAAAAAAGAGAACAGAGGCTATAATAGTTAAAGATTTTTCTTTTTCCCTTTGGAAGGACCATATCCTGAGGATTTTATGTGAAAAAAATTTAAGTCGTTTCAGTCAATCTCCTAGTAGACATGTTACTATCTTATATCCTTGCCATAAAGCTGATATTATAAGTCTGCCATCAGACTTCGAAATACATAGTGAGCTGGTGTGCAATGACAGCCATTATCCAGCTCAATAATGTTGGCTTTAATTGAGCAGAGTGTGCACATAATATCTGCATTGCCTTAGTAGGAAGAAAATATAACTTACCATTTTATATTGAACAAGATGTTATCCTTTTCACAATGAAGTATAGGCTTAAGTTTCAGTACAAGAATTTCTTGTGTAGCTGATCTAAAAAATATTGACAGGTAGAAATGTAGCTACAATTTAATGAACATGTGTAGTATTTACAGTAACAAGAGCAAGTACTATAACTTTTCCATGGATTAAATAAATAAGGCTGTATTTATAAGAATAATTATAATTTATAAGAATAATTATAAATGTTATTGGATTAATAAGAAAAATAATTTATTATGGTTATAATTATGATAATGATAAATATTATTATTATATTACTGGTAGTAGTGGTAGAAGTAGTAACACCAGCAGTGAGAAAAAAAAAATCCATATTTAACACAGACAATTTGCTAGGCACTCTTGTAAATTCTTTATATATATCAATTCATTTAAATGTCCATAATAATTTTATAAAATAGTTACTAATTTTATACCCAATGTACAGGTTATAGGCATGAGGCAGAGGGAGGTTAAGTAACTTAATCTAGGTCATGCAACTATTAAGTTGGACATTTGGACTGAAAAACGACTACAGTTAGAGAGTCTATAGTCATATGTGTGCATGCACACACATGCACGTGTGTGTGTGTGTTTGTGTAGTAACCTCTTTATTGTGATATAAATCACATACCAAACAATATATTCATTTAGTTGTACAATTCAATGTTTTTCATTATTATATATTCACAAAGTTGTGCTAATATCACCACAATAAATTTTAGTACATTTTCATCATCCTTCCCCCAAATCCTTCCTCTTTTAACAGTTACCTTACATTTCCCCATAACCCCCATTCCCCAGGCAACCATTAATCTACTCTCTGTCTCTATAGATTGGTCTGGTCTATACATTTTATATAAATGGTATCATACAATATGGAGGATTCTTTAAATGTTTTCTTTCTATCACCATGATGTTAACAATCAACCATGCTGTATTATGTATCAGTATTGCATTACTTTTTATTGATGAATAAATATTTCATTGTATCAATATACCATATTTTATTTATCCATTTATCAGTAGATGAGCATTTGCATTATTTCTACTTTTTGGCTATGACATAATGCTGCTATAAATGTTAATGTCACAGCATTTAAAGACTTAGAAAAGCTTGCTGTAGATTATATACCACTGTTTAACAATGGTATTACTGCTGTTTTTTTTTTTTTTTGAGAAAAAATCAGTTCAAATTATGGATGAGTTCACAGTATCTAAACGAATCACTAAAATTTTGTTCTTCCTTCTTTAACTGAAAAAGACAAATTCTACTTACCAATCTCATGAGAGAATGATGCTAACTCTTCAGATATATTGACTGAGGTTTATTAATTTTTTTCCTCCACAAACTAGTATATAGTTTAGTATATATTGGAGGCTCAATAAGTCTTTGCTAAATACATATACTGGTATAAGGAAAATGCATTACTGGCACTGTCCTATGCTCATCAGAAATAAGTATTACAGTTTTTATCTCAATTTCGTGAGATATTGGTTCTTTTGGTTGGACGTTATAAAAGGCACCAAAAAGACTTTAGTCTGTCTATGAGGACTACTCCTGTCACATACAGATATCATTATCTTCCTATGACATTCTTCCTCTCAAGTAAGTGCTTCCCTAACTTTCTGAAGAAATATAACCCAGTTTCTTGAAGTTTGGGGGCAGGTGACATTTGCTTTTGCATTTTGTACTGAGACTGTCTTCTACATGGGAAAGAAGACTTTAAACAGATCTCTTCGTTTCCTTAGCAGATCATCATCATGTCAGACAGATTAAGTATCCTAAGTCCAGTATCCAATGCCTAGGAGTGGCCATGGGAATCCACATGCTCACTGTCCTTTACAAAGAGATGATTCATACTGTTTTGTTCTTCTAAGTGAAGTGTCACCTGGATTCCTGATTTGTAGTTCAATTTCCTGCTGCAATGTGGACTTTTTTCCTGCTACCTAGATATCTGGTTTGGATCTATGAAAACTTGCTAGATTTTGTCAGCTCCATTTTTCTAAAAGTAGTTTCTGGGTGTTTTTCTGTTACCCACACACTAGATGAACCAAGATTCTACTTCCTCATGACAATATGCCCTCTGTCACATTATGATTACCTTTATCTCTGGGGGGTTGTGGTGCAACCTCTCCAAACTAAACAGAATTGGGCAAACATGCCATGTTTGAAACCTCTGCTCTCTGAAACCTCTACTCTCTGTTGCATTAATTTTACCTTAAATCTGGTCCTATTCATCCCTGGATGAATCACTTCTCCTCAGTGTTACACAACTGAGGTTCTACCAGGCTTCTCACTGAATCAGTATATTTAAACCTGACTCTCTTACATTTTTCTTAATTTCCAAATTATTAAGTCATTAAATATGAAATGTCTGCTTTAAATCAAAAGTTTAGTTTATTATCTCTCAAACAAGAAGCAGTACAATTAATCAAAGTATGCACCTAAACTATCAACACAGTTTTGCTATCTTAATGGTAGCTTGTTTATGCCAGCAATAAAGAAGCCTGGAGAGTGAGTAGAGATGAAATTGCAAAAGGCATTTTCCACAGCTTGTTGAAAATTGAATATATTTTCTTCCAAGAAGTGGTCCAAATCCTGGAAGAAGTGGTGGTCAGTTGATGCAAGGTCTGGTGAATACGGTGGATGACAGAGAGTTTCCAAGTCCAGCCTCTGTAGTTGGAGAAGCGTTGTTTGTGTGACATGTGGTTGAGTGTTGCCTTGCAAGAGGATTTGCCTGTCTCCATTGACCAATCTGTGGAGCTTAATCCCAGACATCCTCATCATTTCATACAATTGGTTGCAGTAGACCTCTGCTGTAATAGATCGACTGAGTTTCTTGAAGCTGCAGTGGATAATACCAGCACTGGACCCCCAAACAGAAACTATTAGCTTTGTTGGACTGTGTTTCGGGACTTCATCTTTATCCAACCATTGTGTTGAATGCTTGCAATTGTCAAAAAGAATACATTTTTCATCATGTGTAACAATACGGTGTAGAAATAATTCACCTTTGTCATGACAGCAAAGAAAAGCAAGCTTCGAGATGATTTCTCTTCTGAGGTTTGTTTAATTCATGCAATACCCATCTATCCAGCTTCTTTACCTTGCTGATTTGTTTCAAATGGTCCAATATTGTTGGAATAGTAACATCAAACCTTGCTGGCAATTAATGTGTAGGTTGAGACAGATTCACTTCCACTACAGCTGTCAGCTCATCATTATCCACCTTGGTCTCAGGTTGACCACATGGCTCATTTTCAAAATTAAAATCACCAGACTGGAACTTCTCAAACCATCGACTTACTGTGCATTCCCCCATCCTTCCCAAATAGTTCATTGATATTTCAAACTGTCTGCCCAGTATTGGTTCCATGATAGAACTCATATTTGAAAATAACAAGAATTTTTGACTTATCCATAGTTTCACAAAAATTGCTCTAAAAAAATTCGAAAGATAACCAAAAAACAAACCATGTGTTTGAAAAAATGAGGATGTATCTTCACAATAAAAATAAAACAAGAGGTGTCAAAGTGAAATGTCAGAGATATCAACGGTCAAATTTAGTAATTAAGAATATCAAACATTTCATACTTATGGATGACTCACTAATGTTCATGAAGCTGTTCTGAAATATATTTTATATTTCATATAAATAGAAACATCTCAATTTGAGACACTTTCACTATAATCACCAACAAACATGCTTATGTGTTTGTAGTTTCAACATTTAAAAATAATGCACACTCCAAAAATAATCTAATTAGTAGCCTCACATTATATAATATTTAAATTATATATTCTACAACCAAATATTGCCTCAAATGCTTGAGAACTTTTTACCACTGGACACTATAAGGAGAGTATTTTTCTTGAGAATGCTTCTAGTTTTTCTTCTTTCAAGATTTAAAGCAAATATTTATTTTATTCTAAGTTCACAATATTAACTGTTAATTAAGTATGTAGGATTTTATTTATCTCTTCAATGTTTTCTTTTTCATTAGTTTCTCTCATATATGTTCTAAAATAACTTGGTAGTACCAGTTGTAACTATTCCTTCCAATATTAATAATCTATTAAAATCCAGCAGATTTAGTTTCTTTTTAGTTATGTTACTTTCAACAGATTGGGAGTGTTAGGATTTTTAACTCTCTTTGTGTCTCCATTTCCTCATCAGAAGACAAGGGTCAACAACCTATCAGGTGGGATTAATGCGGGAATTAGAACGTATGCTCATAAACAGCTAGTACAATTTCTTGAAATAAGCAATATCCTATTGACAGGTTGTTATTATACAAGTATATTTTATTAAAATATCATCATATTGCCTTACAGCGTTATTCAGTAAAAAGTGAGTCATGTGAGAATTTTACCTTAAATGCTTATTTATTTTAATTTTAATCAAGTCACTACTGCTTATTTCAGACTTCTTATTGGTTAAAATAAGAAAAATACCAGTGCTACATATTTTGTAAACTGAAGATGATGTCCTAGGTGATATTGCTGTTTTCTAGTTGTTTTAGCTTCCTGAAATTTTGTAAGATGTAGATACTGCCTTATAATCAGTCAGCGAATTTTTAAATAAGCACTGATTTATTCACCCTGTTCAAAGTTCTGTGAGTCACACACACACTCAACAAACTTTAAGTCTACTTAGTGACTCCATGTTAATATAATCTTGATGAATAATAGATAAAGAATTAAGCCAACGAGGCAGCAGTACTATGGAAAACAAACTAAAAACAGTATTTCTAAGCACTGACAGCTTTAAACATATATCTCTGAAATTTTTTTGTTGCTGTTCTGAAACAGCATGGTGCCAAAATATGCTTCCAATTTTTGAAAAGCTGCTATGCAGAAATATATTGAACTAATGGTATAGAAGATTTGTATGTCACTATACTCACTTTGTTCTCCTCGGCCGTTAAGTGGTGCTGAAACTCCAGGGTTGTACATTTTTCAACCAAATTGGCAGAGCTATTGTGGCAAGGGGATTTGACAGAACAACACATTCATTTCATTGCTGATTCAAGTTTCATTGTTGTGCTAAGTCTATTTTATTTTCTTGAACTCTTTCACTGAGTCAGTAAGATTATAAACTCAATATAAATAACTAAAGATGATTTAGTACATTCAAAAGCACTAGAAAAATAAAGTCCCATAAAAAAGAGTTATTTTTTTTCTTTTGAGACAAAGATGCCTTTGTGAAAAACTGCATCTGACTAGCCAAAAATGCAGATTAGTTTCCATGAGCTGCTTCCTCCTGCATTGCTTTTAGACTTTCCGAGCACAGACTTCTCTGACCTTTCCTCATGGATTAATATTTACTTTCAAACATTAGAAATATGAGTTTGTCAGGGTGAAGTGGCAAAATCTAACAAATTCTCAAGAATTTAAGAGGGAGTTTTTTTAATATTGGATTTTTTGTTCAGTGCTTTGAGAGTTTCTCATTTCTTTTATTTCTAGCTACTTTTTATTGATGCATACTCATTCTACATATTTGTGGGGTATAAGTGATATTTTGAAACACACATGCAATGGGTAATGATCAAATCAGAGTAATTGAAATATCTATTACCTCAAACATTTAGCATTCTTTGTGTTGGGAACATTCTAAATCTTTTCTTCTAGCTATTTTGAAATATGGCATAAATTCTTAATATCTGTGGTTGCCTTACCATGCTATTGAACACTAGAAATATTCTGCTTAACTGTATGTTTTTGCCCATTAGCCAACTTACCTTTATCTCTCATACTCTCTACCTTTTGGAGCCTCTGGTAACCATCACTGTATTCATTACCTCTATTAGGCAAACTTTTATTTTTAGCTTCTACATATGAATGAAATATCACTCAACCTAATTAATTCCAGTTATATCCATGTTGCTGCAAATGAAAGGATTTTATTCTTTTGTATGGCTTAATAATATTCCATTGTGTATGTATGCCACATTTTCATTATTCATTCATCTATTGGTGGACACCTAAATTGCTTCTATATCTTGTCTGTTATAAATAGTGCTGTAATGAACATGGGAATGCAGGTATCTCTTTAATAGAGTTATTTTCTTTCTTTTAGACATATACCTAGCAGTGGGATTGCTGGATCATTTGGTACTTACATATTTAGTTTATTGAGGAAACCCCATGCTGTTTTCCATAGTTGTTGTACAGCCAATGCATTTTTAACAAAGGTGCCAAGAACATATGTTGATGAAAGGTCAGTCTCTTCAGTAAATGGTGCTGGGAAAACTGGAAATTGATATGCAGAATAATGAAACTAAACCCCTATCTCTCACCATATACAAAAATCAAAATAAAATGGATTAAAACTTAAATGTAAGACCTAAAACTATGAAACTACTAGAAGAAAACATTGGAAATATGCACCAGGGCATTAACCTGGGCAAAGATTTTGTGGGTAAGTCCTCACAAGCACAGACAACAAAAGCATACACGGACAAACAGGATTATATCAAGTGAAAAAGCTTCTGCACATCAAAGGAAACAATCAACAAAGTGAAGAAACAACCTAGAGAATGGGAGAAAATTTTTGCAAGCTATGCACCCAACTAGGGATTAATAAGCAGAATACATAAAGAATTCAAATAAATCAATAGAAGATAAACAAATAATCTGATTAACAAACGTGCAAAAGATATAAATATGCATTTCTCAAAGGATGAAATGCAAATAGCCAATAGGTATATAAAAAAGCCTTCAGCATTACTACTCAGCTACCATAAAAAAACAGCATTACGGTTCCTCAAAAAATTTTAAAACAAAAAATTTAAGAAAGATTATTTATTTTAGAGAAAAGCAGAATCAAACTCTCATCCTGTCTCTGGGACTTCTTAATGCCTCCATTGGATGGTTATAAAGTCATTTTAGGGAACATATTTTCATGATCTGAGAGTCTAACATCTCATGAGTAGGAAAATCTCACTGCTTTATTATATGATAAAATAAATCTTCTATGCTTACCATGTGTCCATGCCTTATGTACAATAAATCCTTTAATTTTTGTTAAAACCCAATGGACTGGTATTACTGTAAAGAAAATGAGAAGGAGTGAAATTAATGAATTTACCTGAGATCATACATCTATAAAGTAGCAAAACCAAGATCTTGACCCATGCAATCTGGTGTCAAATTCTGTGTTCTTAGCAGGCTGTACTGATGCTCAATATAAAGGAAATGGAAGCAACTAAGTTCATATTTTAAATTCAGAAATATAGACCATAAATTATTTGAAATAAAATAGTTTAGATAAAAATTGTGTCAATCATTTAAGTGTGAATAAGAACAACATAAGCATAGTAATATCAAATTCATTCATCTGGTGTTGGGCAGGTGGGAGGGGGAGGAGGGGATGGGTATGTACACACCTAATGGGTGTGGTGCACACTGTCTGAGGTATAGTCATGCTTGAAGCTCTGACTCAGGTAGGGCAACGGCAATATACATAACCGAAACATTTGTACCCCCATAATATGCTGAAATAAAAAATATATATTAAAAAGTTCCAATAGAAACATGTGAATAAAATGAACCATGCTAAGATTCACTGAGATTATTATAAACTAAAATGTCTTCATGAGAATTTGAAAGTAAAATAGTAGCATAACAAAAGCTATTAATAAAGAGTACAAAATTAAAACACGTTGAAAACTCAAAAATTCTAGTTATATTATCCCAGAAAAGGATATGAGGAATGAATCTAATTAATATATCTAATTAAATATATATACACACACATATATATAGTAAAAAGTGTAGCATAATTTACATTCAACAATATAGTAACACAAATAAACTTAATCTAAAAGCAGACAACATCAATGGCATTTAAGAACATATAGACTTTATCAAAGAATTTTCCTGCTATTTCAGATTAGTTTAATGTTTTCATAAGAAAACTGCAAATATGAATTGTGTGCCTCTAATACATCTAAAGCCCCAGGCTACAGAATTTGGGCTTACCTGCTTATCAACATGGCCAGTTTGCACTCATGGAAAATACTGAAAGAGATGACTGGCAAATATGCAACATAAGAGACTCGTTAACAAATTGTAATTGCTTGCTTTCTGTCTTGCAAAAAGAAGACAATCCTTATGAGAGGTCATATTGTTTGTTCAGTGGTGCTATCTCTAAATTCTAACATGATGCATGGCCAATAGTGTAATTGCGGATATCCTCCAACTGATTGAACAACGTTTAGGAGAATCTGCAGAAAAAAATCACTAAAATAAATAAATAAATAAATAAATAAATGAATGAATAAAAATAGTTTATGAAATTAGAATTAGGGATATTACTTGGTACATGGTATCCATTAAATTATTTTCCATTTTTTTTTCTTCAAAAAACAAAACTTAAAAATATAATGCGAACTAGAAGTTTCTTGTTCTTAGGTCACTTGTTATTATGTTTTTCAAAACATTACAACTGGAAAGGGAAAGTGATCCTCTCCAATGACCAAAGGAATTACCTATGAACAGATCTGTAGAGAAGTAGGGGTATTGAATATTTGAAACAGGCCAGGAAGCCCCACAATTTTATTTTGAAGTACATTAATTAATTCATTTAATGCATTTGATGTTGTAGAAATCTAGTAGACAGGACTAAGTAAGCTCCTTGTTTAAAACACAAACAATAAATGTTAGGCACGTCCATCATCAGCATGCACATCACATTAGAAAACATATGAGAAGCTGTATCACTACATACACAATATTTGTACTTTATTGAGGTGCGATCCTAAGTAAGGTGAGAGACAGTTCATGATTTGGTAAAACTGTCTGCTTTAAATATAAGCATACTGTTTCAACTGTCTTAGAACAAAGACACTTGAAATTGAGTTGTAGAAATATGTTGTTACAACTCTGCATGAGCCTTTATGTGTAGTGATGAAGAAAGATGGAGAAATTGCACCAACAAGGCCTGTGGTATTGTTTAGTCTTTATTTCTCCAGGTAATAATTATCAATGCTATGGCATTTGTAAATAAATTCTAAGACCGCTGGGAGTCATACTCCATTTAATTAGAAGCTGGAGAAATGGAGTGTAAGAAAGGAGGACACCTGGATCCCCTAGATAGGCTGAGAAGACAGGAGGGTATGATGAAGTCTTCCCACAACTTGTGCATACTCTGCCCTCATTTCTTTCTCTACCTAGTCACAAAGCCAACAAGAACTTTTGAAATCAGTGATGATCAAACTTAAAAGTTTACTGTATATCATATTGGACAGCTCATGTTTCATTGATAGTATTTGCTAAATGTTTTCACCAGTCTAAAGTATTAAAAATAGTTCATCAAATTTGCTGTCACTAGAATTGAAAATGAAATGATTCATTGAGAAATGTGGGTAAGGAAATTGAAGTTGTGATCAGAAATAAATATTTATTATGCTACAACTTCCCATTAAAGGGTTTTGACATATGGGCTTTTATTTAGTTATTTATCATTAAATTTCATTAGTTTTGAATTATTTTAAAGTAGGTCCAATATATCTTCTACAAAGTGCATGATATGCCTTTTTAAAAACTGCTTTTTTGATGTCACAATTATTTTCACAGTCAACTTCTACAGAATATTCATATTAAAATCACCTGATAAAATGTATAAGATTAGGTTTCTATATTTGCAAAAAAAAATGGTTGAAGTTCTTCCAAACTGCTTGCTTTTAACTACAGGAAAAATTGTTCCCAATAGAAATGTTTGCATCATTCCACATAGAAAATTGAATAATTGTGTTAGAACTCGCTTATTGTTGTTACCACTGTAATGAATGAAAACCCATAGAAACCAGGTTAAAGCGAAAAAGGCATTGCATTGCCTTTGGTATCTAAAGGACCAAGGAAAGATATTGCTTTTAGGCAGAGATGAATCCGGTAGTTCAAATGATGTCATCAGGGTTCTTTCTCAATCAGTCATCCCTTCTCCCTTCCGTGGTTCACCGACCATTGCTCCTCCAACATTTGCGCCCTGTCAAGACAACATACCAGAGACTGGAATTCCCATCAAATCTAAGACAACTTAAAAAAAAAGAAAAAAAGAAAGCCCCAGCTTACTACCATGAGAGTTTCTAGTATGTGGTACAGGAAGAAGAACCCAGGCAGATACTGAAAAACCTGAGTTGTGATGGTGCTTAGAGTCTTGAGAGAACAAAGTAGCTAGAGGTTACAGTATAGGACGCTGGAAAGGACAGAGCTGCCTAGAGTAAGAATTTCAGAGATCTTCAGTGGGATGCATTTCATTATTCATCTGAGTACTGATCACCACATGCATGTAAATAAATTATCTGAAGCTGGTGAAAGAACTATTCAAAAGTATTAGAATGAACAGTCCTCATGTCCACACAAGGTTGAGAATAGTGACTATTCCCATTAATATGACTATAAAACCTTAAGATTAGTGAGAAACTGGGTTGAATACATAGACAGATCTTGCCTCAGTAGTACAAAATAATTAGCCCTAATTTGATGCTCTGTCCTGGCTAACAAATACAAAAAGCAAGATCAAAAAGGATCAAACAATTTTCAATCAACTACAGTGCTTCTCAGAAAAAACGTCCAAAAATATTTACAAAAAAGCTAAAATGGACAATACCTAACAAATTAAGACTCAATGTAAGAGAGAATCAATAAAATATTACTAGAGATTGAGATTTTATCTCCAACATGCAATGAACAAGGAAGTTGTCATTCCTGTCCCTATTATTAATAAAAGAAAAATGTGTAACAACTGACTATCAATGAATATCAACAACTCTTCTTGGACCCAATGGAAAGCTGTGGTCACAGGACCAACCACCTCCAAAATCTGGAGGCAGGCACATCTACAGTGACTGTGACCTGCTTATATAAGGCAGAAGTCACTGGATTCATGAAATGGAAGGAACATTTAAGAGGCAATTTTGTTAAATTGCCAGTGTACACTAGTGCTAAAATAACAACCCCCTAGGGCCATAGTTCTTAAGGTCCACAAACTTTAATTCAATATGCTTCTAGAAACCGCATCAGGTTCTCAGTATGAGTCTCCAAGAGTGAACCCCTCAAGGATCTGGCAAGAGTAATCATCCTGAAATACGTTCAGAGCCTTCTTTATAACAGAGTCCTTCCATACCCCAGAAAGGACTTTACCTAAGTACAATTCTGAAACCAATTTCAGCTGGATTACAAAATCAGTGGATTACAGATAAAAGAATGTTGAAACAGACTTTCTGAGAAGTAAGTCCAAAGACAAGAGGAGAGAAAAAAAAAAAAAAAAAGCAAAACTAAACTAAACCCAAGGATATTAGCTGAATGTTAAGTCTTTGTTGACTATAATTAAAATGTGCATTGTACATAGCCCAACACTTAGCCAAGTTATCAAAAATCCTTAAAATGAAAGCCTGCATACCCATTTATATTACCAGATACATCATGTCCAATTTTCAAAAAAATAATTATAAAGTATTCTTAAAGACAATAAAAAACATAGCCAGAAGGAACAATGCAAGCATCACGATCATACTGAGATATGACACAGACGTTGACTTATCAGTCAGGAAATTTAAAATAATTATGACTATTATTTTGACAGCTGTAATGGAAAAACATGTAAACATGAAAAAACAGAAGGGTAAAGCAAGCACAGAGATAATAACTCTAAGAAAAAAATATCATTTTATATTCTAGAAATCACACACAGTAACATAAAAGAAGAATGCCTTACATGGGTTGTCAATAGGTTCAGCGCAGCTAAGTAGAGAATTGGTAACTTGAAGATAGGTCACTAGAAATTTCACAAACTGAAATTAAAAAGATGCAGATAGAATAGTACATGCTTCTAAATACTAAAGGAGTCAAAGAAGACATTTCAAGAAAAATTAATATATTTTGAAGAAAATGAAATTGTAAACACAACTTATTAAAATTTGTGGGATGCAGCAAAAGCAATGCTTAGAAGAAAATGTGCAACACCAAATACTTATATAAAAAAAGAACAAAGATAAAAAAATCAATAACCATGCTCCTTTCTTAGGAGACTAGAGGAAAAAAGAGCAATTGAAACTTAAAGCAAGAAGAAGAAAATAAACAATATAAATTTGAACAGAATTCAATGAAATAAAAACAGGAAAACAATATATACTTATTCTTTAAAAAGATTAATACAATTGATAAAACTCTAACCAGGATAGCTAAGAAAGAATAAAGGAAGACATAAACTGCCAGTAGAAGATATAAAAGAGAAGCGATCACTTCTGATGTCATAAACATTGACAAAATAATAAAAGAATAATAGGAATAACTCTAAACACATTAATTTGATAATGTAGATTAAATGGACCAATTACTTAAAATATACAAATGCCCAAAACTCATATGAAAAGGCACAGATCATAGGACTAAGCCTATTCATATTAAATAAATTAAATTGATAATTAATAACTTTACAAAATCAAAACATGGGGTGAAGATGGTTTCATGGGTTAAATTTATGAAAGATTTAAAGAAGAAATGATACTGATTATTTACAATCTCTTCCAGAAAATGAAAAATAAGTGAACATTTTCTAATTCATTTTATGAGACCAATATTACTCTAATACCAAAAATCAGACAAAGAAATTATAAGAGAGGAAAATGTCAGAGCAATACTTCTCATGCTCACTAATGTAAAAATTCTCAACAAAATTATAGCAAATCAAATCCAGAAATATAGGGAAAAAAATTACACACTGTGACCAAGGTATGTAAAGCTGATTCAACATTCAAAAAATAATGAATATAATCCCCCATATCAATAGACAAAAGAAGAAAAATTGTATTAACTGATGCTGTAAAATCATTTGACAAAATCTGACACCTACTTATGATAAATCTCTTAGCAAACCATAGAGGGGTAATTCCTCAACTTGAATAAGAACATTTACAAAAAATCTACAGCTAGCACCATACTTAATGATAAGAAACCAGAAGCTTCACCCATCCCCAGCTCAAGATCAGAAACACAGCAAGAGTATCCTTTCTCACCATTCCTATTCATCAGACTGGAAGTCATAGCTAGTGCTATAAGACAGGAAAAGGTAATAAAAGTTATATATTGGAAAGTAAGCATAAAACAAAACCATCTTTATGGCAAATGACATGATTTTCTAGGTGGAAACCCTTTCCAAAATGACAAAAAAAAAAAAAAATCATGAACTAATAAATGATTATAGCTCAGTCACAGGAAGCATATTTAATATCTAAAAGTCAGTTGTTTTCTTATAGGCCAGAAATAATGAATAGTGTAATAAGAAATTATATATTACATATGCATATAATTTACAGGAGCTTCAAACAAATCAAGTACTTAGTTATAAATCTAAGAAAATGTGACATATCTCTGTGTGAAGGGCAGTAATAAAAGAAATGAAAAAAATATAAATAAATGGGGAAATATTTTGTGTTCATGAATTGAAAGATCCAATATTGTTAAGATGTCAATTTTTTCAAACTTGATCAACACATTCTCAATCAAAATACCAGCAAGTCATTTTTATCAATACTGAAAAATGCACAAGACCTAGAATATCCAACATAATATTGAAGTAAAAACAAAGTTGGAGGATCTGCACTATTTTAATTCAATACATATTTTAGAGCTACATTAATTGACACAGTGCAATAGTAGTGAAAGAATAGACACATTGATTAATGGAAAAGAATAGAGAGCTCAGAAATAGAACCAGGCAAATACAGGCAACTGATCTTTGACAAGGTAACAGAAGCAATTCCAGGGAGAAACACAGGTCTTTTCTAGAAATGCTACTGGAAATAATTGAAGATTCATATGCAAAAATGAATGTAGACACAGACTTTATATCTCTAATAAAAATTAAATCAAACTTGTTATATGCCTAAATGTAAAATGCACAACTATAAAACTTCAGAATGAGATGGAAAAGAAAATCTATAAGCTCTTATGCTTGGTGATTAGTTTTAAATACAACCACAAAAGTATGATACATGAATAATCCATGAAAGTTTGCCTTTAAAATAAAACAAAATTTTTGTCCTGCCAAAAAGTGCTGTTAAAAGGATAAAAATGGAAATCACAGACTTGGAGAAATATTTGCAAAACACATATTTAATAAAGGCCTTCTATCCAAAATATATAAGGAGCCATTTAAATTGAACAATAAGAAAACAACCCAATAAAAAATGGGTAAAAGATATGAACAGACAGATCACCAAAGAAAACATACAAATGACAAATAAGCATATGAAAAGGTGCTCTTCATGACTTGTCACTATATAATTGCAATTTTCAATAATCATAACTACTAAAACTATTAAAATCACTGAAAAAGAAGAAAATTGATAGTACTAATTGCTGACCAGAATGCTGAATAGCAAGGACTCTCAAGCATTGCTGATGAGAATGCATGATGTTACAGCCACTTTCAAAGACAATTGGCAGTTTCTTAGAAAGCTAAATATAGCTATATCATATGATCCAGCAATGACACTTTTAGGTATTTTCCCAAATGATTAAAAACATTTATGATTACACACAAAGTTGCATGTGCATGTTTATAGTAGCTGTATGCACAATTACTACAAACTAAAAGCAATCAAGATGTCCTTTATCTGGTGAATGTATAAACAATATGTATTATAGCCATGAAATAAAACATTATTCTGTGATAAAACAAATGAGCTTTAATTCCATTAAAAGACATAGATAAATCCTAGATATATGTCACAATGTAAACTTAACCAGTCTGAAAAGGCTACATATGGTATAATTCCAATTATATGGCCTTATTGGAAAGGCAAAAATACAGAGATGGTTAAACAAAAAGGTTGGTGGTTTTCAAGGGGTTGGAGAAAGAAGGTTATTGAATAGATGAAGCGCAGGAGAATTTTTAGGACAGTGCAATTATTTTGTATGACACTATAATTCTGGATACTGGACACTATTGATTTGTCTAAACTCATGGTATTTACATCATACAAAATTGTAAAAATATCATTTAGGAAGTTGGCAGATCCCAGGATGAAATTCAGAATGTAACAAGACAATCAAATTATTTTTTAAATGTATGAAACAACCTCATTTTTCATGGGGCAGGGGAGAAAAGTGCTGACCCAAATGACTACAAATAAGTGAGGGTTTGTGAGTCTAAGGGACAAAGAAATTGAGCCCAAGCACTGGGCTCCCGTCTTTAATGTTTTTTTCCCATGGAAGCACAGGTTAACAATTCTGAGACCACATGCAAGTATACTGTGATTGAACATCGAGTAATGGGTGGTGGACCCTGGGAGCCAGGTTTCTCACTGATGAAGTCGACGGTTACAAATAAACAAGGGGAAGAAGCTAGAATGACCATGTGTTAACAAATTAGAGCTAGATACATCATTGTGAAGTTATGTGTAACTTAATAGAGATAATAATGACTTGCATAGAAAATTTACAAATGTGTATACACAAGGGTTAGTATATACCCATACATTTCTCCACTTCGCTAGCTGAGAGGCCCTAGAGTAATGAGCACTTCTAGAACTTATACCTTCCTTTCCAATATGTCATTGTCCAGTAAAATAAATCAGATCTCCTTACAGAAATGAGTGATTTTAGGACTGAGGTAGAGAATATACAAAATAAGCCTCTTGCATTTTTTAGTGCTAGACAGTATGGAAGTGCCCAAAAGAAAACAATATAATGGGGACATGTAAGTGTCAACTGAAAAGGCTCCCAAAAGCCAAATCTGGAATAATTGTGTGACAATATAAAGCAACGTTAAGTTATGATCCAAAGTAAAGAGTAAATATACATGAGCATATATTGAGGTAAACAAATGGAAACTGGCAAATCTCTCATGCAGAATTCCTAATAATTTATGCAGCTATTTCTCCTTTGAGAGGAGGAGCTCACACTCAGTGTGGAATGTGCATGGTAACTTTTTTCTAAACAGTACAGTCTAGAAAGCGTGGGGGAAAAGTAACTTTACAGTGGAGAATTTTGACAAACACAGCCTCAGCCAAGTGATCAGGGTTAGCATCAAAACTAATCATGTTGATTGTGTGTACCCTGGATATTATGTGATGAGAACAACGTGTTATCTTAGCTGTCTTACTCCTCAAAACACATAATCGTAGTCTAATTATGAGTCAAACAGCACATCCAAATTGAAAGAAATTGAACAAAATACTGGACTACAATTTCTCAAAACTGTCAAGGTTGTTAAAAACAAGGAAATTTGGAGACACTGTGGTAGCTAAGTGAGCCTAAAAGACTTGACAACTAAATGCAATGTGATATTCCAGATGGGATAAACTAAAGGGGAAAACTGATAGAAACTAAAGTATAAGAAAAACTAAAGATACTGAATAAAATATGGATTTGTTTAATTAAAAATATTGATCAATAACACCAATATTGGTTCATTAAATTCAAAACTTACCTTATTAATAACAAGTGAGACTGGGTATGAAGTATATAGACATTATCTGTATAATCTATGCATCTTTTTTATAAATCTATAACTATTCCTAAAAAATTTATGAAGAAACTATGAGACTCATTTCAAGATATATTATAAAGGTATAGCAACTGATATTGTCTAATATTTGCCTAAAATATAAAAAATAGATGAAGAGAAAATAAGGTTTAGAAATAGAGCTACAGATATATATGGAAATTATTTTTTCATGGAAGGTACATGGGCAATTCAGTGAAGAAAGAATAGTCTTTACGTCAGATAGTACTGCAACTATTAGATAGCCATATAAAGTAAATTGACCTGGATCTATATCTTATACCATATATACATATTAACTCAAAATTGATAAGATTTACATTAGCCTGAAAGTATAAAATTCCTAGGCGAAAACATAACAGAAAACATTTGTGAACTTGGTTTAGGCAAATATCTTTATTATATTAGAAACAAAAAACTAATTCATAAAAGTCTAATTCACAAATTAAACTTCACCAAAATAATAAATTCTGCTCTTCAAAAGACAAACTTAAATAAAAAGACAATATAAGCTATTTGAAATTTATATATCTGATCCAAAGAGGATAAAGGAATCTAACTACTCAGTAATAATATAAAAAGCCAATAAAAATAGCCAATTGATTTGAACAGACATACCACAAAAGAAGATAGCAGATAAGCACATAAAGAGATTCTCAATATCAAAGGCAAATTAAAAACACAATGAGACTTTACTACCCACCTATTAGAGTGATGAAAAGTAAAATAACTGACTACATCAAGTGTTAAGATAGTTGGAAGAAATGAAATTCTCGAACAGTGAAAACGTAAAATGCTACTACCACTTTAGAGTTTGGCCTTTTTCAAAAGTTAACCATGCAAGTGCCATGTGACCAAGACATCCCACTCTTAGTGATTTCTGAAGAACAGGAAAATGAAAGCATACGTATATGCAAAAACTTGTACATGAATATATATTACGGCTTTATTTATAACAACCCCAAATTGGAAACAACCCAGATACCCATCAATAGGTGAATGGATAAAAAGTTGTGGTATATTCAAAAGATGGATTACTTCTCTGAAATAAAATAAATGAACTATTGACACATAAAAAAATATAAAAGAATCTCAAAATAATCATACTGAGTGAAAGAAGCCAGACCACCATGCGCCCAGAAAAGGAGTGCATACTGTGTGATTCAATTTATGTTCAATTCTAGAAATGTAAACTAATGTGTAGTGACAGAAAGCAGATCAGCAGTGCCTGGGGATGGGATGAGGGTTGGGAAGGAGTATGAGGAAAAAATTTCAAAAAGACAGAAGGAAACTTTTGGGGATGCCTGGTTAGATCATCATCTTTGATTGTGGGTGATAATTGCATAGGTGAATATTTATGTCAAAACATCCAATTGTATGTTTTAAGTATAGTGGTTTATTTTATACCTATTATAAATCAATAAATCTGTTTTAAAAATACAGGAAATTTATTGTTACTGAGAAAGAACAACGTGGCCCCCAACATCTGGAAACTGGACCAGTAATATCAGCTATACCTTGGTGTTCTCCTGTTGATCATAAGAAATTTTACAAAACATTAACATCAAAGGAGGCCATGTTGTTGGTCATTGATCAAGACAGAAACAAGACTACTTTATAGTCCTGTATGAACACAGACAAAATTTGGGACATTGTACAAACAACAAAAAATTCTAAACATCTCTTTTGTTCTGACCAATATAAAGGACTGCTAGTTATTCCCAATTACAGCTGCAGCTTTGCTTTTGTCCTCTCTCCTCCTGAATAAGATTAAGATATTAGATTTATCCCCACTTCCTCACACCATAGATAACACAGTAAAGCCATTCTTTCTGAAAACCTTCCCGGAATCACCTAACTAGAGTCCAAATCTAATACTACATCCTTTACAACATACTTTTAGTGAAACACCTTATAGTTCCATGTCCTGTGCAGTCTCAACTGCTGAAAGGAGAAAGAAACCCAATTTGTTCAACTACAGGTGTATTACCTGTGGTCTTCGGCAAAAGTATGTTGTATCAGTGACAAAGGACTTGAGGAATACCTCATAATTATGTAGCATCCTAGTAATTTGCATTTTGAGTTGGACAAATAAAAAAAGTTATAAAACTCTAGAAATGGAATAATGAAATTGAATGAAAGTCACACATACAAGTCAAAGTTATGATCAGCTAAGTTAGAAGTTGAAGATCCTGGGTGGTTATCCATAAGCAAAATCATTAAAGGAAATAGACATCAAATCATATTAATTGTCTTTTTTTTGAAGCAGAGAAGTGAAATAGGTCAAATATAAGTCAAATATATTTTGTGTAACTGTGCCTATTTAGGGAAAAGTAGGTGTAGTAGACAGAATTAGACAGCTTCTCAAACTTTAGTTGTCTAAAAAGTATTACCAAATCTGGGAGCCAGTCTAGGAAGTTCTAAATGTGTATCTATATATGGAGAACACAACCATAGAAATTAAAGTCAAATGATCCATTTAGGCTAAAAAAACTAAGAGGAAGAAATTCTTAATCCAATAAAAAGAATCATCCCTTTAGAAGGAACTGTATCCTTTTGGAACTACATGTGAGAAGTCCATTGCACGCACTGTAACAAGGTAAAGACATTCAGGGAAAAGCATTTTAAAAACTTGGCACTGTTATGGCAGAGCTTATCTATGCCCTTGGGCTATTTCCAGGAGAGTTTTCAGGGAGCCAAAGCATAAAAATAGGAATAGGAGCAGCCTTGGCAGTTGTTCTGGAAGGCAGCAAAGAGGATGCAAAGTCTGGCAGCAGAGGTAAAGGCTGTAACAGGTAATTAAGTAGGAACAGGGCTTTGAAATCCTTCCCAAACAAGAGGGGCTTAGAGGAAAATCGTTCTTTTTGGAGTCCTAAGTGAAGGAATGTTGTTTCTGTCCACCCCTTATTCATCAGCTCTCACACCCGTAACTTTCAAAATTAGCTTGTACACAACGGCATTGGACACAACCCATTGTCCTTCCTCTTGCTGGAAAAACATACCCATAGAGATACCTTTCAGCAATTATAGACATTTTTGATCTGTAGCACAGGTGGAGACTGAACTGAATGGCCTTAGATGATGTGTCCTAAAATTACTTTGCTGCTGCAGGGCTTTCAATTATATTTCTTTTTCATTCCATATGGACCTAATTTACTCAGTTCATGTTGCACTGATTCTGGTAACAATTGGGTAGGATATGTGCACTCTCTGCTCCGTTGCCATAGCCCAAATCAAGATGTGTATTTTTACCTGTTTTGTTAGCTACATTTAGCCAGTGAAGGGGGAAATTATACATTTCCTGGGCCTTTCTTTCTTCTTCATAGTTACATGGAAAATGTATCACCTGCAACAGGCAGTGAGACAACAGGCACAAATATCACTTTGCACACACATATTATTTCTGCACAGAAGAGCAATTGTTAGAGTGAAGACAGCCAAGGGGGTACCATGAGAATGTCCATATGTATATTTTATATCCCACAGGCCCATACATATCTGCTTCCAAGACCCGTCTGCATTCTCGGTGAGTAAGATGGGAACCTGGCAGACATCTAAAAAACAGGGAAATAGAAAATATCTGGTGCTACAGTTTGGGGTGTTAATACTTTTCCACTGATAATTGCATGTGTGACTACCAAGACATTTGGCACATACAATCTTTGTTTTACTCATTTGATCTGTAGTGAAAAATATCAAACCTGATCGATATGCAAACTACATATTTTTTCTTTTACTGCAAAATATCATCATGTGGCTACAGACTCAGAGATTTCCCTACTGTCTCTGCTGTGGTTGTTAGGATTTCTGCTTTGTTTGCAGAGATTCATCTACTAGCTAGAATACATTGTCTCTGTGCATCTTATGTTTCCTATTAATTCTACCATCTTATGTGCACCCTAAAGTAAAGACATTATTAGTGATATCAATGGTAATTTTCAATTGAATTTACTTATCATTTATTGAATATTTATTTATAATTATTTATAAATGCTTAATGCTACAAAGAGAAATATGAATAATATATAGTTCAATCGAACATATATTTTCATTTGTTGAAGAGGAAAATTCAGTTGTTAGATACACTTCGAAAGACAAAATGTAGATAACATTGCAAACAAAAATGTTTGAAATGTTATGCATAAATTGGAAAAGATAATTAATAGTTTCAATAACCTATTTCACAGGTCACTGTGATGTAATGAATGGGGAACGTGCTTCATACTGTGTAGAAATGTGATACATGTGTATGTTAGTACCACTAAGGTTTGTTTGGTGCCCCCTAGAGAGGCACATATAGGAAGCAAAGTAAAGTGAGTGCTCTGTAACTCTGAGCCCTATAACTTTCTCAGTTTTTAGGGAAATGAGATGTGCTACTTTCCTCTACTGTACTTCAACTATGATCTGTAGAACAAACAGGAAGAACTAGTCCAGATAAGAACAACCTTTTTTGAAATCATGCTGTTTAAAATGCATTTAGCTGTCAATTCATGTGGTGTTAGTAAGTGTATGTAGGTTATCTCAAAAAAAATCTATCTAAACGTAAGAAATTTAGTATAGAGTATATAGATATGTACTAAGCATTTAAATGTTGTAACTCATCCAATTTTATTACTCACATCCACCATTAATCTCTATTAAATACAATTAAACTCTACGCACTTATGTTTTCATTATTTAAAACGACTAATTAAAATAGTAATAATGATGCTATTTTACTTTTGATTTTATTATATCTGTCACTAGGATCTGAGGAAAGACCAATATATTAATGGCAGTGCACTTACTTTTGTTTTAATTTCTTATATTACTAAACTAATAAAAAGTTTTCATTTTATTCATGTTTAATTCACATATACACATGCATATGCGTTTACTTTTCACAAATAAGAGAGATGATATATATATAGATAGATAGATAGATAGATACAGCAATTACAAAAGGTCAGATAACTGAGAGGACGCAGGAGACTCCACAGGGTGCACTCATGTCAGGCTTTAATGAAGATACACGGTACAGCAGAAGGAGGCACAAGCAAACAGCAGAGAAGAACATGCATAGATCTCAGAGCTCTTTCTCCATCGCACAGCAGATGCTCCATTAAGATAGGTGTGAGATGCTTTAGTCCAAGGTGAGCCAAGGTGCAAGTTTACTTAAGAGTTGTTTATATCTCACTAGTCATCTACCTAAAACCAGGTGCATACAACCATTTACCCACATTTAATAAAACAATGTAAACCAGCTGGTATAAAAAGATTAGTTTTAGACATTAAACATCACATCATAAATCACACTTCATCCCTGGCTTTCAAGGGTTAGTACTATGTTTCTAAGCATTCCAGTAGAAAAATGTAGAGCAAGCACAGATCACTGATAGTTTAACCTTACACAACAATGCAATATAACCTTCCACTGACTTCTTCCTATGGCACACTGCTCTGCCTTTTTGTAATGTCCACATTTTCTAGTTTCTATATTTGATACTTTGACTTCTCGAAGCCTTGGTGACCCCAGAGGAACAGCCCCTTCCAGTGTTAGCTAATTCCTACAGATAGCAAACAGTTGCCTTCAAGCTTGCTTTTCACATACAAACCAACCAATCCAGAGCTCAAATCCCCAACCACCTCCTTCATAGAGCTCTCACACTCAAGGCCACCATTTCCCTGCCCTAATCATTCCAGGACCAACTACTAGGACAACCAAGGACAATCATTATTCCCCAGAACCTGTGGGAATTATTTTTACCAGCCAATCTTAAACCTGCTTTCCATGGTTCCTTCCTTCCCATGGGAACAACAATAAAGACTTTTTTTGTTTTTGCTGTTTCTGTTGTTGTTGGGAGCCTTTTATTCACCAAGCACTGTCCTGGGAGATGGGAATGAAATGGTGAACAAAAGCAGATTCAGTTGCATGATACTTAAAGGTTAGGAGTGTAGACAGAAAAACTTTAAAACTATATATGGTGGTCCAGAGTGGTGACTCATGCCTATAATTCTGGCACTTTGGAAGACCAAGGCAGGAATATCACTTGAGGGCAAGAGTTCTAGATAGTCTGAGCAAGAGCAAGACCCCATCTCTACAAAAACAAACAAACAAACAAACAAACAAAAATACCCCACAAAACTACAAGAATTAGCTGGCATGGTGGTGTGTGTCTGTAGTCCCAGCTACTTTGGAGGCTGAGGCAGTAGGTTCTCTTGAGCCCAGAAGTTTGACGGTTTGATGTTGCAGTGAGCTATGATCATGTCACTTTACTCTAGCCCAGGCAATAGCGCAAGACCCTGTTTCACAAAAAAAAAAAAAAAAAAAAAAAAAAAAAAAAGGTATAAATAACATATTCTTTGCAGCATACATAGCACATCATATCATTTAATCCCAAACAAAATCTTGTGAAATAAGTTATTCTCCTTGTTTTACAGCTAAGTAAACCAATACTCACAGAAGTGAATTTCCCAGAAGACCTGGCAGAGTTAGTCAGCGGTATAGCCTATATGTAGGGACCTGGCTATGTACTTCTAAGGCCAATGCAGTCTACTATGGTGGTCATTAAAAACAAAAACTATTGACCACGTTTTCTCCTCACTTGTCCTGCCTCGGACTGACCCTGAGACTTCCCTGTGCAACCCCGAATGCCATAACATGCCCCTTTTCTTGGGATCTGTGAGTATAATAAGCTATCTTTTCAATGGCAATCATCTTCTGATCTGTTGGCCTTGCTATACCTGAATAGCAATAAAAATCTATATTTTAAAGCACTTTTCTATTTAACAACTGATATATTTTTTTGATAAGTGTCCATGATTTATTTGACCAATCTTTTATCAATGGAAAATTATATTGATTCAATTTTGTTGTTATTTTTGTAAGCACTTCAATGATGGCTTTCATTTTTCTTAATATTGGGGGCAATAAATCTTAAAGATTTATTCTTAAGATTATATTGCACTTTGTGTTACATACTGTTTGAGGAATAAGTATAATTTTAAAATATCTGCTGAGATCTCTCTGTGGGTATAGTTCTAGGGTCTAAACAACTTGTATAGTAGTTTCTAAAGTCTAGATATTTACAGTGAAGTAAGAGGTGTTATCTAGGTAAGTACACAAAAGTATTAATAAGATAAATAATGTAAAAACATGAATTAACAATAATAATAATTTATCAAGGGCATATTATGTGTCAAACAGTTTACTAATATTGATAGCAAAAATGTAGACAGTATTGCCTATGTGCCAAGCACTACTCTGAGTGTTTTACCTATGTTAATAAATTTAATTCTGGACAAAAGCCTATTAGGTAGGTGTTATTGTTATCCACGTTTTATATATGTAGGAAATTAAACAGCGCTGTCTTAAAATTGCAATCTGTAAGGACAGAACTGTAATTTGATCCTCCTATGAATCCAGTAAAAAAAAAAGTGTTATTATACACATTTTAAAAATGAATAAGCCAAGAGTAAGAAAGACTAAGTAAATCTCCTGTAATCACTGATTTCTAAATAGGAGAGCAACACTGCAAACTCTGGTCTTCAGAAACTGCAAACTACTTTCTGCCAACACTGACAGATGTCTCACAGAGTTCAAAATTCTAGATGTGTGGGATTTTAAAGAAAGGAGAAGTCACATCAGGTTTGGGCAATACAGGGAAGCTTGCTATTTTCTTTTGTTTAAATTGAACCTTAGAGCATGGAAATGATTTCAATTAAGTAGTATGTGGATGGGCCTGACATCCCAGGAGGAGGTAGCAGCAAGGGGCACAGCAAAGTGAAAATGTTTGTGTCAAGTTTGAACAACTCTAACTAGCCTGATTGTGAAACATAGATTAAATATACAAGAGTTGTGGCTTAACCAGTTACGGCACGTTCTGTTGTAAGAAACAGCACTTCACCACTGATGGTTTCAACAATAAGAGAATTAATTATATACATATACGTTTCTTACAAGATTAGAAGAGCAAAAGTTTCCAGAGTTGGTTCAGCGGTTCAACGTTATCAAAGATGTAGGTGATTTTTCTGGTTTTGCTCTGTCGTCCTCTTTGTATAGGCAAATTCTTCTCAGGGACAGAGCTTGTTTAAAACAGCCCCAGATGCCACATGCAAACATGAATAAACACTGCCTATAAAGAAGAAAATGATGTTTTGTCCTCTGTGTATGTGTGTGCACTTAAGGAAGGAAATTTTCACATGAAGTCCTAGTTCCTGCTCCTATCTTTTACTAAGAAGGATTTATGGATAAGCCCTTGTTTTATTTATAAACCAAGTTCCTTGGATTTTCTGGTTAAAGATTATGTGTTTGTTTTTGAGGGAAAAAAAAATGGGAGCAGGGAAGGCTATGGGACAGAAAATCAACAATAATTGCACAAATAAATTAAAAACCAGCTAAGAGTTAATTGCAATAAGGCAAGTAAAAAATCGCTAAGTGCCTGAGCTAGGTTGGTAGGAGTAAGGCTGAATACAAGAGAGAGAACAAAAAATGTAACAGAAGTAGAGTTGCATGGAAAGTACATGATTGGTTCTGGAAAACAAGAGAGATTTAAGGCTCTAAATCAATTCTAAGAATGCAGTCATGAGTAACCAACAGAAATTTGTCAGTGTCATTAACTGAAATGAAGAAATCAGCATCTAAGCCAGCTCTGTGGACTCTTGTCTTACAACCCAGGCCAAATGTTCTTCTGCAGTTTCTGTAGCTGTTCAACTCCAGCACACAAGACCCACTCTGAAGGCTCTACTTCCTATCATTGTTGTGTCCCTGCTGGCTCTGGTCTGCTATCTCCAGCATTTGTGCTTTACCTTTGATGTGATTGCATGTCAGGATTTATTTTCATGTTTCATTCTGGATGAGTTTTGTTGTAATTCTGATTGTAATAATCTACCTTACTTTGTCCAGGTGCCAAAAAAAGGTCTAGGATTTGGGGTGCATGTGATTAAAAGCAGGGTAAAGGAGATGTTCTCTGAGAAAAAGTGAAAGCTGCATATTTAGGTTAGAAACATGGTAAGGTTGAGATAATTAGGGGACTTAAAATTATGTCATGCTGGTGTGCCAGTTTAGACTCATGGTTATAACGTTCATGAGCTTGTGCAGATTGAGACTCTATTAATGTGAGAGATGAAGATATAGCACTGGGCATATTTAAAGTACCATCATGTAATGCATAGAATATTTATTCTTGAATTAAACAATTCTGAGTTGGCTTCCCTTTAATATAATTAGGTAAACATCTGTGGTTGGAGAATTGTGAAAACTAAATGCCATAATGGATATAAAGTAAAGGACATATATATGTGTATTCCATGTGGATAATAAATATTATCTTCACTTGAAAAGAGAATATAAAGAGACAGGATTTTAAATAATATACAATTGTAAATGTAAGAGAAAGTTTTGAGAAAAAGGGCTCAGAATACAGTTTATAAAAGAGAAATAAGAAAAAAATATATATAATTACACAGTAAAGAAAGACAATATTTTGTTTTCCACACTAGATTCTTTTGCTTTTCATTCAGAAAGACTAAGCTTCGAAGTCTCCCTTGGTTAGGACTTTGTCTTCAGAAATAGAAATGTGTATCTCACTCAGAGATTGAGGCAATTCATTGGAGTTGAGCATTCTCCAAGCTCTCTTCTTTGAATATAAGTAGGGAAAACATTATGCTAATATAATAAAACCTAAAATTTATGGTATCGGCTAGATAGATGGACAGAGGATGGGGAGGAAACTGATGCGATACCAACAGCTGAACAGATGGAAAACCATCTTATGAAGTGGCAAACAATTTATGGGCTATCACCTAAGATGACTAGAAAGCCAGTGTATGTGCCTAAAGAAGTTGTAGCTCTAGGGAAGGAAGATGTAAAATAGGATATTGGTATTTTGGTTGTACAATTTTAACTTCCTTTGGTAAAATATTATCAAAAATATGTGATTTCATGTTTCATGGTGTTTGCAAAGAGCAGTGAAGGGAATTTGAGATATTAATAATTCAGGAATTAAAAGTTTTTCTGGTTTGGAAAAAGCAATTGGTTCTATTTTCCAAGCATGAAAAGCTAGAGTTTCAGAAGGCTTTGAGCAGCCTACATCCTGTAATAATTGTCAGTTAATTGAAATGGCTTGACCAAAAGTTCAGACTGGAATGTGAAATTTTACCTATTATAAATAGTATCAATAAACTGTGAGATTTTGGGATCCACTAATTTTTAGAGCATTTTATTACATAGCAGTGGATAAGTGTGAAGAGGGGCTTATTTCCCAATATTCACTTCAGAAGTAGCCAAAAATACTGGAATAAGAAGAGTTCCTGGAAAGCAAATCTAAACACTCTAGAGATGCAGACAAGAGAGTTATTCCCATGGAGGGGACTCAGATACTTACTCATCAAGGAAACTTCCACACTTCTACATCAGCAGGCATTGCAATGTTTGCCCAATAGGGTTTTTGAAATACTATAGACCAGAGAATATTACATGTTTCCCATTCTTTGCTTTATTTTCCTTGAATAGTAAAGTTTTTGTGATTGCCTTATCCCTGTTCCATCATTAAAATTTGGGAATAGGAATTAAAATGTTTGTTTAGGAGATAGCTCTCCTGATCAAGAGAAGATACAGCTGGACCTGATAACTAGGTCCAGGAGCTTAATTATCAAAGATCCTGAATTTGCAACTGATGCAATGACTGGATGGAATTCTGATTTGTATTCCTTTTGGAAGGACTGGGTAGGTTTTATCTTGGAAGGTGGAGCAAAAGGACATTTTAGTTACCAGAATATTCCCACATATTTCCCACACTCATTTGCAAAACCCCTCAGGTGACCAGTTCCATGTGACCAGTTTCAATAGATTATGAACAGGAATGTTGCATAACACTTCCAGGCTAAATAAGTTACAGATCAGTATGCCTCTTTCATTCTTTTCTTTCTCATTGGTGGTGACCATGGAGGTTATATATTAAAATGAAAGAGACTAAAGGTAAATGTAACTTGGATCTCTGAGTTTTTCCACCATAGTGAACATTCCTAGAGAGCCACCCAACCTGCATTAGAAATTTTTCATGAGAGAAAAAAGAAATCATTGTTTATATTTCAGAATTTATTACTACATAATAGCTAACTTATCCTGACTAACACAGTAAAATGGGAGGAAAATGATATGGATGCCAAGAAAGAAGAAAGAGTAAAAACCAAACAAAACAGAAAAAACATTAACTTTCATTGTTATATAAACACAAATGAATACCAAAAATTGTCATTTTTTGGCCATTGAGATCTCATTTGAGTCAAACTACAATTGAAAGAGAAATGTCTGTGTAATGAGAAATTAGAGGCAGTGAAAGTAGACTGTTTTATAAGTTTGGAAATTAATTCCTTTAGGATTATAAACTTAAATAAGATATTAGTAAGGTGAAGGAAGACATGTTCCAAGAAATTGGGGAAGCAGCATAAATTTGTTGACTGAAGGAAATACATTGAGAAGAAAGGATCACTGAACTACTAAAAGTCAGATGTGATGGCTAGTTTCATGTGTCGACTAAGTCATGATGTCACCCACCTCCTAGTGGAGGTTTATCCAAGTTATTGGTGTTCATTATGGGAAAGAATTTCAGGACTTCAGGATGCACCACATAAGCCAAGCAAGCAAAGGCTTTATTGAAAGTGAAAGTACACACTCAGGAAAGAGAGTGGGTAGGCTCAGGAAAGAGCAGCTGCACTGGAAGGAAGTGGTCTTAGATCTTTTGTAGTCTGACTAATTGAGGGGAGGAATATTCGAGGCCAATGAGTCAGCTTTTACTGATAATTTGGGTAGTAATTCCTGGAATTGGGTTCCCTCCCGTTTTCATACTTTATATGGTTGTTTCAGAATCATCATGGCAATTGCAACGGCAGAGAAATTTTAAAACCACAATGTAAATGATATCGCCATTAGCCAAAGTTCATGTAGGGTGGCAGAGATAATTGACAAGCCAATCGAAGCTAGTTCTTGCCTGCAGTTGTCAGCTCCTCTAGTTAGCTTCTGCTTAAGATTTGTTTATTTTACCACCTGCACCTGTTCTTCAAGCCCCTGCATCTGGTCTCAGATCTTTCTCCTAGTCTCCTACTCCAACAATTCTATGCACAGTTATTTAGTCAAAGATTATTTTAAATGTTTCTGTGAAGGTATTTGAAAAATGAGATTAATATTTAAATCACTAGACTTTGAGTTGTGCAGATTGATGCGAGTGAGCCTCATCCAATCAGTTGTAAGTCTTAACTGAAAAAGTCTGACCTTCCTCAGCAAGAAGGAATTCTGCCAGTTGACTTCCTTGGGACTCAAAATACAACTCCTGAGTCTCAAGCCTACTAGTCTACCCTACCAATTTTATACTTGCCAAACATCCACAAGTATGCAAGGTAATTCCTTAAAATTTATTTTTGCAGTTGTAGTGAGCTATGATGATGCCTCTGTACTCTAGCCCTGGCAACAGAGTAAGACATTGTCTCAAAAAAAATCTGTCTTTGTCCATATGTTTCTGTCTCTTTTACTCTCTCTCTCTATAAATACACACACACACACACACACACACACACACACACACATACACACACCCCTCTGTTAGGTCTGTTTTTCTGGAGACTCCTGACTGACTAATACTGATTATGGTACTGAAAGTGGTTCTAGGGGAACAGAATCTTAACGGTGAATTTTCTAGTTTTTTTCTGGGGTTGCATAATTGTTTCTCTATCTGATTTCATTGAAAGACTATTCATTAAGAATAGTAAAAGCACTAATAGTCCATGGTGTGACGTGGCAACAGGCATTAAAAATGCATAAAATATCACCATAGGATACTCATAATCAAATACAAAAAAGAGTTAAAGTTCTGCGTGGCCATGTATATACTACCTTCAAATATTTTGGCAAATTAACGAGTGTAATGAGATTGGCTGGCTGCTCCTAATGTCAACTAGCCAATCCATTATTTTCATTAATTTGACAAAAGTGGGGAAAGAACAAGATGAATTCAGAGATTTGGATTCCCAGCTCAAGCCAGTGTATATGATCTGAAAATTTTCTTGTCCACCTTGAAAGTGAACCTTATCACCTATAACCATGGAGCTGAGATTGCTGAAAAACAAATACAGAATCTGATTCAGTAAGTGGCTTAATTATAACACAAATTGAATTCCCAACCTCAAAGGATGTTTACTGTTAAAGGCATTCGTTGGGAAGGAATGGGGTAATGAAAATTGAAATGGGGACATATGGGATGCCCTAATGAAACTATGAATATTGAATCTCTAAATTCTGATTTGCCAGTAAAAGTATCCTTTACATCCCATATGAGGAGATTATCTCTGCATTACCTGAGGAAACTGTACTGGCTTCACCTGAGGCAGTTACCTTGCAAGAAACTGCTGATTCTCCTCATGACCCACTCCCACCACATCTGGACCTATAACTAGACTCAAGTCTTAGCAGGTCCCCAAAGGTGAGTTACAAAATGTGATCCATAACAAGGTGTGCTAAACTCCAAAAGAACTGCTTGATTTTTCTAATTTTTACAGATATAAATCTGGGGAATATGTGGGGAAATGGATATTAAGGGTGGGGTACAATGGTGGAAGGGGCATATATTTTAGGACCAAGATGAAATTATTATGGGACCAAAAGCAGACTCTACATTTGATGTTGCAGCTCAGGAAGTTAGAAATGGCTCTAACAGTTTGGTTAGCTGGCTGAAACATGGGCCAAAAGATGCTACACAGTAAATCAGATAGAAATTCCAGACCTGCCTTAGTTTACTATAAAGGATGGGATTAAAAGGCTTAGGGAGATTGGCTTGTTAGGGTATGTTTTGCATTTAAGATCTAATCACACTCCCCTTCAATCTCTTCCTAATTCCATCACATCCTGTGATCATAAAACATAAAGTCTCACACTCAATAATAAAAATCTAGGATCAAGAAGGGAGATAGTGGGAAGGCTTTGAATGCTTGCAAATTTCGGCATCTTCTCCAATAACGTTCAATGATAGCACTCTAAATTAAGCATTAACATCCAGTCATTCTGACTGCTTACCTGTTATTATAATAATATTTTAAATTTAAATGTTCTCTTACTGTACATAGAAGAGTTTCATAAAATTAAACTTCAAAAATTAGCGGTCACTAAGAAAAATATTCCTATAATTTTTGTTTCACAAAATATTTCTTAAAAAGTGTAAGATTAATAAATTTTGGAAATGTGACTACATAGCTCATGGTGAAGTTTTCCTAATTTAAGAAAGCTGCAACATTTGGAAGAGTATAAATATTTTGACAGAAAAAGACAAGTATTCATAGAAATTATGACTAATGTACCACATAGATTCAAGTTAGAATTATTTTTGAAATTATTCATTTTTTAAATTAAATTCTATTAAAATTCAGTGATATTGGGATAAATACTTCTAGATATCACTTTCTTTCACATACAAAATGGAGTAGTTTGGTAATATATTACATTTAATCAGTGATAAATATTTAAGTACACCAACTGTGTCATTTATCCCTGAGGAGGGGTGAGAAACAAAAAACAAACAAACAAAAACCTGTCCCTTTCAGTTTGGCAACTGAGTCCTCCAGAAAACTGGGACATAGTACTAAGATTAAGCATTTTATTGCAGAATAATAGCTATGAAAGATTAAAAAAAAAAGAATTGGGCAGGCAAAACCTTTAGATCATGAAATAGATCTGACACCTGTGAACAGAAGTGGAGAGGAAACAGAATTGGGCATAAAATCTCAGAGTGTAAATCCAAGCCATATGGTCTTCATCCATGACTACCATCAGTAAGAGAATGCCCCAAACTCTTGCATATGTGGCAAAATTTTTGTCACCCCAGCAGAGGATTCTGGAAGCAAAATTTACTCCTTTGAGTAGTTCCATTTATATCAGAAATACTCAAGCCTTAATATCTTGACCAAGCTCAGTCATTAGCAGGAGGATGCCAGGAAGAGCATGGCCTCAACTAGAAAGTTAAAGTGAGTCCTAAAGACTGTGAAGCTAAACAGTATCAGCTAACTCTGTGTAGATGAATGGAAAATTATTTCTTGTGAGGAAATTCACTGACATCCTTCATGGCTGCAACAAATCTAACAAGAGAAATAAATGTTAAAAATTTATGAAGTTTTTGTGTTCTTTATAGGGAGGAATGTTTGCCTATAGTATTCTACTGAAAATGTGTTGGGCCTTGTGCTTTTATGTTCACATATTTACATGATGACAATGACATAGGAAGTCTATGCTTTTGTTTCTTTTGTCAAAATAAAGACAAAGTGGCTTCTAGAGCAACCAAAAATTATCCTGCTTCCCCACTTTATAATAACAGAGATAGGAAGAAGGAATTATGTTTAATAATATCTCAGGTGTCAGATCTCCTCATAGATTAAAGATCAACTATCACATTTAACATTTACTCTAAATCTAGATGTAATGATAGCCCAGGAAAGCCTAGCAAATTGAAGAGAGATGAGAAGTATTATCCATCTCAGAGATTTATGTAATTCAATGATTGAGAAATTGATCTTCAGTTAAAGCAATAACCAAGCAGGCTATGCTCTAATTAGAGAGCAATGATGTTAGAGATGGTAATAGTGGTGTTTTGAGATTAACTTTCATCACACAATTGTAAATTATAACATTATCTGTGCTATTGGGAAGATTATTGAGTTAGAGGAAATAGTTTCTAAATTTTGAGTTAATTTAGCCAATACATATCACCATAGTTATTGATACATTTTTAAAAGAGGTAAATGTATAAAGTAGTTTTTAATATAAATATGCCAAAAAGAGTTGGGGAGATATATCAGTTAAATTAAATTTTTTTAGGTACCTACATCCAATTAGTGCTGATTTCAAATGTTCATTAAAAAAATTCAATAATTGTGAATAGTCAGTTTGATTACATCACTTTATGACATACACAAATAATACATTTTTTAATTAAAAATATAATTTAATCCTTTAATATAAGGCCACAAAGTGGCAGAACTTTGGGTGCACTAAGATACATGTATGTATGTGTACACACATATAACTGCAAGTTTAATTTAGCCAGTGTATTAGTTTCCTAGGGCTGCCATAACAAGGTGCCATATGCTGGATTGCTTACAACAATATAAATTTACTTTTTCATAGTTCTGAAGGTTAGAAGTCCAAAATTAAGCTGTCAGCACAGCTGGTTCCTTCTGAGAACTCTGAAGTAGAATCTGTTCCATGCTTTTCTTCTAGTTTATCATGATGGCCAACATTCCTTGGTGTTCCTTGGCTAGTAGATGCATTACTCCAATGTCTGCCTCCATTGTCACATGATATTCTCCATGTGTCTCTGTGACCTCACATGTTCATCTTCATATGAGGACAACAGTCATGTAAAATTAAGGGTACACTTCATCCTAGTATGACCTAATTTTAACTAATTAAATCTGCAAAGACTGTATTTCTCATTAAGGTCACATTCCGAGGTACTGGGAGTGAGAATGTCAACATATCTATTGGGGGTATACAATTCAAGCTATATTAGTCAATATGGTATTATTAAAAATAAATTGTCCAAACATTTCAAGAAGTACAGGCATGTGTGCTTCTACGCTCTTATTAACTACATACTTCTCAGTATCTTTAGCAGGCATTTATATTTCCAATGATACTAGTGATATTCTAGTCAATTTAATTTCAGGAAATTAGAGTTGTAGCCATAGAATAATATATCAAATATTATACTAAATAATACTATGTAATAGTATGCCACATTTCAATCAAAATGTGTATGATTTGCTTTGCTTTTAAACACTGTATGACACAAGAAATTATCAGTTCAACACTAGTCACATAATTGTTTCAAACACCAAATTTTATTTTGTTTTATAAGAAGTAATATCTTGAATAATACTATCATCTTGAAGGACTACATTTCAAAAGGAGCCAAAGTATATCTTTTCTTTTGTTCTTTTTTTCTGAATGGCTGCAAAATATTGTTTTGTTTGCTGTCATTCCCGCATTGTCTAATTATGTTATTACATGACATGACTTATTAAATAAATGTATATTTAATACAGTGAAGCTTTAGAATAAAAAAGAAACATGTATATTTAAAAAGAGATACAGCATCAAATAAAAAGAAATTGACTTCTGTATAAAAGGTGCACATTCATGATGCTAATATGATATTTGATTCATTAAAATTTCTAGAAGCTGAATGATTTAAAAGGTGAAAGTTGCTTTAAAATGAAAATATCATATGATAGTCTATCATAAATACTTACGGGGCATATTCTCATACAGAATGTAAACATAAGAATAGAATTGCTGAATTAAGTAAAAGTCTGAATGTGTCGGTTAAATTCTCTTAGTGTTCATATGAATATGATCCTTTCCTTTCAGCCTTAGAAGACAAAGCTCACTGGTCTAATTTTCAAATAAGCCACAAAGATCACAATCGGTATGCCTCTCTATGTAAAGAAGTGGAAAATATTGTTTTTCCTTTGTTTGTTTGTTTGAATTAAAGTATACTAATATTTATTGGACAAATCTTATAATATATTATAATTAATCAGTTTATTTATTTAATTCTCAAGGTAAGTAAATGTTTAAAATTATTCTATTGTGACAATTTTCATTGGCTCCTATATCTGAAAGAAATAGATCAATTGTAGTGCAGCCTGATTCATAAACAGAAAATCATTTATCACCAAGTCAAAACTGATATGGCTTTAAAGCAATAAAATACACTGTTAAATAACTTTATTTAATAATTCTATAGATACAATAAAAGTGAAAAAAGAGTCTCTTTTTGGCTTGATGGTGATAATATTCACTGAATGGGAGAACACCAGGTTTATGGTAAAATTGTGAGTCTGATTTTGGACATGTTTGAGTCATTATCCATTCTCAAGATGATGTCATAAAATTGTAATAATTTAGTCATTATTTTAATAATTTGTTAATTCAACAAATATCTGTTAGAACCTGCATATTACAAGTATCAACAATAAAAATAAAATAAAATGAAGCTATGATTTTTGACTTCATGTCTAAGAGTTTAACTGTGGAAAAAGAAATTAAGTGTGAATTAAGCCAATGACAATGGAAATGAAAGAAAGCTTTATGGAGTATGAGAACATTAAACAAAGGACTAGAGATAAACAGGGAAGTTTGAGAAGAGCTTTCATTAGTAAAATTAGGCTAAGATGTCAGAGAAGAAATGTATGGAGAGATGGAATCCTCAAACATTAATCAAGTCACCCACTGAAGAAAAGAAAACAAGAAGACCTATGATGGAGCCTTGTGAAACTCAAATATTTAATGGGCCAATTAAGTTTGTTGAACCAGAAAATGGGATAGAAAAAAAAAATGGATGGGAGGAAACTATGCCATGTAATTTGATAAGGAAGAGTATTTCTAAAGAAGAGGGCTATTAAAGAAGACAGTTTTTGAATCTACTGTAAGGTCAAGTAAGAGGAGGAAGGTCATTTCCATTCATTTAGAAACATGACAGCAATTAATGAGTGGTTTTCGTGGACTGTAGCAAGCAAAAACCAGATTAAAATTTATTGAGAAATGAGTGGAAATAGAATGGAGACAGAAGAGAAGCAGATGGCCTTAAATGGTA
Organism: Varecia variegata; assembly: GCA_028533085.1. NCBI lineage: Eukaryota > Metazoa > Chordata > Mammalia > Primates > Lemuridae > Varecia > Varecia variegata. The sequence continues at coordinate 15,894,727 of CM052436.1, forward strand.
TTTAGAAGGTAAAAAAAAAAAAAAAAAAAAAAAAAAAATCACTAGATTTTATGATTCATTTTCTTTGCGATGGAAAGACAAAAGCATACTCACAAATGACTTCTAGATTTCTGGCTTTCTGATATTAACATTCTCTGAGAGAGGACCAGGTTTTGGGAGAAAATGATGACTCTGGTTTTGGATATGTTTGAGTCATGCAAATGGTGATCACTTCAATAAGCCATTGGCCATGCTGTTTTATGCTCAAAAGGAAGTATGGCTGGGGATATTTTTTTAGAAAAACTTAATACACAGATGCTAACTGAAACCAAAGAATATTGATGAGAGAAGACTGCATGGCTCAAAGCCATGTAATATAGTGGCAGAAATTTTATTTTCAGCCAATGAGAATTATTCAGTTGTGGAAAGGAGAAATATCAAAGAAGAAATTTAGCAATTCATAGCTGAAAAGATGAATGAATGGAAACATAGAATAAGTGGAGTTATTGGCCTTAGCAAGAGAAGAGACAGCTATTTTTTAATAGATTGATATGTCTTGTAGCAGGCAGTTGAGGCAAAATTCTCCTGATACCTTCCATTTTCCTGAATTAAGACATGAATTTAACTTCTGAGACTGAGCTGAGCAGTGATCAATGAGAGATTGAGAGAGGGTGGACTACCTTCTATTAAATATATGCTAAGGATTGTGGTGGACATTATGGAGAAGTATAAAGAATTAAAAATATTTGTCCCCTTATCCTTCAGAAACTTTAGTTTAAGAAATATAAACACTTATCACTCTTCTAGAGAAAAAAAAAATACACGCTAGTTCAGCAGAGAAGTTGAATAATTTGGTTTGGGTAAGAGAAGATTACAGAATGTGGGGGCATGAATGTAGATGTAAGAAGAAGAATAAGGCCATTAATTTTTTGTTGTTGTTTTGCTAGAAAACCTTATAAGCAAATAGATGTAAAAGATAAATGTATGACTCTGATAGCAAACATAACATGAAGCCTGAATGGAATATGGGCTTACTTTGGAGAATTAAAAAAAGAAGTTTGAATGGGACTTGAATGTGAAAGAAAGGCTTCAAAAATTGACACCCCATTTTACTTCAAATTAAAAAATCTATTTTTGATTAGTAAACACAAGGAAATGATGTGTTGAATGTGATGTTTAATGAAAATTTGTCTAAAAATAGCTTGAACAATACTTTGGGTTATGGAGGAACAGACGTTACGGACCCCTGTTATAGTGATCAATATCTAACATAATGGTTGCTTGTATTACAGTGGGAGTAGTGGGGAGGATAGTCAGATTTTGAACTTAAAAGATATTATGAAGCATCTGCCAAAGTTTTGAAATTCTTTGTTGGAAATGTTACTGTCTGGATGTTGTGATCTTGTGAAAATTATTTTGTTTTTCTGTTGAGTCACTCCACAAAAGGAAACAGAATGAGAAGATGACCTTCATTTGGAAGGTCATTGAACCATCTGTCTAACTAAGCTGCTATTTTGTATTGCTCTAACTGATGGCAATGAACTTTATTTTATATCCTGAATATTTGAGGGTGAGAAAAGTTTATTCTGCTGTATGAGAGAGTGTTCAAGACAATTTTTTTAGCACCTCCTTCACTAATGAAGCAACAGTAATTTTTTTTTTTTTTTTTTTGGAAGAGATGCTAAGCTCTTTTTCTGAAAATCATGTAAATAATGATTGTTTTCATCAAAATCCCCTCCTCCCAGTTTAGGGTTCCAATTTGTTTGTATTCTAATTGTTTTAAGTCTCAGACCTTAAGGGCTGTAATCAGCATGGCACAGGAAAAAACAAACAAAAATATTCTAGAGCATCTGTTTCAAAAAATTAGGCTGAAAATCAAGACTAAATTATATTTTTATTTTGCTCTATTGAGCTGCTTTCTTATTCCTTTTTTCCTCAGTTTATTGGATTGTGTGTTATTACAATAGGTTGTAGATTGAGTTATCCATCACTGAACTACCTGAAATTACATAGGATTATTCCCAGCATATATTTTCTAAATAGCCATCTCAGAGTTGTTAAGTTGAAAACAAAACAGAATAATTTTTTATAATTATTTAAAACACTTTATATATTTTAACACATTGAAATAATGTAGTGTTCCAATGTCACAGACCTCTCGTGTTTGAAGTGTTGCCCCAGTTCCTGGGCTCCAGGCTTGGAAGAATCACAAGCCTTGGCCCAGGAGAGGGAGAGAAATGACAGATACTTAGCAAGTATGTGTGAAAAATTTATTGTAAGGAAAGTTTAAGGGTGCAAAGTGAAAGTACATTTCCTAAGGGGAAATGGATTTGTCTCCACAAATTTGTCTCCACAAAACTTTTACCTA
>CM052436.1:15897573-15932230 GCA_028533085.1 Varecia variegata
CTACCTTGTAGTTTAGGTAAAAGTTAGTTATGATTATCTGTAACTATACATCACTGTTTGGGGGACTGAATTCTTTCCAGGTATGGGCGTGACTTACAGGTGATGTTCCAGACATTCTTTTCTCCTACACCTGTGATGGGGAAAGTCACTGTTTATGGTGTTTTTCTATTTTCTGATTGGTGGTCACTGTTCCATGGTCTAATTACCCCATTCTTTAAGACTGAAATAACTGTTTTCCTGGTTATTTTTCTGTAACTATTTTCTTCTTATTGTTTTTTTAACTGTTTCCTCCTTCTTGTTTTTCTGCTCTTATTATTCCATTGCCTCTTGTTTTTCTGCCCCTAACACCAATGTCATTCCAAAAGATTTATCTGTTGAAGGAGTGAAGGAAATTTCACCCCAAAATAAGACTTCTTGGTATAGACAGTATTTTGAATTGCAGGCCCCTTGAGATCAACAAAACATCAGATGGGGCTTTCCCTCTATCTGCTGATCAAAGGGGGCAATTGACTGGCCTTCCTCTCCCTGTTATCTCAATGTATGGCAGGACAGAATATCAAAAATGAAACCAGACCAGGCCTAAGTCATTTAAAACACAATGCTTGTATCTCAGGTTAATTTACAAATCAATCTGTTTACCCCATCCATTCATCCTCCCTAACAACCATTTATAGCCCCTAAACAGAATACCTATACTCCTCCCCCCAAAAAAGGTGTGTATAAAGATATCTGAACTCCATTGGGATATTGGGTAACCACTCTGTGATTCTTCCCATGTGTCCGGTCACAGTCTGAAATGTTGGTGCGCTCATGGCGGGAGATAACCAGACACACCTAAGTAAGGCAAGCATGAAAATGAGGTTTGTTGAGGAGAGAAAGCTACGATTATAGAGGAGCAAAATATAGTTTTACAAAACGTGATGCATACTCCACAGATAAGAACTGGACCCACTGTCACAGCAAAAAGGATCAAAAAGGGCTTGGTTATGGTCTGGGTCCTGTTTTATAGCATCTGAATAGGGATCTGTCCTTGGTTCAAACATCACTATGGGACCCCGAACAGTTGGGAGTTATATGACCTGAGTTTTACTCTGCATGTGGATCTCCCATGAACCTGTCTGAAAGCCCATAGTGGTGGGGCGGTGAACTGCAAGGGCACCCACTTTCTGTTAGACTTAAAGAATTCCCCAAACTTCCATGGAAACTTCCTATAAAACCCACCCCTCTCTCCTTCCTAGGGGTGTATTAGGCATGCAGCCTTTACCAGACCCCTCGGGAGATAAAGGAATGAAATGCAACAGGGGAACTTACTTTCTTTATCCCTCCCAGTTGTTTGAAAAGTATTTACTCTTCCCAGAAAAACCCTCTGTAAAACCCAAGGCTCTCCTCTTTTCTCTTATGGACACCTTTTTTCAGCCTCCACCAGTCTGCACCCAGATGCTCAAAATAAACAGCATTTTCCTACACATGAGGCTTTGTGTGTCTCTCTTGGCTCCAGACCTAACACTGGAATTTCTAGGAGACCCTGAACCCCTTGCCATCTACCTAACACATGCCCATGGTGTTGGTAAATAAACCTTTCTCTTATTAATCTGCCTTAATTGTGAGTTGATCTTTCAGCAAAATTTCAGGGAAAAAGACAAGCTTCCCCTCACCCCCATCTACACTGTCTTATACTTTTGAAATCCTGTGAATAGAATAAAATGCATTCAGAAATCTATTAGACCTTCAGTGGGTTTAAGAGAAAGTAAGAAAAGATGTTTTTAAATTTCAGAATATTTTGGGGTACAAATGTTTTGGGTGTGTAAATTGCTTTTGTACCATTTGAGTTGAAGTTGTAAGTTTGCCCATCCCCCAGATAGTGTGCATTGTATGTATTAGGTGTGAATCTACCCATCCTCTCATTTTGCAAAAAAAAAAAAAAACCAAAAAAAAACCCAGCATATTAGTTGTAAAGTGTTTTCTTTTTTTTTTCTTTTCTTAAAATATATGCACTTAATCTCAACTATAAAATGAAGCCATAACACTGAATGTTAAACTAAATGGGTATCGGAACAACTGCCATTTCCAGTTCTAGGCCACATGGTTATTGTGTAAAACTGGAAAGCACACCCAGTAAGATCTTGTTTAAATTTTGCTGGGGGATCTGTATTGGTATTTTCCCCAGATTCTTCTTCAAATCATTCATATCCTTTAGGATTTGCAGTGACCAAGAAGATATTAAAAAGTTGTCTTTATATTTGACAGCAACTAAAAAACTCTTGCAAAAAGCTTTTTGAACTAAAAAGCTTTGAACTAAAAACCTTGAGACAAAATTTTCCTCAATGAATGACAATTTCAATCAATTTAAAATTGAATTATATTTTTCTAAGCCAATTATCTAAGCTAAAATTAATTTAAAAAATTGGTATTAAATTACCAATAGGTCTTAGTCTGGTAAGTGCTTTCAAATTCTTGCATTGAACCATGACTGAAACTTTAAAAGACCAAAGAGCTCAGGCGACACATATGGGTAATGAGGAGGCTGTCTTGCCAGGTACCACAGCAGTGCTGACTATCCTCTGGCCAACTGACAGGTAGTTTCATGGAGGGAAACTCCTATGTTTAAAAGCGATGTCTATGATTCTCTTCCTTTGTTCTGCACAGTTTGGATGAAGGCCTTCAGTTCTTTGTACTTAAAATAGAGTTAAAGAATGTTAAGTTCTGAAACATGGTCCATTTCTTCAGTTATAAGCATATAAGCACATTCTGGGAGATCTTCCAAAGTTACGGAAACTTTAAAATGTGGTAAGAAAGACAGATAATAAGCATAGTTGTACCCTGATCTAGCCATTGCTGTATCCCTTGGAGTGTTTCTCTGCTTCGTGACTCACACTTGTTTTGTCCTACATTTTCCAGTCATGTTATTTTTTAGTGCTTGAAAGAGAAAGAGTTCTCTTACAGCCAATATGATAAGCCTAAATGTCTGTGCACAGTGTGATCATTCATGACCCTGGGGCTGCGCTCTCTCTCCCAGCCCACCTTCCCACCGCTGACCTTCAGATCACTCTGGTTGGCATGAAAAACAACATGAACTTTTGCAAATGTGCAGCAGGTCCCTATTCCCCCACATTTCACAGGCTGTTTTTTAGAGCACAATCTCTCATTGTCTTGCCTCAACATATCCCTACTCATTCTTTAAAATCCAGCTTAAATGTCTTGATGCCCTCTCCCCAGAGAAGTTTGGTCTCAAGCTTCATGTGCCCATCGTACAATTTATCCACTACAGCATTTATGACACTGTATGAGAATTATTCGTTTTCTTAAGTGGGAGAATTGTTTATTGAATCATTTCAATTTCTCACAGTATTCTCCTCTCTTCTGTTCAAACTGATTCAAATTGCCCAACATCTCTTTTCTGATGTTTTTGCCTCAGGCATTTAGAAATTTAAGCTAATTGCAGACATGTCCTCAAAAGGAAGAAGAGGGAGAAAAACCTTTTGAAATTTAAGAATAAGACATGAAAATTTCTCCCACTTCGATGAAGAGAATTTCATGTTTCATGCGAAAATATGGAAATGTAGTCTATCCCACAGAAGGGGTAATAGCCCAGGGGGAAGTATACATGTTATGCCTAAGATTTTGTATTTTAGACGCTGAATTTACAGCTTTGACTGAGATTCTCATGTATCAAGCTTGACAAAGAAGTAGAAAGCTTTGGACACCCACAGGGCCTTTTTTTTTTTTTTTTTTTTCTTTTTTTTGACAGGATCTCACTCTGTCACTCAGGCTGGAGTGTAGTGGTGCTATCATAGTTCACCGCAGCCTCGAACTTCTGGGCTCACGTGATCCTCCTGATTCAATATTTCCAGTAGCTGGGACTACAGGCGCATGCCACCACACTCGGCTAATATATGTATTTTTTAAATTTTTGTAGAGACAGAGCCTTGCTATGTTGCCCAGGCTGGTCTTGATCTCCTGGTTTCAAGTGATCCTCCCTACTCTGCCTCCCAAAGTGCTGGGATAACAGGCATGAGCCACCACACTCAGGCTTCTCACAGAGCTTTGTAAATGAGAATATCAGAGATGACTGTCATGGGTTGAAGAGAAAGGGCCTTTCTCTTTTTATCAGTGCCATATGTACTCCCTGACTTCTGACACCCCACGATTTCTTACGTAAGAGTATAAATAGAACTCAGACTTTTCTGTTAGGCAGAACTTGCTTTGAATTTCAATTATGTTACTTCCTTGTTACATAAAATTGATCATGTTAAACTCTCTGTGGCCTAGATTCTTCCTCAGTGAGAATTGCAATAGAAAATATTAAACATATAAATAAATTGAGCATCAGAATTTTTTATAAATTTTTTATGTAATTTTCCTTAGTAAAATTACTATTTGTAACACTAACTTGGCTGATAAAGGCTCAAACTCTTTTTGTAATCACTGATTTCATTGATTCATAGATTTCTTATTTAAAATTTTTTATTAAGCTACATATTATCTGAGTTATGATTTACAATCCCTCAAGTTTAATCTTATAGAAGAAAAATGAAAAATGATATACATTTTTAAAAAACATTAAAATATAGAGTACAATTACCTGTCTCTGAAGCTGTTGTTTTTGACAAAAAATTGAAAATGGCAAGGATAGACAGTACTTAAATGAAATATGTTTGAATGGAAGGTAGATTTATTTCCTTACCTTTCCTATCTAGAAAATGGAACAATCAAAATGAGCTTTTGCTATATCAGAATTTGCAAGCTAAATGATAAATTCAGTCACATTTTCCCTCACATCATTTAGACAAAGAAGTCAATTAAGTGGAACATTAAAAGCTGATGAATCAAATAGTTGCATAAAATAGCAATTAGAAAATAATCAGTTAATGAAGTAAAAGGACAATGCAGAAGTCATCAAATGACAGTAACAGAACCAATTCATTAAGGAGAAGTGACATTGAAGAATAGAAATGCCAAATAGAACAGCAGCAACTATGACTGAAAATACATTGGGTAGATTCATAGAGCTAATTGGGTTAAAATGCCTGTGGTGCTTAGGGTATTTTTCTAATGTTGACTTGGTATGTCACACACACACATAAATTCTTAAATTTAGTCTGCTCTAGAAATGACCTCCAACTATGTCCTCTCATATTTATAAAGCTATCATCTTGTTAAAAAAATAGCTATCTGTGGCTTAAAATGATCATAGTTAGATTTTTGAATATTAATACTTAAGATGCATATGTATAATGTATTAGTAAACTTCTCTCTCTTTTTTTTTTTTTTTTTCTTACAGGGCCTACATGAGTGGAGAAAGTTCCCACTGACACTAGATGGTTCAGACTTAGGGAGAGAGTGGGTGTCTTGCCAAAAGAAAATGAAGTATGTGGAGAGTGAAATGAAGTACAGTTCCCAATATTTCTCTCTTCCCACAGCCAGGCCTTGTCTGTTAATATGCACAGGTTCTTGCAGGACAAACTTCTTGATAAATCATAACGTAAATATTAGCAATTAGCCCTACCATTAGAAAAATTTCTAGTGAGAGTATAAATAACACAAAACATAAATTTTAAATTATTATTTTTAGAGTCCTAGTAATGAAGATTTTTTAAATATGTTTTTCATTTTGGGGGAAAGTTTTAGGTTTACAGCAAAATTGAGCAAAAAGAAGAGAGTTCTCACATACCTCCTTCCTCCCAATACACACACATTTCCCCCACTATCAACATTCCACAGCACCAGAGTACAACATTTGTTACAGTTGTTGAACCTACACAAACACATCATTATCACCCAAAGCCCACAGTCTACATTAAAGTTCACTCTTGGTGCTGTACATTCTGTAGGTTTGGACAAATGTATAATGACAGGTATCCACCATTATGGTATCATACAAAATAGTTTCACTGTGCTAAACATCCACTGGTAATCACTGATTTTTTTTTTTTTAACTCTGTCCATAGTTTTGCCTTTTCTAGAATGCCATATAGTTGGAATCATACAGAATGTAACATTCTCAGATTGGCATTTTTAAATTAGTTAAATGGATATATGATTCCCATGCCTTTTCATGCCTTGGTAGCTCATTTCTTTTTAGTACTGAAAATACCTGGATATAACCACAGTTTAATTACCGATATACCTGCTGAAGGACATCTTGATTTCATCCAAGTTTTGACAATTACAAATAAAGCTGCTATAAACATCCATGTGCAGGTATTTATGTGTAAATGAATTTTCAAATCTTTGGATAAATATCAAGGATCACAATTGCTGAATCTTATGGAAAGCTTGTGTTTAGTTTTGTTAGAAACAGCCAAATTGTCTTCCAAAGTGGCTGCACTATTTTGCGGTCCCACTAGCAATGAATGAGAGTTCCTGTTGCTCCACATCCTTGCTAGCATTTGGCGTGGTCAGTGTTTGGATTTTGGTCTTTCTAATAGCTGTGGGGTGGAATCTCATTGCTGTTTAAACTCACGATTCCCTAAGGACATATGATGCTGAACATCTTTTTGCATGTTTGTCATCTGTTTATCTTCTTTAGTCAGATGTTGTGTCGGGTCTTTTGCCCATTTTCAAATTGGGTTAGCCATTTTCTTATTGTTAAGTTTTAAGATTTTTTTCTACATTTGAGATAGCAGTCCTTTATGAAATGTGTCTTTTGCCAATATTTTCTCTAAGCCTGTGGTTGTTCTATGTATTTTCTTGACGATGTCTTTGGGACAGCGGAAGTTTTGAATTTTAATGAAATCTAGCTTATTATCAATTATTACTTTCAGGGATTGTGCCTTTAGTGTTATATCTAATAAGTCATCACGATACCCATGGTCATCTATATTTTTCCTAATTTTATCTTCTAGGAGTTAAAGTTTTGTGTTTTCCATTTAGATCTATGATCTATGGGCTATTCTGGGTCATTTGTTCCTCAGTATAAACTTTAGAATCCGCTTGTCCATATCCAAGAAAAATAATTGCTGGGATTTTGAATGGGATTGCATTGAATCTATAGATCAGTTTAGGAATAACTAACATCTTGACAATATTGAGCCTTCATACTCATGAACATAAAATATCTCTCTGTATTTAGTTTTTCTATAATTTCTTTCAGAAGAGTTTTATAGTATTTCTCATATAGATCTTGTATGTATTTAGTTAGATTTAGACATAAGTATTTCATTTTTTGGCGGTGCTCATGTAAATGGTAGTATCTTTTTAATTTCAAATCCTGTTTGTTATTGCTTGTATAAGGAAACATTTGACTTTTGTGATTAATCTTGTATCCTGTAAGCTTTTTATAATCACTTATTAGTTCCAGGAAGTTTTTGTTGATTTTTTCAAGTTTTCTACATAGGCAATTATGTCATCTTCAAACAAAACCCATTTATTTTTATTTCTTCCTCCCAGTCTGTATGCATCTTATTTCCTTTTCTTGTCTTGTTGCATTAGCTAGGACTTCCAGTACAATTTTTAAAAGCAGTCAGGAGGGGGGATATTCTTGGCTTGTTCCTGATCTTAGCAGAAAAGCTTCAAGTTTCTCACCATTAAGTATGCTGTTAGCTTTTGAATTTTTGTTGGTATTCTTTATTATATTGAGGAAGTTCTCTTCTGTTTCTAGTTTTCTGAGAGTTTTTGTCATGGTTGAGTGGTGGGGAAAAAAGCATGATTCAAATGCTTTTTATCTGCATCTATTGATATAATCATGTGACTTTTCTTCTTTATCCTGTTGATGAGATGGATTATATTAATTAATGTTGAAGTGTTGAACCATACTTGAATAACTGAGATATATCACACTTATTTTTGGTTATGTGGTATATTTTTTAATAAACTGTTGAATTTAATTTGTTAATGTCTCCTTGAGGATTTTGTGCATCTGTGTTCATGAGACATATTGGTCTGTAGTTTTATTTTCTTGTAATGTTTTTGTCCAGTTTTGTATTAGGATAAGTTTTTAAAATGTGTTAGGAAGTATACACTTTGTCTGTCTCCTAGCTAATACTATAAAAACTTGGTATGATTTCATCCTTAAATATTTGGTAGAATGCACCAGTGAATTTATCAAGGCCTGTTGCTTTCTGTTTTGAAAGTTTGTCAATTATTGATTAAATTTCTTCAGTAGATATATGGTTATTTAGATTGCTTATTTCTTATTGTGTGAGTTTTGGCAAATTGTGTGTTTCTATGAGTTCACTCATTTCATCTGTTATTACATTTGTAGGCATAGAAATGTTCAAGGCATTCCATTATTATTCTGTTAATGTTCATGGGATGTATAATAATGTCTTCTCTTTCATTTCTAAGTAATTTATGTCTCTCTTTTTTTCTTGGTCTGGCTAGATGATTAACAATTTTATTAATCTTTTCAAAGAACAAGCTTTTGATTTTGTTGACTTTCTCTGTTGATTTTCTGTTTTCAACAATTTATTTCAGCTCTAATTTTTATTATTTATTTTCTTTTACTTACTTTAGATTTAATTTGCCCTTTTTTTCTATTTTCCTAAGATAGAAAATTAGATTATATATTTTAAATTTCTTCTTTTAGAATATATACATCCAATGCTATAATTTTTCCTCTATGCACTGCTTTCACTACATCTCACAAACTATGCTATATTATTATCATTTAGTTTGAAATATTTTTAAGTTTTTGCTGAGATTTCTTTTTTGGCCTATGTGTTATTTAGATATGCCTTGTTTAATCTCCAAATATTTGGGGATTTTTCACCTATCTGTTTCTGATTTCTAGATTAATTCCATTGTGATTTGAGAGCAGACATTGTATGATCTTTACTTTTAAAACATTTTTAAGCTTCATTTTATGTCACAGAATGTGGTTTATTTTGGTGAATATGTCAGGTTTCAGTCTGAAACATCAGTTCTTGGTGCACTCATGGCAGAAGAATGACCAGACAGGCCAAAATTAGGCAAGCATGATAATGGGGTTTATTGAGGAGAGAAAGATAGGATTATAGGGCAAGAGCAAGATATAGGTTTATAGAGCATGATACATAAACCACGGATGACAACCGGACCCATTGTTGCAGCAAAATGAGAGCCAAAGGAAGGGCTCAAAAAGAGACTTTGGTTATGGTATGGATCTTGTTTTATGGTGTCCAGATAGGGACCTCTCCATGGTTCAAACGTCACCACAGAATCACTTTGATTGGACAGTTGGGGAGCTGCATGACCTGAATCTTACTGCTCAGGTGGGTTCTAGGTCACTTTCTGGACTTTATGGTACCCATATGGCTTGGCCCTGGGCTAGAGAGTCCTCTGCATTCTTTTGCTGCTGGTGCACCAAGTTCTGATTGGCAAATTTGTAGGGTATTCCCTCCTCCCCCAGATATGGAGAATTAAGGTTAGGCAGGGCCAACATGGTGACAACAGCACCCACTTTCATTCCTAGGAGACCTGGAATCCTTCACTATCTACATGACAAATATTCCATGGGAGATTGAAAAGAGTGTGTATTTTGGTTTTATTGGATGAAGTAGTCTATAGATGTCTATTACATCCAGTTGATTGATGATGCTGTTGTGTTCAACTATGGTCTTATTGATTTTCTGCCTGCTGGATCTGTCTATTTCTGATATAGTGGTGATGTTTTTAACTATGATATTGGATTCATCTTTTCCCCCTTGTAGTTCTTTCAGTTTTTGCCTTGTATATTTTGATGCTCCGTAGTTAGACACATAATCCATACAGATTATTATGCCTTTTTTTGGAAGAGTTGATCCCTTATTATTATGTAATGTCCCTCTTTACCCCTAATAACTTTCCATGCTATGAAGACTGCTCTGTCTGAAATTAACATAGCTAATCCTACTTGGTTTGATTAGTGTGAGCATGGTTTATCTTTCTCCCTTTACTTTTAATCTGTATGTGTCTTTATACTTAAACTGAATTTCCTATATACAATATAAAGTTGGGTTTGTTTTCTGATTCATTATGACAATTTTTATCTTTTAATTAATATATTTAAACTGATGGCTTCATATCACAGTGATTATGGATATTGTCAAATTAATATGTATCATATTTATTATTGTTTTTTGCTTATTTCTGTTGTTCTTTGTTCCTATTTTTGTCTTTCACTCTTTTTATATATTTTACAGTTTTAATTGAGCATTTTATGATTCTATTTTCTTTCTTTTCTTTGTATATCAATGAAACTTATTTTTCTACTTGTTTTAGTGGTTGCTCTAGAATTTGCAATATACATATATAATTAATCCAAGTCATCTTCCAATAATACTGTACTACTTCATGAGTAGTGCAAGTAATTTATAATAACAAAATATCATGATTCTTTTCTCCCATCCCTTATTTCATTGCTGCCTTTTATTTTACTCATACTTAAGCATATGTAAATATATGGGTACATATATGCATGTATATATACAAAATAAATGCATTTTTGCTATTATTATTTTGAGCAAATAGTTTTGTGTTAATTCAATTAAGAATGAGAAAAATGAAAGTTTTTATTTTGCCCTAATTTATTCCTTCCCTAATGTTCTTCTTTTCCTTATGTATTAATTAGAGCTGTGTTTCTGACCTATATCATTTTTCTTCTCTCTGAGGAACTTCTAATATTTTTTGTAAGACAACTTCTAATATTTTTTGTAAGACAAGTTTACTGGCAACAAATTCTCTTGATTTTTATTTGTCTGAGCACCTTTCTTTGTCCCTCACTTTTGAAGGATAATTTTGTAGCATACAGAATTCTCAGGTGGTGGTTATGTTCTCTCAACATTTTAAATATTTTACTTTGCTCTCTTCTTGCTTTAACGGTGTCTGGGGAGAAGTTCAATGTAATTTTTATCTTTGTTTCTCTATATGTAAGATTCCTCCCCACACACACTTGTTTCTTTCAAGATTTTATCTTTATTTTTTTATTTTTTGCAGTTTGAGTACAATATGCTTAGGTCTACTTTTCTTTTTCATTTTGGCATTTATCTGGAAGTTCTCTGAGCTCCCTGGATGTGTAGATTAGTTTGTTGTCTGGTATCAATTGGAGGAAATTCTCAGTCACTATTGCTTCAAATATAGCTTTTGTCCTTTCTCTCTTTCTTCTTCATCTGTTATTTCCATTTTACATATGTATACTTTTTATAGTTGTCACACAGTTCTTAAATATTTTGATATATTTTTTTTTCTTTTTCAGTCTCTTTTCTGTTTACATTTTAGGTTTAGAAGTTTCTATTGACATTTGCTCAAGCTCAAACATGAATGTTTGTCTCATTTTTTTGATAGTGCTTTAGCAGTGTCCACTTTACTAATGAGCCCATCAAAGGCATGTTTCACATCTATTACGTTTTTATTTTTTTTTCCATTAGTATTTCTCTTTTATTCCTTCCTAGAATTTCCATCTCCTTACTTATATTACTCATCTGTGTCTGTATGGCATATACTTTTTCCATTAGAATTCTTAGTATATTAATTATAATTGTTTTAAATTCACTGTTTGATGATTCTACCATTTCTGCCATATATGAGTCTGGTTCTGATACTTTTTCCTTCTTGTCAAACTTGTGTTTTTGTTTTTGTTTTGTTTTGATTTTTTTTCTTTTGCCTTTTCACATGCCTTGTAGTTTTGTGTTAGAAAACGGACATGATATGCTAGGTAAAAAGAACTGTGATAAATAAGCCTTTACTAATGTGGTGGTAAGGTGTAGAGGAAAGGGAAGTGTCCTATAGACTTATAGTTAGGTCTTCTTATTTTAATGAACTATGCCCCTGGGTTGTAAGCTTCACAATGCTTCTCAGTGTTTTATTATTTTTTTTTTTTCAAACCCCTAGGTGACACATGATGTCTAGAGGGAACTCGAGTAAGGTGTTTCCCTTTCCCCAGGTCAGTTAGACTTTGATAACATCCCAATATATTAGGCTCTAGGGGCAGAGTCTAATTTCTTTTCAGTGCAGGCTTTAGTAACCAGAATATAATGCTCTGGCATGTGTCAAAGTGGTTCCTTTTCCTCTCCCCCTGCCAGAATCCCATAGGGATTAACTTTTTTCCCCCTGATGTTCATTGTGAGAATCTGTAAAGCTCCTGGAGGTAAAATTGTCCAATGTGTGCCCTTCCCACCCCAAATGACTGAATCGTTCTGTTATTTTTATCTCTCAGCTTTGTCCACACTGAGCCTCTACAAATACCTAAATTACAATTTCCTCCTCGCTATTGGTTCCCGCAGAGGTTTCTGTTTGTGGGTTTCTGTTCTGGTAAATTGGTGATTTTAATATCCCTCTATCTGTCTCTCTAATTTTGGGGACAGTGGTTTGCCCTGAAGCCTCATATTTACGATTAATCTAAGGAGAGTTGTTGACTTTTCAGTTTGTTCAACTTTTTATTTGTGGTTGGGATGCAGTGGTGACTTGTGAGCTCCTTGCATGCCAGGTTGGAAACCAGGAGTAAAAGCTACTATTTTTCTTATCCTGAGTGATTGATGAATGTTTGTCTCATTTTTCTGATGCTACTACTGAATGTGCATTCCACAAATATTTTACATTTATTGATTCTTTTAACTTTTAGAGAAAAAGATTGGGTTTAAATTAAGCTATTTTATCTGATAATTTCAATAAAACTAGATTTAATGATTGTTATCAATTTCTTACTATTTAAAGACCCTTTATCATGAATTATATATTTCTTTCAAGTGCTAACAAATAATATCATTATATAGCATGAAACAGTTACCCTATTGTTATAATTTTGGTTGGTATGTACACCAAGACAAAAATCATCTTCTTAATGTTGTAGAATGGAACCAGGTTGAAATATGAAAAGCTTGGGTTATTTCAGTAGAATTGAAAATTAATTAATAACCAGAGGATCCAATCTCCTTGGGCTAGAGTAGGAGAAGAAAGTTAAATTATAAAATTGGGTTAAGTTGTAAAGTGCACAGCCTGTGAACCCATATATGGCAGAACTGAAAAATCATTATCCTTCATGGGTGTCTCAGGTTTCTTCCTTACATAGATTACACAATTACACATCCTGGTATATTGGGTGAATGATCGGGTGATCTCTTCCCCCAGCACTGACTTTTTTCTCAAAAGTCTTTTAAACTCTGGAGCATTGAGTCCTTTCTTTTTTTTTTTTTTTTTTTATACTTGACAAATTATTATTCATGCTAACTTATACATACATTTTTTTTTTTTTTGCTTTGGTCCATTAATTTTTTTAACAAAAATTGTTACTGAAAAAGGTTTCATTGCTTTTAGAATACCTTGCTTAGGAATGTTGCTTAATATACAAATGGAAATCAAATCTAAGAATAACAAATAATGACCACATAAAATGTAAGCAATTATTAATTTCCTTGATTTAAAGAACACAGAAATACAATAACATTTACATATTAGACCCAAGGTAATTGTGAAGTTGTAGAATCTTTTTCTTTTGTTAAAATTATCTTTTATTAATACTTAATTTGAAAACATATCCTGAGACATGGAGTCAGGACTTTCTTTCCCATGCTGAGGATATTGATATCTATTATGGCAAGTGTGATAATAGGACATAAGGAGGACATTATCTGCAATGAAGCCCCTATATCAGTTTTAACACTAGAAATGTTAAACTTAGGTCAAGATGTATGCTTCTATGAGTAAAATATCTCATAATGTAGCAGTGCATATTGTGTATGATGCAGTTCAAAAATAAAGAAACAGATAACTGATGAAAGAATAGAAGGATATCAATTATTTTTAACACAATTATAAATAATATTTATTTTCTTTCTCAAATTATTTTAGCTGTACCAAAATTTCTAGATATAACATTTGCTATTAGTATTAGGGGCAAAATGCTTCATCTTTATATGTGATAGATATGTTTTTCTCTGTAATTTTATATTTGACAAGCAATTAAGCTCTCATCAGAACATTATTTTCCTTTTCTACCAGCTCACTCTAGAAGTATACAAACATCAGTGTACAGGCTTTTGTGTAAATAGAATTTTTATTTCTTGGGGATAAATGAGCAAGTATACAATTGATGGTTTGTGTGATAATTGAACACTTAGTTTTTTAAAGAAACTACTAAACAGTTTATTCTAGAGTGGTCTCACCATTTTACATTCTATCAGCAGCGTGTAAGGGATAGAGTTTCTCTACATACTTGTCAGCCTTTAGTGTTTTCACTATTTTGTTTTTAATTATTTTAGCCATTCTAACAGGTGCATGGTAATATTTTATTTTAGTCTGAATTTTTGTTTTTCTTATTGCTAATCAAGTTGGATGTCTTTTCATTTGCTTATTTGACACCCGTTTGTCCTCTTCATTGAAATTTCCATTCATGTCTTCTGCACGTTTTCTAATTAATTTTTTTTCTACTTCGAATCTTGAGATTTATCTATATATTTTAGATACTAGTCCTTTGTTGTATATACAGTTTGAAAATACTTTCCCTGTAATCAGTAGTTTGTGTTTTCATCTTATTAACAGTATTTAGACATTGAAAAAGCTTTTAATTTTATGACATGTATTAATAATTGATCGATTGTTTTCTTTTATAGATTTCACTTTTGGTATCAAGTCGAAGAAATATTTGACTAAATAAAGATTTGCTATTGTGATAAAGATTTTCTATTGTTTCCTACATTAAGTTGATTTTGTCAAACAGTATTGCAGATCATGGTATGCCATACGGTCAGAATAAGGGTAACATTCAATAGTTTACCTAGATATAATTATAAGGAGAGCACAAATAATGAATGGCCCATATCCTTTCCTGAAATTTATACCCAAAGGTAAAAAAATTTGCTTGAATTAACCAAATGATTACTTCATAGTCCTATATTGCTTTGATCTAGTATGGTCTTCATAAGATGAATTAGTAAATTTTGTAAACTTCTTCAAAATATATCTTCCTCTTGTTTGTGTGGTTAAATGGATTATAATGAAACCCTTTAACAAATTTTCAGTATACGTGTATATATAAATTACTTGTATGGGAGATTGGATTTCAGTTTTGAGTTATAGAGAAAAAATCCAATTTATTTCATTTTTAAATATTTTATCAGTAATGTATAGGAATATTATATTTCTTCTTTTCTTATATTTGAGGTATAAGATCATATTACTCTATAAACAATTAAATTCATATGTATAAGGACAAAATTTAGCACTGTGATTAAAAGCACTAAAGTCAGTGACACTGGTTTTCTATTAATTAACCATAAATTGGTAGTAAACTTATTTAAATAAAAACAAGCTTATAATTACATATCCTGTGCAAGAAGTTCTGATTTAAGTATGTTAAAACATTTATTTTTATTTAATCATACATTATAAGGTCTGCCTAAAACTATTTTAAATTTTCATAAATGTGTGTGTACTGTTTTGTTTTGCTTTTGACAAAAGTGACTTCTCCACCAAGGTCTATGAGATAAATTATTTTTTAAAGAAAATATTATCTATATAGCATTCATTTGCCCATATGCAAATGTATATAGAGAAATTCAAATCATTTTGGTTTTTTTTGTAACAATTATTACACAATGGTAATAGTATTAGTAACTTCAACCTGGGATCAGCTGAGTAACACCTTATTTTATGTGTGTTCTGCACTTTGGTTCTGTAATTAAACTCTATTATCGAAAATAAAGCCCCACAAATTTGGTTTTGAACTATCCCCTGAAGCAAAGTTCGACAGTGATGGCCCTTGCAAAAGGAACTTCAAATTTCAGGGATCTCTCACCCGGAACCTTCACGTTCTGTAGCACACTGACTGGCTGGCTTTCCTAGTAGACGTCACTGCTGTTTTAATCGGACCTCCACCAATCCAGCTGCAGCCTGTGCTTCCTCCTCAGAAAAAGGTATCATGCACCGAGAACCTGCAGGCCAGTGAACAAGAGTCATGACCCTACAATTTCAACAATTTCAGTAACTTTTCCCCAAATAGTACCTTATTCTTTCCCTCTGTGCCTGGTTGTTCAGAGCCTCTTAAACTTGTGATAATCTAAATCAGTCTATTAGCAACGAGGATACCATCCTGAACCTCTGTTTGCAGGTCCTAATTTTAACTCAGTCTCTATCTTTTTTCCTGTCCCTATCTCTTATATTTTTTATTCTTTTTCTTATTCTTCTTATTTTTTCTATCTCTACCTCCATTTTTCTCCACCTCTATTACTTTCTGATTTTCAATATCTATTACATATTAACTTATTTAATTTTCACAAAACAACCCTGTGATTTTACAGAATGGAAAATAAAAGATCAAAAGGGCTAATGCCTTTTTTTAAAGGGCTAATAATTGTGTTTAATTTATTTTAATTTTAAAACTTAGTGGAATACTGTCATTTGACATAATTCATATATTTTTCTAAAGTTCTGTTTTGCATTTATGTATGTATTTCAAAATTGTTATTTGGCTTTCTAAATGTATAAAATTATCTATAATGATATAAATAATGAAGCAAGATTCCTTTGTCATTATGTTGTATCAAAAACGGAAGTTAAATCACAAATGGGAAGAACATTTATTCCATGACCATTATGGCTTCTGAAACTATCTATTTTTCAAAAATATATGTAGTACAGAAATGGAAGAACACAAGAAAAAATAGAGGTTGTTCTCAGACATATGGATGACAAATCATAGGCATTTTTTATCATGCAATATAATCTTTTGATGATAAATTAGAGCTTATGATAAAGATTATACCTTTCTCAGGAAAACACTTTTTCTCACGTCTTCCTATAAGAGTCATTACTTAGAAGATGTTAAAAACCACTGGCTAATCTGCCACTTAGGATTGACATGTGCATACCCTATTTTAAATTCTAACTCAGTAGAAATTTTGTTTTGATCATTATAATGTTAATGTTTCCTTTTTTTACAGGTAACAGTTATGAATGTGATATTGATTTCTCAAAGTAGTTTTATAGTTTTAAAATAAACTTTAAAGCTCAATTCATTTTTAAATTATAAAATATAAAATATAAAATTATCAGCATCTCACATGATCCATTAAAGTCAGGTTGCTTTCAATTTAGAGTATTTCTGGAAGTAAACATAATAAAATATGTTGACTGAGCCTCAAATGTGTTTTCTAAATGCCTTCCCATTTGGTGTTTCTACCCATTGTAGAAGAAGGGGCGGTCACTTAAACAAGAGTTTATTTGGCACACGGTGTGGTGGGGAGCTCCTAGTCCTAAAGGGGGTTTATAAACTGGGTGATCGAAGGAGGGTGAAAGAAGATGTGAAATTTGTCATCAACTATCACTACCCTAACTCCTCAGAGGATTATATTCATTGAATTGGAAGAACTGCTCGCAGTACTAAAACAGGCACAGCATACACTTTCTTTACACCTAATAACATAAAACAAGTAAGTGACCTTATCTCTGTACTTCGTGAAGCTAATCAAGTAATTAATCCCAAGTTGCTTCAGTTGGTCCAAGACCGAAGTTCAGGTTGTTCCAGGAGTAGAGCAGGCATGAAGGATGACTGTCGGGACAGATGCTCTGTGGGCAAAAGGGGTGGATTTAATACCTTTAAAGACAGGGAAAATTATGACAGAGATTATTCTAGCCTGCTTAAGAGAGATTTGGGGGCAGAAACTCAGAATGGTGTTTACAGTACTGCAAATTACACCAATGGGAGCTTTGGGAGTTATTTTGTGTCTGCTGGTATACAGATCAGTTTTAGAACTGCTAATCCAACAGGGACCTACCAGAATGGTTATGAGAAGCACCAGCAGTATGGAAGTGATGTTCCCAATATGCACAATGGTATGAACCAACAGGCATATGCATATCCTGCTACTGCAGCCGCAGGATTGGTTATCCAATGCCAACAGGATATTCTCAATAAGACTTTAGAAGTATATGTAAATGTCTGTTTTTCATAATTGCTCTTTATGTTGTGTGTTATCAGACAAGAAAGTTATTTAAGAAACATAGGGAATGCAGAAATGACTGCAGCGCAGCAGTAATTAAGGTGCACTTTTTCGCTATTTCGGTTGGATATTTCTCTACATTCCTGAAAGAATTTTTAGGATTTTTTTGTCTCAAAATCCAGGCAGTATTTTCACAAAAGTAAATGTACAGTGATTTAAAATACAATAAATGAAGGCAATGCATGGCCTTCCAATAAAAAATATTTGAAGATTGGGAAAAAAGGGGGGGAGGGTGAGCACGGGATAGATTGTGTGTTCCAGCAACACAATTCAGATCAAGTGATATCTTTGTCTTTAATTTTCAGTTTTCTATTTCTGACAGATACTCTGTGTTTTTTTATCATCTCCATTAACTTAAATACTTGAATCTAATCTTTTGTTTGCTGCAACTTAACTATATTTGTCTTTTCTAAATGAATGATTAGTAATCAATAGCCAAAGTCCACCAAATGAGAAAAACAGGCTGAATGAATAGCTGCTGAGGTAATGCATTTTCATTCCGTTGGAGATAATGGACAGGAAATAGTCCATGGCAAAGTGTGCTATGGAATAGAGTCTGTTTATCTTTTTTAAAAAATCTTCATTTATTTAAAGAATTACAGCTTGGCTTATAGACATTATGGGAAAAGTATTGTAGAACTAGAACATGTTTACAAACCTGTCATTAATATCTAAACATTATACCAATTTTTATAACTCAAGAGGAAATATATGTAACAAACCAGTACAAAACAGGTAGAAACATGTAAATGTATTTAATGCAATCTTTTAAGTTATTTTACTTTGGGATATTTATCTGAGACCATATGTGACAGAAGATGGCAGTATAGATCCTTTTGATTCAGTATTTTATTTCAGAGGACAATATTCAATTTATTTAGAAAGTATTTGTACATACAAATATAATACTTATAAAAAGATAACTTTCGTAAGTAGGTCATTACTGAAAAGTAATTTGATAGAAGCCATGTTTTATATTACTAAATTATCAGGCAATTTGTAGTTTGTAGCACTAATAAATCCATTACAAAGTCACTTACTATTTATTAAAAGTATCACTTGATAAGCCATAAAAGAGTACAAATTTAGAAATTTAATATAAACAAATACTGCTTAATGTAATTATTTTAAATTTGTAATATCATTTACTATGGTAAGTGTTTTACACACATTTCAAAGGTAAATACACTAGAAGATTTTAAAAAGAGTACAAAAGCATTAAAATTCAATTTGGACCTTAAAAGAAAATAGTGAAAAGGTGAAAAAAATAAAAATTAACTTTTCCTAGTTTTTCTCCTCATTGCATTACACTATTTTGCTGATTTTTCTGGTAAAATGAATTGAAAGAATCAAATTGAAGACAAACTAAAACTAACAAATCCAACACAAATGACGAATTAATAAAAAGGCACAGAATAGCATAAACTGTTTTAGGTAAAGGGAAAACCAAACCAGTTTCTGGATTTTAATGGTTGTTTGAATTTTGTTTGAGGTTTAATCACTTGATTAAACTTTTCAATAAATTTTTGCCTATTGCATTCATAAGTGTGTTATATTCTTTAGACATAATGTATCATTTCAGTTGATCTTCACATAATATTTTTAAAATTCAGTTCATTTAACTGAAATATCCACTTTTCAAATGTTCATAAACTGATAAAAAAAGAAATTGAAAAGTTTATTTTATAATGTTAGTATTGAAGATTATGAACCACTGTAGTACATCTTACCCCACTACCCTCCAAAATATTGAAATTTTCCTTTTTATAACACTTGTGTAATGCAACATGAAAATAATTTATGGATGGACTCGTGGGGAAATATTTTCATCCTTTTGTAAGTTTATAGAGTGACATTAGTTAGAATTAGTATTTTTTATTGAACCTAATAGACTAAATAGTTAAAAACAAGAATAAGACCTGATTTTCCCCTGTCAATCTCACTGTAATTTTAGGTAATTCACAATTGAAAAGATGTACAGACATTTTTAAACAACTATTTTGGGTGAGAGAAAAGCTCTTTCTAAATTATCAAACTGTTTCCTATTATGTTTTTATAAGAACGTTAGTTTGACATGATTCTTTTTAGTTTACTGAGATGTGCTTTAGGGATTACTGATGACCTACTTGTGTGCTGTGAGATTCTGACTGAGTCTTAACTATTCTTGAGAGAATGCAAAAATAATAATGCCATTTTCAAACACACAATTACAATAGCACTCATTTTATTCATCATTATGCATCACGACATGGTCAAGGAATGATTAGGCCAAAGGGACCAGGAATTGTTCATTCAAGTGTATCTGTTTTGTCCTTTACGAATACTTTTTATTAAACTTCATCTCTAATGCAGGCAGAAAAGATATTATTTATAAGTATTGTTTATAAGCACTGTAACATATGAAATGCTGTTTAATATATTGTGATATGTGAAATGTATAAAGTAGGAAGAATTCAATATATTTATTTGTGCATCTAAGTATAATAAAGACTGGAGCAATTAAGTGTGATGTAATAAATAGTTTAGCTGGATAATAAGAACCAATGAATGAATAAATTCAGAGCTGCTGCGGTGCTCATATGATTGTCCAGGGCAAAATATGTACAAGAAAGCACTGGGGAATGAAGAGTCATATGATATGATAGAAAGAGCATCTTTCCCTTCAGAGGACTACAAGGGAAGCTGTCTTCTTAGGCAAGGGATGTATTTTAGTTAAGGCAAGAGGGTAGAAAGGGAGTTGAGTGATAAGGCTAAAAATTAAGTGAAATTGACTTAAAATAAAGAAAAATTCCTAAGAGTTGGTACGTGTGCAATATGTAGCAATGGAATGTTTGGACAGAAGAGGGTAATGTGAAAAACGATAACATGGCAGAGAATGTGTTTACATTTTAGTTGATGATTAAGGATAACAGGCATGTAGGATTTAGTAGGCAAAAGTGATTCTGAAGAAATAGTCTCTGAATTTATCTGGTAGATTGGATTTGCAGCCTGCACTCTTGCTGTTGAGAATATCATGCATAGAATCCCAGGATTTAGAACCAGGTGATTTGTGTTTTGGGGCTTTCAATTTCATATTCTGTGAAATTGAATCTATTATGTTATTATATTTGCCAAAGACTATCAAAGGAATAATTTTAAAACAATGTATCAGATTGACATATGGTCTACTTTAGTTACAGTGATTCTGATACTCCATTGGGGGCAAATGCTACTAGCAAAGAGTTTAAAATAGGGTTGGAACAAAAGGATTATTTTCCAGTAAATGCAATTCATTACTGAGAACAAATTCTGTAATGTAACATGTTCAATCTTACAGGTTCCTACTAACTGGGAAAAATTTCTGTAACCTGGATAATTGTTCTATATGTTAACTGGGATATTTATCAGGCTGGTTAGATATTCCCTAGGTGGGGATGTCAAATTATACTAGAGGTTAGGGAAAACAAACAGTGTAGAGTCCAAATTCTACACATAGTGTCCCGTAGTGACACAACTCACAGTAAAGATTGAGTTTTATTCATGATCAGACCGAGTGTTGTGCAGTCAATTCTCATAATTCGTAGTACATAGCAGGCATTTGATGGATATTTGTTGATTAACTAAACGGAAAACAAACAAACAAACAAAAAATATCAGCCTGTGAATAAGCAAAAGTTCTTGGATTATATCAGCAATTATGTGTCTCAAATTTAGCAAGCTATTTGAGAATGCCAAACCATCATATTTTCTCTAATTTTCTTTGATTTCATTTTGTGCAGAAGCAAAAATATAATCAAAAATAAAGAAAATAAATTTTTAAAAAATCTTACCTCACTAAAGAAATTCTTTGTTTTTAGGACTCTTTCTTTTTCAATGTGTGCATATTTTATATTGCCAATTTCTTAACGTAGCTAAAATTGGTGTTCCTTATTCCCACAACATTGTGGGAATGTTTTTCATAACTCAAGTTTTTACTTGCTTCACTAGTTTAAGAGTACAAAGGAGAAATATAAGCACAAATAATGAGCATTTTAATTACTATGGCTTTAATCTCTGTATCTTGAACATTTTAATCACTTGAGAGATTTTTTTTTTAATTTCTCAGAATCTTCTGGTATCTCCTACATGTTCTCATGAATCACTTTTGTCATATGAGTTGATGACATTGCACTCTGTTGATTTTCCTCCTACCTCATTTGTAATAATGGTTCCTTCTCAATTTACTTGTCCTGTTCATCTTCTTTTCCTTGTCCTCTAAATGGTGAAATAACCAAGAAATTGCCTTTGGTTCTATTATTTTCTGTATCATTATTCAGTCTTTTGGTAATCTCATTTAGTTTGATGGCTTTAAAAGTCATTCAACCACAGAAAAAGCTATACATAATGTGTGTATACAGATATTTAGATATGTTTTCATCTCAATCTTCTCTCCTAAAATCCAGATTCTTATACCGAGCTACTTACCCCCCAGCTTTGTGGAATATCAAATAGACATTTAGGTATTAACCTGTCTCCAGCTGAATTGCAGATTCTCCACTCACACAGTTTTCCCCATTTTGTTGATAGAAGGTCTATTTCTTCATTTGTTAAGGACAAAATCTTACAGCAATCCTTCTTTCCTCTCTTTCTCTCATGTCCCACATTCAATCCTGTATGAAGCTTGTCTGTTCATCAATGTATCAATGATAAGAAAATTCTAACAATCTTTACTTTTACCACCTTGGCCCACAGCGCCATGATTTTGGGGTTACAGTTTCCTAACTGGTCTCATCTGTTTCTACCCTTGTGACCCTACAATTGAATTTCAACATAGTAGCCTCAACCAGAATAAGACTTTAAAAACATAAATAAGCTCATTTCACTTTTCAAAACCCAACAATAGCTCTCCATTTCACTCAGAATTTAAAACCAAAGGTCTTATAATAGCCCACAAGATCCTACATAATTTTAATACCTCTTGTATACTCTGCTGTAGACACGGGGTTCTCCTTGTTCCTTGAACAGGAGCTTTCTAAGCATAGTTTCATTGATGCTGTGAATTTCCTTTGTCTGTAATGCTCTTCTCCCAGGCATCTTATTAGCTCATCACCTACATTTTTATTCTCCATCTCCCACACTGTCAAATAATTTCAACATGACTCTTTTCTTAATTCTTGGTCTTACATCATTTCTTCTTTTATCTATAGCACTTACAACTCTTTAATGTACTTGTAGTTTTAATGTACTGTAATGTACTTATAGCCCTACTTCTCAGGGCTATTACTAATTGTATTTCTTCCTTGCTCTATCAGGGCAAAGATTTTTATGTCTTTTCATCACAGATATATTCTTATATAATAGTGACTGACACATACAAATACACATGATGTGCTTAATAAATATCTTTTAAGTCAACAAGTTGATAAATGAATGAATAAGTGGTTTGTCTAGTAGCATGTGTTCCCCTAGGTACTAATGCTTCTGAATACTCACTGGCCTCTTGAATCTCACTGTGTCCCACAGGGCACATTTCTGCTTCTGTTCCATGGAAATTGGTATTTTTTGTTTCATCAATGTAAATGCTAAAGTATCCCTCAAATCACACAAGCATCACCAAAACCATCAAGGTATCAAGTTATTTAGAGTTCTCTCGTAAAGTAGGGGAAAACTTCGTTTTCAATAATTTGACATTCTTTTGAGGAATCCCAAAGCAGGGATCCTTGTGCCACAATGTTTATAGAATTTTTAAACAGCGTTTTTATATAAAAATGTTTTTTTTTCTACAGATAATTTTGTCTTTTAAGATAGAGACCTGCATCACAGTCAGGGGTGCAAGGTTGATTGCAGTAAATGGACCTTGAACTGCTCCTCCACTAATTCTCTAAAGTTTCACTTCTGAATCTATCATAGCCTAGGTCCCCACAAAATTATCTTGGGTTTTGACCCAAGAGTTTCTTTGTCCTGTATGAAAATAGACTTGTGACTGGCAAGAAAATGCTAAATGTTTTCATAGTCTCTATAAAAACATTCTTTACATGTAACTATTGCCTTTAAAGTTCACATTTCCTTAGTAAGGAGGAATAATCAACAGAGATATTAAAATGTTGCTGAGAATTTTCCTTGAATTTAAACTTCATGCCAAAACCAAGGGACCCCATGGGAGCAAACACACTATGTTTAACTGAAAGTGACAATCACGTAAGGACACATAGAGTATCATGTATGTTTTATTCTTTGATAAGTTAAATCAGTAACTACTGTATGAAGGACATAGAATGACCAGATTCTTTTTTTATTCCTGTAAACCTTGATACTTTCATGGATTTTGATGGAATAACCAGTGTTGACCATATCTTATGTCTTTTTAAGGAGTGAGTATCCTTCTTTACCCAGAGAGAACATGACATTTTAAAGAAGAAATTTTCTTTCTTTCTTTTTTTTTTTTTTTTGAGACAGAGTCTCGCTCTGTTGCCCGGGCTAGAGTGCCATGGCATCAGCCTAGCTCACAGCAACCTCAAACTCCTGGGCTCAAGCGATCCTTCTGCCTCAGCCTCCCGAGTACCTGGGACTACAGCATGCGCCACCATGCCCGGCTAATTTTTCTCTATATATTTTTAGCTGTCCATATAATTTCTTTCTATTTTTAGTAGAGACGGGGTCTCGCTCTTGCTTAGGCTGGTCTCGAACTCCTGAGCTCAAACAATCCGCCTGCCTCGGTCTCCCAGAGTGCTAGGATTACAGGCGTGAGCCACCGCGCCCGGCCTTAAAGAAGAAATTTTACCACATAAAAAATTCATATTGTGTTAACTTGTACTTCCATTTTAAAATTTTAGCAATTTAAAATTTTATAAAAAATATGGTAGCTTATAGAAAATATGGTAAATTTGTATGGCATACTTGATTAAAACAACTTTAAATATACATCTTTGGTGAGATTTCTCAGAATATTTAATAATCAAATGTATTTTGTTAACTTACAAAAACTGACTATAGAATAATTTCCAACCTTTTTCAGTCATAAAATATTTTTTAAAATACTCTCAGAGTAGAACATTTTATCACTTTTTAAAAAATACTCTATTAAATAATGCTCATATTTTTATTGCATATGTTGATGTTTGAATTTTTGATGATTATGTTAGGTGGATAGCTAGGATCTCCAGCTCTTTGGTACTGTCTGGCACAATTGCTCCATGAGGGAAGAAGGATAAAGGTGGACACTTCATTTTGGTGTCACCCTACCCTTAATCCTCTCTCGAGAATCTGCTACACCTGGGGAAAGAGGGAGTGATTTATCAATCTGGGAATTCCCCAGCCCAGTTATGAGGACTTAGAAAGTTACCTAGAGTAGCCTAAAGGTGATTATTATGCCATTAGCTTCCATCTACATTGTGGTTCACCCCACCTTCCGGATGAGCTGAGAGGGAGCTCATATATACGCACAGATGGAATTTTGAGGACATCTGTTGATCATGTGATGACATCCCACACCTCCAGAGAGCTCTCCCCTGGACTGAACTAATAAAAGGACACAATCTGAGAATTTAGGGAGTGAGTCTGTCAGTCAGTCAGTGCCTTGGTCTGTCTCTCTCCACTCCCAGATTCAGACTCATGTTGTTCTACAATAAATAGCTACTGGTATGAAACTGCTTCCTGCCTGGGGTTACTCCCTGCTGGTGATTTTTCCATGATAATAGTCTGAGTTTGACACTTTGGTATGTCTGGTCATTCTTTGGCCAAGAGCACACCAAGAACCTAGGGGAGACTGCCACCCTGACAACTGTAGTACTTAAGCCAGTATATTTTTAAAGAAAATGAATAAAAATAGTGTTAGATGTGTGGGTCCCATGTTATCCATTCCATTCTAGGGCAGCAGCACAGGGAATTTTGGCAAGGCTAGAAAAAAGGCTCTGATGAAGGAATCTTGAAATCTGAGCTTTTGGGCTTTTAAATCTCATGATTGAGGCTCTACCCTTGATGTGGTAAGGGTCAGGCCTTGGGTTCAATGCTAACCTGCCAGCTCTGGTGGGTGAAAATAAAGCAGAACCAGCAAAGTCACTAAGAAGGAAATAGCAGTTAAGAAGATAAACATAGAAAATAGTTTCTAAAGGATATTTTTTTTAAAATCAACTTTGACAAATTGGTCAAGGAACATGAAGGTTGGGGATATCTATCCCATTGAATTTGGAAACAGATCACCGAGGACCTTAGCAAAAGCAATGTTACTGAACAAGTGGTCAGGGAAAACAAGATAAATGGAATGGGGTAGAAAATCCGAAAAGAAAAAAATGTGAAAAGAATATGTAGTGTACTCTTTCAAAGACTATCATTCCAACTGTAGCATATAAAAGTATCTTGTATAATTTAATATACTAAAAGTGAACATAATATTCATTGTATATTTCAATTTTTACAAGAAAATTGCACTATTCTTTTTAATGTTGTTTATAATATGTCTTATTCTCAGTAGAGGCATTTCTTAAGTCCTTGCTGTCTCCTTTAAAAATATTTTGTTTCTTTTTCCTTAATTTTCTTCTACATTTACTTTGTATATCCCATAAAAATTATTTTTATGATTTTGTTTGTTTGATTTTATGATAATCTGTAAAATCTCTATGGAAAACAAGTTAGCATGCTTCGTCCATTTTTCAAATATATTTCTAACATATGAAATATATTTTTCTAAAAGCACATTTCTATTTAACTTAATAACTTAGATTTTTTATTGAAGTGGCAACTATGAAAGAAAAATTATTTCTAGTATAATATAGTTGGTTATCCTTAGCTAAACGAAAGTAATTTTTGTGTGTCAACATGATAACCACTTTCCTAAAGGCTAATCGCTTTGCTAAATCCTGGTTACTTTAAATAAATGAATTGATTCAATCAACTTTTTGAAATTTATTTAATCTTGGCCAAAATTCTATTTACTCAGAGAGTTATTCCCTGAAAAAATTCTATCTACAGTGGCCCTTGACCATGAGATACTTCCCAAAATTAACTATGTCACTTCATTAATTGTCACCATAAATTTCAAATTATTTAAATCATTCAAACTATGTTTTCTAAACACAGTAGTATAAGGATAGAAATAAATTAATATTTTCAGTTAAAAATTTAAAAAATAAAGAACATTAAAATTTCCTTATTTTGTGGGAATTAAGAAATATAATACTAAATCCTTCATTTGGAAATTGAAAATTATATGAGAGACTTCATTGGAAATTGTATATTGGAAATTGGAAAATATTTTCAATAGAATAATCATAAAATTATGATAAATAAAATGTTTGTTTATAATAAATTTTAAAGAAAATTTGTAATCTGTATTATATTTATTATATTCATTATTTTTATTATAATCATTCCCTTATAAAAGAAAAAAAACTGACCATTAGTGTTCTCATCCATTTCAAGAGGCAAGCAAAAGAATAGAAAATTAAGTCTAAAGAATGAAAATGGAAGGATATAAAAATAGACAAAAATCAATTAGAAATAAACAAATGCAAAATAGAGAAAATAAAAACACTCATTCTTTGTTAAAAAATGAAAAGGATGAAATATTAGCTAGACATCTTAGAAAACATAATTAATACTCAATTTCCAAATATCATGAATGAATAAAGTGACATTACTAAAGATCCTATTGATTTGATAAAGGTGATAGGGAAGTATACAAACAACTTTACACAGATACATTTATATATTTTGATGAAATGTATGAATTTCTAAAAGAAAACAATACTTATAAAAATAAATAGGAATTCTGGCTTATATCAATTAAATTAATTAAACCTATAATTAAAACTTTTCCAAAAAGAAAAGAATAAACCCATATGTTCAATGAGTGAAGTTTTATAAACATTTAAGGGTGTAAGGACACCATTTTTATATGAGATAACTGTAAGAAAGGAAAAGACCATATCACCAAATCAAACTCAAAAATCAATGCAAAACAAAGGACATGAAAAGTTGGTTTATTTCAAAAATTCAAGGATGATATGACATCTAAAATCAATGAAAATAAATCAACCATCCACCAAATAATGTAGAAAAATCATATACTTATTTCAATCAAAAAAGTTTTTGTGAAACTTCAGCAGTCATGATTTTTAAAAATCTTAGCAATTTAGTAATAGAATCAGAAGGTCACATTCTGTTAAAAGTTTAATTATAAAATACAATTTGCATTTCTATAATTGTAACAAATAATAACATTTAAAAATTATTACTATCTTGAACAATACAAATAACATTGAATATTATGAATAAATCTAAGAAAATAATTATAAGGCAAATAATATTCTACAAATAAAGAAAAATACTGGATAGAGATTAAATAAGATATTAATTAATGAAGAATGCCATATCCATGGTTTGTAAGAGTCAATTATGTAAATATGTCAATTTTTCCCAAAGTTATTTTCATATCCAATATAATTGCAATCAAAGTCACAGTAGTTTTTTTTTTGTTTGTTTGCATATATATGTTAGTGCGGTTGTATGTGTGAAAATCAAACTGATTTTGAAATATCTATGAGAATGGGAAGGACCAAAAATAACAGAGAATCATGAAGAAGTACCAAGTTGGAGGATCTTCAATTCCAACTATCAAGGCTTATCATACAGTTATAATAATTAAGCCAATGAGGTCTTGGAACAAGTAGAGACAAGTAGACCACTGGATCATTAAAGTCAATAACAGAGTCAGAAATATATGATCATTAGATTTTTTTTACATACAGTTGATGCCAAAATACAGTGGGGCAAAAATGTTCTTCACAATTAATTGAATTGGTTCAATTGGATAAAATATGGAAGAAAACATCTTGACCCATCTCATAGCATATACAAAAATCAATTTCTTATAAATTGTAAAATATATTACTGAATTTGCTACAGGCCAGGTACTAACCAAACACCAAAAGATTGATAGACTGGATTCTTAAAATTAAGAACTTGTTATT
This sequence comes from Varecia variegata, assembly GCA_028533085.1. Classification (NCBI taxonomy): domain Eukaryota; kingdom Metazoa; phylum Chordata; class Mammalia; order Primates; family Lemuridae; genus Varecia; species Varecia variegata. The sequence goes on from CM052436.1 coordinate 15,926,390, forward strand.
ATAAAAAGACACCATGATACTAATGAGAATGTGAAAAAGCAACCTACCAAATAGAATAAATATTTGCATCTATCTGGCAAAGAGTTAGTATACAGAATCTATTATATTACTTAAGACATAAATACAAAAAAGACAGACAATGCCACAAAAATTGCATATGTTGAAACATCTTTGTATCCCAGGGATAAATTCCACTACATCATGCTGTGCGATCTTTTTTGTTCTGTTAAATTTGGTTTGCCAGAATTTCGTTGAGGATTTTGCATCTCTGTTTTTTCAGAGATTTTGGACTATAATTTTCTTTTCTTGTAACATCTTTGGCTTTGATATAGGAGTAATTCTGGCCTTGTAAAATGAGTTCTCTGCTCTTCATTTTTTGAATAATTTGATAAAAATAGACATTAATTCTTCTTTAATATTTGATAAAAATCACCAATAAAGCCATATGATCCTGGGCTATTCTTTGTTGGGAGATTTTTGATTATCGATACAATTTCCTTACTCATTATTAGTCTGTTCATATTTCATATTTCTTTATGATTCGGTCTTGGAAGTTTTTCTGTGTCCAGAAACTCATCCATTTTTTTCTGGATTATACAACATTTTTGCAAATAAATGTTTATAGTAGTCTCCTATGATCTTTTATATTTCTGTGATATCAGTTTTAAGATCTTCTCTTTCATTTCTAATTTTATTTATATAATATTTGAGTCTTATTTCTTTTTTCTTAGCCCGGTTAAAGGCTTGTCAGTTTTGTGTTTTCAAAAACCAACTCTTAGTTTTGTTGATATTTACTATTGCTTCTCTAGTCTCTATTTCATTTATTTCTGCTCTAATCTTTATTATTTTCTTCCTTCTACTAACTCTGGGCTTAATTTGTTATTTTTTTAAAGCTTTTGTACAGCAAAGGTAAGAATGAAGAGAGTGAAGAAGCAACCTATTTAATGGAAGAAAATATTTGTAAAGCATCTATCTGGTAAGAGGTCAATTTCTAAAATACATGAGAAAAAACTCCTACAATTCAGTAGCAAAATAAAACTCTATTAATTCTATTAAAAATAAGCTAAGGATTTGAATAGACATTTCTACAAAGATGACATACAAATGACCACCAGGTATATAAAAGGGTGCTCAACATCACTAATCATCAGTGAAATGCCAATCAAAATCACAAGGAAGTATCTCCTCCCACCAGTTAGGATGCCTTGTAGGGGACAAAGCAACTCCATCTTGAATGCTAACCTACTGTGTTGACTTCTGATTAATCCCTGCTCCAGGAATGCCTTTGATATTTCCACTTTATCCACTGTTACCCTACATCCTCCCCTGAGGTCAAAACAACCTTGACTATAAATTCTGCTTTTAAGCAGATTCACATAGCATTCTTGCCCTTCCTTAAGGGGTCGGCCTCAATTATCCCACACATCCCTTCTCTAAGGTATATAAACCCAGTATGGGGGTGGGTAATGGCACACTTAGGAATCCACCCTCTCAGCACTCAGTTGCCTGAGATATGGCTACTGTTACTGAGTCCCTATTAAATATCTCTTTCTGAGAAACTGGATTTGTCAGCCTCTTTCTTCAGCCTCCCAGCATCTTCAGCTTTGGAGGGTAGGTTTGCACAGACCTGGTCATGATAGAACATGACTATTACTTGAAAAAAAACAAAAAAAAGTTAAAGGCTAGCAAGGATGTGGAGAAATGGAAACCCTAATACACGCTGGTGGGAATGTAAATAGATGCAGCCACTATTGAAAACAGGAATTTTTTGACGGATTCCTCAAAATTGAATTGTTGATCCAACAACTCAAATTCTGTGAATATATCCAATAAAATTGAAATCAAGACTTTGAGATATCTTCTCACCTATGTTCATCACCGCATTTTTCACAAACCAAAATATGGAAACTACATAAGTATCTATAGACAGATAAATAAAGAAAATGTGGTATATACATACAATGAAATATCATTAAGCCTTAAAAGATAAGGAAATCCTACCCTTTGTGACACCATGGATAAACTTAGAGGATGTTATACTAAGTGAAATAAGCTAGTAACAATAGGACAAGTACTGCATGATGCCACTTTTAGGGGATATCTAAAATAGTCAAACTCATAGAAGCAGAGACAGAATGATGGTTACCAGGAGCTGAAGGGACACAAAAATGTGAAATTGTTGTTCCTTGGGAATAGGGTTTCTGTTATTCAAGAAAATAAGTTCTAGAGACCTGATGTAGTACTTGTAGTTAGCACTATGTTGCTGTGCAATTTAAAATATGTGAAGATTGTACGTCTCGTATTAAGTGTTTTTACCACAAATGAATACATAAACAAATAAACAACACAAGGAAAGTTATGGAGGTGATAGATATATTTAGAACCTTGATTATTGATGATGGTGATGATATCATGGGTGTATGCATATGTCCAAACTCACAAAAATGTATATATTAAATATGTGCATTTTTAATATATGAAGTATACCTCAAAATGCTTTGAAAAAAGAATAAAGACTCATGAGGGAACCACTGTGCACAGTTTCATGTAAAATACTGTATTGAAAAAAATTTCCTTGAGAGGTGTGCTTCATGAGTAAAATACAAAGTGGCATATCCAACCATTCAGCTGAATTCATATTTGAAATTTAATGACTCAATGACCTTGTCATTATACTCATATAGCCAGCTACATTTGATATGAATTATTTTAAGCATATCATATTTTACTATATAATCGTCAAATTTTAGTCATTTATAAAGGATTCACAAAATTCATTAAAAGTCACTAGAGGTCCTGGGAAGTACTAGATTAAAATACTAAATATAATGATAAAATGCATTTTACTTATAATATTTAACTAACTTATGTATTATTATAAATTGATATTGTAGATACATGTTTTGTTTTATGTCATTGTATCCAAATATTAATGCTATTAAACACAATTTTAATAAAATTAAACAAAATTATATATTTTAATTAAATAAAAATTATGGACATAATATTTTGAAAAAAATATCACATTCTTCTTATCCTAAATTGACACTGATAATTTCAGTTAGTATGAAGCATAGAATAATTGCTTTTGGTCCTGTATACTATTACTGGATTTTTTAAAAAAATCCATTTTAATAAAAAAAATACCCCTAAATTCAATTAAATGCATACCTAAAAGACATGTCTTTATATTATGGAAAAATATTTAGCATATAGAAACATATTTATATACCTCTATGAAATTTGTGTGTGTGCATATATACACATATCTAATGCTGGCTGTATTGCAATGATTTAAAGACATTTAGAAAATGAAGATTAATATTAAAATAATTTGTGCTATTTGATTTTATTCTAAAGTTAGCTAATTTAAATTTTAAAGAATACTAATAAGAATAAACTTTCAAAATATAGTCAAATTAGGGGTAAATGGTAAAGATATTTTAGTTCAGCTCATAACTTCTAATTGAAGTAATTCTATAATAAAGGGATACAGTGCCATTGAATATATGCAACTATGAATACCATGTAATTGGCAAATGAATAACCAGCATTTCAGAAATGGTACTTGAAAGCTTTTTAAAGCAGATAGCTGATAACTTCATTGTTCAAGATCAGCAGGTGTTCTCACAAATTACCTGAAATAATTTTCAGTAAAGAGGTGCAACAGAGCTTCACATTAAATATGGATATGGTGTATGCAGTTTTTTCTATAAAAGTAAATCAAAGGTGATTTTACCTTTTATTCTGGTACTTACTAGTTACCATATAATTATCTTTGCTTACAAGAAATTTGTAAAATACATATTTTAATGGAGGGTGGCATTTTCATGATCTTAAGTTACCAAAGTAATTAGAATTTGAGTTTTAATTTTTTAATGAGAAAAGTGACACCTGTAAAAGAGATTTTTTGTGTTAGTAGAGTGGTTATTAGTAGTTATTCATAGCTTTACTTTCTATGTGTAACCTCGGCCATTGCACATATTTAAATTTATGCATCATTCTATTGAAATATAGAGACACATTGATTGGGGGGCATATTCATTTTAAGTATTTATGAAGTCACTTAAACTTTTTTAGAAATCATTTAGTTTGTATATATACATTTTAAATATATGCCTAGTTTCTGATAAACCTCATGTGAGAGTGACTCCAAGATTTACACTGTCAAAAAATCTTTTAGGCGGCTTCTCGAGTTCCACTCCTGGGACTGTGAGGCTCGCCCGGGTCCCTCTCTCTCTCTCTAGGGACTCGTTACCCCCACCCGGGAGTGCCCCAATAAAGCCTCTTTACTTATCCCTTTCAAAAAAAAAAAAAATCTTTTAATTCTACCAGTTTGTACTTTGATAGTAACATAATTTACTTTTTAATACAACTTTAAGTGACAATAATCTAGAGGTTTGTTAGTTATAATAATTATAATAAACAACTAATATTATGTGCATCCATATATTTTTAATCATCAAATTTTAAATATCTCCTAATTTTAAGAAAACAATAATGTCTGGACATTGCCAAATTACTAATGAATAGACAATGTTGTTATAACATATTTCCTCAAGCTGGATATAATCTGTCATATGGATTCGTGTTTGACTTAGTGTAGATTTTACATATTGATTTTTTAAAGAGTCTAGTTTGAATCCCAACGTCAAATAATTACTTAACTTGGACCCAAACTTCTTTGTTTCAAAATTCTATCTCGAATAGAGGCACATCATGTGTGATGGCTTTGAATTAGAAAAATTTAGTCAAAGCAGATCAATGAGTTGCAAAACATGAGCAGTCTGAATGATTTGTGACAATAGCAAAATTAAATTATCATAGGAGAAATGTACAGACTAATTATATTTGCTGCAAACTCAAACTTTACAAATGTAATTAAATTTAAAAGCAAACTCTAAAGTATGGCCTGATGCATGTCCCAAAAGTTTGATAAGCTTTCATATTGGCAAATAAAAGATCCTCATGCTTTTGGCAAGAACTGTTATTATAAAAAAGTTTCACTAAATTTTACTTGTTAGTATTTTTTTCAAATTGAACCAATATTTGCTTTTTAAGATGAAAATTTCTCACCAGCATGTTACTTATTAAGAAAAAAACCCGAAATTCAGAAGATCTATAAATAAAATTAGAAATGAAAAAGGAGACATTTCAACTAATACCAAAAAGGTACAAAAGATCATCAGAGGCTATTGTGAACACTCTATGCTCACAAACTAGAAAACCTAGAGGAAATGGATAAATTACTAGAAACATACAATCCCCCAAGGTTGAATCAGGAAGAAACAGAAATTCTGAACAGACTAATAATAAGCTGTGAGATTAAATCAGTAATAAAAAACCTCCCAAAAAATTTTAAAAAAGGTCCAGAACACAATGGATTCACAGCCAAATTCTACCAAATGTACAAAGAACTAGTACCAATCCTCCTGAAACAGTTCCAAAAAACAGAGGAGGAAGGAATTCTCCTGAATAATTCTACAAAGCCAATAACACACTGATATCAAAACCAGACAAGACACAGCCAAAGAAACAATCATGAGAGTAAAAACAACCCACAGAATGGAAAGAAATTTTCACATACTAAACATCATATAAAGGACTGATAACAAGAATCTATCTAGAACTCAGGAAAATCGGTAAGAAAAAATCAAACAACCCTATCAAAAAGTGGGCAAAGGACATGAATAGAAATTTTTCAAAAGAAGATATAAGAATGGCTAACAAACATATGAAAAAATGCTCAACATCTCTAATCATCAGGGAAATGCAAATCAAAACTACAATGAGATATCACTTAACTCCAGTGAGAATGGCCTTTATCAAAAAGTCCCAAAT
>CM052436.1:15932330-15943249 GCA_028533085.1 Varecia variegata
CTAAGAATGGAAAAATAAGCACCACATGTACTCGCCAGCAAATTGGTTTCCCTGATCATCACCTAAGTGCGCATTTGGGAATAACACCGATTGTGTATCGGACAGAGGTGGGGGATGGGGGAGGGGATGGGTGTATATCTACATGATGAGTGTTATGCACACTGTCTGGGGAATGGACATGCTTGAAGTTCTGACTCGGGGGGATGGGAGGGACATGGGCAATATATTTAACCAGAACTTTTGTACCCCTATAATAAGCTGAAATAAAATAAAAAAAACAGACAAGAATGCAATAGAAAAGAAAACTGCAGACCAATATCTATCCTCATGAACATAGATGCAAAAATATTCAACAAAATGCTAGCAAACAGAATTGAACAGTACATAAAAAAGATAATACACTATAATCAAGTGGATGTTATTCCAGGGATACAAGTATGGTTTAGCATACACAAATCAATAAATGTGATTCATCACATAAACAGAATGAAGGACCAAAACCTTATCATCATTTCAGTAGACACAAAAAGAGCATTTGATAAAATTCAGCATGTTTTCATAATAAAAGTCCTCAATAAGCTAGTTATAGAAGGAATATACTTCAGAATATTAAAGGCCATATATGACAAACCCACAGCCAACATCAAACTGAACAAGGAAAAATTGAAAACATTCCCTTTAAGACCTAGGACAGGACAAGGATGCCCACTGCATGTTTACCACTCCTATTCAACATAGTACTGGAAGTCCTAGCCAAAGCAACCAGGCAAGAGGAAAAAATAAAAGTCATCAAAATTGAAAAAAAATGAAGTTAACTTATCTCTGTTCACTGATGATATGATCTTATATCTGGAAAAACTTAACGACTCCACTAAGATACTCTTAGGTTTGATAAATGAACTCAGTGAAGTTTCATGATATAAAATCAATGTACAAAAATCAATTGTGTTTCTATATACCAATATGATCAAGCTGAGAACCAAATCAATAAAGCAATAAAATTTATAATAGCTATCAAAAATACCTAAGGATATATTTAGTCAAGGACATGAAAAATTTTTATAAGAAAAACTATAAAACACTGATGAAATTTAGATGACACAAACAAATGGAAACACATCCCATGTTAATGGATAGAAAGAATTAATATCATTAAAATGACCACATTGCTCAAAGCAATCTACAAATTCAATGCAATCCCTATCAAAATACCAATGTCATTTTTCACAGAATCAGAAAAAAACAGTTCTAAAATTCATATGGAATCAAATTAAATAAATAAAAATCCCAAAGAGTCCAAGCGACTCTAAGTAAAAAGAACAAAGTTGGAGGCATCACATTATCTGACTTCAATTTATAGTACAAGGTTATCATAACCAAAATAACATGGTACTGATATAAAAATAGAAACATAGATCAATGAAAGAGAGCAGAGAACCCATTTGATTTCCACTGAGTTTTACTTGAATTTGTGCACGTGTGCTCATTGATTAGTTCCTGTTTGGTAGCAAGTACATGTGGTTATTTTTCCATTTTTGTGATATTTCACTTAGGATAATAGTCTCCAGTTCCATCCAAATTGTTGCAAAAGGCTTTAACTATCCTATCCTTCTTCATGGCTGAGTAGCATTCCATATTATACATATACCCCATTTTGTTAATCCACTCATGAATTGATGGGCATTTGGGTTGATTCCACATCTTTTCAATTGTGAATTGTGCTGCAATAAACATTCAAGTGCAGGTGTCTTTTTGATAAAATGACTTCTTTTCCTTTGGGTAAATGCCCAGCAGTGGGATTGCTGGATCAAATGGCAGGTTGATTCTTAGTTCTTTAAGCAATCTCTGTACTGTTTTCCATAGAGGCTGTACTAATTTGCAGTCCAACCAACAGTGTATAAGCATTCCTTTCTCTCTGCATTCATGCCAGCATCTATTGTTTTTGGACTTTGCAATAAAAGCCATTCTAACTGGGGTGAAGTGATATCTCATTGTGGTTTTAATTTACATTTCCCTAATAAGAAGTGAGGTTGAGAATTTTTCATATGTTTATTGGTCATTAGTCTGTCTTCTCTTGAAAAGCTTCCGTTCATGTCTTTTGCCCACTTTTTGATGGGGTTGTTTGTCTTTTCCTTGCTGATTTGTTTGAGTCATTTGTAGATTCCGGTTATCAGCCCTTTATTGGATGTATAGCTTGTAAATATTTTCTCCCATTCTGTAGGTTATCTATTTGCTCTGTTGATTATTTTCCTAGTGATGCAGAAGCATTTTAATTTAATCAAGTCCCATTTATTTATTTTTATTATTGTTGTGATTGTCTTGGGGCCTTCTTCATAAATTCTTTGCCTAGGCTGATATCTACAAGAGTTTTTCCAACATTTTGCATAATAAAAATTAGAAGATTGATATTTAAGATTACAAAGACATTTCATTATCAACAGTTTTTAGTATTCTATGATATATAAGATGTACATTTCTCAATGACATACATCTCTATTCTGTAGCTAAAAAAACAAAGAGAGAAAGAAAGGAAGAATTCCATACAATTTTGGAACTACTATTAGTAGGTGATATAACCATATGATTAATGAAACATGCAGGGATTCACTTGTTTATTTGTTTAATTTTTACCTGTTTATTTTATTTTATTTATTTTTTACTTGTCAGAAAATAGGTGTAAAATTAATATGCAAGACAAATTTAAAGGTTTTAACTTTTGTAAATTCAAAAGTGAAGAATTATTAATAAGAAAAAATACAAAGCTATAAATTTCATTCATGAATTATTTTAAATAAATTGAATCATCCATAGATACCAGATATAATCTAACTTGTCACGGTCTATTTTATTCATCATATATAATGGGATTTTACTTGACAATATTCTGTTTAAAATAGTTGCATCTGTATGAGAGAGTGAACTAGGAATGTGATTTGACTTTCTTTTATTTTCTTTGTGTGGTTATACTGTCAAGCTTTTTCTGGCTTCAAACAGTTGCAGGTGAATAGCCACAAATACATAATTACTTGTGCATGTGTGTGTGTCAGTATCTGTATCTATATCTATATCTATATCTATATATACATACTTAAAAAAATCCTATGACTTTTGAAGAAAACAAAACATTATTTACCACCCTCCTCCAAAGAAAACAGTAATCATAAGTGGTGCCATGAACGTGTTACAAAAACTTCTAAAAAAAAGATTTCTGAATAAGTTTAACCCTTCTAGAAAATGAATATACATATACACTACACACACACGTACATACACACACACACACATATACATACACAAACATGTACTTATATATGAACACATATTTATACATGTACATGCACATATATGTGGACATGCATGTGTACATACATATACATGTACACAGAATTCATGCTGAGGGTTATCTCATTTGAACATATGTAGGCCAGTGGAAAACACAGTAAAAGAAATCAAGGATTAATTATAGACTATTATTGAGATTTATACTTTTTCATTTAAAGTGGTGGCTTCATAGATGTTTATAAAAATATTTTAAATTTCTAGTTAAAACTTTCAATTTTAGCTCTAACAAATAAAGAAATTGAACTCATCACTCTCATTTTTTAAAAAGAAAAAAGCTAATGAAAGCAAAAATCAATGGATTTTCTTGGAATGATCACAGAATTGAGGTCACAGAATAAACCATCATCCACAAATTTGGAGAGACATATGAATGTAGAGAATCATAGCTAACATGGAACAGAAGCCATTTCAGCCACAAACTGGTAGGAAATGATAATTTTGAAGAATTACTGGAGACTGATTTTGGATAGTTTGGTTCTGAGATACTTCTCAGTGCTATAGTTTCAGGAGAACCCAATTCTTTCTTCAGGAACCCCATTAAAGTCTCACTGTGAAGAAACCAAAAAGGTGTACCCATGGTTCTAACAGCATGGGTATTGAAGGAAATGGGATTGAGATTTGTGAATTGAATCAAATAAAAACTATAAAGAAAAAGAATAGAATGCATAAAGCAAGAAATGGAGAGAAGGAGGGAGGAGTGAGAGAGGAAAGAAAAAAGAGGAGGGAGCTAAGAAATAAATTAATGAAAGAGGTAAAAAACAGGTAAAAATGTTGGAGTTTAATAAATGCATATTAAGTTATAGTATATTATTATTATTATATTTTTATTATAAAAGCCATCATTTATTGATGGTATAAAGTTTATGCTAGTACTTTGTAAGAATTAAGTAAAATTAAGCAAACTGCTTTTTTTGAAAAATGTAAAATGCGATTCAAGACATACACATTAAGGAATTTTTTAAATTTAGAATGTTTTTGGTTAAAAATTTAGAGGTATAAATAGAATACTACATGACAAATTTGTTCATTTATCTTGCCTGTTTTAAAATCATTTATGATGTATACTAGCGGATAAACATTGTTCAGCAATGACATATTTTAAACAACCACCGCAATTTCTACATGCTTAGATAAGTAGGGAAGGAATGTCCATGCAGAGAAGTTGTATGAATAAGCACCGACGTAAGAACTCTGGGGAGTTCCAGAATATTTAAAATCTGTACTCATCCTACTCTCCGGCTAAGCTGTTATCGCGTTACTCAAGCATGGTGTTCTATTAGCTGCACAGACATGCTCTGAGGCCATAGGGAATGAATCTCTACAACCAAACTCCGCTCCCTCAGCCTCCTTCTGCACACATATGCATGGCACTACCTATTTATGTACAACAGCTTTTCTCCATTCCAGTGAACACAAACTATTGCTTTCAGTTATTTCTGTCAAGAAGACAATTCCAAGTGTTGATGTGGTATTTAGACTTACTGATGATCAGTCAACCTAATTGATCTACAAAATCTATCTTGCAGAGTTTCAAGATTCTCTTTGGTTTATATTAATTCTCTTTGAAGGAGACAACATATAATAACACCGATTCAACATCTGAAGAATTGCTTCTTGGCAAGCTATTATTTAAGTTCGTTAATACTTTCTTCTCAAACAATATTGGGGAAATGCAACAGGAAGTGAGCTCAATAACAGTTAACAAGAAGAACTTCTCAGCCAGCAGCAACAAAAAAAGCTGATTTACACATGAATATAGTTATATTCTTAAGATGGGGTGTAAAATACTCCTAATAAACCCTGGATGGTATAACATGAGCAGTACTGTAATAATGCCTCATGTAATGGACAGGTTAAACTCATTTCCAACCGTTTCCTTTTAGATGACTTCTTCTCCCTCCAGACGGGAAGAAGGTATTACGTGACCCACGAAGGCAAACATAATTTTAACCATATTCTTAATCTATCTAAAAATGTAAATTATTTGAAGAAGAAAACAACTTCTCTGTGAATTCAATCACTGTAGACAACTGACTGATATAATTGTCTTACCTGTCCATATTACAGAGCCTGCATAAAAATGGCCTTTGTCCATGTTTCTATGCCAATAGTGTAGTGTCTCAGGCCATTTTGTGCTATTATCATGAATACCACAGACTGTGTAATTTATAATGAAAATAAACTTGTCAGCTTGCAGTCAGTTCTGGAGTCTGGGAAGTCCAAGACTGAAGGCTGGCATCTAATAAGAGCCTTTTTGCTGTATCATTTCATAGCAGAAGGCTGAAGGACAAGAGAAGGCAAGAGGTAGGGACAGATTTGCCCTTTTATAACAGCACCAAACCCACCCAAAAAGGTGGAGCCTCTTTGTCCCACCTCTTAATACTGTTATAATGCCAATTAAATTTCAATATGAGTTTTGGAGGGGATAACTTTCGAGAAATAATGTTCTGCCCCTGGTCCACAAAACCTCATGTTCTTCTTACATAAAAACTACATTCATTCTATTCCAGTTGCCCCAGAATTCTTACCTTGATCCAGCAACAACTCAAAAATCCAAAGTCCAGGGTTTCATTTAAATTAGATATGGGTGAGACTCAAGGCATGATTCATCCCGAGGCAAATATCCTTCGAGTTGTGAACTTGTGAATTCAAAACATATTAAATGCTCCCAAAATACAATGGTGGGACAGGCAGAGGATAGACATTCCTATTCCAAAAAGAGAAAATAGGCAAGAAAAAAAGGGGTTAGTGGGTCCGAGTAAATTCTAAAACCCAACAGATAAATCTTAAAGCTGGAGAATCATCTTTTTTGACTCTATGTCACACCCTCTGGGCACATTGGAGTGAGGTTGAGCTTATGAAGTCTCAGGCAGCCCCACCCTTATCACTTTGCAGGACAGAGCTCACACTGCAGCTCTCATAGATTGGAGCCTGGTGCCTACAGCTCTCATGCATTGGAGACTGGTGCGTGCAGCTCTCCTAGGCTGGCATTGCACACTGGTGGCTCTATAGTTCTGGGGTCTAAGGGAGCAGCCCCACCCTCATGGCTCTACTAGGTCTACTGGGTACTCTTTATGGTGGATCCAACCCCAAAGATCCAAAGGGCATTTCCCTGATGAAAGAAAGTTCTTTGTGGTAGCTTTGTACCTGTGACAAGTCTCTGCCTGGGCCACCAGGCTGTCTGTGAAATACTTTGAAATATGTGTGGAGAAAACAATGCTCCCATTGCTCTTGCATTCTGTGCACCTGTAGACTTTACACCATGTAGACACCTCCAAGATTTTCCATTTGCACTTTCCTGAGCAGTGGGTACTGCTGATCCTGGACAGGCTTGAGCCATGGTTGGGGCAGCCGAGCAGCACTGCACCACAATATGGGGAGCAGAGACATGTGGTGGCCCTAGGCAGTGAGCCCCAATGTTCTAAGTGTACCCGAGGCCTATCATTTGACATGTTTCCCTCACTCAGGCCTTGGCACTCTGGGCTTGCAATGGGAGAGGTGACAGCACTGGTAGTCTCAACAGTGGCTTCATGGCCATTCTCCCATTGTCCTAATGAATGGCCCTTGGCTTTGTCCTATTCATATTTAATACTAATCTCCTTATCAAAGGGTTACTTGATCACAACCTTGTTTTCCTCTCCTGAACATACTCCCTCATTTTCTACCATAGACCAGGCTGAGAAGCCTTTAATTTTCTAAATTCTGTTTCCCTTTTTATCTTTAAATCATTTCTTTCTTCTCCCATTTCACTATATGCAGTTAAAAGAAGACAAGCGGAATCCTGAAATGTTTTTCTACTTAGATATTTTTTTCCACTGGGTACCTTAGTTCATAGCTCTTAATTCAGCCTTCCGCAAAGCAAAGCCCTAGGGCTTGGACACAGTTCAACCAAGTTCTTTGTCAATATATAACAAAGATGGCCTTTTCTCCAGTTTCGAATGCCTTATTCCTCATTTCCATATGAAACCTCATCAGAATGTTCTTTACATTCCATAGTTCTAAAAACATTCTGATCATGACCAGTTAAGCAATCTCTAAGAAGTTTCATGCTTTTCCTACAGTTCTTCTCTTCCTCTGAACCCTCACAAGTATTGCCCTTAATGCTCTGTTAGTAATAGTATAGGCTTTTTCTAGTTTGCCCCTACAAATTCTTCCATCTTCTATACAATATCCAGTTTCAAAGCCACTTCTGCATTTTTTTGTGATATTTGTTATATCAATAGCCCCCATTGCTCAGTAACAATTTTCTGCCTTCGTTCATTTTGTGCTGCTATAAGAGAACACGAGAAATGGGGTAATTTTAATGAACAGAAATATATTAGCTTACAGTTCTGGAAACTGGAAAGTCCAAGATCAAGAGGCTGGCATCTGGCAAGGGACTTCTTTCTGCTTCATATAATGGCAGAAAGGCAAAGAGATCAGGAGAGTGAGAACGAGAGAGCAACAAACTTACTCATCTCTTTGTAAACAGCACCAATTCCACCCATGGGGTGGAGCCCTCATGGCTTAATCATCTCTTAAAAGTCCCATTTCTTACTACTGTTATAATAACAATTAAATTTCAACAACCTCTATGGAAAGTAGTATGGAGATATCTCAAAGAACTAAAAGTAAAACTACCATTTGATCCAGCAACCCCACTACTGGGTATTTACCCAAGGGAAAAAAGACATTCTATAAAAAAGACATCTGCATTTGAATGTTTATAGCAGCACAATTCAAAATTGCAAAGATGTGGAAACAACTCAAGTGCCCATCAATAAATGAGTGGATGAATAAAATGTGTTATATGCATGCCATGGAGTACTACTCAACCATAAAAAATAGGAAACTAATACCTCTTGTATTATACTGGATGGAGCTGGAACTCATTCTTCTAAGTGAAGTATCACAGTTTGGAAAAACAAACACCATATGTACTCACCATTAAATTGGTACTAATTGATCAATACTTATGTGCACATATGGAATTAATTCATCGGGAATCAGGCAAGTGTGGAGGGTAGAGGGGATGGATAAGTTTACACCCGATTGGTTTGGTGTAGGCTTGTAGCTTTGACTCAGGGGGTACAAATGCAATGTATGTGCCCAAAGTGTTTGTACCCCAGTAATATTCTGGGGAAAAAAGGTATGTGAATAAATAAATAAATAACCCACAAGTTTGGAAGGGAACAACATTTAATCATAGCATGTGGTGACCTGGGATTGAGAAATTAATGAACATCAGAGGTTTTTAAAACTTACGTGATGGTAAAATCATCTCTAAGCAAGTGCATGGCAATCAGCCGGGTTAACTACATAGAAAAAAAATGATGAAACCCGGACACATATAAATTCATTTCAGAGATGGAAAAAGTCCTGTGACATGGGCTGAGCCAAGTGATACTTAAAATGTGCTATAAATTCTAACACTAGAAAATAATTATACACTCTATCCTTCCACATATATTTATTATGTGGAAAGTTGCAAAAGATGCAAAGATAAGAGATGATCTAACTAAGCCCAAAAGTGCAAACAACCCACTGTCCTTTAATTGCAGAATAAACAAACAAATTTTGGTTTATATATGAAATAAATTCTATCATTAATAAAAATGGAGTAAATGGGGCTGGATGTGGTGGCTCATGCCTGTAATCCCAGCACATTGAGAGGTCAAGGTGGGAGAATCTCTTGAGGCCAGGAGTTCGAGACCAGCCTGAGCAACATCTAAGCAACATAGTGAGACACTGTCTCTACAAAAAAAAAATAAAATAAAATAAGATAAAAAATAAATAAGAATGGGTTCCAACTCTATCCAGGAGAACCAAAGAGGTGTCGTATCACCGTTATTTCTTATAAGTGAAGCATCCCAAGATTGGAAAAATAAGCACCACATGTACTCACCAGAAAATTGGTTTCCCTGATCATCACCTAAGTGCACATTTGGGAATAACACCAATTGTGTATAAGACAGAGGTGGGGGGTGGGGGGAGGGGATGGGTGTATACCTATATGATGAGTGCAATGTGCACTGTCTGGGGAATGGGCACGCTTGAAGTTCTGACTTGGGGGGATGGGGATGGGTGTATACCTACAAGAAGAGTGTGATGTGCACTGTCTGGGGAATGGACACACTTGAAGCTCAGACTCGGGGGAATCGGACGGACACGGGCAATATATCTAACCAGAACTTTTGTACCCCCATAATAAGCTGAAATAAAAAAAAAAGAATAAGAAATGGAGCAAACTACTGATACATGCAACAACATGGATGAATCTCAAGTGCATGATGACTGAAAAGGTCAGACACATCAAAAAATGCATTTTATATGAATCTCTTTATATAAATTCCAAGGATGGTCAAAATGAACCTATGATGAGAGATTATTTTCTGCTGAAGAATTGATTGGAAAGGAGCCTGAGGTAATTTTTTGGTATTATAGAATTATTCTAAATTTTGAGTGGGGTGGTGGTAACATGGGATTATGCAATTGATAAATTCATCAAATGTGAATTTATGATCTATGCACTTTGTACCATGGAAACTATATCTCTATAAAAATAATTTAATTCATGAATTATGCATGTATTTAATTAACTTTAATGTAAAGAATAAGACTTTTTTTAAACTTTAAAAATTCATGGGTCCTTGATACTTACGTAATTTTTATTACTTTGTAATACACAATTGTATTATTTTACTTATTAACAATAGTAGAAGTTAGATCCATTCCAATATAGTCTGTATTTTATCTAAGGGTTTCTGTTTTCACATTGAAAATTGTTATTTCTATTGTTGACATTCCAAGGTAAATATTTTCACTGATGTGGCTGTTGGCTTGTCCATGCAGAACCAGCACATATGCATGTATTATTCAAATGAGATTTTTGAAGCATTTCTGGATCCTTTTTTGTGTAAAATTGGCATTTTGCAGTAATTATGCAAATATAGTTTTCTAATGAGAGTTCTTTCATTTTTTTTCTATTCTTTAAGGAATTTTATGAAAAATTTTAACTCATGATAATCTCTTTAATTGTAAAAAACATTGATGTATTGCTTTCTAGAATGTGAAAATGTGTAAGAGTAACTTCTATATTTCCATTGTGCTTAGTTTAACCTATATGAGTTTATTTTTTCCAACATGTGCTTAGTTAAACACTTTATGAACTTTTATCATAGTTCTAAATCACATATGAACAAATTAAAATTCTATTTACTGAAGGACAAAACATATTTGACCATATCATTTTGCCATTCCATATTATTGTGAATAATAGAATCTGGAATTACTAACCTCAATGTAGATACTATGTCAAGGTGTTACAGAGAATTTATAAAAATCCCTTTAAAATTATATGGCATTGTGATTTCCAACAATATCAGGTATTTGTTCTCCTGAGGAGGGGGATGGGTGTATACCTATATGATGAGTGCAATGTGCACTGTCTGGGGAATGGGCACGCTTGAAGTTCTGACTTGGGGGGGACAGGGGTGGGGGCGGGGATGGGTGTATACCTACAGGAGGAGTGCGATGTGCACTGTCTGGGGAATGGACACGCTTGAGGCTCGGACTCGGGGGATTGGGAGGGACATGGG